>CM033469.1:82715357-83958916 GCA_019447015.1 Hymenochirus boettgeri | reverse complement strand
ATGTCCAAATCTTTGTTTTACCTGACATACTCTTTGTGCCCAAGGCATATTACTAAACCATTAGACTCTAGAGATGGTTCATGATACTTGACCATAATAATATAAATACATACAGTATAAAACTGTTACATGTGTCAAGATATCCAAGAAATTATAGAATACAAAAAAAAAGACAATTTGATTTATGTAAACAGTCACCTGGGCAAATCAAAAGGCTTGCTAATCTAGTCTTTGGCATTTAAATACACATACGGTATGATCTACTAACAGGTGTTATCACGCATTGCCAACTTGCTTGTCTTGAGGACAAATGTGACATTTATAATTGAATGCCATGCCAAACAGCTTCACTTCCAAAAAGCTAGAATATCATTTAAATTCACACGTGATTGCTTAAACTAATTTTGGAGAAAACTTACTAAAAGGGTTTTATTATGACAGAAAATGTTCTATTCTTAGTAAGAAGCAGTCTCACCTACTACCTAATTTGCAGTTTAAAAGTCAAAATGGGTATTACATGTACACACTAAAATATTTAGGCAAGTACTTCTTAAGACATACATTAAACACATGTAGTTCTGTAATGTGGAATTGTTTTACATAAACAAAAATACTTTGAAATACAAAAATCTTATTGCCAGATGCTCCTGGGTATTTTCAAAATTTTGTCATTATAAGAACAGAACAAGAAAGCTAGTGTTAATTCTTTTATGTAATGCAATATTTTGACAGTATGGAAGATTGCATCTGCAGATAACATTGTCTCAGTAGACAAAGCACAATCACATTAGTACAATAAGCTGTGTCTTTTTACCTGTCTTTTTGCTGTGACACTAATCTAATCTAATTGGCCTGTGGCTCCTATGGATTACTTTCCATGAATCCTTTCTCTTTGGTGTCTTGTCCCCTTGAAGTTGACAGCCAGTTCTCTTTTACAACACACATATCTGCCTCTCTCATTACAAACAGAACATTTCCAGTATGTTGACAAACAGATCCCTCTTTCTGTTACACAAAAAAAGTAATCTCTGCAGTCACGTAGTACAAATTTAGATGTGGGATATTATTGTTGAGATCACCTAAAGGGTCTCCAAACAAGTTGAGTTTTAGTGAAATTCCGGTTTCCTACCTTTAAAATGAGCCATCAACTACCTCTCTACGTGCTCCACAGCCCAAGATATAAAGAAATGACTGACCAGAAAGTTAATGGGTTGGAGGCTGACATGTGACATTCCTGAGGCTTCTCCTGCACAGTGCCTCCGGCGAGCACAGCCTCAAACTTCCTCAGTGTGTGAGGGAGACAGGAAGTCCCTCCTCCTCTCTGCTGTGTGAAGGAGCTGCAGCTGCAGAGAAGGTAAGGGAATCTCCAGCCCTTCTCTCTCACTATGTGAAAACAGCCTTTTCAGAAAGAGTTCTCACTCTGCCTGAAAAGGCTGTTTCCACAGAGTTTTCAGGGGGTTTAGGGGGGTTGTCAGAGTGGCCCACAGCACCTGTGAGTGGGTGGGGCTTAGGCACCTGTGAGTGGGTGGGACTTACGTGAGTGGGTGGGGCTTAGGCACCCACGAGTGGGTGGGACCACAACACCCACGGGTGGGCGGGGCTTAGGCATCTGCAAGTGGGTGGGGCCCACGGCACCTGCGAGTAGGTGGGGCCACATGGGGCTGTAAGGGAATGGGCCAAGGGGGGCCTGCAACTGGAGGGACCATGGAGTCCATGAGTGGGAGGGACCAGGGGGGCTGCAAAGGGGAGGAGACACAGGGCAGATTGACTGACGGGTTTCAGAGCAGGAAGTGCAGGGGACCTGGTGATGCTGCTGCCATATCACACACAAAAATGTAAATATCTTCAAAACTATGTAAAATAAACAATGGAAATAAATTGCAAAAACTCTCAGGAGAGCAATTCCCATCAATTTACCTAAAGTCATTTTTAGACCACAGTTCCTCTTTAAGCAGCTCCTAATTGTGGTTCCACCCGACCTCAATACTTGGTACACATGAAGAAAAACAAAAACACATGATAGCCACTGGCTTACTACGTGTTTCAACACTGGTCTTTCCTCAGGCGCTCTTACTCGTCACAATTTATTAACTTGTGATATTATTAAAATTGACCAGCAATCTTTATATTGGGCCTTTGAGATCTGTACATTAAAAATGAAATGCAATGTTATCCACTAATAAATCACTGCAAATCAAATTTTACTTGCTATGCAATTTATGATGTGTTGGTATGGACTTAACTAAATTTGTACATTTTCTCTCTCCCGCTTCTATTTTTTAGAATCAAAAAGTGACTTACTTCCCATAACCCGTTGAATAAAGCTTCCAGAAAATAACCAGTATTAAAAGGTAATTTTTTTTTCTATATTACATTTTTAATGTATTTTTAATATACATTCAATATTAAAAGTCTAATATGTAACATTATTATGGACTTAATGTCTTAAAGGGCATGTCCACCCCAAAAACTAAACATTAACCCACTACTGGCCCCACTGTGTAGTGCTAAAAATCCTAACCTGTCTCCTCTGCTCCATATGGTTCTCCTGCAGGTCCTATTCAAACTCCAGGAAAGTGAAAGTGTGTAAAAAGGTTTCTGCCCCTTCCCTGTCTTCCTGTAGTACTCTGGCATAAGCATCCACCCTCCCTACCACGGATCCCTAGTCTCTGTATTGTTTGTTTTAGAAATAAACTCTTTTCTGCAGAAAATCAGATTTTCCAGACTTCATTCCTTTGGCTTTCTCAATAGCCGTCAGCCGTGTCTGTGATTGGCTGACTCTCAACCAATTGCAGACGCGGATGCCGGTCTGGCCTCTAATGCTACTCCATTCCAAGTATTAGCATTAGTGGCAGAGGCAGAAGGAACAAAGCTTGGTAAGTAAGATTCTTCTCACTTTTTAACAATTTAAACCTAGCAGTTAGGGTAGGGAGGGGGCTACTACACTACAGAAAATATTTAAATTTGAGGTGGACATACCCTTTAAAGTAATTTTTTAGATTAAATCTTTTTGAATTACGCAATACTTAAAGGACATGTGCAAATTTCAAATAACTCTTTATACTTGTTCATTTACCCCCAAACCCATTATTGCATTATTAAAAGAGACTTAACTAACCAAGACCCTCGCCGCTCTGCCGTGCTACTCCTCTGCTCTGCTGCGCTACTTCCTGGACCAGGTTGTCAGTCAAAGCACTATGTTACGTCCAATTACCTGACAGCCCTGACCAGAAAGTGCCCCACTGCTGCTGTAATTGCTTGAACTGATTCAAAATAGATTCCTCAAGTATAAGGGGCCAACCGCTAAAATTATAATCAAAACAATAAGAGGAAAAGACAGAGGATAACGGCTAATCTAAAAGTAACACTTTATTAATATCACTTTAAAAATAGTATCAAAAAGTAGCAAGCAAATCATTACGCAAATAAGTGTGCAAATATTTTAGTCATTAGGTAAAACATATCAGCTAAATTATAGTTATTCCCCACCTTGTGTGCAACTAAATGAACACACACTAGTATCAATATCCCCAGTCTTTACCCTTCAGTACTTATCACTCTGTCTGTACTAGAGTCAGTCCAGTCCGTGCACGGACAGTCAAATTTGCAGAGTATCAGGACCGTATTTCAGAGGCCAAATATACGAGTGACCAGATAAGGATTAGAGAGGTGGGGGGAAGGCCCCCAGGGGAGAGCTGTTCTTGCTTGAAACAAGCTTGCAACAGCAGCAGGGGACAGTATCGAGGTGGTGAGGGAACAGGTCAGGTAAGTCCTTTCAGGGGCATCTTTGGAACGTTTTAAAAATGCAAAAATGGGGTTTGGGGGGTAGATGAACATAAGTATAAAAAGTTATTTTAAGGGTGGACATGCCATTTAAATTCTGTTTTTAGCATTTACAGATATAAAATATCAAACAACATGAAATATAATGCTAGTATTTATATACTGTATATGAGCTTTCACCTAACGACAACTAGTGATAGGTGCACTGCACTGTTTGGGTTATTTAGCTGTACCAATAGGGATCTGATTTAAAAAAAAATCTGGTCCTAATGCACACAATGTAGGGATAGTATTAACAGCAATTATTGTTTAGTCTCACCTTAATAAAGCAGGGAAAGTAGCATTTCTAGAGATGTTAAAAGACCTACACTTAGTATTCTCTCATCTAGGTCACTGTTTGTGTAATGACAGATTATTTAGAATTTTTTTCTGGGGCATCAATATCATTGATATACATATACCATACATGTCAGAAGTAATTTTGAAAACTGAGTATCTGACTATAGAAGCAATGGAAGAAGTTCCAGGAAGTCTGCAACAAACTTAAAGGGCATGTCCACCTTAAAGGGCATGTCCACCTTAAAATGAAATGTTTAATATAATTTAGCTCCCCCCTGCCCAGACCTAAATACTTTATTGTTTCTTTAAAAATCTGAATCATATTTACATGCCTTCACTCTCAGGGCATGCAGGAAGTTGCAAACAGAGGCCTGACCAGCCGCAGTGTCTGTGATTGACTGAGAGGCAGCCAATCATAGACTTGGCTGCTGGCAATGGAGACACCGCTGGAATCAAGGCATGTAAGTATGATTCGGATTGATTTTTTAAAAAATAATTCAGTGTTTTGGTCTGGCCAGAGGGGAGCTACATTATACTAAAAGGATTAAATGCTACAACTATCCATCGCAGAGGATGGATCTGGATGGTGAGAGGGAGGGAAGAAAGGGCTCCCCTGTGCATGCCTGAAACAACTGAGATGAGGCATCAGAGGCAGAAACCTTTACCACAGGATGTCAGCTACTGCTCCTCGGTCTCCTGGATTTTGGAAAGACACTGCAGAAGAGTTGGAGCTGGGATGTAAGGTAAGGATCATTTTAAACTACACAGTGGGGTCAGTAGTAGGTTTAATTATAGATTTAGGGGTAGACATGCCCTTTTAAAGTTTATCCAAATTTTGACATGGATGTTAATTTTATAGCCATTTTTTATGCACAGTGACAATAAATTTCTATAACAAGTCATCTTTTATTATTTTTCTTTGTTTTGAATAGGGAACACTGAAGAAAATGTAATAACTTCCCATGTGAGGAACCGAAGTGCTATGCTATATTTAAAGGGCATGTCCACCCATAAATTAAAAAAATACATATAGCTGCAGACATTACTTGGCATTATAATTAAACTTGGTAAGAATTCTAGTTTCCAGCAATGGGCAATTTAAAAGAAAAACTCATTTCACAGTGTACATATCCTTTAAACATGCAGGGAGTCCCCGGCTACAAACACCCGACTTTTTATGTGTACCTGTTCCAACTTATAAATTCAACTAAACAACTCAGGGACTGCCTGTAATTAAATACAAGCAAAGCAATCATTAAAAAAACAAGTACTAATCAACCAGTGCAAATTAGAATAGTATATTTTAATAAACTGGAAACTGATATCTGCCGCACAACACACCCTTTTCTTAAATGAAGTGAATCGTACATTGGGTGTGGTGAAAGCTACTGTAAAGTTTGCAACCGACGACAATTTTTGTTCCAAAAATGATTTTTTTTTCAGCTGAGTTCTCAGACAGCTGGGCGGCCACAAACTTGGCATGTCTAGGAGACAGAGCAATGGCTGCACATGGCTTGTTAATCATTCCACTGTAAAATTCTAGTTAAGATGCTGATTTTACCCATTGAAGGAAGATTGCGCTCTAATCTGATAAAATATAGGATTAGAAGGATTTTAAAATAAATAGATCAGCAGCAGGCCATGTGTCAGAGTAAACACTTTTATTTCATTTTGGCCGGCTATTATACAAATTGTATTGAATGCTAATTAAGTTGAATTATAGGGATATGTGTTCACCAAGCAAGCCTTCATTTTATTCTTGTATAATTTGTTGCCAGTTAGGAAATATCCATAAAATTACCGTGTACTTGAATCTATCCTCATTGTTTTAACAGTAGGTATCCTTCTTGTAAAACATACTGTTTAGCATACTGTATGACTGAAATGGTTATCTGCAAAATGTAGTAATTATGGGCTGCCCATGTAATACTTGTTCCAACTGAATTTGACTGCAGTCTGACAGATTGTTATGCTGTAGCCAGTATTATTCACCAACACAACAGCTTGACAACTGACGAAACTTATTCGGAATCTTTGCAAATACTTCCAAAGAAGTGGTTGTACCACGAAACATGTCAAGAGAGAAACCTATTAGGGTATTTGTTCATCCCTATGTGATTTTAAATCACATCCTCTAGCAGCTTGTGTTTTCCAATTTGGCCACCAGTGGTGTGGCCCAGAGGTTGCAGGGTTCTCATCACGGGTAGGACCAGCACGCCCCCCAAGCTCACACTTCTGTGCGTGGCTAGGATCCTGCAAACAGCCATGCCTGGAAATAAGCTCACAGGAGGGGGACAAGTGTAATCTGGAGCCTTTTTATCAATGTTTTTCTCATGTGACAAAAAGGCTTAAAGCATCCCTTCAGCCATTAGCTGGAATAGTAACTTGTAAACATCCCAGGCCTGTTTTTTTGTTTGTTTTATTTATTTCCCCCCCCCCCACACTCCGTGCATTTTAAATAGTATAGTATTTGAGGATGAATAAAGACATGCGTCCATCCAGTCCAACCTACTCAGCAATACCCACAAAATTTTGAAGGGGAAAGAAATTATTTTCCGACTCCAAATTGCAATTTGGATTAATTCCATCTTTATGTATCAATACCAGTGACATGCAATTCTTTGTTTTCAGAAACTCACTCAGCTTTTTTTTTTAACTATCAATGAACCTGCTATCACCACATCCACTGGAAGACAGTTCCATAGTTTTATTGTTCTCACAGTGAAAAACCGCTTCCGAACTTGAAGACATAACTTTTAGGGCACGGCCACACTGTGCCACACACGCAATCACACACCCAGTCATACGAGATTGCCTGTGCGATTTCGGTGCGTTTGTGCGATTCAGGTGCGTTTGCACGATTCCTGTGCGTTTGCGCGAGCGATTTCTCCTTTTGAGATACGAAATCGCATGCGATTGCACATAATATAGTTGATCATGTGCAATTGCATATCACAGATGGAAACGCAGCCGCATGCGTTGCTGCGATTGCAATGTTAGCAAAAATCGCATGCGCAAGCGCAAACACAAAAATTTCGCGCTAGTGTGGCCTAGCACTTACAACATGTTTATTGTATGGCCCATTAATGTAATTAATACACAGTTATCATATCCCCACGCAAGCACCTTTTTTTTATAGTGTGCATAATTGTAACTTATCCATTCTGTCTTTATATTCAAGCACCCCAGTCTCCTTATTAATTTAGTTGCCCTTCCATTTCCAAGATGGCCTATTTGTACACAGAATTCCAAAACTGCGCCACATATTCTGACATACTGACTTCAGCCGCGTCTGTGATTAGCCGCATCTCAGCCAATCACAGACACGGCTGCCGGTTCGTCCCCCTGCTTACAAGTTCCAGCAAGCAGGGAGCCAGATCATTGCGCCACAGGAGCGAAGGGGCTGTAAATAACGTTCTATTTGTTTTTTTAATGAAAAAACGTGGCGGTGGGCAGGGGGTATCTATAATATATTAAAATATGATTTTTAGGGTTGACATACCCTTTAACAACTACTCTCTGCATCCAATCCCTCAACTAATTCTCTATCCATGTACATGTGCCACCCAAACCCAAATTGATATGGTAGTTCCCACTGGCATAATGTTATTAATCTAAATGGTAATGCCGTGTTGATGCATTTAGTGGTATTGTCATGTTTTTGTATCTATAAATATTGTAGACATACAGGGAGATGTAATACTTACCTTCCTCTTCCTTTTGGGTACTCGCAATGCAGCACTTGAGTTACTGCATCACGGGAATTGGTCAGGTAAGGAGCGCAGAAGGTAAAGACTGCTTTGAAATAATGTTTGTTTTCGTGTTTCTAAGGGTAAGGCCACACTGTACCGGATGTCATCTGATGGAAAAGTGCGATGTTGTCCGCTTGCACTGCAATCCGCACAATGTTGCACTATCAGAGCGCATGCAATTTGGCAAAAAAATGGTGATTGCGTGCACTCCAATAAACGGAACGGTGCGGGGCACCTTGTGTGGGCAGACTAATTGGCAAACACATGTGAGTGTTTTTTATCACTTGTTCGGATCGCACGTTATATCACTGTAGTGTGGTCTAACCCTAAGTAGCCGAAAAAAACGGTATCTGAATTGCATATTTCATCTCCCTGATAATGTTTTCCTTCTTTCAATAAGGGTACCAGGACAAGCAATCTAAGAGTCATTAGTATCAGCTGTCTTTCAGTCCCATTCAAGCTTTGTCCTTCTGGTATCGCATCTTATTTGTGTGAATTTTATAATCTAATCCGACACACCAGAATGGGTTTGTAATGTTACATAACCATGATTACTGTCCTTTCAGAGTAAATGAAACATACGCACAAAGCAGGCAGCACTTGTCGACTTTAAGTAACCTACGTCCATCTTACCACAAGCATTTCATCCACTGAAATCATTTATAGAACATTACTGTGCTCTCTGGTAAAGCAATCATTCTCCAATCATCGCACTGTATTTCCTGACTTTTTAAAATCCCTGAATGAAAAAAAAGCCTCCTCTCAGCACTAAAAAAAAAACCAAACTGTTTCTATACTTGGGAAACTGAAGAGTAACTGCTGCCATCTGCTGTACCCAGTGTAAGGTCTTCAACTACATAATATATGCATGGGGGTGCTTCTAATACTGACTGTAAAATCTACTGATAACATTTCAATATAAGTTTCAATGTAAGGGCTATTTAGCCAATTTTTCCAATAAGAGCACAATATTGATTATTGATCACAAAAAATTATTGAGTAAGGGTGTTGTATATCAACCTACATTGGTATAACATGGCCAGCATAAGTGCCACTTTGGTCCTGCTCCTGCACTTGGACCATTAATCCAGGAATTGTACCCACTATGGGAAGATGCTCTTCTTGAGGTGTTTTGTCTTCTTTTATTGATTGGTCTAACTTGCCAAGTAAAAGGGTGGCCCAAGAAAGCAAACTGTAATGGCACTTAGAAGCTATTTTTTTTATAGCTTAACCCACTCCCAGGGGTTAGTGGGTTTAATAAGTTCCCCTTTGAAATGAAAAAAAAAAAACATTCAGCTATACAGTTTACAACCTTTACATAGCACTGGCTAGTCACTGATGAATGCCTGGGTGCTACTGGTGAATTCCATTCATAACATAACTCATCACTGGGATAACAGAGAAACATCAAGGAAACCAGGTTTTCATAGCTCAAATTTCCATATCTCAGCCAGAATGAAGAAAACTGCCTCTGTCGGGATTTTCCTGGCTTTAGCAATATCTTTGATACAGAAAAATCCATAATTGAAAACTATATGTTCTGGTGCTACTCAAGAAAATAATATTAGGAGATAGGAGTAATTAATCCTACCTCTCTGCCCCAGGTACTTTTTATTTTTAAAAATGTGTTTTGTACAGTGGAGTAGAGATAGGATCTGGGTCTGACTCAGACCTGGATCCGACACAGAACCCCTCGATTCCAAAATCTGAAATGTTCAATCCGAAACTGAGCGGATCATTTTGAATTTGGAAATTCGGGATGTATTTTCGAGGGTTACCGAATGAAAATAATTTCAGATTGGGTGATCAGCTTGAAAAAGGAACTACAATGTTCTGAAAGCTTGCTATGATTATCTTAGTAAGCCAATAAAGTTATCACCTTTATACCACTTTATAACACATATGCTTTATATCATTAGGCTGGATTGCATCTGTATATATTCATTAACCAATGGACTTAAAGGGGAACTGTGGTCCAAAAATCACTTTAAGTAAATTGATAGGATTTTTGAAATTTAAATTTTTGCAGTTTATTGCCATTGTTTATTTTGCATCGTTTTGAAGATTTACATTTTTGTGTGTGATATGGCAGCAGCATCACCAGGTCCCCTGCACTTCCTGCTCTGAAACCGTCAGTCAATATGCCCTGTTTCTTCTCCTCCCCTTTGCAGCCCCCCTGGTCCCTCCCACTCATGGACCCCATGGTCCCTCCAGTTGCAGGCCACTCTTGGCCCAATCTCTTACAGTCCCACGTGGCCCTGCCCACTCGCGGGTGCCGTGGCCCCACCCACCCATGGGTGCATAAGCCCCGTTGACTCGTGGGTGCATAAGCCCCACACACCCGTGGGTGTATAAGCCCCGCCCACTCACGGGCACATATGCCCCGCTTACTCGCAGGTGCCGTGGGCCACTCAGACCCCCCCGAAAACCCTGTGGAAACAGCCTTTTCAGGCAGAGTGAGAACTCTGCCTGAAAAGGCTGTTTTCACATAGTGGGAAAGAAGGGCTGTAGATTCTCTTACCTACTGTGCCAGGACTTCACACAGCAGAGAGGAGGAGGGACTTCACACACTGAAGTCTGAGGCTTTGCTCGCTGGTGGCACTGTGCAGGAGAAGCCTTAGGAATGTCAGATGTCAGCCTCCCACCCATTAACTTTTTGGTCAGTCATTTCTTTATATCTTGGGCTGTGGAGCACATAGAGAGGTGGCTGATGACTCGTTTTAAAGGTAGGAAACTGGTCTTTAATTTAAACTCAACTTGTTTGGAGACCACAGTTCCCCTTTAAAGAAGAAATTTACTGCTAACAGAGAATGCTGGGAATTGTTGTTTTGAAACGTGAAAGGTCACAAGTTCAACACCCCTGGTCTATACCATTAGGCTGTCCCCGACCATTTTCTCTGGGAGTGAGTAATATGTGTTTATATATTAGATTATTAGGGCAATGCTATTATAATAACATGAGGCTGTGAGGTAACTTATCTTATGAGAAGGCTCTATTTCATTGCATACTCTGTGGGGAGCCTTCAGCTCCTTTAACCCTAACCTATAGAGCCAATCAATATCCTGTGGTCCTAACACCACAGTGATTGTAAATCTGGAACTTACTATGTTCAATACTTATAAGTATGAACCTAGCATGTTAATCTGGATACTGCATAGAGTCTTGGGGTACTCAATGGTGCTGTTTAGCTTTAACTGCACATTGTGGCAGGATTGCCTGGGTCTCTTCTCAGACCTGCATGTTTATCCACATAGACCCTCTAGATTCTAGCTGGCAGGCAGGTGGAATAGACAATGGAGGGTATGTGTATGTTTGTTCATGTAATGTGGAGGGATGGCCTAGGTTCTTTTTAGGACCTTCATTCTAATCCCATTCCAGCCTCCCCCTGGATGCTTGCTGGGGACAGAATGGGAGGGCAATTTTGAAAAGGTACCTGATGCTTACTGGCTGAAGGGATTTATGTAGCCTCTCTCGTTTGTGCACTTGGTATTGATATCAGAGAAAGTACGACCCCAAGAAATAAAAAAAAATGGTGCTGTTGTAACTGTTGTAAAATTAGGGCATATGTTCCATTTTTGAAATTTCCAAATATATAACAATTAAAATTTTTCACGGTATATATCTTTATATATTCACAAAGAACTTTCCTTCTTAATACAAGTTTCAACCTTCTGTGTGATCTATGTACAGATGCATCTTGATAAATTCCCCATGATTGCAATATATTAACAAGGGTCATATTACCCTAACTAGGCTATTAATATTTAATGAGGGCAGTAACAACAGAACCATATATATCAGGGCATTTAACTTTCAGCTTTATTTCACTGCACATGCAGTCAGACTCAGCTTGACAAATGGTAGCATCCCTTGGAATCCATTACATTTATGCAAGTTGTACTAGCGAGAGTTTCCTCTCATTCATTGTGCATGATAAATAGGCCCCTTTGAGACTAGACCAGAGTTTCTGTGTTCTAAAACACTGTTTTATGCATACTGTTAAAGTTCAGCTGAGAAATGATGCAGCCAGGTAAGGGCAGCAGTATCAGCAATGCCGCATAAATATATCCTCTTTGGTACTGTAAATGAGAGAGCCAGACCTCACACAGTACTAATGCAATTTATAAAAAGATCACCTAAAATGTAAATGGATCGTATATCCTCCATTTTAATATTGTAGCTCGGAGAAAGATTATTTTGAGCATTCATATTCACATATAGGGAGGCACAAGGGAGTGTTAATATAGCAAGGGAACACAATACTTCACATTTTAGTTGTCCACATAGGTTACTAGACCAATACAATATTTTTAACAGATAAGCATTTACTTTTTAAGAGATTATTACATGGTTGGTTAATACCTTTGTCTTCATGTTTGTGTGTGTGTGATCTTCTCATAACCACTTAAGACAAAATTAACAGATGCATGCAAAATGGCGGACCACATGTAGAGCCAAATTGTTCACTGATTAATGCATGTTTACACTTGGTACCTATTAAATTTGTTATGTTTGTGCAGAGATACTTAAATAGATAGCATTTAAAAACAGACAATTAGCTATTGATTAAATGCACAAAACAATAATTACAAACAGCACACATCTAGTAGCGGTAAGGTAAAATGCAAAACTGGTAGAGACCAGTAATGCTAGTTATATGATTTCAGCTATTAGTAAGATGGCGGAGATCTTATAAAATGAACTAGCTGTATCATAATGCCAGTAAATATGTGAAATAAAAAACATCACATCTTAATAGAGTGCAAAATGACAGCGCACACATTAAGTATGAAAGCGTGGAAATAAATATATATGGCGTGATTTTTATTTTACCTAGTTATGAAGCCTTTGCTTTTATCTGTTTTTTTCCATTATGTATGCTCCATTACAATACCAGATGTGAACCTGGTCATCACAGTAGAACAAGTTCTTCTAGCGGTGGCATTTTCATGCTTTCAACAACTATAGCAAAATAATTTGTATCTCTACATATAGCAATTACAGAATGACAAGCAATATGTACATTATTATATTTATGATGCTGCCTGCTCATAGGAGATATGCAATTTTACCCTAGTGTTTCTATAATCATAAGGATGTAGCTACTTTGATAGATAAAGATGTTTTTCCCATTTATTTATTTATTAAAAATAAATGACTCTGAAGGACAATAATGTACCTTTTGTGGCATAAACTGTTTTTTGATATGAGAATAAATAACATGGGGGACTTGCTCAAAACATTCCAAAAGATGAAGGCTGACGGGGATATACAGTAGTGTTGACCAGCATTTTGAGTTAGTCTTGCATTTGGTCAAGTACTAGTTGATTTCCTGTTTTGGGGGTCAGGTTTTAATGGCCCACAGAGTATTTTTGAAGGTTACAGGACATATAAGGAACTGTTTGTGGGGAGGGGAAGTGGTTGTGACATCTAATGTGAAGAGGGAGATGGTTTTTGCAGGTGAAATGCTGGGTCGTTGTCACTTGCGGGTTAGCGGGACAGTTACAGTGCACACAGGTGTGGGTTGCAGATGTGTTGGACCCACACATTTGTCTGCAAATTATTAATTAATTGACAAATAATGCTATAAATAAAGCAGTTCAGGCTCATTCTTTGAAGTAAGATACTAAACCTGTCTTGCATATCTAAGGGAAACATCACTAGAAGCCAGTATTTTATGTTAAAACTTTGTCTGGATAGTAAACTCAGAGCCACCTGTTTATTCTCACATTTTCTTTGTAAACTAAGAGGAAAACTAAAGGTACACATCAATACATTTTGCTCTTTCAAGTGAGGAATCAGTGATGCTAATACTGTCCATATACTATGTGATGTACCTCACAATGTCCGGGCAACTGACTTTCGAGTGCAAATTGAATGGACCAGAGTGGGTTTGTTGCGGGAACTCCTGAAGGTAAAGTCCTCCACAGAATTTTTTTTTTTACATTAATTTGACCTAATATCTAGTTGACCTATGGGTAGCATTGCTCTTTAAAATCTAAAGACAACTCATTTGGCAATGGTTACATTTACCCGGCTCAGGGTACATTATTAAAATTAGTAATTAGTAAAATCCCCTTGGCATTCAGATAAGACGGGACCTGACATCACAAGTGTATGAGGCTGATGCCAAGTGAATTTTTACTAGAAAGAGCTTGGGAAGAAGATTAAACGTGGAACACCTTGGAATGGTAAGTATGTGAGATATCGAAACAGAACTTTGGACAAACCATACTGTGTTTAAGCATTAAAGTTGGTTAAGATGATTAATTATTTGTCAAACGTATGAAATCAGACTATAAATGATATTTCTAAATCATTGGTAAATGGGGATGGCCTTACATTTATTGATTCGGACTAGAAAACTCATCAGAAAAAGGTAATGATGGCCTCCATGCATCATTTTTATATGAATTCAGTTTCAGGATTTATGATTAGTACAGACCCAGAATAAGTATAGAACTGAGACGTTAGGTCTGTGACCTTTCAACTGTTGAGTGGTGTAGCAGTTAAACAGTCAATTCATTTAGGGTATATGGGGGGGGGTTCGAGGTGGGGGAAGGAAATTACTGACATTCAACAAAAATAACCCCCTTTATTCCATTTCATTAGCACTTACAAAATAGTTTAAGTTGTAATAAATCCTTCTGATTTTCATTCTTAAAATACACATTTCTTACTGAAAATGCTAAAGCTAAACGATAAAAATAAGGATTAACATTTGAGCTACAGCAGCATCAGTAGTGAATTGTTCTTTCTATAGTATGTATAAAAGGCCACCCGCTACATATGTCACATTTAAATGAGATGTCTTTAAAAATCCATAGAGGATTTATGAATTTATATCACGGAGAATGGATTTGAAAGACATGTAGTACATTGATTAGCCATTTCAAAGTCTGATTTATGTATTTTAATTTACCGCAGATTCAGTTCAGGGCCATAAGAAAACATGCAGGAAAGCAACATTATATGCTGGTGCAGGCTCTGGTGCGGAAAGTGAAATGCGTAGGAAAACATCTGGAAATACAATGCTTTTCTTCCTTATTTTGTTCTTTTATGGGAAATAAATTGAAAAAAACTTAATATTGCGAGCTGTAATGTCCATTTGAAAAACAGGTGTTTTGAGTAGTCATAACTTTGTATCAGGCCTAGTTCTTCAAAGGAAATGCAATAACGCATTGTGTTTTGTTGTAATATAATTTTCAAAAGGGGAAAAAAGAAAAACTGTGGACTTACATATGCATGTAGTTGTAATGCTCTTGAGTATCCCATAAGCACAGATACCCCAATCCAACACCAATTGGTTCATTATTAGACAACCATCCATTTGTTGGGAGGCTAGAAGCGACTCATCGGACAAGGTTGCCCCTGGACTTAAAGTGCAAGGTATCTGTGCTGAGGCTGGTGATACTCAAGAAAACCGAAGCTCAATTGACTGTCTGGGCACAACTAGTGGGAGCGCTAGCCAAATGTGGTACAAAAGGAATAATTAAATCGTAGCCAAAAGCAGAGCCAAGGTCGATACATAGATAGTTGGTCTGCGAAACAAGGAAGCAAAACCAGGGCATGGTAAGGTGGCAGACATAAGGGTTGACCAAGGGCTAATCAAAAACCAACAGAAAAGCAGATGGGAACTGGATAGGCCAAACTAGATTAAAAAAAGGTGCCAAAACCCAAACCACCAATAGGAAAGAGAGAACAGACATTTCAGAAACGAACAGACAAACAAACGTTTCTGGAAACAAACACTTGGAAGAGCCGGGGATGGAGTTGTGCGAGAGTGGAGGAAAGGTGAGTTTTGCTGGTGATTACTGACAGTAGTGCTTTGTACTTTCGAACTCTATGTGCTGTTTGTTATTGGTCCTTAGAATCGCATCTTTCAAAATACTCAGTCTCTGCATCCTGTTCAGTCAAAATGCAGAAATGACATAGAGGTCTCTTATGCTGGATACACACAGTACCGGTCTTTAAAAGATGACAGACAGAATCTTCAAGATTCTCATCAGTACCAGTGGGATTGGCCCTATATCGCTAATGTGCATTTTCAGCTTGAGGAAGTGGATTGGTTCCATTAGAACTGTACACAGACATATATGTAATATATCAATGCAGTACAATTTTAATTTCCCTGTCAAGGAAATATGGTTCCTTCATGTTGTTCTATCTATATGGGATTATCAGTCAATCAGACAAAAGAACAATCAGACATGTTGGTTAATCACAGTTGATCATGCAGTCTCTCAACAAACAGTCGGTTAGGCATAAATATCAACACATGTGTACCTAGGCTTATTGTGTGTACCCAGCTATAGACATTAGATTATTGTTACTACAGTGTATAATAGACAGAACTAGAGGGAGGAGCAGATTCCTTATTAATTCACATTTACTGTATAGCTTTAATCCTCTGCTTGGTAATTGGATAAATAGCTGAGTGACCTGTGAAGTTATTAATATATACAGATACAAATAATGCTACATGAAATCTAAAAATTGATAAAGCATAAAGAAAAAGGTTATATATGACAGTGAATAAAGAGAGCAAAGACATTGGGTCGATAAAAATGAGATACTGGGAAAGACAGAGGGGACGGACAGAGATCACTTTACTGATCTGATTGAGCAGTAAAGCAGATAGTGTAGGAAGAAAGGGCATACGAAATAAACACTGAGATTGAAGGATGAAAAAAGAAAAGAGGATCATTAATTAGGCAGTGGGTGGTGGGGGGGGCTGGTAGAATTGGAGATCATAGTAAATGTAAAACAAAAGATTAGGCATACAAAAAGAAATGTGTAGATAATGAGGAGCAATTTCAGAAAATGAAGAATTGGAGTGCAAGTATCTTTGTGATCTACAGTAATTTCCAGGGGGCAGCACATTTGAGACCTGTTAAAAAGTTAACTCAAAAATGTATATATTCTCATATTAGGATCCAATGTAGGTACAATTTTAAAATTAACATTATGGGCATTTTTGGCACTGGAGACTGTAGTGACCCAGTACAATATATAACCCAAAATAATTAAGATAGACTAAAGCCATTGCAATGTGCACGCAATATGCTGCAGGACAAGCATATTGTGCCATATACCAGTTCCATGTTTCAACATTCTGTTTATTTACACAGCTTAGTCTATGGCATTTTAGTTGCATTAGGGGTACATTACACAGCTCCCCTAATACCACCTTCATTTTACCACGAATTGGGCAGAATAACAACTGTTATTGTCCATATACATGTCCAATAGGACAAGCGTCCTAAAAACAGGACTGGTCAATCGATTTTTTACATTAGGAGCTAGTCAGAAAAACTCAAGTAGCTAATCTGATTGTTTGATTAGCCAGGTACGTAACTTTACATAGTACCCACAATTAGAACATTTCTAGGTACATTGGCTGCTTGGCCCCACAGATAAATCCATCCCTGGGTTACAGTTACTAACTTTTACTTATCCTTGGCCAATGCTGATCATTAGATAACAGAAGTACATTTTAATAAAAACAGCTTTTTTTCCATGTGAGCAATGCTTAATTCAGTTAAAATAAATTAGCTTTGATTAAATTTAATAGTTCTTGGAAGATGATAAATGTTCAAATGTGCTGAACTGCTTATATATCAGTTGGATAGCATCTAACAAAAGTAATTTTTTTCTTTTTCTGACTCCAAGCAAAAAGAAAAAAACATGCTTGCTGATACACAGCTTTTGTGTGAAGACTGAACTTCTCTAAGTGTTGCTGTGCCAACTCTGTGAATTTCTTCACAGCCCTTGGTTGTCAGGTGATGCTGGGAGATGCAGTTAAGCAATAGCTGTAGGGCTGCAGGTGGCACTTCTCTGCTGGTCTTTTACATCGGTTTACAGCCTGAGGCTTCTCAGCTGTTCTGAATCCTATGGTGCTTCTGAATGTATGGTCTTTTTTTTTCCCCTGCCGACTTTTAACATTTCGGTATCATATGGTTCCAGAGAATTCAAGAATTATAACAAAATATTAAGAAATAAATATTTTATATTGAGTTTATATATCACCCCACTAATTATAATATGTATATATATTATAACAAAGTACAGTATACAAGTATACAGTATATACAAAGTAGCAGATTACTTCATGTCTGGAAGTGTACCTCTGGATTGGAAAAAAGCTGATGTAATTCCAATATTCAATAAGAGTAGTCATACACAACCAGGTAATTATAGGCCTGTAAGTTTAACTTCAGTGGTGGGGAAGATACTGGAAAGTTTGATACAGGATCATATTGTAGAGTTTGTTTCAAGAGGAATAGATCTATTCAAACTAACTTGCTTGTTTTTTATGAGGAAGAGAGTATGTAGACTCTGGCATAGTAGAAGATGTAGTATACTTGGATTTTGCTAAGGCTTTTGATACAGTCTCCCATAGGCTATTAATGTATAAACTAAGATCTGTTTGGGCTGGGTTGGCACATTTGTACATGGATAGAAATTTGGTTAATGGATAAGATGCAGAGAGTAGTTGTTTATGGGGCTTCATCAATATGTACTAAGGTTCTAAAGTTAGGTGCCACAGGGTTCTGTGTTGGGGCTGCTTCTATTTAATCTATTTATTAATAATTTGGAAGTAGGTATTGTGAGCAAGGTTTCTATGTTTGCCGACGACAGAAAACCTTGTTGACCATTAAAAACTTCAGAGGATGTGCAATTGTTGCAGGTGGATCTAGATAGATTGTCACATTGGGCTGCTAAGTGGCATATGAGATTTAAATGTAAAGTGATGCATTTTGGACTTAAAATTCCTTGTGCTTATACTGTAAATGGCTCTTTGTTAATCCCTGTTGGGAAGGGATCTTGGAGTTTTGGTGGCTAACTGCAAGCAGTGCCAGGCGGCAACGGCTGGAGACAGCAAGATATTGTCTTGTATAAAGGGAGGTATGGATTCAAGGGAGAAACATGTTATTCTCCCTCCTTAAAAAGCATTGGTAAGGCCTCATTTGGAATATGCAGTGCAATTTTGGAATCCCGTATGCAAAAAAGAAATAATGGAAATGGAAATGGTTCAGAGAAGGGCAACTAAAATAATAAAGGGATTGGGGGAGCTTGAATATGAAGACAGATTGGATAAGTTACAATTATGTACACTAGAGAAAAGGCGCTTGCATGGGGATATGATTACTGTGTATAAATACATTAATGGGCCATACAATAAATTATCTGGGGCATTGTTCACCAAAAGAGCATGTCAGAGGACACGCGGACATCCCTTAAGATGTCTTCAAGTTTGAAAAGGGTTTTTTTACCATGAGAACCATTGGAAGTTGTGATGACATGTTCATTGTATAGTTTCATAAGAAAGCTGGAAAAGTTTCTGAAAACAAGGAAAGTTACAGGTTACTGATATTGATACATAAAGTAGAGTTGATCCAGGGATATTTTAGATTGCCACTTGGAGTCAGGAAGGAATTTTTTCCCCCTTTATAATTCTGGTGGGTTTTTTTTGCCTTCCTCTGGATCAACAGCTAAGCAGGAAGTGTGGGTATTGCTGAGTGGGTTGAACTGGATGGACATATGTCTTTATTCAACCTCAAAAAATATTATACTAATACTATACTAGTCCGAATTATGGGTAATTTCCCTATTTAAATTAAAAAAATAAAGCAATAAAATAAGCATAAAATAAGCAATAAAATAAGCAATAAAATAAGCAATAAAACCTCATAGTTATTTTCAACATGCCATTTTTCAAGTTACAGAAAATAGGTCTTTGCACAAGTATTAAGTCCCGACACTTTTTTACATTAAATACCCATTGGCTGGGAATAGTATTGGTCAATTGTGCACACACATGCACCTCACATATAGCATAGAAAATGTAGCTGTAGATATTTCATGTATTATGTGTTTAATAGAGATAAACCTTGCTTATGCATTTTCTGTTTAGTACATTATTCCTATTGAAACATTAGTGTGGTATCCTAAATTATAGTCTGACATTAAAAGTTGCTGAAAAGCAGACAATATCTTTAATAGACTCATATTTGCAAGGGCACTTTAATAATCCTGTGGTTGTATCAAGGAAGCTCATAATAGTCTAAGTACTTTACCTTAGACATCCATTTTATTAAGATATCTATTAAGCGCTTTAGTATTGGGGGAGGGGTGGACACATAGGAAAACCCAAATGTCAATGCTGGCTGCTTTAAGCAAATCTACAATCTACCCACTTATTATAAATAAATAAATAAAAAAAAAAAAAAAAAAATATATATATATATATATATATATACACACACACACAAATAAGAAATAATGGGTGACTCAAGGGTCCTTTTTAAAGTTTATTAGTACATATAAAGTGCACAAAATGTTTCGTTCTTACTCAGAACTGAGTTTCGTTCTCTGAGTAAGACCGAAACATTGCTTTTGTGCACTTTATATGTACTAATAACTTTAAAGGACCCTTGAGTGCACCCATTATTTCTTGATTTGTGAATATCAACGAAGGCGTTGCACATGGGCAAGTATTGCTTACAACAGTGAGTGCCCACACCAACAATGTTTTATATATATTGTTTATGGACCACATTGTAGTGATATTATCAGTGTAAATCCTCGTACACACCCCTGCTGCACAAACCGATGAATGACCCCCCGAGCGCATCCATGTGCGGGACAAACTACCGTTTTGGACAATAATCGAACATGTGTATGCGTTTTGTTGAGCATCATTTGTTGATCCGCCATCACAGTTCCATGAACGACGCCTAACCGAACACATTTTATTTGACAGCATAGCTTGCAAACCAGTCCTGTTGACAGAAGATTATATTGCCTTCTCTCTCTCTCTCTCTCTCTCTCTCTCTATTAGCTTCCAAATGGTAATTAACATATGATTGGATGGGGCAAAATTAGCGCCATTTTTAACAATAAGAACTTTTATTTCCCTGAAAATCTCCCCCCCCCCCCCATTTTAATGCGATTTTATTATTAGCACCTAGTTGGCACTTCCTTGTTTTAAATGTCACGTGTCTCATTCATTCAACTGCCGGTGTAAATGTTGGTTACAAGAATTTTGTTGAACCAAATGCTCCCACGAAGCACATGAGTTGGGCGTGGTTTTCATCCACTTAACCTCTGAAATGTGACCTTTGCTCTAGAGATCATGTAATTTTTTTTTAAGCAAATTATATGACCCTGCTCTCACAAACTTATTACAAACCACTGTTAGAACTCTCTGTAATTATACTTGCCTGCCCACAGGCCTTTGGCAGAAGCTGTTTAATGGTCTATAATCTTTCATTTTGAACCTTTTCTTTTGAAAATTATAGAATGGCACAGAATGATAGAACAATGTTCAATAGAGTGTTCTGTGAAGAGGACTTCAAGTGTGGGAAAAGATTTGGTGATGTGACAGTAAAAATAAGAATCCCACAAAGCTACCAGAGGAAGCAAACATAACATATTGTTTCTCTCTAATTTTCATTAAATTGTGTTTTGAATTTCCTATAATGAAAAGGTGCAAACAGAAATATTCTATATATTCCATTGCAGCATATTATGTAACATAATTTTTAAGACCTTGTCATGTCATCTATATTTTGTTATCATAGTGATATTTGAAACTTGAGCACATCAATAGTAAATGAGCCCCATTGAGTTACTGGACCATAGAGCCTATAGTTTAGGACAGTGGTGTATTTCGAATAAACTTAAAGGACAACCATACTGTAAAAATTATGGTGTATTTCGAATAAACTTAAAGGACAACCATACTGTAAAAATTATTTTTTTTAAAATGAAAAGTACATGGTACAGGGAGGTAGGATTGATTATTCCTACCTCCCAATATTGTTTTCTTGAGGAGCTACAACATGTACAGTTTTCATCTGCCATGTTAATGTCCTGAGCCTTCATTTAATAAAGATAGTGCTGAAGCACTCAGGAAAAATGGCAGCAACGGTTTTCTTCATGCTGCCTCTCCTCATAAAAATGATATTGGCAGGTATAAAGTACCAATCCTACCTCCCTGCCCTAGGTAATTTTCATTTTAAAGGGACACTAAACTGAGAAAAAATGACTTGCCTTTATCCATTTCTATATTTTTAGTGCTGTCAGGAACTTGATCCCTTTTTGCTCTCAGTGCTCCCTGTCACTAGATCTCCTCAAGTCCTGTCCTAATTAGTTTGCATGTCTCCTCTCTATGTATCCACCCCCTCCCCAAACTGAGGCACAAATGGAGTGTGGAGCATGTGCAGTGAGGGTGATCTGTGCCTCACTACAGCCAATATCATTCACCCATTGATTTTGTGTGATAGTGAAAGTGAAAGTAAAACTGCTTTGCTATGGGAAGGTAAGCAGCACTCAGAGCTGTAATCATTGCTTGAATCAAGTAAGATTTTCTTTTAGCTGTAGGAGTTTGAAGGTGTGTGTGTGCGCGCGTGCGTGCATGTGTGTGTAAGGGGGACTTTGTAATTGATTTCTTTAGGTACAGTGCTACACTGGGACTTAACTAACACAGACAGCAGCGCAGCTAACTGCAGATTTGGGTTTATCTGCACAGAAAGAGAACAGAGCAACAGAATATGCTTATTTCCTTTTCTAATCTTAATGCTGAATCAATTAGCCATGCATTGACAGAGAAATGAGCTTTACTTTTATAGAAGGGATAGTGTCTACAGGTAGTGTGTCAGGGGGAGGGGCTGGGTGATTGACAGTTCTTTACTGACTAGCTGTGCCCCACCCCCTTTAAAAAATAAAACTCCCAGAGCTAAAAAAAACAAGAGATAGGAAGGTAATAGAAGAAAAAAAAGGCAGATTTAAGATTGATCATAATTAATGTGAGATAAGTTAAAGAATGATTTGCCCCAGTTTACATGTCCTTTTACTGTTTTTGGAAAAAAATGTGCACTTTAGTTCTCCTTTAAGAAATCAACAAGTTCTGAGAGAGTAGCAAATTATTTACCTTATTAAGGTCACAACAAAGTTAGTTACTATTGTTCCATCTTATTCCTTTCATTTTCACAGCCAAGGTAAGACCTTTACAGTAAATGTTTAAAAACAAGGCACATCTGAAATCTTCCAAACTGTTTCTGTTACCAGCCAATATACAGGGAGATTCAATAAAAGTTCTTATCGTTTAAAATGGTGCTAATTTTGACCCACCCAATCAGAACTTATGTAACATTTCAAAGCTAACATCTGATTGGTTGGGGTAAAATTAGCACCATTTTAAACAATTAGAACTTTTATTGAATTACCCCCTAAGTGTCCTAATCTTCATTTTTTATTAAGTCAGTTTTCAGTAAGGCTCAAACTAAACATCTTTTCCTTTTGTCTTTCCTCTTGATCAAATATTCTAATGTTTTAGGCCAAACACTGGGGCACTTCAAAGTTTTATTACTGGAAATAGTAACATTAAATTCAAAGTGAATAGCTGAGTGTGTGTGGATTTATATTTCTTTTTTGTGTAACCTGCTCCATTAAATTTTTTCATCCACAGTAAATAGATAAATAAATCAGAATCCACACATTTCAAAGTAGCATCAAACATATGAACCGTAGGAGTTCTCCATGGAGAAATGTTATAGGTTTATAATGTTGTATTGATCTAAGCCAAGATATTCCATAGGACACCTTCACGTGAGATATATTTTCAGGAATCATTTTTCAACTGTTCCCAAAAATGTTTTCACAAGTCTTACTTTACTACAGAAAAACAATAATAAGCAGTCTTTACATCTTAAGATAAGGCTACACATTCTTTATAGTCCTTTCCCCACAGAAGCATAGGTTTCTTCAAAATTGTTTCAGACTAGTCTGCTGAATTTTCTGTATTTGTGGCACAGCAATATTCTTAGCAATTTTTATAGAGAGAACAGATAACCAGAGAAATAGATTTTGATCAGTGCAATATGATTTAGGTTGGCATTTGTTTAGAAATATCAACACATATACAATATATAGGTGTAATATATGTCCACCCCTTTTTAGGGTTTTTGGTAAACTGTAGAGCTCCCTCCCCCAGCCCCAGCCGCTATATTAGTTTTTACAGAATTTACCAGATCATTACTTAACTTACCTCTTTCCTCTGGTGTACTGTCCCAGCCCTCTGCTTGCATGAAACTGCAAGCAGGGGGCCGGGCCAGCAGCCAATCACAGATGGCGGCTTCCGGCTATCCAGAACGCCGGGGGAGAGAGGTAAGATAAGTAATGATTGGGGGAGTTTAGTAAAAACTAATATAGCGGTTGGGGCTGGGGGAGGGAGCCCTACAGTATACCAAAGGGCTTTTACATTAGGGGGAGGGAGAGAAAAACGGGAGGGGGGGGGAGGGCTGCAGTGCGCATGGAAAAAATCTCCTGGAGGAGAGACAAGGGCCAGAGTACTATATGGACTCTGCCAGGCTCCTGGTGGCCAGTTTTTGGGACTTTGGAGGGGCATAGCAGGGCAGCCATTTGGAACAGGGATGTAAGGTAAGGAATTGTATGCACTACACAGTGGGGCCACTAGAGGAAATTATAGTTTTGGGGGTGGACATGCCCTTTAACAATGTGCCTTTCCCCCCATGAAACTTAGTTCAGCTGCTATTACGGGTATATTCAGTTGACTGTACACTGAAATGTATACATGATAGAGCACAACAAGCAGTCAAAAGACACCGTCTTCTTTATGAAACCTTGATAAGAAGATTGTTCTTGCTGTATATTGGATATACTTTCAGCCTCAATAATAGATCTAAAGACTTTTAAAGGAGTGCTGTGTTTTGTAAAGTGAAATGATTAAGTGTGGATTGTACCTATATGTTGGTTAATGTGTATATCCATGACATAGTAGTCAGATAAACTAACTGATATGATACATTTACAATTTAAGATATATATATATATATATATTTATAGTATGGTTGGGCACTCACAAAACACGTAATACTGCCCTGGTGCTACTGATGAGAGCTCTAGTATAGTTGGTTGTATCCGTGCACACATAAGGACTTTGCTTCATATTCAAACAAATAACTTTTTTTACACATATTAAGTGCAGACAGCGACGTTTCGGTCGTGGTTTCTGACCTTTTTCAAGATATAATATAATATATATATAATATATAATATATATAGTCCAGTATCAAGGAAATAGGTGCACTCAAGGGGTCTAGTTAAATATTTTAATGTGCAGTAAAAAGGCAAAGTTTTGGTCCAAGTCTAGGACCTTTATCAAGCCAACTTTTTGGTTGGCTTGATAAAGGTCCTAGACTTTGACCGAAATGTTGCCTTTTCACTGCACTATTAAAATATATTAACTAGACCCCTTGAGTGCACCTATTTCCTTGATACTGGACTTTTTATTGAATTTTTGGGTAGCACCAGGGGCACAGTAAGGTTGGAGTGGAGTGTGCCCTGATTTTCATCCTATTAACTATATATATATATATATATATATATATATATAATGTGGGTTAAAAGCACTATTTAAGTAAACTGGATTTACATGCTAGCTTGGGTAATAGATTAGCAGCTTTTTAATGGACAAAAGGGATTTGGACAAGGGTGTCATTGCATGGCCAGTTAGTGAAAGTGGTGGCTTTTAGCATTTTAATTATAGTATTTCTCATTGAAAGTTTGGTTGACGTGTTAATAAGGTATTAAATTTAAAAAAAACTGCTAAGTCCTCCTCCCTGGGTTTGTTTTCATATACCCCAAAAAATGCTAATTTAGATGGAAAAAGCTTTAATCACGGCGGGGTTGGTTATATCCATTGCTGGAGGATAGTCTTTTTTTTGCTGCTGCTGAAATATAAAAAGAGGGTTTTTTTGCTCCTGGTAGCTTGTAAGATTGGCAAAGACTGCCAGAGATCTAAGGTGAATCCAAGGGTGAGAATCTAATGGTTCAAGGTGGGAATTAGACACAGAACCCCTCAGTTCCGAAATCCGCATTTTGGGACTTTGGAGCTTTCTTTCTATAATTATCGAACATTCAAGGATTATCAAAAATAGCCTCGAACTTTGATAATCCTCAAAAATAACCTCGAATGTTCGATAATAATCGAAAATTTTGTCCATTTTTGGATTTTCAGATTTTCCCAAGATCCAGGAATCCGAAAACGGAGCAAAACTGGTAAGTTTTGGCCATCTCTAATGGGAGGTTGTGGTAGTATAGTTCTTCTTTAATGCTGCATTTTAAAGTTGGCTAATGCTGCATTTTAAAGTTGGCTCTAAGACTTAGGGCCCAGTTGACATTGCCAAACATAAAATGATTCCTTGCTTAGCATTAAGAATTATCGCTAATGATTGTCTGGTCTAAGCATAAAACAAAAGTAAGGCTGACAAATCCCTGTTTACGCTTTAAGACCTTTGTTTGCTCTTCTTCCCGTTTAAATGAATATTAATGACTTAAATACATTGATCCACTTGTTATTTCTAGCCTTGATTAAACCATTTTCTGTAGTGCAGACTGCTGGCAGTGCTGCCTGTATCGTTTGTTTGGGTTGTTGAACAAGTACATTTAATGAACTGTCTAGCAAAACATTACTATGATGATTTCTGTGTGCGTTCTTATATTTGTAAAGACAGTTAACTATTCTGGTACTAAAAGAACCAGTCTGTCACAGTCTTTGACTTTATGCGTTAACCTCAGAGGAATGATTTATGAAAAGGCAATTTAGAATGGAAGATTTCTACCAAAAGGACAAGACAAAATTGTCTAGGAATTGTGCTTTTCTCAGTTTCAGTGTTAAGCAGGACATACTGTACTTAGGTTTACAGATGCCACATTTTCGATTAGACGAACCAACTTGCAGTGTCTATTTTCAGCAGATTCCAGCTTGAAATTTTCTAAAGATGAGGACTGGAAGATTGGGTAGACAGAAAGTTATTCATCTAACATGATCGCCTTTTTTTTACAATGAACTGCTTGATATCTTCAAGTTGTAGAACAAAAAAATGAGAAAACACTTTGATTGAATTAATTAATTGATCGAAAAATCAACCCCATGTGTGGCATGCTTTAGTCTAAGAATATTGTGTATATTTAAAACATGGTGTAAAATTAGTGTCTTTATTTGTGTACTGATGTGCAGTGCAGTGTTCTTTCTACCAAGTGCACATTAAGACAGAAAAGAGGCGAACAGTTTTCTTGCACACAATCACAAAAAGCAACTTTTGTTTTTTGCTTTTTTTGTGAGATATTCTACTTGATGTATATTTGTAATTTTGTTTTACTCAGAACTTGTACAATTATCATGTAGCCAATCTAGAAAATATGAAATATAAGTGCTGACAATGTCAGAATATAATAACAAAGTGTTTGATTATGTCAGCGATACGTACATTTACGTATCACTGTGGATGTTGTTTAGAATTGTAATTGTCACACCAAGTGAACTCCTATTATTTGTCTTGCCTAAGCAAACACACTAATGGCTGCCTAAGAAGGTGTCTGGGGAAGCATGTCAAACACTAGGTGTATCATGCATTCAGACTGGTGTTGGGGTGGAAAAGTCACTGGTTAGGGGGATGGGTGCATTGACCTTGTTCTCTCAACATTCTGTCTTTACACTGAAAGGAACAGATGAAATCCTGAATTATTCACGTCTCTGAAAGCTTATAATTGTTAACAGTGGTGGCAGAAGCAGACTATCGAGACAGGTTGTGTGTGTGTTTAAAAAAATTCCTAATCTCCTAACATCAATGGATTTGATTAAAAATATGTCTTTGATTAAGAACACATTTTACTTCTTTTATCATTTTCATTTAGAATTCATTTTAAATCAACATTTTCCTCCTGCTTTGAAAGGTTTATTTAATAAGAGGGGAAACATTTTTCTGCAGAAACCAGATTCTATCAACTGTTTTCTTTCTTAAGTAGTTCAATACAAAGGTAACATCTGATTGGATTCAGCAAATTTTTGCACCTATTATTAAATGTCTGCTAGTTTTTTATTGCCCACAAATTACTGGGGGGTTTATTTATTGTTACTGTTTCGACTTGGAATAATGGACCCAAGCTGTCAATGTGTCGTGTACACCTAACCTTATGGGGGCCATGTACATACTAATATTATCGATCGATATGCAGTATTTTAGAGTTATCACATTGTGAGTGGCATCTGGCGATGAAATTGGACCAAAAAATTTATGCCCACCATTAGTCTGAATAGCTTAATATGATTAACATTTTTGGATGCTGGTGAAAACACTTAACAGGGCGATTTACCCAGCGGTGCTGGGCAATTAAATGCAAGACTCCTAAACTGTTCACTACTGGTTAGCGAGACTTTAACTCCATTTAGTGCCTGATGCGCGGGTTACGTAAAAGACCCACGCATCTGAAGCTCATTATTCAATATCAGTTTGCGCTACTTTTAACATATGACTTTAAAATCACGCTGTGGGCAATTCCCTTTTGGGATTTACCCACTTGAGCAAACGCGATATTAAATAACGTTCTGTAGATTTACCCAGAGCAATAGCGGATCTGGGTAAATCTCCCTGGGAAAATCTTAGTCTGGAAACTTTAGTTCTCCTTTAACATCTAACTAGTTGATGGCCAGCATTAGACATGAAATAGATTGGACGTTAGTTTGCCTTAGCTATCTAATGTCTAAATAATGCACTTTTTAGCTTCTGACATTTTCGTGATGTTCCCCCCTGGCCCATTAATTTTGCGATTGCGATCCCCAATGTCATAGAAATGTACAAAGGTAAAGTATAGTGTATGAATTCCTTAATTCAAACTTTCTACTTCCTCTGTGAAGTATTTTATTTAATTATTTTTAAGGTTACTGAGCACACAGTAACCTATATTTGTTGTCTTTGCTGGATTATAGATGTTCATAGATACATGCCATTGTTAGATTTCTAACATATTTCTGCTGAGGCGAGTCATAATACATATTTTTTATACACATGTGTAAATGTAATTATGCAAAGAAGTAATGTTGAGGTCACACCATGCCCTCATATTTGTATATTTCCTTTTAAGAAAAATATAACATTACTAGTTTGTGTTTGGGTATATTGTCCCTTTAAATTTGGAATCATGGACAGGCTGATAATGTGTGTGTGTGAGATTTGGTTATTAGATTGTAAGCTCTTTAGGGCAGGGACTGATGTAAATTCTAACCTAATTTTAAAGTACTGTGTAGTATTTTCAACATTATTATATATACAAATATATTGTGTATTGTATATATAAATACAATACACCGTTCATCTGTTTTGTTTTTTTTCCATCAGCCTGGGAATTGCTGTTTTTTTAAAGCAGATTTATTCTACCATACTGTGCGTTAAACAAACACCTCTGAAGCATCTACAGGGTTAAGTCAACTGGGTATTATTCAGTGTGTAGTGTTGTGTAATATGAAATCGGATTCCAGCTACCGGTGCAAGGTCTGTAATTGTAGGACCTAAAACTGTCTGGTAAATTTAGATTTAAAATTGAAATGATTCTCACTGTTATTTCAGTTTTGATCAGTCGGTACCACATTTCTCTTTTACCTTTATAGGAATGTAGGTCAAAAGGTCCAAGTTAATATTTCACATGGACTCTGAGATTGGTTCTCTCAGAACAAAGGGGTGTTTGTCTAGAGGATTCACTGTTTCAGCAAGTAATCTTTAGTGGAGTCAGTTACAATTTGTGTAGAAAATCAGAACATTCAAGAATAAAATTTGCTCTCTTCTTTCCAGTGTGTATCCATCTTCTTTGTAAACCGTCACTACCTACAGTTGCTTGGTTTAAAGTTGGGTAAAGGGGGCCGGAAACAAACAAGGATTCTATAATCTTAGCTCACTTAAAAAATCATTGTGAATTATTTTGTTATATGAAATGTAGCAGATTATCTAAGTAAAACTAGTGAACAAGCAGATGCTGTATTGTGCTGCAACTGGGTACCTTGGCGTATGAATCTGTATTCAATGATTCCATTATTAAATAAACTACCATAACGTGCTGTAGTGCATGAATAATATTTAAGCGTGAACATAGTACAAATCAGCTACTGTAATTTAACCTAGTTTCAGGTTTTAGTATTTTTTAGACCTTTCTTTCATTTTTGAAACTGGACCTTACCATTTATGTAGCATACCTTAGTGTGCACTGAAGAACTAATTTGTGGGTTCACTGCTTGCTTTAGGATTATTATGAGACAAACTTCAATATTGAAAGCACAGGTTGTGTCTATAGTGGATGGCACCATATTATTTACTATTTGCCTTTACAAGAGCGCTAAACTGTAAAAACACCTTTAAAAGGGGAAATATTTCCGCAGGGGACATCTTTGAATTGATCTGTCAGGTCTGTAACATAAAAATGGGAAGTAGAAGTCCTACTCACTGGAAATTCTTTATAAAAAAATTTAAAAAAAGAATTTTGGGCAGTTTAGTCCCTCTTTAAATAGCACTCAACACCATTTACTATATCATCTTAAAGGGCATCTATACCGAAAAATAGGTTATTTTAAATTGACCATAACTGGAAACTATAATTCTTCCCAACCACCACTATATCATTTTTTTTGATGATCTGCCCCCTATTTCTTTAGATATCCAATCAAAAACTTATTATATTTCAGCTGTCAATCAAGTTCCTTGCTCTCAAAAACTATTCTTCTGTGAGTAGTTTTACTGTAGCTGGAATGGTGACAAAGTTTTAACAGTTGGAATGCTGTATGCTGTGTGCAGGCTTGACAGTTAGTTTGTGGGGAAAAAGTCAGGTTAGATGGAAGTGGGAGTGGTTAAAAGAGGGAGGGAGGATACTACTCCTAAACAAAATGTGTGCTGGATTGAAGGCATGCAGCAACACACACAAGTAAGTGCGACTTACATGTATTCAATTATAGATTATAATGAGGCAAAGTCATTTTTTCATTATAGTGTCCCTTTAAGGACACACAGAAACACTGATGAAAATGCTTAAAGCACAGTGGCAATCACATGAACAGAAATACATTGACATTGGTGGAAGGGCCAAATATATGGAAAAGAAAGAGTGGAATCTGGGGATAAAACCAGATGCCAAGACCCCTCAGTATGTCACTACCACTTAAGGAGGGGAGTATCACAAACGGTATATTGGTTGCATATAACACATACATACAATACACCTATAAATATAAATATACAACATATAAAATCTAAGTCACAAACCCATCCAGGCATCCCCGGTATACTCTCAAATCCCAATTACTCCCACTGAGCTGTAACCACCAATGGTCCTAAAAGACAATCCTGGGACTTAGCGTGAGAAGCCAGGTCCAACTAAGCCATCATACTTATCTTCACAGACGGCAACACTTTTCATCCAGCATCCAGATCACCATGGAATGTCCAGTAGTCACAGAGTCATCAGATCACCAAGGGCGAACAAACAGCATATGGTGTTACTTCTTGCAGTAAATGCAGTAAATGGGTCATCCAAAAATTGTAAGCAAGAGGAGCACACTACTTCTTTCACAATTTATTTGTGCATAAATAGCAGTACAACATTTCGGGGAGCTGCCTGCCCCCTTCCACTCGTATTGGTGGAAGGGCACAATAAAGTTATTGTTACTAAATTTAAGTCACTGATATCAGACAAAATGGGGTTTGCCCACCAATCCTAAAATCACAAGCCTTTCTCTATACCAGAGGACTTATTGTTTGCTACATATGCAAATTAATAAAAACATTACCTTAAGGTTGGGTTTTATAAAGGCTTTTTAGTTCTTTTTTATTTCAAAACTATGACTTTATACAACCCTATTCATGAGATGGTATATAGCAACTTTATGTGGTATAGTTGCCCTTTTCCCCTATAAAATTGCTTTAATAAATGGCTGTTTTGTTATGATTCTCTTTCCAAATTCTCTAAATAATCTATTCTCTAATAGTCACTGCACAGTGTAACTATTGTCATTAAAGCATTTTTAACATGTATGACCATGCCAATAAGTACAATAACTTCTTTTTTAGTTTGTTCTTACTATCAATTAATTTGATAATTTACTAAATGGTTTCCTTTAATTTTGCCATTATGCAAATTAAATGTGATATTATACTACATGTTATATATGTAGTATAAGTCCACCACACTCCGTTCCAAACTCAGCTGCCTGGTTGCTACAGGACAGGTTTATATAGACATCGATACAAATTCCGAGCACTCCACGGACTTAATATCCCAACACTTTATTCCCAACAAAAGTAGGTCTGTGGCCTACGCGTTTCAGCCTGATACAGCAGGGCCGTCCTCAGGGTTACAGACCAATAGGAAACAACCATTTAAATAACAAAAATTACACTCCCAACCACACCCCCGAACCCGCCCCCCCACGTAATAGGTGAGAGGCCTATTAAAGTGCCAAAGCGCAAAGTGCAGGTGCCAACTAGTAAAGAGAAATATAAAATGTCACGGAGTAAAAACGGAGATATACAATACAAATAAGATAAAATCATGGATCAAAATACTGAATGAAAATAAGATCTGGGGTATAAAAATTCCATTATAACAAGACGTAACCAGCAGAATAAGTACCAGCACATAAAGTGCTCTAAGTGCTACATAGTATCTAAGCACAATAAAAAGTTGTTAGAGGGAGGATCATAATCGCTCATCTGAGGGTTAGGACAGGGATATATGGGGGTCATATTGGCAACAATTAAATTCCAACCATATAGTTAGATAAAGGTAAAAATATATTAAGGTTGTATAAATATGTGATAAGCCCCATTAATCTACAGCCTGAGAAGCCAAACGGGCCCCCGAACCCCACGGGGTACAAAACACTAGCACCCAGTGTATTTCCCTTTGGTCTACACAGACTTGAGAGTGTCTGCAACAGTAGGTCCCCTCTCACATTAAGAGGTGGTTACGTTGTGGGATGATGTCACTATGGGGGTGGATTTCTTGTTGGGTTACTTAGCTGCACTGAGAGTATCACGTGGGGGGTGGGCTCGGGGGTGTGGTTGGGAGTGTAATTTTTGTTATTTAAATGGTTGTTTCCTATTGGTTTGTAACCCTGAGGACGGCCCTGCTGTATCAGGCTGAAACGTGTATGCCACAGACCTACTTTTGTTGTGAATAAAGTGTTGGGATATTAAGTCCGTGGAGTGCTCAGAATTTGTATCGATGTCTATATAAACCTATCCTGTAGGTAGGCAGCTGAGTTTGGAACGGAGTGCGCTGGACTTCTACGCTTGTTTATGACTTCTTCCTTACACGCACCCGCCATTGATATTTGTATGACCGGATGTGTTCTTCAAATTACTAAAGGTGGCCGTGCATCTATGAGATTTTACTTACCCGACCGAGCGGCCCCCCAAACATCTGAATCATACCCCCACCCAATCCCTGGCGACTAGACAACTGCAATAACTGTTAATATTACTATAATATTAACTTAGGCAATAGTTAAGTTAAGATAGTGTTATAACTCCGCAACCTAGTTGCGGCAAGTCAATTAGGTAAATAATAAAAGAATAATTGAAGGTTTAGAGATGTGGACCAATAAATACCCTTTAGGAATCAGACAATACTTTGAATGTTTAATACTCTTATCAGAGAGATTCAATATAAGTTCTTATCGTTTAAAATGGTACTAATTTTGCCCCAACCAATCAGAAATTAAAAGATTTATTTTGTGACACGGATCCTCCATTCAGAGCCAAGAGCAGATTTGACCCTCCCAATACACCCCCTGCTGTGTTTGGGGACCTAGTTAAAAGTGATGTTATGAACATCACTAGAAGTGATTTATCTCAATACAACAAATGCTCTAACTTGTCTAACGCGGAAATTCAAGCACTAAGATCACTCAAAAATGAGAAACAGCTAGTCATTCGACCAGCGGATAAAGGAGGTGCGATTGTCCTCCTTAAAGCCTCATATTACAAAATGGAGTTGCTAGAACAGCTGGGTAATAACTCCACATACATAAGACTGGACGGTGACCCTACCAAAACATATAAAAAAATATTGGACTCTAGGATCCAGACTGGATTACTCAATGGAGGGATTACTGAAAGCGTGGGTACCTTACCACTGAATTCCCATGGGCCCCCACGATATACACTGTACCTAAGATCCACAAATCTACTGAAGCCCCCCTGGGAGACCCATAGTGGCGGCATGTGGTTCCATCTTTAAACCCGTTTCTACAACCTGTAGTAAAACAGATGAGGTCCTATCTACGTGATAGTCAACATTTACTTTAAGAACTAAAGAAATTTGAGAATGTGACATCGGATGTGGTTTTAATGACATGTGATGTCAGTAATCTATATACAGTTATACCACAAAAAACGGGGGTTGATATATGCAGAAGGGCCTTGGAGTTAAGTGGACACAAATTCCCTCCCATTGAATTCCTTATGGACCTCTTATTGTTCTCACTGGAGTTTAATTACTTTAGATTTGAGAACTCGTTCTTTTTACAAATAGCTGGTATCGCTATGGGCTCTAATATAGGGCCATCCTTTGCAAACATTTACATGGATAAATACGAATCCAAATATATCTTACCCATCGGGGGGGATAAAATCCTTCTCTGTAGAAGGTATATATATGACCTTTTCTTCCTTTGGCGAGGAACTATGGATGAATGTGAGAAATTTGTGGCCACCCTTAATGAACTCAGGTCTCCAATCAGACTCACAATGACAGCTAATATGCAGTCCATAGATTTCTTGGACCTTAGAATATACAAGGAGGGTAATACATTTGGATCCACACTTTACACTAAACCAACAGATCGCAACACTTTGATGCATGCCCAGAGTTTTTATCCAGAATCCCAAAAAAGGGGCATCAATTATTTACAGAGCTTACGAGTCTTACGGAATAATTCTGATAACAATAGAGCCATGGAACAACTTCAAGAACTTAAAAAAAATTTGAAGACCATGGATATAAGAGTAAAGTGGGGTCTGAACAGATAAATTGAGCTATCGTGAGCCGGTCTGCGAAAAGTCATGGCCAACCCCTGAAGAAAACTATGGTAAACCCGATTCCCTTTATCAGCACATACTCACCTCAGAGTGGGATGCTTAGACAATCTATCAAATCTAGATCGGAAATATTAACGAAGGATGACAACTTACCTTTTAAGGATTCCTATCCGAGGTTTGCCTATAGACGGGGGAGAAACTTACGCAATCTTTTAGTACGAGCGGATTTTAGGGAATCATTCACCGTACATAAACCCTCGTGGTTTCCCCCACAAAAAAGGGGATGCTTTAAATGTCAGGGATGTGTGGCTTGTAGAAGTGCTCTTACTGGGCCGGATTTCCCACACCCGCACAGTGGTAAGAGAATTAAAATCAGAGATAGACTTAATTGTCTCAGTCAATTTGTAATATATATTATTACGTGCCCGTGTGGCAAATATAACGTGGGTAAAACTACTATGACGATGAGGGAACGTTTGGCTAATCACAGACAGGCTGTCAGAGGGTCCATTCAAAATGTTATTCAGAAGGATACCAATATAGGAAACACCAAGAGATACGGAGAACAATCAGTTGCTAAACACTTTAGACTGTTGGCACACCCATTGGCCACGTTAAAATGGATGGCCATTGCCGGAAAGAGAAGGTGTTGATCCTAAAAGGGCTCTCCTTCAACGTGAAATTAGATGGATCAAATTGTTGGATACCCATTCCCCAATGGGCCTTAATGAACAGTTTGCCCTCAGCTGCTACCTTTAAAACGGGTCCCTTCCCTGTTGCTTTTCAGGGCATTGTGCCTGGATAGCGCCTTTATTGTCTGTCCCTTACAGATACACTAGGTGCTAGTGTTCTGTACCCCGTAGGGTTCGGGGGCCCGTTTAGCTTCTCAGGCTGTAGATTAATGGGGCTTATCACATATTTATACAACCTTAATATATTTTTACCTTTATCTAACTATATGGTTGGAATTAAATTGTTGCCAATATGACCCCCATATGATTATGATCCTCCCTCTAACAACTTTTTATTGTGCTTAGATACTATGTAGCACTTAAGCACTTTTGTGCTGGTACTTATTCTGCTGGTTACGTCTTGTTATAAGGATTTTTTATACCCCAGATCTTTTTTTCATTCGTATTTTGATCCATGATTTTATCTTATTTGTATTGTATATCTCCGTTTTTACTCCGTGACATTTTATATTTCTCTTTACTAGTTGGCACCTGCACTTTGCGCTTTGGCACTTTAATAGGCCTCTCACCTATAGGGCACGCGCACTTTTGCCCTTCTATATTTGATACAGGTATTACTCCTAGTGGGGTGGTATGCACTTCATTGCACGGTTTAATTATACTGGGATTATAGATAAGTTCCCCCATATTTTTAGATATATGTGGGCTTTCCCTTTGGTCTACACAGACTTGAGAGTGTCTGCAACAGTAGGTCCCCTCTCACTTTAAGAGGTGGTTACGTTGTGGGATGATGTCACTATGGGGTGGATTTCTCATTGGGTTACTTAGCTGCACTGAGAGTATCACGTGGGGGGCGGGTTCGGGGGTGTGGTTGGGAGTGTAATTTTTGTTATTTAAATGGTTGTTTCCTATTGGTCTGTAACCCTGAAGACGGCCCTGCTGTATCAGGCTGAAACGCGTAGGCCACAGACCTACTTTTGTTATGAATAAAGTGTTGGGAGTGGAGTGCTCGGAATTTGTATCGATGTATATATATATACATCGATAGTCCTATTGCCAGCTATAGGAATAGCTGGCAATAGGACTTAACCTTATTCAGCTTCACTATTTAAACCAATCATATCCCTAAAACCTTCATTTTTGTAGCTTAAAGAATGCACATGTAGTCACCTCTTTCTCACAGCCTGGCTCCCAACAGTCTCAAGAAATATTAACTGATCCATTTCTTTTTTTACTCAAGTTGAGGAATTCCTATATAGTGACTCATTTCCTACTTCTATAAAAACTTTATCATGAGTAGTGCTAGATCTAATAAGAGGGCCCAAAATTCTTAGTTTATCTAAAGTTATGCCATGGACTGTAGCTTAAAAGTGATTCTAATGTAAATGTTAGGGCAAGGAAAAGTCTGTTTAAAAAAATTCCACATCTTTACCTAAAATAACGTTCACCGGTTTCAGCTGTATTTATATGACATCATTATTAATGTGTTACAGTTGATATTTATTGCTTTCTTTTGAATGGAAGGGTCACCTTTGAATTGGGCTTCTAAATGTTTGTTGATACAGGCCAAGATTTAGGCAGCTGTTTCTCCTGCTGAGAAACATTTAGCCGTGAAATAGGGCTCAAGGCTGAGATAAGTGCTTTTTAAGCAAGTTTTAGAGTGATTTATTTTCTGTTAATTGGACGTGATTGTTATCACAGCTATCATCAGTCAAATTATATCACAAGAACATTTAGCTGTTGCCATCAGAAGTATAGCAGCTTGTGAAATGAATATCCTCCGGTCAGGACCACTTACAGATACATCAATTTCTTCTGTGTAGACATAAATAAGTTTCTCTGAAAACAATCACAAATCAATTAAAGCATCTTTCTTGAGACTTTGTTTCCAGCAGTTTACTCCTTCCAGACCATTGTGTTTTTTTTTTATCCTTCGCATAATGAGAGCAGATGAAAGCGGGGGAAGGTCACATTATTACTAGGATTTATATTTTACGTACATTATGCATGTCTTTGGAGAGCTTGTTTGCCAGTAAATTTATATTTGTTTTATGTGTGCATTCTTTGCTATTGCAGCACTAACTAAGTGATAGCATTCAGCCGAGAAGCAAAATAGAATTTTAATGCAGGTTTGGGAAATGCTATGGTAAGTGTTGTTTTTGTCCCGATGTAAACATCTATAAGTCTGCAGGGATTATAAAAGGTGTGTGCAGTAAAACGGCAGGTTGCACGTTGACATTTCATTCAGGGCCAGAAAATTTTTAATTTTTTTAGCCAAATAAGTTCAATTTGTCAGTAATTGCCATTTGTAGGAATGTTTATCGCCTACCTTCAGACAGGATTTTCTTAACTCCATGACAAGGGTTAAGAGCAAAAAAAATCAAAAAAATACACCTCTGACAAGGCTTTATTTAAACAAACTCAAGATTAAAGGCCTGAAGACAGTAACTAAAACAAACCTTAATGTTACATTTTTAATGTTTTCACCAGCATCCAAAAATGTTATAATCATATTTAGCTATTAAGACTTATGGTGGCCATACTTTTTTTGGTCCAATTTCGTTGCCAGACACCACACTCAATGTGCAATACTGCATATCAAGCCATAATATTAGTATATTGTTATGTATTTGGCCACCATAAGATTAGGTGTACATGATACATTAAAGGCTGGGGTCCATCATTCAAAGTCAACACAATAAATAAAATTTGTCCATTCAAAAATAAAGAACCAGAAGTGAGTTTTTTTAAACATGTCTTATCGCTTAGACTTACTGATTACCATATGCCAAAGATGAATGATATCATTACAGCTGATATATATTTCCCCAATTGATCAAAATATTGGTCCATATGTGCTTACCTTGGGATAAAAAAAAATCATAAATAAGTCAGGGGATTTGATCCTATGACCTCATTGGCTGATTATTTCTAAAATGGTTGCATTGGAATTCTGATTCACCACAGCAAAATATAGAAAATATGTGAAGGCTACATGGGCTTTAGGTTATACTGGCAACAATATTAAAGCCTTCTTGGTTATTGAATCTATTTCTTACATTTAGGTAAATGCAGCTTACTGGAATCTTACACAGTATAGGTGTTGATCTCTATTGTCATCTGAATATGTAGATTTCCACGCTTCGCTGCCAGGTGGGTTGGTTGGGTCTCTCCTTCCTACTGCTCCATTCCCAGCAGTATTAGTTACAAATAGCAAAATAAAGGAAGGGGATGCCATGCAGGAGGACTACATAAACAGTGTAGTGTGTTTTTATTCCAATATGTTTCAATCCCCAAACGGATCTTTTTTTCAAGTGATCTGTTTGGGGATCGAAACATGTTGGAATAACACTTTCAGGGAGATTCAATAAAAGTTGATATAGTTAAAAAAGGCTTATTTTGCCCCAACCAATCAGATCTTATTTAACAATTGAAAGCTAACATCTGATTGGTTGGGGCAAAATTAGCACCATTTTTAATGAAAAGAACTTTTATTGAATAACCCTGCATGTTTATGCAGCACTCTAGTATGGCGCCCCCTTCTCTTATTTTGCTATTTGCCTCTATTGTCATTCATCATGTTAATAAACAACATAGTGGAATCCAGTCAGTTTTGTTGTTTGTCTTTATATACATAAAGATAATTTCTTACCAACATTTGTAGTGTTATGCCAGGTACACACATGACGTTTGTTCTGTTTGTCATTTTGTAATGATCACACTTCACACAGTTCCGTGTTAAGCATAGGGAGAAAGCTCGGTACAGCAAAGTTCCCCCAGCCACGACTGACTCCTCCCTATACTTTAAGTACAGTGAGACAATCGCGGGTGAGCTAAATTTTTGGGCATTTCTGAACGATCCTGAGGCCAAAGGTGAACGTTCGGCTGCCACAGGAGTGCTCGGAAATTCGCTACACAAAGATTTGACCTGTTGGATTCGATGGAATCATCCTTTTCTTGTTATTGTGTGTACTATACTTATGAGGTTTCTCATTCATCCAGGTCATGGTGTATCTGTTGTATTCAGTTAGATCAACTGGACTTAAAGTTTAGTTCTTGAAGACGTTTCACTAGTCATCCGACTGGCTTTCTCAATTCAGAATGACTTGTACAAGAACCTGTTGGCAATTAAGTACCCTGGAAAGTCCCAGTTAGCATATGACTGGTGTTAGGGACCTTCTGAATGCAATTGTGTGGATGCATTGAGGCTAAGGGGTGTTAAAACAGCATTGTACGTGGCAGACAGTTGGTGTCGAAACCCCCCCACACACACACACACACACCTCTATTCAGGCTCCTTGACACCTCTATTTAACTAGCCATGTTCCTTTGCCAAGATGTTGACATTACAATCTTCAAAGGTATGTCCTTTTTCCTTAAGATGCAGATACACAGCTGAGTTCTTACTTGAGGAATTGGCTCTTCTGTGCTGGGCCATACATTGGTGCAATTGCTGTTTTGTCTCCCCCACATACAAATCATAGCACTCTTCACTGCACTGCACTGCGTATATGATGCCACTTTTCTTGTGTTTTGGTATTGGGTCTTTCGGATGTACCAATTGCTGCCTCAGTGTGTTGTTTATAGCAGACAGGGATATGGTGTTTTTTGAAAATTCTTCTTAAAGGGCAACTTTGGTCTCCATACAAGTTAGGGTTAAATAAAAGCCTGCAGTATTTCCTTCATAATGAACTGACAATCACATATCTGGCTTCAGCCTGTGATAAATGATATTGGGGTGAATATTCAAACTTCCTGCTTCCAGTAGCTTTAGCGACATCACCTGACCTCTGCTAGCCCCTCTTCCCTGGGGGAGAAGCATGCTCAGTCAAGACTTAATGCTGTAGAAATCAGGAAGTAATTGGGGAAAATATTGACAGTTGAGAAGAGGAGCCTATTATTGCAGGCAGGGGCTGGTCACATGACTATAAGCTGGTCACGTGGCTGAAAACAGGAAGAGTTCAAGCAGGAAGTAATATTGCTGAAGCTTTCCAGCAATAACTTCTCACAAATTTTATCTAGAGATGTGATCTCAGTTTTATTTTGAAGGTATGATGGAAGGCTTTTTATATAATTCTTACTAGTTTGGAAGAATTGAAGACCACGGTTACCCTTTAAGACCCCTGCTACATATGGGATTAACACATTCTTTCTCCTGCCTTGCTTTCCCTCTTTACTTTTGGTATTTGTGTTTTTTTCTTTTTCTTCTACTTCTTTTGACAAAGGCCCAGTCCGGATATAGTTTTAAGGGCTCCTCTGAGATGTTTTATTTCTTTAGCCTTCGCCTCTGTGCTAGGGGGGATGTTCTCTGCTCTGTGTTGCAGAGTACCCACCTTTAGGCATCATTGTTAGTCTTCTGCCACAGGACAAATTAAATTCCCTGTAGATGGGATGAAAGTATTTTTGTTTTTGTGGTTGCAAAAGTACAAATTTGATTGGCTGGTATAAGGAAAAAAGTTTACCTCATAGCAAATTCTCCTTTTAGTAGACTGTTACAGGAAGAACATATAATTTGGATAAGGTTTATCCATGGCTTTCCACATTTCTTATTGTTCTCATAAGAGAACATTAATGTGGTAAGTTGCACACTTTGTAGCCTTTTCAAACATGCTAGCATTAATTAGTAGATTTTATTGACTAGTGTGAACTGAACTGTGAAAATTAGACACAACCTTTCCATTTACATTCATGATCATCTTAGTAAAGTCAGAAACAGCTACCTTGCTACATCTATGGTAGAATAGTATGGGAAATATACTTCATTTTGTAAAAATGTTAATGTATTTTTTTTTTTAAATATTTTTTTTCTAGAGAAAGTAAAAATTGTCATTCTTACTCACTAGTTTAGTATCATTTTACATGTATGGATTTTTTAAACAAATATAATTGGGTTTACTGTCTATTATCTGTCTGAAATTATTCTTAGTTTCAAGACATTGATGTGGGTCCTAAGAATTAAACAAGCAATGACCTATGTTGTATAGTAAAGCAGCATTGGGCAGAATGTGCTTCATGGAATGATTGTTTTAATTTTAAAAAGATTAAACATAACCAACATAGCTGATGAATGAAACAAGAAAGCCATGACTGCATACAAGGAGCGGGTCCCCATGCATTCAATGATTATGTCCTGGTTTACTAAGATTTCTTTGGAATTTCTTATTTTTCTGCCACTGGTACAAACATGCTTAGTGTGCTTTACCCAGAGAGATGCTGGAGCTATCCAGTCATGTACTGCGTTCCCACTTTTAGGGAGTGAGTCAAGTGCATATACTGTACATATAAGCTCCAGGGAATGGCTTGTGGGATAGGCTGTTTTCTATGCAGCTTTAATTGAAGCTGGTTTATGGGTCCCTGGAGCGAATGGAAGAAGAGCAGGGCGTGTCCTCTATTCGCCTAACTTTCCAATTGCCTAATTAGGCAGCGTCTGGAAAAAGAAGATTGAGATCTTTAAAAAATACTAGCAGGGCGATGCACAGAGAGGCGCATCTGATAGTGAGGGACTTTTTCCTTTCGTATTAGTTAGTGCCAAACTGGACTAGGTGTATTGTTTTGTTTTCTATTTTTTTGTGTGCCGAATAAAACTGGTTGCTGTCTTCTGTGTTCTTGAGTGTTAACATGTGTATGTATATGTTCCATGGCTTCCCCTCACTTTCATTCTCATCTGTTTTCAAGGGTGGATTTAGCCCAGATTTTGGGTAAAGTAAGTAAGAAGATTTTTATGTATTAAAAAAAATCCTTCCACCTTTTGTGGAAGGATTCCAATGGATGTACTACAGACATACAGTACTATATATTTTCGTATACGTAGAATATGTAGAATTTGCCATTTAAACTGCCTGAACTGAGATCCAAAATAGAGCTACGTAAAACATATCCCTCTGAGAAGCATTGTCCTGGAATAATATCCATCAGTCCTTATAGGTATGTTTACTTTGAATTGTAGTAGATAACTGGAGTGGCTGGAAAAACCTTCACATTCTTCAGTAAGATCATTTATACTTCATGCAGGGGGCCCCTAGGGTACCATTGAACCCATGACCTTAATGATGCGGCATCAATATTTACACATCCAGACAAATGACCCCCTATGTTCTGTTAGGATCAGTCTGTTGGCTGTGAGCTTGAATGCATGTAGTTAGCCTTTAGGAGGACAGGACACAATAGAGACAGTGTGACAAGAACACATACAGTAACCGGCAGATATTGGGAGAATCCCATTGTTTGTCAATGGCTAAAGGTTTGTACACACGTACAATTTTGCAGCAGACCTCTGACCCCGATCACGACTCACACCTGCGACGAACGGCTTTTTTGGGCGATTGTCACTCTTGCTCTTTTGGTCGGGTGTTGGGCGGATCGTCAAATGACCCCCGACCGAAGGCAAACACACGCATCTGCTGGAGGTCTGCTACAAAATCTTACGTGTGTACGAATCTTAAGTTAAAGTAAGTTAAAATAATGTTATTAAATAGACATCCCAGATGATGTTTTTGAAGTTTTATAAAACAGTAAAACATTTAGGTAAAAATCTCTGTTAAAACAACTGACTTGTTAAAAAGCGAATAACCTCTATCTTCCGACTTAGATTAGATTTGAGTGGGCTCTTTATACTATTACTGGGATGTCATTTTAGTTTTACATAGCTGGTTCTACAGCTCTGCAAAAGTTCAACATTTAGGTCAAGGATATGTTCTGCATTTGCTTTTCATAAAGGGAAACCATTGCCCTTATCAACAGGCGTAGCTGTGAAATGTAGCATGCAAACACGTCCAATGGAAACATACCATGAAGAAATGTTTGTTTTAAGTCTCAGTAAAATAAGCTGATAAAAGGAGAAATTCAAAGTTGCTCTTTCAATTTCCCTTACCTAATTTAACTAATCTTCTTATTGTATAGTGTATGGTATGGGGCTTTATAAGGTTATACATCTGAAACCTAGGGATAAAAAGATTTCTCAGAAAATATTAAAATTAATGTTTGCTGTAAAGTCTAACAAGTGCCAGATCAAAATATTGTCTTCCTTTGTAAGTTGAAGGGCAAGTCCACCCTCTTAATAACAATCTATATATGTTAAGGAACCCCTCCCCCATATGCATTTCCCTTAGGCCTTACACACCGGAAGATATTTTCAGCAGACTGAAAGTGGCGTGAATCGGTCGGCCAAAAATATCTTCTGGTTCCCTATGGGACTGCACGGTCCATCGTTCATAAATTCGAAGCGAGCGCTCGCTCGGGACAAATAGTCCCTCCGTGTGTACCCAGCCTTACACTTAGCTTTACCAAAGAGGTAAAAAATGTTACTTACAGCCCCCGATCACTGCCCCAATGACACACCTCTTTTGGTGCTATTACAAGCTGGTTATGAGTAGAGATGGGATCCTGGTCCGACACGAACTCGGATACGACACGGAACCCCTCAGAATGCCCCCGACTTTCACATCCTATTTACTTTTAGATGAAATTAGCCAAGAATATGGTTTGTTTTGTGTTGACCACTCAATTACCAAGTAGAATTCAATTTCAATTTACTTTGTTGTAGGGGTGCTGCACTGTTATTTTCTAGTTTCTAGTATTTTTCTAGTGCTCGTGTCCTGCTTTTAGATTTACATTGAATTTTTAATGTGACATTCGTTTTAATTTCTTTGTGGAGCAGGTCAAAAGTTTACATAAATATCAGCAAATAAAAATAAAGAAGAAAACATTCTTGTTTGTGAATCAGAGACCAAGCTTTTCATTGGTTAAAAAATATATATATTGATTATAATATAAATATCCATAGTGTCCTATAGAAATATTTACATTTTATGTTGTTTTGGTCTGGTTAATAATTACATTTTTCTGGCACTCAATTAAAACGGGGAATATGGAAAACTGTCAGTCGCCGTTTACCTGGGCTCTTGCAGCATTCATGCACGCAGGTGTGCACTTGTTCGGCTTCATTCCCAGCACACATAGCTCTGTCTGTCTCTCTCCTGCCTGTCAGTTGTGTTTGATCCTGTGAGTGTGGCTCATTAGTTTTCTGTGTGTGTGTTTGTTTTGTTTTACCTGCTTTTAGTTTAAACTAGCCTATCACCTTTCCTCTTTCCTCCTCACTTTCGCTTAATTGGTTGTCCTTCCCTTTATATTCTCCTCTCACCCTCCCCTCTTTGCCCATTATAGCCTGTGATCTGATCCTCGTGGTGTGGTTTGTCTTGCTATTCTGTGTACCAATCTCTGCCTGTTTCCTGTTTGTGACCATTTGCTGACTGCCTTGACCTCTTGCCTGTACGCGACTACTCTCTTCTCTCATCTTCCTTTACCGTGCATTGCTGACTGACCTTCCATAACAGACCCCTGCTCCGTCCCTGACACCAATCCTGACTTGTTTTGGTACAGCACTGTTGTCCAGCCTTGAGCTGGTTGTGCCCTGTCCCCCTAGTGTGTTCCTGGTTTTTTTGTGTATTCCCGGCCTCAGCTCAGATACCTTGCAGCCTAAGTCCAGAGGGCAACCGATTCCAGGTAGGAGCTATTAGCCTCCTGGCAAGCATGTGCTTGTCTATTGGTAAAGGGGGTGGTGTTAGATTAGGGTATCTGGACTGATGCAATATGTGGGAATCCAGAGCATCACACAGACTAAATAATGAGATGTGTCCTTAACAAATTGAACAATATTTTCTCATACATATAGACTGGTAAATTACTGTGAATCCAATTTTTGCCCTTCTAAATGTAGCATTGATTTTGGATTGGACATTAGGGAATATCCCAGGTTGCTTACAGAGGTCAAATGCTGCAATACTACTGTATGGTACCCACAGATAAGCCGGGCTTTTATTTACCTATCATGGGGTTTTATTTGAGCGAATATCAGTTTGATTGCTAGATTGGATAGTAACATTGCTATTTTTTTATTGCAATTGATGGCATCTATTACTCAACATCATAAAATAATTAATCAATTAATGAACTTGTATCTCATTGTCAATCCTGCATTACGACAAGACTTGACACGTAAACAAACTATAATTCAGTCTACATGAGTCTGCTAACCTGCATTGCCCCCCTGCAATGAAATATTGGGGAAATGTGATAGTTGTCAGAAATACCAATGTGATCTTGCATATTGCCACACAGATATGTTAACATACACCCACTTATAAAGGAGATGTATGGGGGTTAAAACATTTTTTAATAAGAAATCCATATAGAAGCTTTTGCCCTGTGCAGGCAACATTACGCCCTGAGTAACGGATTCACTCATTATTTTCCTTATTCCCTGATGAATAGAATCTTTTCCAGGAATGTCTAATTATCTCCCCTGACAGATACCCTGTTCCTGTATCTTCACAATAATAAAAAGATGTACAGTATAGGACAGTAGAAAAAGAACTTTTGTTTAAATACCAAATCACTACAGAGCAGCTGCTTTTTTTTTTTTATTTCCTTCTTACATGGCATAGCTTAGTATGGCTGATATGACCATTTATTCCATCGTTTGGACTTTCAGGTGTTTTTTTCCTTTGAAGAGGTTAATAATAGAGCCGCAGCCATAAGATGAAGTTAGCAAATAGATAAAGGGTTGAACTGTTGTTATGGTTAGTGAACAGAGAGATCATTTTAAAGATAATTACGCTGCCAAAGCACTAATCATGTTTCTACTCCAAGAAAAGGCCACACATGCATTTTACAGCAGTCTCCTGCCTAACAGTGCAAGTTTGAATGACTTCCTGTGTTTGAAATGTTAAAATGGATGTGTAAACAATAGTTTCAATGCAAATCAGACCCAAAGGTTGCAGTAGTATAACTACCAGGGGAGCAGGTGTGTTTGTGTGTGGGGGGGTGGGCAACAACAGGGTGTGTGGGGGGGCCATCTATCTATCTTTCTATCTTTCTCTCTCTTTCTGTCTGTCTAACTTCAGGTGTGTGCAGCATTACTAGGTTTACATTGTTGACAAATGACAATTATCTTCATTGTTGTATTGACAAGGGCAAAATAGTAATATCAGTGGGTACAGAAATTGTAATGGGCAGTTGGGCAGCCACCGCAAGCTATTCAATAGCAGCGTTGTGGTTCTTACCACTAATAGCTGGTGGTAATTAGTCAAGCAGGGGTTAATTCCTTTAGGAAAAGCCACAAAGCTGCTTTTGAATCTTTTTCAGATTTATATGATTGTTAGGGGCACTGATGAAGTGAGGTCAAAACTCGCTCAGGGTGGGGGAACCCCTGTGAATTAAACTCTATGGATGAACCCAGAAGTCCTGGGTTTTAATCCTCCTTTGTACACATGTATATAGCGTTTATATGGTGGCCATGTGCTTGTGTGGGTTTCCTTTGGGTACTTTAGTCCCTCCATAACCATAAAGGCATATTGATAGGTAGTAAGTGTACCCCAGCATGTGTGTGTATGTAGTCCCCCTTACAGTGTTATTGATGATTATGGTACCATATGTACCTGCAATTTACACGGAATAGTGCATTATTTAAAAAAAAAAAAAAAATATATATATATATATATATATATATATAGGACATCATTTTTATTAATAGCTTTTTAGTGTCTAATATCAACACACATTAACATTTTTAGTTCACAACAATGAGCAGTGAAGGGTGATTCTTCCTTGCCTATATGGTTCCATCTAACATCAGGATATAGAAGATAACACAGTCCTTCAATTAAATCCACTATCATGGTAAACCCCAGAGAAGTCTCAGAAAATTCCAGGCATGTTATTGATTATTGCAAATCAGATAACCGCTTTTAATTATGGCTGAATCTGTTGTTTTTCAAATACAGTGTTAGGAACTAACTAGTCAAATTCCAAAAGAAAATACTTCAATAATGCACAGTGAAAATGATTACTGCTGAAACCTTTAATCCGAGGGAATACTCCAAATCTCTATTTTATCCTTGCAAAGAGAGATATAGGTAATATCTTGTAAAAGGAATTTTTTTTAATGTACTGATTGAAGCCCGGGAGGTTAAAGGGTATGTCCACCCTTAAAAAAAATTTTCCTCCAAAGATTCCCCCTGTCCCCCCAGCCCCAACCGCTATGTTAATATTATTAGAAAATGCCCCAAACTTTACTTACCTCCCCTCTTGCCTCCGCCGCGCTGCCAGGCCCTCTGCTTGCGAGTAAATGCAAGCAGAGGGGCGGGACCGGCAGTCGCGTCTGTGATTGGCTGAGTGGCAGCCAATCACGGACATGGCTGCCGGGAGTTCAGTGCGGCGGAGGCAAGAGGGAAGGTAAGTAATGTTTCGGGCATTTTCTAATAATATTAACATAGCGGTTGGGGCTGGGGGGACAGGGGGAATCTTTGGATAAAAGGGATTTACACTAGGGGGAGGGAATCCTAATCAGGAGGGAGAGGGAGGGAGAGGGAGGGGGAGAAGGGCTGCAGTACGCATGCCAAACTTTTCCCGGAGGCCAGGTAGAAGGCAGAGTCCTATATGGACTCTGCTATCCTCCAGGTGGGCAGTTTTTGGGACTTTGGAGGGGGACTACAGGAGAACCTTATGGAGCTGGGATGTGAGGTAAGGATTAAACTACACTACATGATGGGGGCAGTAGTGGGGGGGATTATAATTTTGGGGGTGGACATGCCCTTTAAAGGGAAAGTTCAGTGGAAAATATCAATATTTTAAAAATTCTTGGTTTGTATTATGCATACCTAGCTATTCTGCATATTCTCTCCCGTTCTGAAAAATAAGTTGATTTCATACCCTTTGCTGATCCTTCCTGTTGACATTGGTGAGCTGCCATTTCAGATTCCAATGGTCCTACTTCTTCTCAGGATGCACCACTTCCTTGGAATGTTCTTAACAGTAATTTATACAGATTTGCTGTTGGATGGGTCAAAGATGCTCAGATCTCTACTGAGCAACTGAATCGACCCGGGCGCTGGGTCAAGGCCAAAACCATAACGGTCTCTATTAGGGGTCCTGCAAACAGGAAGTCAGTATTTCGGTTGCATTTCTTTTTACACAGACAAAATGTTGAATGGGCAGATTAAGATCATTGGGATTGATTTTTTCTTAAATCATATGTATTTGCACTGAACTTCCCCTTTAAGGAACTATGCCTTACCTCCTGTTCTTCAATCAATTAAGCAGGAGCCAGAGACGAAGGTAAGTATATTTACCTTCCAAGCAATCCACCGCTGCAGAGATGAAAATCTCTGACCGTTTCCTGGTTCTAAACCACTATAGCGTGCATGTGTGATATTGTGTGCTATAGTGGATTAGAACCAGAAAGTTATCATTCACCTACGGACAAATGTTGTGTATTTCCACTGCAACCAGGTTTATCCTTACACATGTTTCTTAAGCTCCTACACTAGGGTGTCAAACATTTAAAAATGATAAAAGATTTATCCTGAAGGGAGCAAATATTTTGGTTTGTGTTATATCCTGTTAAATCAGTAAATGTGGCAGTGGGAAATAGAACTCACCTGGACCCAAACCTTTTTTTAAGTTGATGGGTACCCTAGATCAGGGTTTCTCAAATGGGTTGTGGGGGCATGCTCAGAGAGAAAGAGGTGTGCCACAAAATTTTCCTTTTGAAAATATTTTCCCTAGTACAACTGACATTTTTGTACAGTTTTCTAAATATATTACAAAACTTCATTTTAAATAACATATAGTTTGTGCTTTACTTCACAGAATTCTAGTATCACACAGTTTGGTCAACGACCATTATGTTCTGCACATGCTCAGTCCTTAGCTATGGCAGAAACTTGTTACAGTTGATTATACCCATTAATAATCTCTAGCCAATCCTTTTACAGGACTGATAAAGCAAGGAAGCATGTGACTGAGTTCAGAAGGTGTGGTCTGACACTGCACATACACACAGATACTATCCAGTTCTTAAAGGACAATTATACTCACCTTTTCCCCGATCCACTGCAGCATAGTACCCAGGGTGAGGACCTAAAATCGCTAAGTCCTAACCCTGGGTACTTTCCCTAACTCCTGCACTACTTACCGCAAATCTGCGGTTTTAGGTCCTCACCCTGGGTACTATGCAGCTATGGAGGAAGAGGTGCGAGGGTGAGGTGAGTATAGTTGTCCTTTAACAGGCTTACATTAATTTAGTACAATTTACTGAAGTGGGATTTTATAGCTTATTGGTGTTTTTAGATTCTGGAGTATCAAAAATTGGGTTTAGTTCTCCTTTAAGTGAACATGGCATGGTTGTAGGTACCAGAAGGGCCTGTCTGAGTCAGAAATAGAAATCTACTGGGATTTCCATGTACAACTAGAGAATGCTCCAAAAATTGTAAAATCCCAGTAAGCAGCAGTTGTGGATAAAAAATACTTGTTGATGACAGAGGTCAGAGAAAATTGATAAGACTGGTTTGAAAAGATTGGAAAGCCACAGTTGCTCAAATAACCACTCCTTACAACCAAGGTTTTTAGAATAGTATATCTGAACACACAACACGTGAAACCTTAAAGCAGATCGGTTACAGCAGCAGAAGACCACGAGTTTCATTCTTGTCAGATAAGAACAGAAAACTAAGGCTATAATATGCACAAGCATACCAAAATTGGACAATACGATATTGAAGAAATGTTGCCTAGTCTGATGAGTCTCAATTAGCTTTGACATTCAGATGGTGGGGTAAGAATTGCCTTCTATCCACAGTTCAGGCTGATGTTGTAAAGACATTTTTATGGCACACTTTGGCCCCCGTAGTACTAATCGAACATTGTTTAAACACCACAACCTACCTGACTATTATAGCTCACCATCTACCCTTCACATCAGTGTTCACTGATTAATAGCAACGATGTTCATCTTAACATTATCGTACATAAGCATTCTGTGTCTCATAATTGATTGCCTTTTAAACTAACATATAAAGAAGGTCCAGGGTCTTACAGGTGCTGTCAAGGCCTCATTACAACAAGAGCCACTTACTATAATTCACATTGGTTAAAAAGTGAGAAATCATCTTTTTGTAATGGCCAAAGCAAAAACATTTATTTGATATAAAAAGCTGGTTGTAAGTACTGTGTCATAAATTGATACATCCATAAGTGTCTTAAGGGTTAGGGTTGCCACATCCCCAACAAATAAACCTTCATCCTGGGGTGTGTGGCTTTGGGGGCAGCGATAAAGGTGAACTAGGGTTCCGCCCTTCTCTCCAGTTGTACACTGGCAGGCAGACTAAAATGCATTATTTTTGCATCTGGATGAATATTCTACAATAAGTTATAAGCTTTAAAAACTGATTTGTTCTTGTTTGGGTGCTGCCCCCTCATTTGTCCAACAGTACAAACAATGAGAAAATGTTCTTTTTGCAGAATATGCAAAGAATGCAACTCCATTATTCCTTCCAATATATGTATCTATCTTACATCAAAACAACGTAAATATAGTTTGTCAATCTGACTTGACAAATGTGCTTCTAATTGAGGTGACCCTGCCCCAGGTTATCCGATTTTCGTTCCGGAAGGAAAAAGAAAGAAAAGAAAAAAGAATTACATGCTCATTTTATGTGCTCTTGCTTTAAATCTCTAAAAGAAGAGATTTTTCTTCTTGACAGGTGTTTCCCATTCCCCGTATGTCTATGTATAATTCAAATGGTAAGATTAAATCACAATGTAACAGAAGAATTACAGAGCATTCATATGATGGATTAAAACAGGGAAAGGTGGATTATTTTTGTTTTACTTTGATATTTTTCCTGGCCTGTGATTAAAACATTTCTTTACTTAAAAGGATATATCAGAATCAATATTGTACTTAATCATGTTTTACTACAAAACACGTGTTCGAGTTGGACTGATGTTTATTGTCACTTCCTTATAAAAAAATGGAATAAAATAAAAATTACCTCGATGGGAAAAGTTATCAGCAAAAGGTAATTCCTGTTAAAATGTCCAGATAACAGAAAACATATACTTAACATAATAACCTGCAGTTCTTTGTTCTTATAATCTAATGACACAGTGACTGCTTAAATACAGAAATAGACATACAGGGCACTAAAGGCTTTGTCAGTCCTTCTGTTAGAAAAGGGACAATATGGATGAACAAATTCTTTTTCATAGGGTTATTTGGAAGTTTGACCATGTATGCCTTATGGATCTTGTTACTCCATCCCTTAACAAAGCCAGGTAATAAGGAAACGTAAGAATTGGTTATTAGTTTTATATGCAATCTTATTTATTAATTCATAAAAAGGGCAGGCAATAATGGGAACATTCCTCCATAATCTTGTTCCTGTAGGACAGACGTGTCACATTTAGAGATGTTCGAAACTGTTGAGTTTTGTTTTCAAATTTTCTGGAAAGTATATAGTTTCGATTTTCGAAAATCGGCTACTTTCGATTTTCAAAAATCGGCTACTTTTGATTTTCGAAAATTGTCTACTTTTGATTTTCGAAAATCGTCTATTTTCGAAAATCTTCTACTTTTGATTTTCGAAAATCATCTACTTTCGATTTTTCTAAAATCGTTTACTTCCGATTTTCGAAAATCGTCTACTTTTGATAATTATCTACTTTAGATTTCTAATAAAAATCAAAAACTCGAAAAATTCAGGTTCCATAAAATTTGGGAATTCCGAAAGTTTTGTTGGAACTTCGAAACCCTCAGATTCGATTCGAAACTGGGTTCTAATCGAACCCACATTACATATCTAGTCACATTCTGCTCTCTCCAAATTTCAGAGATAGAAGATTTGGATTAGCACAGATACAAATATTTTGCTTTCTTTAGATAAATTTAATAGAATAAATAAATGTTATGTTATCTAATATCAATCATACCAAATATTTTGACAAAAATGAGAAAAAAGGAGTGATTCCTCCTAGTTGTTATCAGCAGGCTATAAATGATAATCAATATATAAAAAGATCAACAAAAGCCCTTTGCTAGTAAAGAGGAAAGAGGGCCCGTGATCCCCTGTTTTTAAACAGCTGATCGCAAGTATGAAGTAAAGGTATGCACAATCAGCTGTTTAAATAGAAAGAGATACTTTACAAACGTACACACTAAGCCAGTTGTTTTGGATTTTGGAATAGTGTAGATTTTATAATGTTTCATGGAAAAGGCAATTAACTGTCAATGTAAGTAAAAACATTCTGGAATAACATATTTCTAAGCAATGGCTTTGTCAGTGCAACATCATATAATGGAAATAACAAGGAACAAATGTGTGTTCAGTGAAGGTTTGAAAGCTAACAGATCATATGAATTGAACAGATAAAATCACAGCATCTGTTACTTTTACAACATTTCTTGCGGTTTTGTTGCAGCAACTATCTGTGATTAATATAATGTGACTACTATTAACTCAAAGCTGTAAGACAATTTGTAATAAGAATAAAACAGAACTGACTATATGTGTGGCAACGCAAAATACTGCATGTCTTGTGTTCTTTTAATAGCTGTGTTCTTTTAACAGCACAAAAGGTAAACTTCAGAGACCCCTAGCAGGGTAATCTACTGCATTGGTTATTAAACTTTTTCAGTTCCGTAGAACAATATGCTTAATGTTGGAATTAATATTGGAATTACCCACATTTTATGCACCTTGCGGTGTATATTGTAATCAAACTTAATAACAATCAATATAGTGTAGTAATACTAAACTGGCTGCATGGAAATATAATCATAATGTACACTCACTGGCCAGTTTATTAGGTACACCTTGCTAGTTTCAGGTTGGACTCCCTTTTGCCTTCGGAACCTCTTTTTTTGTGGCATAAATTACAAGGTGTTGTATACATTCCTTAGAGATTTTGGTTCATATTTACATGATAGCATTACGCAGTTGGTGTCAGCTGCACATCTATGATGCGAATCCCCAAAATGTAGCAAAGGTTATCTGTTGCATTGAGATCTAGTGACTGTGACGGCCATTGGAGTACAGTGATAATTTGAGCATGTGCAGGGTGTTGTGCTCGAGTTTGGGAGGAGCAGGGGAGGCTGAATGTAAAAAAGTCAGCAGCTGTATTTTCCCTGAAGTGATGGAGACTAAAATACCACAGATAGAAGCATAAAGGTACTTTGCCAAGAAGCTTTGATACACACAAGGACATGTGCATGTTTCTCACTGTAGTTTTTGTTTTGTGCCATAAGCGGTAATCAGAAAGCAACTGTGTTTAAAAATGTGTATTTTAGATTTCTAGCTGTGTACCCATGGGGAAAAAAGCAAGCCCTCAATGTACATACAGAGAACAAGAGATATACATTTACCAGTTTTGCTTTATTCCCTCTAGGAACACAGTTGTAGGATCCAGGTTTTTTTGGGGTTTTTTTTTTCATGAACATTCAGCGCAACAGCTTAATGCACTGGACGACACTTGCTGTGTGCAGAATGAATACTACTGTTAATGTACCCAAAAAGAAATGTACATTTTTCTAAAACAAACCAAGATGTGCAGCAAGAATGAAGAAGTGTAAAACAATGTTATTCATAATTACACAAGAGCTCCCATTTCCCACAGGTCTTACTGTGTTACCTTCACAGACTTGATCATGATGGATAGATATAATTTATAACTATTACCAGCATGAGGTATATCAATTGAAGAAGACTAATGAGGGGGTTCCTCATTAGATCCTTATATTAAACTGCCCTTATCTCCTACTACACAGAAAACAAGGATTTATTAATAGTCTCTGAACTGCAGGGGGTGTAGACTTTATCATCATATTTAGGTTACTAGATATTCACTCGACACTTCAATGCTATATTAATTAGGAATGATCAAATATTTCTCAGTGCTGTGCTCAATACTTTTGCTTGTACATTGCAGCACACAGCAGAACAGATATTAAAAAGCAGGGTCTTTATTTTGTTATGAATAGTTAATTATAAAACTTATTATTAGCTAGACCTCAAGCATAGAGTCCTTGTGTACATGAATATGTTTTGAAACAATGAAATCTAGTTTCTGCTTACAATCATCTTTAATTTTGTTGCCTCTATTTGTGAGCTCAACTATTTTAATACAGGTTATGTTAAAGATCCCCACACAACACCCATAACTTTTACAATCTGGTTCAGAGCATATAAATGTCCACTTGCATAGAGTGGAAAACAGCTAGTAGTGCAGTTCTCGTCCAGACAGCTCAGTCAGCTGTCGAGCATTATGGTCAAGGTAAATTTGCACTGTGTACGGACCTTAAGTTATGCTTATAAATGCATTCTTTATAACTGAGAATATAAAAAAAGAATCTTCTCTTCTTAATATTTCCTGTTGTCCTATCTTCTATGATAGACGTCACACAATGACCCTCTTTCAAAAATCCTTAAAGAAAAATCATTACATCCACCATAAAACATCCTTCCTTTCAAATTCTCCAGTGCAGAGACACTTTGTTGTTTTTAGTAGCGATGAGTGCTGTTTTCAAAACAAACGTGGTTTTGATTCGGAACTGCCGGTTTCTGGAATTTGCTGGTCCGTAAGAATTTTTCGGACTTTCGAAATTTTGAACTTACCAAAAACCGTGGTTGATAAGTTGAAATTTGTTGTTGAAAAGTTGAAAATTGCAGCTTAAAAACACTTGGTTAAATACTAGTAAATTCCTATTGAAAAGTTGAAAAACACAGTTGAAAATTTTTTAGAATTTCAATACTTTCTGCGGAACTTCTGGCGGAATGAAATTCAACAGTTTAGTTTATCTTTAGTCTTAAGTGAGAATTCCCTTGTTGCAATCCACAATCACATGATGCAGTAGAAAGATAATCTATAGGTCCTGGGGTTGTGGATCAGGACCAAAGAGAAAAGGCACTTCAAGGTAATCACATAAATTAATGACTGTTATGAACCACATTTTTTAAAAAACAATAAACTAGTAGATATCCCTATGGAACTGTGAAACAGAAAAAATGATTGAATATAAGACTCTTAAGATAAGGCAGAAGTTAAGTACCATGCATGTTTTTGGAGATTAAATGCTTTTAAAATGTTGGTGGTATTGGGAAGCTGATGTTATCCAGTGGCATCTGGAATTCTGGAAGTTGCACATGTGCACGCTTTCTGACATATTTGGAAGAGGAGGCACAAGTCCATTTTACACTGACCTGAAGTCAACGTTCGATTTGCTGATGTCCTTTCGGAGCTATTAATACATGTTTTAAAAAGACAGTATATGTGGGTAATAATATAAAAGATAGCCTAGGAATTTACTGTAACTGCTCCCACTGACTGCTTTAAAAAGATACACAGGGAGATTCAATAAAAATTCTTATCGTTTAAAAACCAATCAGAACTTATGTAACTTTTGAAAGCTAACATCTGATTGGTTGGGGCAAAATTAGCACCATTTTAAATGATAAGAACTTTTATTGAATAAACCCCACAACCCTTCATATCTGGGCTCTCTTCCTCTTCTGAATTATATGGTTTTTTGGTGTCTTTTCAGCCTTGAGAGGAAATGTTGGTGATATCAGAAATTGAAGGAAAACGCCTGGCTCAGATAAAGAGTCATTGAAAGTAGTCACAAGAAATTACTTATCTTACCTATTATAAATCATACATAGAAAGTCTTTTTAACAATTGACGTGTTTGTAGTCAAAATCTCCTTTAGTAAACTTAAGCTAAATAGGTCTGTCTTGAGAAGTATCTTATGAAACCTTTACGGCCTCATTTACCCAGAACCACTAGGCTAGGCAGTTAAAGTCATGGTAACCTATTCAATATTAGTTAGCGAAAGTTATACTCCATATTTCAGCAAGCTGAACGGGTTTCGCCCAAAGACGACCACGCAGCCTGCACAAGTGATTCAATATTACATTTGCACCATTTTTTTTCGCTAGTTAGCATTAAAAGTCTGCTAACAGCAATGCCATTTCCTAGTTCACCGGGAGGTGAATCATGATATTGAATCATGTATAGGACATTTACCCTTAGGAATTGCGTCTCTCAGTACATGAGGGCTGTAATGTTTTTTTACATAAATTAAGTTGTTTCTAAGGCTGGGTACACACCATGTGCATTTCATGTAAATATTTCTGAAAAATTGCATGTTGTGTTTGTAGGCTACTCTTGCAGTAGCCTACAAACAGGGATTTGTCCCTGCCAACCACTCGCTAGTGGCAAGCAGTCAGCCGGTGTGAAAAATTGCATGGTGTGTACCCAGCATTACATTTGAATAAATAATGTCTAACTAATCAGCCCATCAAAGTGTTAGGATAGTTCTTCTCCCCTCTGCCCTGAACATTTGTTTGGGACTGATAAAATGCAATTGTAATAGTAAAAAAAGGTATTATACTGGATAGAAACCATGTAGGCTATTTTAAAAACTTAAAGCCAGAGAGCGGATGGAATAAGGTGGAATAAATTTAACTAAACTTGACTGAGGAGAGAGTTGTCCTCCTTACTGGTTTTCAAAGTATCACTGAAATCAAAGAATGACATTGTTTGTTAAATTGTCTGCAGATTACATGACATAAACATTGAACAATACTCCAAAATGAGTCAATTAAAATATAATTTTCTTAAAGTGTATGCATACTAAAAAAAATGACTTGCGCCATCTTAATCTATAAATAAATTTGTGTAAGTAGCACTTACTGAGGTGTGTGTGTTGCTGCATGCCTTCAATAAAGTACTTTTTTTTGCTCAGGCTCTTACCACTGACCTGACTATTTTTCCCCATACCAACTGTCAATACTGCATACAGTATACAGCACACCGACTGTCAAACCATTCCAGCTACAGTAAAACTGCTTACAGAAATGCTGAAATGTAAGATGTTTCAGATTAATTATCTAAAGAAATAGGGGCAGATCAACACAAAAATGATACAGTGATAGTTGGTATGAATTAGAGTTTACACTAATGGGCAATTTAAAAAAACAAATTTGCCAGTGGATATACCCTCTAAGGAACCTTTAAGGGCATGTCCACCCCAAAACTAAAATTTAACCCCATGCTGACCCCACTGTGTAGTGTTAAAAATTCCTTACCTGTCTTCCTTTGTAAAGGTTTCTGCCTCTTCTCTGTCCTCCGGGAGGTATTCAGGCATGCGCTGTGGGGCCGAGTTTCCCCTCCCTCTATCAAGATCCATTGCGCTGTACACTTTAGCTTTACGTTTGCATTAAATCCTTTTGGTGTATTGTAGTTTCCCCTCGCCCAACCCAAACCGCATTGTCTGTTTGTAAAAAAAAGTTAGAAGAAATGTACTTACCGGACCAGAATCCCTTGACTGAATCAATAGCCAGTACCCACATCTGTGATCGGCTGATTCTCAGCCAATAAAAGACGCAGCTGCTGGCCAAGCCCCCAATGCAACTCCATTCCCAGGAGTTGCATTCGAGGCTGAAGCTGAGGGAACACATGCTGGCAAGTAAGTTTCTTTTAACAATTTTTGCAGACAATGCAGTTGGGAGGGGGAAGCTACAATATACCCAAAGTTTTTAGGGTGGACATACTCTTTAAAGGGTATGTTTACTCCTCCCACAAACTTTCATACCTTCTTAACCCAACCTTACAATACTGACTTACCTCCTCGGCATTCCTGAAGCTAGATATTCAGCCTGCAGTCCCTTGTCCTACTTGATGACAACTTCATTGTCCTCTTCTTGGCAATCAATCTCAACCTTATGAATGATGCCACATCCAAAGAATGACTGGTGCCAACCGGGACAGACATCTTTGTGCATGTGAAAGCTCATAACAAGCGTGTACATCTTTAATAGGAGGTGGAAACAACTGGCAGGGTGCTGGCTGAATAACTGACTTTAGGAATGGCGAAGTGAGTTAGTATTGGGATATATATTGTTTTACTATTATTATTGCTTTTCACGTCTTTGTGATATATACAGTACTGTACGAGGTATCACTTTGTACATCATACAGCTAAGCTCTGAATTGCTAACACTTCTAAGTCATCCAAAATATATAGCTTGCAGTCACTGAAGCACAAATAATAAACCCTGACATTCTATTGTAGATTTACTTTTAAAAAATTAATTTTGAACCACATAAAGAGCAGGATAAACCAGACGTACTAAATACTTTCAGTGACATGGTGAATGTTGCACTGTTTAATTATTCAGTCATAGTTAATTATAAATGTGTGTAGAGCACCCACCTTTGATCTCTCTAGCAAGATATGTTTAGTAATATACGCATGCATTATATTTCTGTGCTAAACCGCTGAACTCTACCTGAAAACCTCACGCTATTACTCCGCTGTAACTTCCAGTTCTAAGATTCTAAAACGCAACACAATTCAAATCAGAATCAGCAGCAGTTTGAAATGGATCTTTTCTTCAATTAATTCAAATAAATAAACAAACATAGAAATTATTTGCAAATATTACCCTGCACTTGTGCTTTAAAGGACATGTAAACTCGGCAAATCATTTTTTAACTTAATTTTTTTTCAGTTTAGTGTCACTTTAAGGCAGTGGCACAATATTCTGAAGTTTTTTTTTCAAGCTCGGCATTTTGCATGTTAGATTGTAGGCCCAAATTAATCCTTATTAAAGGGGATGTTCATGGCAAATATATTTGCTTTAAAAAAATAAGCATGTCTCATAAACATCCCATTTAGCAGTTTACCTGTGCATAAATAAATGCTTCCAACGTACTCACTTCCTGTTTGTTATGGTCTCAGTTCCTGAGCTTGTTCAGTTGCTCAGTAGAGATCTGAGCATGTTTGATCCATCCAACAGCCAATCAGTAGAAATTACTGTTAGGAACATTATAAAGAATTATGCATGTGAAGAAGAACGGTATGTGTAATATAGATAATTTGTTTAAATCAGGTTTTTTGCCTTGAACTTCCTCTTAATATTAGAGTATAACTTACATTTTTGTCCCTTAGTCTATTTCCACTCCGCTTCTTTTGTACCTTAACAAAGACCTAATTGGGTTGTTGCTAGCTACATTGAATACAGTCATACACAAAGCAGAAAATCCTGGGTTTGCAGAGAATCTCTGTGTTCTCCTATTTTACTCACTTATCATCTTAGAGACCTGGCAAATGCAATGGCACATCCACTAGAAAAGAGGCATCTAAACACAGTGCATGGTGTTAAGCATGCAGGTCTGTGTTTCTCCTTCTGTGTAATAAAATCTTTATAACAGTTGTGTCAATGCTGTATACAGTATATTTTCTCTGTTTTTCTATTGTGGTAGGTTCTTTGGTGTTATTTTCTTTACAGTTATGTTTTCAGGTCATTAATACCCAGACCTGCCAAATATAAAAATAGGTCAAAGTGGGTTTGTGCACGTGAGCTGTTGTTGTTAAAAATATCTGTGTATAAGAAAATATAAAACATTAACCTACGGTATATAGGCGTGTTTGTGTTTTTCCTTCTGATGGTGCTAAGGGGGTTATATTTGGAGATGATTAATGATACAGAGCTATGAAGGCCAAAAAAATCCTTGGTGGATGTTTTGAACCAGAGGTTTGACACATTTTAGTTCCTTTGTTTGTTTTTTTTTCTCTTTTCATAGGCGTGGCTTTATCAAAACACTTTAGGGTTTAGGGTAGGGTTTAGGATCATTCATATTGGAATTTACACAATATAGTTTATGTCACAAATATGCAAACAAAAGTGCTTGCTGTTGGATGCCACACTAGAGGAGTGACAAGTTTAATAAAGGGGTTGAAATACAGTACAATAACAGCTTGCTACTCACACATGGAACAACACTTCAGTGCACAGAAGTGACATCATGACATATCTTGCCCTGCATAGCTTTGCACCTAAAAGGAAGAATGGAAATGTTACTTTTAATTGGTGTCCGACACAATTCCAATTAAACCATCTAAAGTGTGCAATAGAAGCATGTATTATTCTCCACAGAAAAAATTAATTACGTGCATATTTGTATTTCTTCATAAGAGTGGAAGCTAGCATTCTGGTTGTCATGACAAGTATCTATGAAATTAAGTTAATAGAATCTGCCTTTAAAAAAAGTCAATGTAACAGAAACCAGGTAAGAACTTCCAGTTGCTGAGGGTGAATATTTATAAAGGTTTGTGAAATTTTTCGCCACCGTTATCGCTGCCTTTTAGCCAAATTTGGACATATCGCAATTTATAAAGCAGTGATTACCGCCACCTTTCGCTTTACGCCAAACGTCGCTGCAGTAACCATTCAATCATATTTATAAAATGCTGAAAAGTGTTTTATTCTTTAAAGGGCATGTCCACCCCCAAACCTATAATTCCCCCCACTACTGGCCCCACTATGTAGTGAATAAAAATCCTTACCTTACATCCCAGCTCCAAATGGTTCTCCAGTAATCCCCCCCAAGTAAAACTGCCCACCAGGAGTACTGCAGAGTCCATATAGGACTCTGCTTCCTGTCTCCCCTCCAGGAGAAGTTTGGCATGCGTACTGCAGCCATCTCCTCCCCCTCCGTCTCCCTCCATCTCCCTCCCGTTTTGCGATCCCTCCCCCTAGCTACAAACCCCTTTGCCAAATAATAGTTCCCCCAGCCTCAACCGCTATAAAAGATTTGTTAGAAAGTGCCCCAATAGTTACTTCCCTTCCCTCTCTCCCCCGGCGTTCTGTGCAGCAGGCAGCCGCGTCTGTGTTTGGCTGCCTCTAAGCCAATCACGGACGCGGCTGCCAGTCCCGCCCCCTGCTTGCAGTTCCATGCGCATATGATGTTAAATAGGTAATACTCCCTGGTGGCTTTTCAAAGTAGTGTGAAATTGGTTAATACACACTGAACACCTATGTTTGTTATTTAAATATAACCTAACGTGGTGTTTTTTTGTTTTTTTTTTTAAATAAACTTTGATAAATAGTGTTAAACTTACCCAGGTGAATTTTTGTCTATATTATTAATAGGACTTATTTTTTAGTACTGCTTATTTTCAGCAAACTGCAGCTAATTATCAAACCTCTTCCATTAATATGGGAATATACCATGGTGCTGTGGAAGGAACATTCCAGTAAGTAAAAGAACCCATTTCTGGACCATTCCCCATAGATGCATTTACACCACCTCAGACAAAAACCCACATTTTGGCATTTTATAAATTCTGCTTTGATTTTCGTTTAATGCAATGAAAAATGCCTTAACTAAGTTTGGCCAAATTCTGGTAAAACTGCAAAAAATGCAACCTAAGGCAGAAAAAGTCAAAAAGGCTGAATATCACCTGTTTACAAATAGCGTTAAATAAAAAATGTCAAAAATAGGTCTGAAATTTCACCTTATCTGCTATATAAATATGCCTCTTTTTTGCTAAAGACCCCCTTTTAATGCTTTTTTTGCTTGCTTGCAGCCCTGGTCTGGTTATGGCCAACGCTAGAGAGCAATTTCTCTTTTCACCACGATACCAGACTTAATGCAATGAATAAGGCAAAGATGTCAGTATCATTGCTAATACTACTGCCACACACTGCCACAGCGATAACTTTTGCGGCGAAATCTAGCGGATTTATATATAGGGCGAAAATAGTGCTTTTATCCTGCGATGGCAAAAATAACAATTGCTTATAAACCGTTAATATAAATATGCCCCTTTGTGCCCCTTTGTATTCAAGACAATAGCAGGGGGGGAAATTGTGTGCTATAGTTTAAACGAGGTAATATGTCAGCAAGTCTTGGCACACTTTTTCATATACTGTACGAACCACCATATATTCTTCTGATCCTTGCTGTCATGGCATTTTTTTTTTAATAACTTTATTTTTATACATTTTAAGATTCATAAATGAATTGAAATGAGTTGCAGTCAGGTTTTAAGCATTTTCACAGAGTTTCGAGTTCAGAAAAGATTTATATTTCAAAATTTGGTAAAGCAGGAACCGTATCTAGCAGTTGGCAATTTTCAGTAGGATATTCTGGAATTGTATAGCTTTTGTGGTTAGGCTACCCCACAGGCATAGAAGTTATTGTTTACAAGAGAATAACTTTAATGTCAGAGTGTTTTAAGTAGAGAGAGAAGGCGCTGTTTTTGTTTAAGTTATGGACATTAATATGTCCCAAGGGGCCCATTTCTCTAAAAATTGGTCTATTTGATCTCTTACTCTTGCTTTTAACTTTTCCATGGATCTTAAGTCGGCTATAGATTGCAGCAAATTTTCCTCTGTGGGAGGTAGTGGGCGTTTCCAGAACTGTGTGATCCGTCGTCTCGTGGCTACTTGAATATGTTCACATAGTTTGGTGGAGGTTTTGGAAAGACCTTTAAATGGGAGTCCTAAAATCCAGTAGATGGGTGTCATGGGGGTTTCGTATCCAAGTAAGGAATAGATTAATCTAGAAGCTTGGGTCCAGAGGATCCTAATGTTGGGGGTCATGGCATTTTTAATATCTGTATCTATTTTATATTTATATTGGTGTCATTGTTTTCCCTTCTTGCCTTTGTTATTTTTATTATGCAAATGTATTTTTTTCACTTTTCTCTTTTTTTTTTTGACATTCTACATTTCTCTAATACCGTAACATTTCTATTCTCTCTAACGTTCTCCTGCTGCCTATGTCTCTTCTTCTCTTTACAATTTCTTCTCTATTTTATTTCTACTTTTCTTCCCTTTTACTAAACATTTGTTATTTTTAAATGAAAACATTGATGATTAAAGGGCAAGTCCAGCCCTCACATACTCGCATACAGGTAAATCACCCCCCAAAACTCTAAACAGTAATAGTTTGAAATGTGAAATATATAAGTCTAACCTGAAATCCTGCACAATGTCCTGTTTCCCCTGTTTCTGCTTCCTGGTTCTTCCAATTAGCAACTGTCAGTTATGGATTTGACAGTTGACACCACAGCCAATGACTGAATGTTTATCCCCTGTCTGCCTCTTCTCAGCATGCCCAGGCTCTGTAAAGGCTCAGTGCAGGTTTCTAAATTGCTCAGTTCCCATGAGGCATCCAGAAGCATAGCAGACATACAGTAATGAATTCATAGGACAAACTATGAGGTATCAACATATTTTAAAGAGGCCATTCTTTCTAAAAGATGTTCTTATGAGGGTGGAGTTGTCCTTCAAATTTTATGGTTAAAGGAGAACTTGAGTTCCATTGTCCCAATTGTCCCAAAAGATTACATTCATATCACTCTTTATCTTTTGACTATGGGGCATATTTATAAAGGATCACGCTATCGCATGACATCACAATGACAAAAAGCGCTATTTTTGCTTTATTTATAAACTCGCTCATTTTCGCTTTCGCCTTTGCAGAAAAGTATCACTGTGGCGATGTGTGGCGATAGTATTCGCCCTATTGATTGCGTTAAGTGTGGTATCACTATGAAAAGAAAGATTGCTCTCTAGTGTAATTTCAGAGTTGTGTTTGGCACTTTTTTATTTACAGCCATTTATAAATAGGGGGATTTTCGCCTTTTTGCCCCTTTTCTCCCTTTTGTTGCATTTTTGCAGTTTTAAAACAGGATTTTGGCCAAACATCATTACTTACTGGAATGTTCCATTAACATGACTATTTCTTACACAGCACTATGGTATGTTCCCATATTAATGGGACTGGTTTGATAATTAGCTGCAGTTTGCTAAAAATAAGCAATTCTAAAAATGTATCCTATTAATGAAATAGAGAAAATTCGCCTTTTGAGTTTTACACTATTTATCATCCTATTAATGAAATAGAGAAAATTCGTCTTTTGAGTTTTATACTATTTATCCTATTAAAAAAAAAGAGAAAATTCACCTTTTGAGTTTTACACTATCATATCTTAATAAAATAGGGGAAATTCGCCTTTTGAGTTTTACACTATTTATCATATCCTATTAATGATATAGAGAAAATTCGCCTTTTGAGTTTTATACTATTTATATCTTTGGCTGAAAAAAACGCCACATTTTTATTTTAAATAACAAAGATAGGTGTTCTATGTGTATTAACCAATTTGACACTACTTTGAAAAACCACCAGTATTACCTATTTACCATCATGTGTGCTGAGCTTTTTCAGCATTATTAGTGATACTTTTTGCTAGATAATTTTCGCTTTTGATGAAAATTTGCCTTTTTAATAACTTTGATGAAATGAAAAAATGAAAGTTTAAAAAATTATGGTAAAGGCTGGTGGGGAAAAAAAGCAAAAATAATGCCCCTTTACAGGGCTGAATTTATACTTTTTTCTTCCCTAGGCCAGCTAACTTGTACTGCCTGTGCCCCCCCCCCACCCGTACGTGGTCATTCATTGGCTGAAGCTAGGCTTTGTGATTGGGAGAGGGCCCTACCACCCCTAGCAAAACAGCAATCGCTGCCTATTACACATTTAACAGAAGCCGCTAAGGATCTGCTGTGTGCCAACTAATGTGCATTGTGTAAATTTAATATGGGGATGCAATGCTGCTTAACTTAAACATATTTGATTTTATTATGCCGCCCCTGGTGGCTGTGCCGCCCTAGGCCACGGCCTAGGTGGCCTAGTGGGAAATCTGGCCCTGCCCCTTTATAAACATGTCCCTCAGACCCCCATTTGATTTTATTGGTAAATAAAGAAAATCGGAACATAAAAAAAAAAAAAATCTTTAAAAAGCGAAAAATTAACCTTAAAAAAGCGAAATCGCAGATTGTATTACAGTAAATGCTGGAAAATAGTCTAACACCCCCCCTGAGTACTTATTAGTATTGAGAAACACTCCACAATGTACTGACACCTCCATGGACCCATTGGCAGGATAAATAAATGGCTACGTATGCGTTTTCGCCACCTAAGACTTGGCGAATTGGAATGGCTGAACTTAACGCAAAAATACACTTTTTGCCATTTTATAAATATGCTTGAGCTGTTACCGCAGTGATGTATGGCGAGAAGCAAAATGTAGCGGAAATTACCTTTCGCCACTGGTTATCACTGCTTTATAAATAGCAAAAAGGCGTTAAATAAGGCGAAAAGTTTAACGAACCTTTATAAATATGCCCCTATGTGTGGTTATTGTACTTTAAAGTGTATATATACTGAAAAAATGACATTGCATCATCTTAATCTATAAATAAATACATGTACGTAGTACTGTGGTGTGTGTGTTGCTGCATTTCTTCTATAACGTCCTTTTTTTGCTTAGGCTCTGACCACTGACCTGACTATTTTCCCACATGCCAACTGTCAAAATTGCATACAGCATACAGCACATCAAACTGTCAAACCTAAAAAAACTAAAAAAAACGATAGTGATAGTTGGAATGAATAATAGTTTCCACTAATGGGCAATTTAAAAAAACTAGTTTTCCAGTGTACATACCCTTTAAGGTAAGGTAAGAAAGAAACTTTATATTTTAAATTTAATTTAGATTAAAAAAAAAACCTTTATGTAATTAATATTTTTTAGATTAATTTCAAATTAAGTATTCTATTAAAATCCACTAACTGAAAACCTTTACATAAGAAACCCAAGTAAATGAACAGTTTAACAAAGGAAATTTGTTAATTTATCTTACCTTTGATCATATACCTTTGTAAGCTTACTCAAATGTAAGCTTTCCCCTTGATAATTGCACAATGCTAGTTTAGGGCCAAGTATCTTCTGTAAGATGAGTTTGCCAGCAGCAATGCTCCCTCTGCAAGATTCTCATTCTCAGTTATCCAAGTTGGCAGAATATGAAGTAAGAGACATAAAGAGCTTTTTGGGAATATAGGTTGGTGTGTAATTATTTAAGCTTCATCAGCTCCTTTCGAAGGAGATCTGGGAGTGATTGTGAACTCCTCACCCCTAATTAAAAGGTATTGCATCCAGATCACCTCTCGTTAAGCCTGTTACATGTCCTAGACGTTGTCCTGACTTGTCTTCCCCAACTATATTCACTTAACCTCATGCGTGAAAGTTTACCACGTGCATTTGAACTGGGTTTTTCACTTGAATAGCTGATAGGGTACTGTAAGTGCTACTGTGCTGTAGGGAGATAGAGGGATATCTGCTACATTAAAAATCTTTTCTATTTAATAAAATGTGTCTTGCTTTGAAATGCTGCAGCTGAGTTTTGTTAAAGTAAGAGTAAAACTAGCCTTGTGGTTTTCTAGTTAGTAGTGAATAAAATCCACCACAATTAACACTTAAGCTCCCATAAAAACTCTTGATTGTTGTCATGATTAACCCCACCCCCCTCGGACATAATAGACAGGATTTTCCAAGAGTAATCTACTGTGCACAGATCATTACATGCCAATGAATTACTGTAAATAAAATAAAAGCTTGTTTTTTCATATAAATGTTTATTTTATATGATCAAATCCACCTTGAGGTTAATGGCGGAGACTAAGGCTAGCCACCTCACCACAAACATCACCCAATCATTGCATATCCCCCATGAACAGGGGCATACTCCATTTAAGTTAAAAGGGGCAGAGTTCTGTGTACTGTGCTGACAACCTTAGGTTGCCTTATAGTAGGTACACCCTTTCCTTCAGTAAGTTAAAGTCATTCTCCTTTCCCAAATATTTTTATGTAAATGGTTTTTTGCTGTTTGTTTATGCCTGGTCACCTTATGGTTAACTTTTGCTTGGAACGAGGCTAGAGGTACCTAGATTGTTGGTTTTGCATTAGGGACTTGAATGAAAGAGGAGCAAAAATTACAGTTACATCTGCAAACCCTTTTCTGTCTTGCAGTCTTTAAACTTGATGAGGTTCTCTGTATTCTCAAGCACACCTTTGAAAAATGCCTATAAATGAATATATGAGCCGTCTGGAATTGTAAAATGTATCATTTTTAGACAGCAAATGTGAAAAATTGCTCTGACATGTAGCATAGAAAAGATATCCAATGGTGACTTGTTCAGTGCAATAGCAAACTTTATTTCTCATTTTATTTTATTAACAGGACTTAAATATGCACATTTATTCAAATGCATCCCATATGCTTGTTTTGATTCAATCTGAATGAAGCAGCAGACCATCATAGACTATATTCTGATTAAAGGTACAGTAAAAAATAGCTGTAGTAAAATTCTTTCTCAGAAGTTATTGTTGATTGTAAAGCTTCTAATTTGAGGTGGCAGCTGAAATTGAACAGTTCTCTTCCAAGAGAAGGGAGAATCATTCATTAGGCAATATGATTGTAAATTTTAGTACAGCTCAATACAGCACTGCTTATATACACAGTTTTGAAAATGAACAGTGACTTGGACATTGCAGTCAGGTGTGTGTAGATTTTTCTTTATTGTCTTTTCCTCTTTTTACATTGATCTTAAACATTTATCATGATATTTTACTATAATGTTTTTCATTCTCTATTGTTTGCATTTACATAATTAAACTTAACTTTCAATCTTTTGATCATTGCCTGTTGCATAATTTTGTTGGGCAACAATGTGTAAGCATAAAAATATTATTGAAATAAATAGGACATTAAAGGGGAACTGTGGTCCAAAAATGTCTAGGAATGATAGGAATTGCTCCCCTGAGAATTTTTGCAATGTATTTCCATTGTTTATTTTGCATAGTTTTGAAGATATTTAAATTTTTGTGTGTGATATGGCAGCAGCATCACCAGGTCCCCTGCACTTCCTGTTTCATGCTCTGAAACTGTCAGTCAATCTGTCCTGTGTCTCCTCCTCCCCTTTGCAGCCCCCCTGGTCCCTCCCACTCATGGACCCCATGGTCCCTCCAGGCCCCCCATGGCCCATTAGCTTACAGCCCCATGTGGTCCCGCCCACTTGCAGGTGCTGTGGTCCCGCCCACTTACGGGTGCTATGACCCCGCCCACTTGTCAGTACCTAAGCCCCAGCCACTCACGTGTTCCTAAGCCCCGCCCACTTGTGGGTGCTGTGGGTTACTCAGACTCTCCCCCCCGAAAACTCTGGAATCAGCCTTTTCAGGCAGAGTGAGAACTCTGTCTGAAAAGGCTGTTTTCACACAGTGAAAGAGAAGGGCTGTAGATTCCCTTACCTTCTCTGTCAGGACTTCACACAGCAGAGAGGAGGAGGGACTTCCTGTCTCCCTCACACACTGAGGGAGTCTGAGGCTGTGCTCGCCAGTGGCACTGTGCAGGAGAAGCCTCAGGAATGTCACATGTCAGCCTCCCACCCATTAACTTTCTGGTCATTCATTTCTGTATATCTTGAGCTGTGGAGCACGTAGAGAGGTGGTGATGACTCGTTTTAAAGGTAGGAAACTGGCCTTTCATTTAAACTTAACTTGTTTGGAGACCACAGTTCCCCTTTAACAATATCAAGCAATACAAATGTTTTGCTGTAATTCTTAAAAGATATTTGCAGTAGAAAAACTAAAGATAAATTTAAGATAAATTTCCTAGAAATGATAAAGGATCCCTGGATCAACCAGAACTAAGAAGCATACTTTGTTTGTTAAAGGAATAGTTCATTTTAATTTAATGATTGAAGTTGGGAGGTTAAGCTATGCCTTACTTTTCATTCTTCAATCATTTGACCAGGAGCCACGGACGAAGATAGAAGATATTTACCTTAAACGCGATCCTCTGGAGCAGCATTGAAAATTCCCATTGCGCATTGTCGTGCATGCACGCTATAGTTAATCTGAGGTCAGGAATTTTTTATACTGCTACGGAAGATCACATGTAAGGTAAATATCTTCTATTTTCGTCCGTAGCTCCTAGTCAATTGTTTGAAGAACGGAAGGTAAGGCATAACCTTTAAGGTACCAGCTTCAATCTCAACTATATTATAGTTCTCAGTTGTATCAGTAGGTAATTCTTTAATATTATGTTATAATTCTTTTTGCTGTTGTTATTGTTTGAACAGACTGGCTTTGTAAAAAATGGAAGATACCAGACAGTCTGGCAATGTTTCAGATTGATTTTCAAATCCTTCTTAAAATCCATAGAGGTGACTGCTAGTGGTCAGTTTATCTTGATGCCTTGTTTAGACTTGTTATTCATGTTGAATAACATGAATATGGCATAAACTCAGCACACCACTAAAAAAAAGTCATAAAGACAGGTGCAATTATCACATTTATTTATAAGAACTTCTCTCGTGCTCACACTATTTATCGGGAGTTATGATGTCAAAGCCTTTTTGCATTGTCAGATATTTATGTTACTCCCACTAGAATTTACTACTGGAAAGAAGTGAACAGGGACAGACAATCTTTGACAGTGAAACTTGCACAATCAAATACAGTAGTATGTTTTTATTGTATGATGGTAGGTGCCCTTTCATCCTTTTTATTTTATGTGACAGCAAATTCAGGAGAAGATCACTGCCTGTCCTAATCCTGGTATGAGACCAGAGCGTAAGATGTTGCAGGCTGCGTGGAGCATCCAATCTAGGGATTCATTTAACATAAGAGCTGTGATTTTCAAACAAGAAATGGCAAAATAAAAGCTTCTAATCTTAAATTTAAAATGAGCCTTGGAACACATTACTAGGTAAAAGCTGTAATAAGTAATATTGCTTGGGTTTCAGCAGAAGAACTTCCTGCACACATCCTGTTTTCAGCAGGTTGTAATCACATGACTTCTCTGCTTGCATTGACACCCTTAATTTTTTTTTAATATTTATTTTTAAGTCTGAAAATTTTGTATTTACCTTTCTTTTTCTGTATGAACATTGTGCATACAAAAAGTCTTTAGTAGAAATGTTCTGGCCCTGGGTACAGTGAAGCGCAGAGGTGATGTTCCTCAATCTTCTAAAAGTGTTACAATTTTCACCAATATAATTTCTAATATTAAAGGTAAAACTGCAGCTTTTATTTAACCCTAATTTGTTTGAAAACAGTTTCTCAAAAAAGTGCAATCAAAATATTTGGGGAAAACCAGTTTCAAAGAGTTTTAAAGGGCATGTCCACCCCTTTTTTGAACTTTTGGGGTACTGTAAGTCTTTTTCCCCCAGCCCCAACTGCTATATTAATATGTGCAGAAACTCCCCCGATCATTACTTACCTTACCTCTTTCCTCCTTCGTACTGTCCCGGCCCTCTGCTTTCATGAAACTGCAAGCAGGGGGCCGGACCGGCAGCCGCATCCGTGATTGGCTGAGAGGCAGCCAATCACGGACGTGGCTTTCGGCTATCCAGAATGCCGGAGGAGAGAGGTAAGGTAAGTAATGATCGGGGGAGTTTCTGCACATATTAATATAGCGTTTGGGGCTGGGGAGGAAGACCAACAGTACCCCAAAGCTAGGGGGAGGGAGAGGAAAATCGGAGGGAGAGGAAGGGGTGGGCTGCTTTGAGCAAGCCAAAAATCTCTGAGAGGATGCCTCAGAGGCGGAAACAATTTCCCTCCCTGCAGTGCTTCTGGTGGCCAATTTTTTGTGGACTTTACAGGGACATTACAGGAGAACCATTTGGAGCTGGGATGTAAGGTAAGGATTTTATTATACTACACAGTGGGGCCAGTAGTGGGTTAAATTCTAGTTTTGGGGGTGGACATGCCCTTTAACACAAAAGTTTTCCCTATTCCTTTTTGTGCACAATATTTTTTTATTCAGGTTTCCTTCTTGAGGTCATTAAGTTTGTTTTCCCTTAATTTCTTATACATCTTTGCATCTCAGAGTCACCCTTAAGATACGTTTATAAATGGTTCTTTCATCTTTAGATTCCACATTTGTAACTTAGTTGCACTTTTTATTCAGTTCTTTTTACTGTCTAAGGAAAAACCCTCAGTACATCAGAAAAAGTGATTTGCTGTGTTGGAAGGCTTTAAAGCACTGTGTATTTGGAGTTATTTTTTCTAAATAATAGTAGGTCAAGGCTACAGATCATTTGAAGCACCTCTTACCAAACTGTCATTTTTCCAGTTCAGTTCATTTCTGATATGTCTCACTTTGTCATTCAGTGAGTTGGAAATTCCATCTACGTCTATGTCTTTTTTGTCTTTTCTTCTTTTTTCATAGATCTTAAACATTTATCATGATGTTTTACTATAATATTTTTAATTTATTCTCTCTTTTTGTTATTTACATAGTTTAACTTAACTTTCAATCCTTTGATCGTTGACTTTTGCAAAATTGTGTTGGGAGATGGGAGGGTGAAGTTTAAAAGGTTTATTCAGTCTTGAAATGGGAGTTGTAAAGACAGTGAATATTCATTTAAATATTGCTTTCCTGTAACACCTAATGGAGACAATGTGCTGTAAGTCCGAGAAGCAACTTGGGAGTTAACAATCACCAAAGAGAGATGCTTGCTCTCTGGTTCAGCAGCTTGAACAATAAATCTGCATTATTCATAATTAGCATTAGTTACATTTTGAATTATTGCATTAATTAATTTTTAATTAGAAGCAATAGGAGAATGTCTGAAAGCTCAACAGGATTGCACTGTTGGTAAGGTCACTTTTACTGCACAGAACAATCTTTAGGGGATATAATGAACTACCCATCCTTGCGATTAGAGAAACCGAAATAAATAAATAAAAATGATGGACTAAGGCAAATATATGGATGGTGGAAAAAAAGAACAAGTAAGCAAATTCTCAGAATTTTGAATGATATCCTAATTTTTTTGATGATGGATTGTCAAATAGTAAGCTGTGTTAATAATGTGCAATACTGAAGCTTTATTACCTTCTTAAGTCATAAATTCTGTTGATCAATCATTTGGTCAGAAACAGGGAATGGGCTGAAATAATAGCAAGCATGTTCCTAACTGTTCCTTCAATTGAGTGATCCATCTTTTATCACCTGCATATGATAAAGAGGAATATATTTCTTCTTTGCCATTTGCATGAGATCATTATTTGATTCCGCTCTACTTTCACGCAGACAGCAAAATAACTATGAAATAACCTGAGCTAACACAGTGCAGGCTGCAACGTTATAAATTAGGCTGTCACTTGTCTTGCTACGTTTGGCACTATTTTGCCCTGATAGTTAGCACCATAAAAGCTTGAAAAATTGGACTGACTGGGAGGATCCTAGTTTTGTATTACACAGCATTGAGCTTAGAAGCTGGAATATAAAACTTGGAGAGAGCTTTCTGAAGATAGAAAGCCCTTCTTGTATTATTCTTTAGGTGGAAGAAAGGGCTTTTACCTCTGCTGCTACTGGATTTATATATTATGTGGAGACCAAGGCCCTGTGCACAATAGACTTTATGTGTGAGCGTTACCTTGCCAGTTAACACCAGCACTGCTTTCTTTTGACAGTTGTCTAGGTTCATGTTCATTGTTATAATCCATATGGAGACAGACAGTTGGAGACATTTTACATTTTAAGATAACTAGGGCCAGAGTTCTAGAAAGGAACATGCGATTCCAGCGGAACTTTCAAATTTAATGGGTGCAACTTTGCGGACCTTCAAAGTTCTGTGCGGAAAAGTCAAAAATCCTGTGCTGAATTTAAACGCCAAAAATTAAGAAAAAATTCTGACACATTCCACAGAACTGCGGTTTTATTCATCTGTACTAATAACAATATGGTGTATTTCTCTTTTACTAAAAGTAGGCAGGTCCCACACAATTGAATTCACCACACAACAGTACATACAATAGAACATGCAGCTTTGGTGAATTGACAGATTCATTGTTCAAATGCACAATATTTTATGACAAGATTCATTTAAATGTTGTTCATGAATTATCATTATTAATGCAATTAATGATAGTTTTCATATTAATAAATGTTATAAAATATAAAATGTGTCACTATTGATTCTTACCTTTAAAAAGAGAGAGATAATCTTTTGTATAAAAATAGATTTTATAATTACTAGATAAGGTACACTGCAAAGGGAAAAAAAAAATTAAAGACAAGATGAATAAATGATATGTATCTGCAAATAAGAACCAGACTGCAGGTGTTAAAGAATATATTAACGAGTAACACAGAACTCCACTATTTCTTTATCAATATAATAGATAAAAAGATTATTAAAAAAGAAGGCTGTGTAAAAAAGAAATTGAAAGCACCAGACAGGTCTGTGTTTCTGCTTTGTAAGATGCAGTGGGTGATCTTTTGTAGCTATTTTACATACCATTTTCTTTATATTTTCTTTCTTTGGATATTATAGAATTTTATTCAAAATCATATCACAGTGTTGAAGAATAAACAATGGTAGTGAAATCACCATCAATAGACATCATAGAATCTTAGGGCAGTGATGTGGCAACTTGGCATTCTGCAACCAAGGCATGCTGGGAGTTGTACGTTACTAAACTGGAGTGCCAAGGTTCGATATCACTGTCTTAGTGCATAGGGAGGACCTGACATAAATGGCAACAAAAGTACTTAAACTCTTTAAACACTAGTCCTTACCACTAGGTTTACCTTCAACTACTGCATATCTCCCTTGAAAGTTACAATCCTTGGTCCTTTTTGCCTTGCCTTCTACTTTTGACCAATAGAGATGAACAAACCTGCTAGGGGGTCCATGGATTGGCACATCATTTTGACTTTTAACTTTGGCCACCAAAGGCCACCGAGGTTCTTTTCTGAAACTATGAATTTCATCATGCAAATTCTGTAGTTCTGCATTGAAATTCTATTAGTACTTTCGACCAGAGGAATTTGGAACAAGAAACCTGGAGTTCTGACCTGAAACCAATTTTCAATGGGTGTACATGCTCTAGGTAAGGCCAATGATCAGAATTTTCAAGAATGACTGCTGACGATTAAAAATGAGCTCAGGGCAGAGGATCTAGTGGTTCAGGTCTTCACCCTAGGTACTTTTATTGGCAGATGGGATAGGTTGGCAGTGTTTCAGACATTATAGTTGTTCTTCAATTTGGAGAAAATCATTACAGGTAAAAGATCCATAGGCAGACTAAGGGGCATATGTATAAAGGATTGTCTTTTTCGCCAAATAATTAGCGCAGCACATCGCAGCAAAAATAGCGCCATTTGGGGCTTCGTTACGCCTTATTTATAAAAAAGCGAAAAAAACACTTCGCGGCTGAAAAAGGCGAACGGGCGCGATAAAGAGCGAAAAGTATTGCAGCGAAAACTTAACGCATCTAAGAAGACTGCATTGCGAAAACCATTCAAAACCAGAAAAGCCCACTAGAAAATGATGTCAAGTTCAAAATGGCCACCTCACATTTACCAAGAAGTCAGCCATGTCTTATTTAGTCAATCTTCTTAGAATTTCTCAATTGGAATACAATTTTCTTTTGCACTGCACATTCGCCTTTCTAATGCGCGATCGCTTTTCCAAGGCATATTCCATTATAATGCGCGGTCGCCTTTCTAATGTGCGTTCATTTTTCCAAGGCATATTCCATTATAATGCGCGGTCGCCTTTCTAATGTGCGTTCGCCTTTCTAATGTGCGTTCGCCTTTCTAATGCGGGTTCGCCTTTCTAATGTGCGTTCGCCTTTCTAATGTCGCTTTTCCAAGGCATATTTCATTCTAATGCGCGATCGCCCTTCTAATGCGCGTTCGCTTTTTCAAGGCATATTACCCATTAGAGTGCCTTTTCGCTCAAACAATGACTTTTCACCACCTTCAGGGTCGCGCTAATCTTTGGCTCTTTTTAACGCAAAAAACACCTTTCGCTCTTTTATAAATCGCGTTATGCCTTTTAGCTCCCTTTTCGCTAAAATTACCATTGCGGAGTAAGGCGAAAAGGGTTTAGCGATAGCTTGCGGAAACGGTTTCGCCATTCGTTAACGCTACCTTTATAAATAGCGTTAACTGTCTTTTTGGCGAAAACCCATGCGAAAAGCGAATGCGAAAACATTTCGATACTTTTCGCTCTTTTATAAATATGCCCCAAAGAGTAGCATAAATCCCCATAAATATTTATGATCACCAGCAATGCTGCTTTGTGGTTGCCACTAAAGAACATCTCAGCAGTGACAACTTCTCTTGCAGCTCTTATTCCTTTGTATAAATGCCGTTTCACATTCCGTCCTAATGTAAAGTTGTTATACTTGTGCCTGCGGGAAGCCAAACGGTTATAATTTTTACTTAGGGAAATAAATGGAAGTTAAATCCTGCTCATGAATACAATCTGGTTTTCCTGTGAGCAATAAAAGTTCCTAAAGTGTCATCAGTGGAAATATACACATTCAAAAAACATTAATCAGCGTACAGGTGTCTATAACTATACGAGTTCTGTGTTAAGGTAATATTTACTTTGATAAATCTATTTCATTTCTCACCACAGTGCTAATCTATAGCGCCCATTTGATTAATAATGGCTGCTGTTAAATAATAATGTGTGTATTGTTCAATTATGTAGGAATGGACTCCCACTGGACAAGCCAAGCGATCTATGTATCACAATGGCTCTATTAAAGCTAGGCAGCATCTAAATGATTTACTGTTCAGTCCATTAGCTTCCACTTCTACAGAAATGTGTTTACTGAGTTTTGTACATTTACAAATATCTCTCTAGGCAGGTAGATGTATACCACACAATAAGAAATGCTAGCAGCCATTGTTAAATATTTATCAAATAACTTTCTCAAAGTTTTTCTGTAATGACCTCTGTATGGAAATATTAATTACTGAATATTTACAAGAAACAGTTGCTCTCATTTATAGATAATTATCAAAAGACCTTATGCACATTTATCAGTATGGGTGCATACTCCTAGGGTTAATACTTTCCTATTCAAAAGTAAGGTGGTGTATCGCACAATAAGAGATAATGAAGAAATGTTTATTCAGAATCACACATCAGTAATACGACTTTTCACTGTTTCCTCTCCCTTTATCACTGCCCTTTACGAGCATTTATAGGACAGCTGTTAATTTTTGACTTTGATCCAGTCTTTGAGCTTCAATCTACTAATGTGACAATAACATTAGGATTGTCATTGATTTCAATTTGTTACATTGTTTTTCAAAAGTATATCACATATTAATAAATAATTATGAGAAGATATTATTTATAAGATCAGCCTGTTTCTCAGATTCTACGAGAAGTACAGTGGGGAAAGGAACATGACATGTTTTGCTTACACAAATTAAACTGCTCGTTTTAAATTGTCTTCGTAGCTTTACCCACAAAGTTAAAAAAGGGCATAAGATTGCCTTACTGTAATAAGCCTTAGGGGAGCCAAGTGTAAAAGTTAAAAAAAAAATTAAATGCAGTTATTTTCTATCACAATTTAAAGGGCCTGCAGGCACATTGAAGTCTTTGCTGGATGTTACATTTAACACTCTCCAACATGACCCTAAGTTCTCATTTGCATTCTGCAATGAAAATATTTCCTCCAACTTGCTTTAACAGCCACACAGTCATTTTAATGCAATACGGTCTGATAAAAAAAAAAAGTAATTTGGCTTGTATATTTTACTTTTCATTGCTGAAGTCTGTGCTGCTTTCAGTGACACAAAAAGAAAATTGCCTTGACAGACTATGCATTATTTCCTTTTAGCCACGGCCTGTCAACATTTTAGAGCTGTTGTTAATTAATATTTGTATTTTATGCAAATGATTTAAGGGAAACAAACAGTATGCAAAAATAAATAAAAGCATATAAAATAAATGAGATGGTGGACATTTGTTTTTTTGCTGTGAAAGGAAATATGCAATCAACAAATCATTGCAAACCTTTCCTTTTTCTGACATTTATTTGTACTATAACATGAATTGAAGTGAAGGACAGAAAACACAAAATAGTTTGTTAGCTCTTAGAGCAGCTTAAGTAGCCGAATAAAACATATATAATATATATAAAATATATAAACATATTTTAAAGCAAATATATACTTTATAGTAAAGGTGATGGCCAATTTCCCCTAATTAGACTATATACTATTTTATTTCAATGACCATTCTTACCAAATGTGAGTAGGGGCATATTGACAATTTGGTGAGCTGCCCACATGAAGCATTAAACCTGCCAATGATTCCAACGGTGGACAGTAATCAAATTTAATTACATCCAGGGAGCAACAAGCTACTCATACAGGACAATGCAATAAAGGATTAGGCATGCTACTTCACCATGTTCCCAGCAGTAAAGCAGTTTCACTACATATTACATTCCAATTATGTTTGTGCATGTTTAAGACCTGCCATTTTATTTCATTATTTTTTATAAAAGGACATGCTATTCTCAATGCTAAAGGTATTGCATTGCTTACACTGCACTATGTTCAAAGGTATAAGAAAGTGCTGAAGTCACAGACAATTCTGTCTTAACTCCTCACTTATTACAGCAAAGAGGTAAGAGGGTTTCAGCAGTTATGGACGATTATTACATTTCCCTGGACTGGAGATTGAATAATTCTCTTTTCAAATAATAATTGCATTTTCCAAATTATTTGTGGGATCCTTGTTATGTAAGAAGAGTTATTATTATAGTTATGGTTTTATATAGCGCCAAAATATTACATTACATACAAGGCTAATACATATTATACAAAGTCATACATATTACATACAAAGGTAATGCATATAATAAGTACACAACCTAATGAGTTATTTATTGCAACACTGTGATAAAATAGGAAAGAGGGCCCTGCCCAAAGAGTGTATGTAGATTGGCAGTGGAGTGTGATTAGCGGCTTGGGTCAGGTTGGGTCAGTGAGAGGGGTAATGTCTAAGCCAGGTTATATGCTTACCTGAAGAGGTGGGTTTTAAGGTTTCATTTGAAGATATTAAAGGTTATGTACACTGTTAAAAAACCTTAAGCTTACTGGATAGCTGTGGCTTTAAAATTAAAGGTGTCTAATTTTTTCGTTCTATTCCCCCCATGGCCTAACTTTACTCCTTGAATGTTGCTGGCTTTCTTCTCTTCTGAAATGGCATCTTGAGCTCTGCCCCCACAACATCTCAATCTTCCTTTGACTTGAAAGGTAAAGTCCATTTGTAGAACGCTCGTGCATGATGTCAGTGTGCATGTGGCATGAACCAACCAAGCACAGGGCGATGACATCACGTGCACGCATGTTAACGGCAACGTCAGCGCACATGCATTGACGACATGCCATGTGTACACTGAGGTCGCACAGGTGTGCTACAAATGGACTTTACCTTTTGGGACACAGGAGGATAGAGATGGGCAGAGCTCAGATGCCATTTCAGAAGAGGAAGAAGCCAGCAACATTCAAGGAGTAGGTTGGCTATGGGGGGAATAGAACAGCCGGAGTTGCAACATGTTAACCCTTTGGCAGCGGTTTTCCGAGCCAGAACAGAAATTATTGTGTTACACTAGCATGAGTTCCTTTGTGCCAGCAGATAGCAATTTACCTAGAGGCACAATTGGTACATTGCAGAGCAAGAAAATGGGGAAACAAATCATACTCTCTGTACATCGCCCACTTCATTTTTTCCAGTTGTGTAAAAACTTGCAGGACTATTTTTCTTACTCCATGTATCTTATCCTGCTGGCTTTCCATGAAATAGGATCCAGAAAGTTTGGTAATGTTCACAACATACAAATGTATTAAGGGTGGAGTCAGGTCCTGACTAGCCCCTAGTCAACTAGACAGTCAGAGCGCAGTGACCAAAATGAAATTATAGAGGTAAAGTGAGTATTAAAAATGTTTTACATAAGAGAGTTAACAGGAGAAAAACATGCAGAGATTTGATTGAGGGGAAGATATGTTCAGTTTTTAGGAGAAACAAACTGAGGGTCGCACTCCAAAGGTAATTCAATGCTTTAATACATGACCAACATCAAACACACAATGTTTCGGGGGGTAATAGGTGCCCCCTTCCTCAAGTGACCTATTACCCCCCGAAACATTGTGTGTTTGATGTTGGGCACGTATTAAAGCATTGAATTACCTTTGGAGTGCCACCCTCAGTTTGTTTCTCCTGTATGCTACTGTCCATGGAGGGTTAAATATTAGAGTGAGCACCCACATGTTGGACAAGAGTGCATTGGAACTTTTTTGACAATATTCAGTTTTTACCCTTTCCTAGTGGTCCCCTTATCAGAATAATCATCCCATATCTATGTAAACATGCAAAATCCAGAAATCCAGAGTTATTTTAAAGGAGAACTTCATTAAAAGAACCTTAGGTACAATAAATCAGTATCCTTACATTTTTGGAAACTTGCTGGCTGCACCAATCACTGTTCCCAGTCAGTGATTTCTATCTGTAAGTATATTCTAAATTCACTATAGTTCTCCTTTAATTAAAAATGTATTTCTATGTTTAGCTCAAAAGAAAAAGATAATCAAGGATGCACAGGTGAAGAAATTATAAGGAAAGAAAGCATTGTGCATTCTACATTTGAGCAGGTCATATTGGTTACTGAGCAGGGCTAATGACAAAGGTCTTGTATAAAGCTATAAGGGATACAATTAAAGTCAGGAAATTGAGGCATAAAGAGATTTATAAGGATGTAAAGATTCTATTAGTCATTAAATACAATCACTAACATGATATGAACATTCAAACTCTTCCTTTATTGAAATGTAACTTTGTGATTTGTTTCAGGAGCATCTCAGTACATGAATGTTTATGTAATATTGTACTGGGGTCCTGATTCTGTTATGTTTAAATGTTTTATGTGATTTGGCAGGGAAGCTACTCAAGTGTCAAATGAGTCACTACTTTCCCTCTGGGTTTTTTTTTGTTGTGCTTGTTATTTCGTGTGAGCTTTTACAAGACGTAGGGAGGAAAAAAAGGACAAACTGTGTTCAGCCGTGCCCTCTAGTAGCTCCCTCTGGGATGTTGCTCTCATGTTAAAGAAGGAAATTGGGAAAAATGTAAAACACTTTGGCGAATGGGTGACCAGGAGGTCATTTTGACGTGTTGTGGGTTTCAAAAGTTGAAAGGAATTGTTTTCAGTGTAACCTATAGCTGCAAGATGCATTGAAAAGTGAGTAAATTGCTTCCTTTTATCATTAATACCTTTTCACTACTTACACGTGTTTCTCCCTGTGTCATCAACTAGAAATAGGGTTAACATAAACACAGCCATCTGACAATTCATCCCTAGGAAACCATATTGTCATCATCAATATAGGGAAATAGACATTTTTAGTAAAATTTTACAAACAAACAAAATCCAGCCCCATTTATTATTAACAGCCAAAGGAATAAACATTGTAATATAACAGTTGGAAAGAAAATATATTAGAGCATGTTCTATTTTCATAAAAATCTTATTTTATTGCTACATAAACAATAGACTTTGTTTATTATTACAGCGTTTTCTCATAATAAAACATGTATTTAGTGTCACTGTAAAAAAAAATCCTGAATTTTTGAAGTTGTCTCACATGGCTTTTTGTTCCAAACGGGTTTCCTCAAATAACATATACATAACAAGAGGGGCACAGGCTGAGGCCAACAGACCCAAATATCCTGAGGGACAATTGCCTTAGGTGTCCCTGATCCCTTAATGTGCATATTGATCAAAAGAATTTAAATAATTATGAATTTAGACTAGTATTATCACCAGGTTACTCTTTTAATCTAATTTACTCTTTTTAAACTACACTCCCTAGTCATGCTCAACCTCCTCATAAAGGAATTATCAGTTAGGCCCGGTAAACACACATCAGTAATTTGTTGGATAAGTATTAAAGGGGAAAGTAACAACCCCTCCCTTTCCCTTCTCATTACCAATACCCAGAATGAGGACCTAAAAAATCTGTATAATACCGGTAATGGAAGGACGGTGTAATGTGAGGCATAATTCCCATTTAAAGTGATACAGATAATAATTTGGCCTGACCATTTGTCCTGTATATTGAAATACACAGGACACAAAACATCTCCTGTAGCCTGCACAACCCAAACAAAGTCCTGACACCTTAAAAAATATTAATCATGGCCATGACGATGAATGTGATGATGATCACCAACAGTGATTAAGTGGGGTTCCCAGAGAATGCTGTGCAGTTCAAGCACATAAAGTGGAGGATTGAGGGGGCAATATTGGAAGAGGAGAGTTTGCTGTGGTGGTGCAGGCTACAGCAGACATTTGGAATATAACAGTGGATCAATTTTGGGCTACTTTAATTGAGAAAAAGGTTATTTGATTTTTATTCTGGGGGTGGACTTAGAGAGTATCTTCCTGTTTATTATAACCCTACTGTATGTGCCCCATGACCTACTCTTAGCCAATTGACACAATGCTACAATTTTACACTGAGTTTATCACGTTGTGTATATTTTGCAGAATTAGTACAGTTTTTCAGCTTTTGTCTCTGAACAGTTGCGTGGGAATTAAAATGCTTGTATTGGTTTTTCAGGTAGCATCTGGGAGTAAAAACAAAATGCTCATTTCATTAGTCTGTACCACACGAATAGTAAATGAAGCATATAATACAAACGGAGGTAAAAGTCTGGACTTGATTACTGCACGTTTAAATCACCTCTTGATTACACATGGTATGTGCTTATTGAAAATCAGGCACCATAGCCATTTACTAGATTCCCCAGACAGAATGGATTGTGCTGATTCTGTTGATACTTCTCCTGTACACCTGCTCCAAACAATCATCAAACAAAGCAATTAAAGGACAAACAAGGAAAGAATATTGACAAACCGAGGATCATAAGCATTTTATATGTGATTCTGTGGGGGGGGAAAGCTATTCTGTCATGTAGTTCATTTATTTTATTTAAATATTGTAGTTGTAAAAAAAAGTAGGATGAGATCTATCTACATAGCATTAAATCTATCTAATCTACAGTATTAGTAAAGGGATTTTTATAATTAAGAACTAGTGTCCTATGCATTCCCTTTTTATTTAACTTCACTTTCTGCTGAACAGGCAAATCCTGTAATAGGCAAAGGTCAGAAGCCAAGGGTGACACTAGGTGAAGGCAAGGTTCAAGACTCTGTAGGGTTTACCAGGAAGAAAGGAGTCTAGGGAAAATAGTAATCAGCCAAGCCATGGGTCAACAGCAGATGCATATGAAACAAAGGCCGCTAAGACTGGCAGAGTGAAGGTATGAGAAAGTACACTTACTAAGGACAATGCCTCAAAGCAAAAGCAAGAAGTGAATGGAAATAAATGATGTAAATTACACCAGAAATCTTCTGAGAATAAGCTGCACCTGGAATCCTTGTTAAACATTTGAGTCTCGTTAAGGTGCAGCTGGGAGTTACTCAATAGACTTTTCAAGAGGTGGCACTTCGGGTTTAATGCTTATGCATAAAATGTATTATTTTTTCATGGTAGATTGGAAGCCTGAAGCACTGTGTCCGATAGGACATGCATTTGGGCTTGTTAGATAATGCAGATACAAAGCAACCATTAGTTCTAGAATAATCAACAGTTTAAATTAAATTAAAATTGATTTACTGGAATAGAATAGGGTTGCTGATTTTTTAAATTATCCTGTCCTGAAAAGTTATTAATGTTTTTGCAACAAAGTTAAAACTGGGAACTTTACCTGCTGCCAGTTTCAGAAAGCAAAGTTTAAATACATACAGGTCAATGTATACCTCTATGTCTTGCCTTAGATATACTAACATAATTGTGGATATTGGTACAGTACATTGCTATTCCTTTTAAAATGCTTGGATGACTTTAGTGCTATTTGCTGGCATTAAAAAAAGACATGCAAAAGTGTCACAATTGAAAGGGAACATCAGTTGCAATAGTTGCATGCACAACTTTTTTACCAAAAACCCATGCTAACACAAGGAACGTCACAGGGAACAGGTGAAACATGTCAAATGATCAACTATAACTGAAAATAAACAGTAAAGTAAATATGGTAGCCCTTTAGGAAGGACATCTTAGAAGGCTTTTCTTAAAGGGCCATTACCCAGAAGTCTTCATTCCTTATTTGCGTTAGTGTCACATGGCTCACTGAAAAGATAAAAATACAGTAGAAGGATAATAGAAGCCATCTTGGAGTTCCATTGCTTCTGTCCTTATGTTTTTCTATGCTTGTTTACATTATAGAATCATAAAATGCCTTAAAAAAACTTTTTATCTTTTCTGTGTTTGTTTTCAAATTCTGCAGACACAAACTAAAAACAAGCTCTGTCCAGAAGCTTAACCTTGCAAACTTTATTTGAGGAGAAACAGCTAAAAAGACCAACTTTACCTCCCAAAAGTGTTTTTTTTCCCTAAAAGATGCATTAGGAAAATGATTGTACCTAATTGAACATTTTGTTACTGTGTTTTGTTGCATTACAGGTAGTTCCCTTTAAGCATTTTTAGCAGAGTGAATTTTTAATTATTTAAAAGTTTTTCCATATCACAAGTAGCAGTTTCAATTATGGAAAGCCCATTAGGGATTTTATCTTTTGCAGTATGTGTAAGACAAAAGAAGAATCTTAAAGAAGTAATTATATATCAGTATTTAATTCTTTGTTTTGGGTTTTTGGAATTCATTCTATTTAAGATTATAGCTGCCTTTTACATTCCTGTCTATAATCAACCTTAATTTCTATTTATCTTCCCTTATAGGGACAACTCTCATCTAGAATAAAATGGATTCCATTATATTACACAAAATTCTGACATGCATTTTGTACATAGTTATATAAAAGTATTGTTTTGTATCATTAGATATTGCCTATTCTTTTGTACTCTATATTCTACCTGAAGCTGATTTTTTGGCGCCAATAGGGCAAAGTGCAAGTCCAGCCCTCAAAGGAAAACTTACATGCATGCAAATCACCCCCCAAAACCCTAAACTGTAATAGTTTGAAATCTGAAATATATAAGTCTAAACTGAAAACCTGCACAATGTCCTGTTACCTCTGTTTTTGCTTCCTGGTTCTTCCAGTTAGTAACTGTCAGTTATGGATTTGACAGTTGACATCACAGCCCATGACTGAATGCTAATCACCTAGCTGCCTCTTCTGAGCATGCTCAGGCTCAGTACCAGGTCACTAAATTGCTCGGTTTAATGAGGCATCGAGAAGCATAGCAGGCATACAGCAATGAATTTAGGGGACAAAGAAGGATATATAAGATATATTATGAGGGTGGAGTTGTAATTTAATTATGAGCTGTGGTCTCCATACAAGTGGCCTTTATTAAAAAGAGCACATTTTCCCTTTAAAATTACTCAAGGATCATGTTTCTAGCTGCAATCTATACATACTTACAGCAGTATAAAGAGTGGTGCTTCCTGCTTGCACTGTAAGCTTTGACATCACCAGCCCCATTGCTCTACCCCCATGCCTTAGGCACGAGCATACCCACATGTATCCTTCTGCTAGGACAGAGCATTATCTGGTAAATCATAAGCCCAGCCCCCAAACTTCTTATCAAATCAGTTACAAGTCTGAAACTAGCTTCAGAAAAGATTGATTTTTGAGGGTGGCGCTTCTTACACAGCACATCATGTGACTCACAGGGACTCTGACAAACAGGACAGACCAGGAACTGTAACTTTACAAGACTATAACTTAAGATTCATAGAAACTAGATACATCATGATAAACATGTTTAAATGGTATGAAAGGGTTATTTTAAATAAAGGGCACTTGTATGGAGACCAAAGTTACTCTTTAATGGATAATCAATTTTTTCAACATCTGCAAATTACTAAAATAATATAAATTTCTAATACTGTGACTATCGATCATCTCCAGCTGTTCCCTGTACTGTTTAATGTGAAAAGTAACACAGGAGAAACATGCAAGATTGCACCACCCCCCATAACAGGAGGGTTTATTTCTATCATGCAAGATGCATAATGAAGGTAGTATAGGGCTCAGAAGCACAAATACATTTTATAAAAAAAAAAAAGACAACTGTGCCTTAGCATTACACTTGAAAAGTCAACAAGTGGTAACAGCATGGTTTAGATTCACGTAATTATGCAGTTTGTGTGCTTTCAATGCATCATTTCAGAGGGTATCCCACTGTTAAAAATGAAAGCTGCATGATTTATGCCATTTTACCTTGACATGGTAAGAGATGACTGAAATCATTGGTCTGCAGCACTTTCTGGACAGATCATATTTTCTGACTTAGAGCATAGAAGCTATTTGGCACAAAGCAATACCTAACCAAATATACACCTGTATGATATAATTAAGATATTTTTATACTTAACCCCAGTCCCCTTTCCAGTAAATATAAACATCATCAGTGTACTTCATCCAGTTGAGAGTGTGGAATTTTCATGTTAGCTGTATCTGCTTTCACAAGGAGGAGGGTTACAGTGAACGGTAACTGCAAAACTTTAAAGGGCATGTCCACCCCCAAAACTATAATCCCCCCAACTACTGGCCCCATCATGTAGTGTAGTTTAATCCTTACCTCACATCCCAGCTCCATATGGTTCTCCTGTAGTCCCCCCCCAAAGTCCCAAAAACTGCCCACCAGGAGGATAGTGCAGAGCCTATGGACTCTGCCTCCTACCTGGCCTCCAGGAGAAGTTTGGCATGCGTACTGCAGCCCTTCTCTCCCTCCCTTCCCCTCCCTCCCCCTCCCCCTCCGGATACCCTCCCCCTAGCATCAATCCCCTTTGATATAGTATTCCTCCTGGTCTCCCAGCCCCAACCGCTTCATTTTTAGGTTTAGAAAGTGCCCCAAACTTTCTTTACCTCCCCTTTTCCTCCGCTGCACTGAATGACCGGCAGCGTGTCGTGATTGGCTGCTGCTCAGCCAATCACAGATGCGACTGCTGGTCCCGCCCCTCTGCTTGCATTTTCTCGCAAGCAGAGGGCCGGCAGCGCTGCGGAGGAAAGAGGGGAGGTAAGTAAAAGTTTGGGGCACTTTCTAAACCTAAAAATAAAGCGGTTGGGGCTGGGAGACCAGGGGGAAGGCTATATCAAAAAACAGTTTTAAGGGTGGACATACCCTTTAATTAAAAGGCTCTTCTCATGAAAGTAAAGATTTACCCTGCCAAGTATTATATTTTGGGAGGTAGAAGCCTACATCCCAAATTTTGGGGATTCTCGTTACAGCTTCTTTATCAGTTCAATCCACACATACTTGGCTTGCACGATGCACATGAGGTAATAAATAAATTATAGGTAATGATAAATGTCATTATACATTAGCCCTTAAAGTGAAAAAAGAGTTGCACAGGTCATTTGCATTGCTCATTCGGCTTTACATAAACTATATAAACATTGTCAAAAAGAGCTCAATAATTTTTCTTGTACTTCGGAATTCTCCCCTGAAGGTTTATTTCTTTAGATGAACATCACTGTTCCAGGCCAGTAACCCTGCATTTACACTAAGGCTATTGATCAGTTCCAGATGTTTGCCGCTAGAGGAACCCCCGGGAAACTGTTTTGAAAGTAGCCTAAATGTGGAGCTTATCCCTGGTCTCCCGGCACATCCAGTGTCATTAAACAGTATAGCAAGATGCATACATTGAGGGCAACTTTCTCAGGACAGGCAAAAAGAGTGAACAAATATTCAGGTTTAAAAAGTCTTTTCCCTCTAGTTCTAAATAAAAAGTCATATTGAGTGTGTTTGTGTCTGTATTTATATAGATGCCAATGTGTGTGTGTTTTTATGTTTCTGTGTTTTTCCATGAGTACTTGTATGGATGCCTGCCTTTACATATATATCCCGTGTGTGCATATAAATGAATGCTTTTGTGTATGTTTATGCTTTTGTATGTGGAAATGCCCCCCTTTGAGTATGAGGACCTGTTTCTACATGCTGAATTTACCTTAGAGGGACTGATGGGAACCTGATTATTGAAATATAAAAAAACTTTTTTAAAACAAAGTATCAATTGATCTGCCAGACAATCAATCAGGTTAAAATATCAGCCCTTGTGTACCAGCCCTTAATCCATCTCCAATTAATCCATCTCGGATTGTGTGTTTAGGGGCAACATGATTATAATGCATTTATTAAAAGGCTTTAGTTGGCAGTAAGCAAAGACAATTGAAAGGAGGGGAAAGGGGGGTTACATCTTTTCCCCTTGAATTAGTAAGTATAATGAAGACATGCATCCTGACAATTTTGTTTGAAAACTGGTTCATATTTGTTCAAACCCCTTATAACACCACGGCACACAGACTGGGAAACCTTAAAAAACAAATGGGGTGATATACTGAGAGCTGCACTCCTTAATTATAATCTTAAAACACACTAACCCCTTTGTTTTTAGACTAGAAAAGTCCATGCAATAGTACCGATTTGACTATGGGTCTTTGGCGCATGTACTATAATGCAAATACCTAGCTATAAAGTCCAGGAAAGACTTTATACCAGTCAGATAACTGACACATGAAGCACCTAAATGGGATGTAATACTATATGGGTTGAAGATATAGTTTAATTAGGTCACTGACATCTAGGACAGATACAGCATTTCTCATGGTTGCAGCTTTACAGCACTTCCAAAATTGCGTTAACACTTTGTGTCAGTTGCAGAATTGCAGAAATGCGTCTTAAGCAGTGATAACCTTTACTGCATTCCCCCACAGACACACACAATATTTTATTATCAAGCTTTTTTTAAACTCTACAGTGTAGTCCTTAGAGAGGCTTGCAATGGGAATTTCTCATTTGTTGCTGGGAATATTTCTTTAAAACAAGTATGCTTAATTTTGCCTGCCCCCCCCCAAAATATTAAGATTCAGTTTCTTGTTTTATACCTGTCTACTTATAGGAATATTAAATATATATTTGTGAATGTTACAAGTTTTACATTCATGAAAGAGCAGTAAGAATTAAAATTCTGATTTTCTTAACATCTTCTTGGCACATGGTAAAATCAAAGGAGTTGTAAAGAAATGAATAAAACAATAAGAAGGACCTCTGCATTTGGAGCTAAGTAGCTGTGGTGATTCAGAGAGCTAAAATGAAGTGCATAATTGTGCTATAATTTTGCTCTATGACTGAAAAGAATTAAATTTGTTCTTGTAGAGTCACTTATCGGAAACCAAAATGCTTTATGCAGTTCCCTAAATCTAGTTTTGAATGTAGCAACTGCGAAATTTGGCTTTATTGCAATGGATGAAACCTGGATTTTAATGTTTTTTTGCTGTCAAGAAAACAAGATTTGGGGATTCAAAAGTTATTTTTGAAAGAACCATTATTATGAACTTTTTAAAAATTGAATTACATTGTATGTCATTGTTAAATTTTAATGCTAGGCCGTTGTGCCCTGTGCTGTGACTTGTATGAGATGATATAAAAAAGCTGCAAAAGTTTGCCTGTGCTCTAAATCTGCAGCAAACAATTGGATGTTATCTTTAAAAAAGTAAAACTTTAACATCTGATTGGTTGCTGCAATTCAATAGCAGGAGAAAACATTTGCACCTTTTGTTGCATCAGCACCTTAATCTGTAATGTTTATGAACCGGTTACTTGTCAGTTACCTGCCCCCAGTTCAGACAGATATATTCATCACATTATTAGATGTATTACTTAACAAGGTACTTAAGAATTCTGGCAAAATAAGTTGGCTCCTCCCTCCATGCAGTCAATCTAGGATGCGATTGCTAACATCACAGTTAATGATTGACTGCTGCTTCCCCCCACTGACTCATTTGCACACGGTCAAGTTCCTAAAAGTTCATTGAACAGGGAGAGGAGGTAGCAACCTCTGCCAGAAATGGACACTGGTAACACTAGTCATTAAATATCTGGTTAGAAATTCATGCAGTAAAGTGCTAAAAATAGCAGTTGCGGTTAGAGGCAAATAAATAACAGGTTACTAGATTTTTGTTTTTAGGGTGGACAGGCCCTTTAACTTAGATATAATATATTACAATTTAGTTTTAAGAAATAATATTGTGATTTCTGATTGCCAGATGTTACAGATTTAAGTTAAAGACAGAAGGACAAATAAAAAATAAGAATACACTCAAATATGTTATTTACCAACCTTCCCCATGTTTTATCTTCCGATGTGTAGCCTAATTATTCCTAATTGTCCTATTTAAGAGATTTGTGTAAAGCTTAAGCAGGGCAACACAATAAAGGATGCTATCACCCAAAAAAGGGTAAAACCCACACTACCTATTGTACAATTGGGTTAGCAAGGTGTTTTCGGTCCTATTGTGTTGTCTGTGCTATTGTCACCAAGAAAATGGATATTTATTTCCGTAGAACACTCATTTTGCTTACTATGGATTTGTATTTGTCTCTGTTCCATTACATATGGGCATGTAAATGAAAAGTGAGCAAAGTAAGAGACACTAGGCCTTTTCTACCCTATTTGATGACTCTGCACCTATACATGTGTCATTAATAAGCTGCATAGCTTTATTCCCTATTGGAAATACATATGTTTTCATTTATCTTCATTCAAAGTGTTTATTTTTTCTTCAAAATTAACTTTATCATAATTTTTAAATTCATGTTAACTGGCTCTTAACCTGCCAGTTAGTGTTGGAAGCAGAGAAGGTGGGTAAAGGAAAATCATATCTGATGGTGTATTTATCCCTCTGTGCGCCTTATTCTCTTCCATGGCTTCTTTTTTTGTTACAAACTCAGTAGTTTCATTTAATGTGACTGCCAACCAATAAAGCTACATAAATACATTCACATGCCAATGAAAGCTTTTGTTGCATTTGATACATTCACTCCTTTGGGACACATGAAGCTCTGAGTGAGCCTATTGCAGTTGAAACATTACAGTTCCTAACTAGCTTAGGATAATAACACTGTGCATTTGAATTATCTCCTTGCACAGAGGTAAACCTTATCACTGTACAGTTTGAGGTGAAAAATCCAGCTACCAATAAAGAAATGCCTCATGCAGTTTAATTGGATATATGCGTCATTCAACAAATAACTAGATAGTTTGGAAATCAAATGAATTCAGCAGCAGTCAACATATAAAACAATGTGAAACTCAACATGAGTTCTTGATTAAGAAAAGCTCATTTTGCAGCATTATTTGGAAATAATAACCTAAATATTGTTACTTATGGTTCATTAAAAGATGTATTCACAGAGCTTTCCTTGGTAGTTTTTCATGTATTATTATTTAAAGTGTTTTTTTTTATGCTTTAATAGAAAGTCATATTCTATTTGGAGGCATTAATGTAGCGCCGTTCCACTGAACTGTATGGGCATTTCCTTAGAAAAGACAAGTAATAAACTATAAAAAGGGAAAGTTAAAGTATAAACTTTGAATTTGACTTAAAAGGCTGCGTGTTGAGACGAAACATGCCATGGTTGCACAAAGCTTTTTGTCTTTTTTTTTTTGTTGTTTAAAACTCATTAACGTTTCTCTTGTGATAAGAGAGTGTACATTTAAACTTCTGAGTAAATACATGAATTTTATTACTATTGCGATTTTATTTTGTAATTTTTTGTTGTGGCCATACACGTAACAGCAATGTTATTGGACTAAAAGGATTTCAACTGTCATAAGCATTGGGTATGTATACTGGGCAGCTGTTATACAAAGGAAAAAGGAGATATAGGGCACCAAGTTTAGGGACAGTAAACAACCCAAGTGGGTCTGAGGTGCAATAAATCTGCTAGGACCAATATGAATACAACAACAAAGAAAAAAAGGAGCAGAATACAACACTCTAAATAAAGGCTAAAAATCCTTTAATGAACCGGGACTTACATAATTAAAAACATATTAGAAACATCCTGTCTTATCCCCTTAAGTTCTGCCCCAAATGTAAGATATGTACAAATGGACAAGTAAATACGAGCAGGAGGTACAATATGAAAAAATCGTATACAGATTAAGGTAGGTTTTATAGTATGTGGCAATGAAAGTACCTAACACTCCTACTCATATGTATCTAATCACCTAATGTTCAGTCTAAAGCGTAAAAGTATAACAGGCAAATAAATACGAGCAAGAGGTACAATATCATGAATAGTATACAAGATAGTAGTAGGTTTTACTGTTTGTGGCAATCAAATACCTAACACTCCTACTAATTCATATCTACCAGTCCAGTAGTCAAGTCAATGTAAAGTCAATGGGCATCCGGAGAGAAGGCAGGACCTAAAAACTACACAGCAGTGGGACGCGTTTCGCTCTATTCCGCCATAGTCAGAGCTTTTTCAACCGTGCACGTACTGGGAAGCTGTTGGTATGAAATGAAAATAGGCAAGTCCAGTTAGCACACCTTGTGCTTGCCCTAATAATGGCACCAGAGAAAATAGTGAATTAAGAGTTAGGAATGTGTACAGCTTTAAAAAAGATTATGACATTAATGCAAATTTACAGAAATATTGTCCTTGAAATATTTTAAATTACATTTTATATAATATTTACGGCGGCTGTGGGACTTATGCAGAAGTTGACCACACAGCTGTGTGATAAAAGTACCACAACGATTAATGTCACTTTGCGATGCACCGAGAGCCACTGTCAGCATATAACATTGTTGGCACCATTGCACCAGGGAGACGGTAGCATCTCTTGGAGCATCGCTCTGTTCATTTTTGCAACTTTTATCTTCTTAATGTGATTCTTGCTGCAAATACATGAATTGAAAGTGATCTACAAACAGGTCAGTAAGTTAACTTATAGTACACACGTGACGTCATCATATGCATGTGACGGTTGAACTTTGGATGGTGGTGGTGGTGGTGGTGGGCCTCCTCTGCACATGCCTCAGACCTTGTTGAGGTGGAGGAAGAAATAGGCACCGGATGAGTCACTGACAGCTTCACTTTCCTGGACTTTCAAAAGGCATAGCATGAGAACCATAAGGAGCAGAGATGTACGGTAAGGATTTTTTTAAACTACACAGTGGGGCCAGTATGGGTTTTTTTAGTTTTGGGGTTGGACATTTCTCATTAAATCTTCCTCCTGCAGAAATATTGATTGAGGTTGAAAGAACATCAGGATCTTTTTTTTTTTTGGTTTGTTTGATCTGTTTTCAGAACATAAAGGTTTCCCCATAATTCTTTTACATATCCCTTTTTATTATTATTCTGTGTTTTCTATACATGGTTAAAATAATCCAGCTGTTCTCTCTGCCTCAGAGTAGAATCCTGTTCTCTCTGCCTCAGAGTAGAATGTTAGTGGTCCTGTTTGCAGCCATTCCAGTAAATCCACATTTACTTGTGTTAAATAAGCCCTGAAAGTCTTGTGTTTGCAGACATGCAGTGGGTTATGCTTATTTCTGCATTGGTATTTTTTGCAAAGAGCACCTGGAGCTACGTGTGCATTTGTGTGCAATAAATTGAGCAATTAGCCTTTCAATTGAAACTGGAGGAGGATAACAAGCAGCGATTAAAAGATTTAATGTGTTAAGTGGCTTCTAAAGAACAGGACTGCATATTTTGTAAATGAACGTAAATGAAATAAATACTAGTAAAATTGTGTAACATGAATTGAACACAGTGAGAATATATGAAAATGGCCCAAATCCCCATCCCCCATGTTAATGACATAGTAATAAAATAATGTTTAATATATTAATCTAGGATTATGCATACTGTACGATGGGATGTTCTAGCTGGGAAAATCTAATCCCTTTTATGTTCATATAAATATTTAGTCTTCACAGAATTTATGTTGGTTATTAAACTCACAATTTGTACGGCTTTAATGCTAAATAATACAGTATCTTTGAGTGTTCATTTGTACGATAATTGTTTGGTACAAAGAGATCTATATTTTATTCCCCTGAGGAACGGTAGACTCAGAGGATTATTTTCAATCCAATGATTTACACCAATGTAAATAAGAACTTTTAGATAAATCAATAAAAAAAAAATAATGTGAGGTTATGAGGTGGACTTCTTCCCATTTTTGTTAACCCAGATTCCTAAAGTCTGGAAAAAAGTGAGTGGTTGGAGGGACATTTTCAGGGAGATTCAATAAAAGTTCTTATTGTTTAAAATGGTGCTAATTTTGCCCCAACCAATCAGAACTTATGTAACGTGAAATCTAACATCTGATTGGTTGTGGCAAAATTAGCACCATTTTAAATGATAAGAACTTTTATTGAATAACCCCCATTATTTGCAACATGCACTGAAATCGTAGCTTTGTGCATCTATTAGCAACATTCAAATAAATCCTTTTGGCTAAAAAAAATCACAGAAATTTTGCACATGTACAAAATACCTTTATAAGGCACCTAATGTTTTGTAGGGTGTGCTTTGAAAAACTATCTCAATATTCCTAAACTTAACATCACTGTGATTTCAAAGATTTAGCATCAGTAAATAAGAAATGTTTCTTAATGTGTGGGAAGTGGCTGTATTTACTTTATGGTTTCTTGCTCTTTCCAGATCAAAAAGTATGAAGAATATATAGATTATTAGGCCATCTTGAAGTTGGCTCCTGCAATGTTGGACTTATATGATTATAAGGGAGTATGTCCAATGTGAATGAGCGGTGCAGTGCAAACAAAGCAGCCAAATTCATGCCCCAACAACTGTTACATAAAACATCCGCTTTACTGTGCAGTTTAGTAATAAAAACAGAATAGCTGTCCTGTTTAATTGGAGGAAAATAACAGAAAAATGTACACTGATCCTCTTTAATGTAAATTTTTATTGAAACAGATTTTGCGTGGTCTATGAATAGAGATGTAAACGCTTAACTTAAATGTACTTGATTGGCAAGAATAATATAGATGGCGCTTCACTGTGAATCCATTAATGGGATTAGCATGTCTCAGTATAAGTGATATATAAATGAGAATTTTTAAGCCAATAGCTAGATATTGTAAATAACTTAAGAATTATAATAGAAAAATAGAGCAAGGTCAAAAGTGTTCACCAGGCATAGGTACATAAAATGTATGTTTAGGTGCACCTTCCTTATACAGTGATGGGTAGGTTATTCTGACATGACAATGATCTACCACTTCCTCCTGTGCATCCTTAACAATGGGGTTGATGGTAAATTTGACTCCAATATTGTCAGACGACCAATCAAAAATTTTTAAAACTGACAATATTTCTGCTGAATCGATTAAATCGCTAAATTTATCTAAATATCGATGCAGTGTATGGCCTGCTAAAATCACATTACAAACCTCAATCTGTACAATCTCCCCTATTAGGATGTAATATTTGCTTACTTTCAAAGGAGTTTTACTGCCAGAAAAAGCATCAGAATACTGGGCTTTTCTTAAGGGGAGAGGAGAGTCCGGCTCTATAGTCAATAAAAGCATATACTGAGCATGTGTGTTACCAGTGGTAAGGCACTCTAATTTAAAGAAAGCACAGAGTGAGTGGAAACAAAGCACATAGAAAGGTGAGGGTTAATTTCCCGGACTTTCGATGATTTATCGAATGTTCGAACGTTCAAGTATCGAATCTGCGAGTAAAATGTACATGTATCTAGGCGCGAACATCGAATCTGCGAGTAAAGTCTCCATTACAGCCTATACGCAAGTATCGAATCTGCGAGTAAAATGTCCATGTTACCTCGAACGTTCGAACGCGAAAGCAGCGCGCGTGAGAGTAAAATTGATTTTACTTAAGTCCTGGATATTGGAACATGCTCCCCAGACCATTTCCCAGGTCCCACAGCCATTTACATTAAGTTACCATTAATATTTTAGTTGTATTTGACTCGAACTTTTCGAACTATTTGCCTCCCATAGACTTTAATGGGTCCGTTTTCGAACTTTCGAACTTTTAAAATAGTTCGAAAGTTCGAAAACGGACTGAACTTTCAATAGTTCGACCATCTCTATTAGAGAGCAGGCAAGGTGAAGAGAAAGGGCACACCGACTATACAAAATAGAATAAAATTAAGTAACAAAACAAAGGTTTAAGCAGAATGGGATTTTGCAGTGTTTCCTGTTTATCTATGTTCCCCATTCTTCTGATTTATATTTTATCTATGTTTATTTAAAAATAACCTAACCCTGGTTTCTGACCAGATTTTCATTGTTTTCTGGTAATTGTTGTCTGTGTATCTTTTCATGTATTCTTTACGAACGGAAACTTATTGTAGAAAGATTTCCTAGATGTAACCTAAGATGCTTCTGTTTTATAAAAAAAGGCAAATCCAGTTTTACTTTTTCTTTTAATAGGTGAATCCCTTCTGTGAAAGATTTTTCAAGTAAGCCGGACTGTTGTGGGCACAGAATGATTTTAACATGGATGTGAAAGAGAGAAGGCCTTACTGCTCTCTGACAAAGAGCCGCAGAGACAAAGAAAGGCGCTATATTAATTCCTCAGTGGACAATGATGAGTGTAGGGTGCCTACACAAAAATCCTACAGCTCAAGTGAAACCCTGAAGGCTTTTGATCATGATTCCTCAAGGCTTCTGTATGGAAACCGAGTAAAAGATCTAGTTCACAGAGAAGTAGACGAATACACAAGACAAGGTATGTCAGTTACATGACATAATACAGGGCGCCTGTGCGGTGCTGTCAGTATAATGCTGTCTAATGCTTAGATGGACTTGTAGGATTTCATAGTTTAGTACATTCTAATTTTAGTTTGTAATAAAAGGGGAATTTACTCCTATATAAAGTGCAGACACTGATATTGTATGAATTTTTCTGAAACTCTCTAGCAGCTTTGGGTTCTTACTAAATCTATTAAAGGATAAGTATGCTGTAAAATAAAGTTAAGTTTAGTTGGAAGCTGCAGCTTTGAAAAAACTGTTGCCATTTTTTCCCCTATGCCCCTCCAGAGCCGACCTTTGCAGCTTCAAGGTTGGGTGTGTAGCTCTGCCCCTCCGATATTTGCTGCTTCCTGCTGCTGCATTACTCTCAAAAGGGAATGTTTGTTTGTTCTGAGCATGGCGTCGCTGCGCACGCACTGATGTCACGTCGCGTGTGCAGTGATGTGTAATGACAGCTCCAACATGTTCAAATAAAAATGTAGAGAGAGAGGCAATGTTGGTTAGTGGTTTGGCTGGCAAGTTGAATGTTGTGAAGCTGACTGCAGTGTAATCACTGCAGGGCATTAAGGTTTTGGGAAAAAAGGTTTCTTAATTTTGCAAATCTTTAAAGGAACACTAAACCCCCAAAATTAAGTATGTCCCATTCGTTTCTATTATTCACAGGGAGGTGAGAACGCTTATTCTCACCTCCCTGTGAATAATAGGACGCTCGGGGGACCGGGAACTTACCTTACCCGCCGCTCCACTCGCACCCTCCTGCACAGAACAGCTGTTCTGTCCCGATCGCACGCCCTATCTTTTGAATTGGCGCGCATAGATAGGGTGCGGGGGTCGGGACAGAGCGGCTGTCAGTGCAGGAGCGGCTGCGATGGAGCGGCGTGTAAGGTAAGTTCCAGGTCCCCGGCGTCCTATTATTCACAGGAGGTGAGAATAAGCGTTCTCTCCTCCCTGTGAATAATAGAAACGAATGGGACATACTTATTTTGGGGGCTTAAGGGGAGTTTACAGGTCCTTTAAAGGGTCACTATACTCACTCAAACAACTTTACATTTTCTGAAATTACATTTTGAGAGACGTAAAATGGTGGTACTCACATATTTATCTGTGCTTGCTTTGTTATTAAATTATTAATGTTTAGTGAGTGCTCCTAATTCCCCCCACCCTCCCTTACTCACTGCCTTCTTGTAGTGTCTGTGACACTTATAATTTCTGCACAGCCTCACCATGGGTCACATAATTTCTGCTTCTGGAGTGATTTCAAATAATGATTTCTCAGGATCTATCGCTCAGATTTAAAATCTGAAAAAAGTTTTGAAGCAGTGGGATCTTGCAGGGGTATAATTGAATAAATTGAGTATAGATACCCTTTAATGAATTCTACAAAATTAGGAATCTCCATTGCTCTGTAAATATCCAGCAACCAGATAGCATTTTGAGCCTTAAAGATTTTCTTTTAAGACTATTCCTAGATGACTTTTGTCAACTGTTTTGTTTGTTTTTTTTAAACTTGCTGAATATTTTTTTTTTTAATTTTTATCATCCAAATATTTTTACAAACCTAAAACGCACGATGTGACTATTATTCAGAATGTGACATTGTGGGCTTGGCTGCAACAAATTGGCAGACAGAGCTGGAAAACAGTTTGCTGCTTTATTACAAACTACTTACATTGCATCTAATTTACTGTCATCATTGCAGTCAAAAACATATTTGTATATAATAAGTGTTGTTTTTTTATCTTTACTGCTAAAATTCTAATTTTAGACAAAAACTGTAAAACAAATTGTGTTCTTCAGGCATCAGGCAAATGTAGGGTGAGCCAATACAAATATTCTTGCCCTGTAGAAGTACCAATCAAACTTGAATAAATGTAAAGGAATTCCATTTAATAATGAGTCTTTTTATTTTGCCAATTTACGGCTCTTCAAAACAGAGACATCATATTTCCCTCTAGACTTTAATGATCAGTTGTGACATAGGAATAAATTAACATTTTACTGTAGCACCAGAAAATTTCAGTTTATCTGAAATGTGAAAACAAATCAATTTTTACATTTGCTTAATGGTAGAATATTCGTAAAATATTCTTCTACCGGCGTGCTCATGCGCTGAGATTGCGCAATCGGGAAAAAATTCAGATCGCATGCACTCCGATTAATGGATTGTACACCAGCGCAATAGTGTGGCCACACCAATGGCCTGCACTAGTGTCTGCTTTTAAAAGCACAATCGGATCACATTCAGATTAGTGTGGCTTAGCCATTAGTGAATGTACCAGGGAAGTGCTAGTTCTATAACAATAATATTTGTAGGCTTTAAAGGGCATGTCCACCCCTTTTTCTATCTTTTGGGGTACTGTAGGGCTTTCTCCCCCAGCCCCAACTGCTATATTATTATGTACAGAAACTCCCCCGATCATTACTTACCTTACCTCTTTCCTCCGGCATACTGTCCCGGCCCTCTGCTTGCATGAAACTGCAAGCAGGGGGCCGGACCGGCAGCCGTGTCCATGATTGGCTGAGAGGTAGCCAATCACGGAAGCGGCTGCTGGCAGTGGAGAACACCGGGGGAGAGTAATGATCGGGGGAGTTTCTGCACATAATAATATAGTGGTTGGGGCTGGGGGAGGAAGCCCCACAGTACCCCAAAGGGGTTTTACATTAGGAAAATGGGAGGGGAGGGGGGGGCTGCTCCAAGCAAGCAAAAAAACTCTAAGAGGACGCTTCAGATTCAGAAAAATTTTCCTCCCTGCGGTGCTCCTGGTGGCCAGTTTTTGGGACTTTACAGGGACATTACAGGAGAACCATTTGGAGTTGTGATGTAAGGTAAGGATTTTATTACACTACACAGTGGGGCCAGTTGTGGGTTAAATTCTAGTTTTGGGGGGGACATGCCATTTAACTCTTATGCTGACCATAAACCTTCCCGATGTTGCATAGACATTCTACCTAGAAGCAAGCATCATATTTTGCCCAAGAGTGTCTGGAATATGTTAATTGGTACTTTTAACTACTCTAGTTTTGTAATTTTTACAATTAATGAATCAGTCAATCTGATTTTGGGTTTTCTTTTAAAGGGGAATTTCTCATTCAGCTAACCTTAATCTGCCAATCGAGTAATTTTTCTGTGCATTAATAGGGACTTACTGTTTACAGGACACCAATAGTGTGATCAGTTGCTCAGCTGAAATCTGATAATTTTTTACCCATCCAACAGCCAATGATTTAAGAATTACTTTTAGGAAATGAGCATTATTTGACAAGGAATTACATGTAGGGCTAAGTACTGAGAGCCAACATTGCTCTCTATTGCCTCTTTAGGCAATGCACCGAGCCAATAGCGTATCTCAGTACATTATGAATTAGGTTTATCTATTATGAATCTTTAACGTTAGCTATCTGCTGGCGTTAAATATTCGGTCTTAAAGTTTTATTGGCTCAGTACATTGGTTGTACTGTGTGCAACACAGTTTTTCAAAGTACCGAGAGCCGTAATCAGCTATTTGTGTCTTTAAGTGCCAGGTGCTAGGGTTCGACATGTGGTGGATCGTGTAGACAGATTATTGGGTGGGGCTGGGAGTGACCCGGCGGTCTTGGTTCACATTGGTGCCAATGACAAAGTTAGAGGTGGAGGTGAGGTCCTAAAAATGATTTCCGAGAATTAGGGGCCAAGTTAAAAGCAAAGGACCTCCAGGGTAGTGATTTCAGAAATACTACCGCAGCCACGTGCTACGCTAGGGAGGCAACGGGAGCTCAGGAGATAAATGCGTGGCTAAGAGAGTGGTGTAAGGAGATGGGGTTTGGGTTTTTAGAGAACTGGGCTGACTTTTTCTGTTGGTACAGGCTCTTTAGTAGGGGACGGATTGCACCTCAATGGTGATGGTGTGCAAACAGTTTTGGGGAGAAGATGGCTAGGGGGTTGGAGGAGATTTAAACTAGGTATGGGGGGGAGAGAGAACGTTTAACTACACCAGGGGTAGATAGAGAAGTTAGGGATCTGGGGGCTAGTAACACAACGGAGGGAGGAGAAGGAGGAGGGGGGGGCATAGAGGATAAGGAGGCATGTACGACCATATATGGAAGTAAATCAATTGATAATCTAAAATGTTATTTACAAAAGCAAGGAGTCTGGCTGGAAAAACCGGCGAACTTGAAATAATAGCTTTAAAGGAAAGGTATGATGTAATTGGTATAGTAGAATCATGGCTTAATGATTTACACGACTGGACAGAAATATTGAAGGGTACTCCTTATTAGACATGACCGTGTTAATAAGAAAGGAGGAGGAGTATGTATGTATGTTAAACAGGAATTGAAGCCAAATTTAAAAAGATGGAATAGATGGGGGAGCAAACGAGCGGCAGAAAGAAACATTATGGGTGGAACTGTGTACAGGAAGCAAGAAGGTAGGTAAATTAATTGTGGAGTGTGTTATAAGCCGCCAAATGCCGGGGAAGAGGTGTAAATGAATCTCCATATGCAGTTGGCGAAGGCTGCTGGTATGGGGCATGTTCTGGTTATGGGGGATTTTAACTACCCTGAAATAGATTGGAGTAATGGAATGCCAGCACCTCAAAAGGTATAAAGTTCTTAAATTCCTATAATGAGCATTTTCTTTCACAGATGGTAGAAGTTCCTACTAGAAAGAATGCGTTGTTGGATCTGGTGAATCTAATAACCCAGAGCCTCATTTTGGAGATGAAGGTAATGGGAAGCTTAGGAATAGTGACCAATGATATAGTGTCATTAATATAGGTTGCAGAAAACTAAAGTGCACTGGCCTAACAAAAACTTTTACTTTAGGAAAACTAATTTTATGCTTTAAAGGAATCGCTCCTGTCATAGACTGGGGGGAACTGTTTTAGGTAAAGATACTGAGCAGATGTGGACCACTTTTAAAGGGATATTAAACTATAACATTTCCAAATCGGTACCTTTAGGAAACAAGTGTAAAAAATTAGGTCCACTCCTGCATGGCTTAATGCTCAGGTAAAAAGGGAAATGGAAAAAAAAAGAAAAGGCTTTTAAAATTTTGAAAGCAGAAGGCACAGAACAGGCTACAGGGACTTCAAAAGTTGTAATAAAGAGGCAAGAAAGCAATTAAAACAGCTTAAAATAGAAAATGAAATACGGATTGCGAACAAAGCAAGTCCAACCCCAAGATGTTTTTTAAGTATATAAATGGTAAAAAAATGAGGACTGAGAATGTGGGACCATTAAATAATGGAGCTAAGGTTGGGTTGTAGAGGATGCCGAAAAAGGCTAATCTGCTAAACCGTTTTTTTACATCGGTTTTTTACTGTTGAGAATCCTACAGTAGGGATTGTAACAATGTGCAGGGAGGAAATGAAGAGTTTTCACATTGGATAAAGAGGATATGGTACAGAATCAATTAGGCAAAGTTAATATCAATAAAGCGCCAGGACAGATGGATTGCATCCTAGGATTTTAAAAGAGCTTAGTTCAGTTCTAGCAAGACCACTGTGTCTCATCTTTCAGATTGGAAAAAAAGCCAATGTATACCAATATTCAAAAAAGGTAGTCGTTCACAGCCTGGAACTATAGACCTGTAAGCCTAAATCAGTGGTAGGGAAGGTGATGGAAACTTGTTAAGGGATCATATCCTTGACTTTGTCTCCAGAGATCTTATTAGTAGTAGGCAGCATGGATTTATGAGAAATAGATCATGCCAGACAAATTTAATGGGTTTTATGAAGAAGTGAGTAAGAAGTTAGATTCAGGCACAGCTGTGGATGTGGTATATTGGTATTGCAAAAGCCTTTGATACTGTGCCACATAGGCGACTAATGTATAAACTGAGGACTGTTGGCCTTGAAGAAAACATTTGTTTCATGTATGAGAACTGGTTATTGGACCGCAAACAGAGAGTGGTGGTTATGGAGCTACATCTATGTGGGCTAAAGTTCTTAGCGGAGTCCTCAGGGTTCTGTACTGGGGCCGCTTCTGGTTAATCTGTTTATAAAGACTTAGAAGGGGGCATTGAGAGCAAGGTCTCTGTGTTGCTGATGACACTAAATTATGCAGAGCTTTGGGAAACTTCCAATGATGTGCAAGTGCTGCAAGCAGACCTAGATAGATTATCAAAATGGGGCAGCAGAATGGCAGATGAGTTCAATGTTGATAAATGTAGGTGATGCATTGGGATTTAATAATCCCTGTCCACCTACACCATAAATAACTCTGTGTTAAGTGCATCTGAAATGGAAAAAGATTGGGGGGTTCTGGTAGATAACAGACGTAGCTGTAGCAAACAATGCCAGGTAGCAACAGCTAGAGCTAGCAAGATATTGTCTTGTAAAAGAGGGGAATGGAATCAAGAGAGAAAAATATTATTCTCCTCTTTACAAGGCACTGGTAAGGCACATTTGGAATATGCGGTGCAGTTTTGGAATCCCATATACAAAGGGACATCTTGGAAATTGAGGCAGTTCAGAGAAGGGCAAACTAAATTAATAAGGGGAATGGAGGGCTTGAATATGCAGGCAGATTAGACAAGTTAGGGCTGTTTACATTGGAGAAGCGGCGGTTGCGTGGGGACATGATAACCTTATACAAATATATTAATGGCCCATACAGTGAACTCTCTGGGCATTGTTCACTAATAGGTCATATTAGAGGACTCGTGGACATCCTTTAAGGTTGGAAGAAAAGAAGTTTCTTTTCAAGTTAGGAGAGGTTTCTTTACAGTGAGACGGTGTGAATGTGGAAATGGAACTGTTTCCAGCAGAGGTGGTAATGGCAAGTTCAATGAATAACTTTAAAAAAGGCCTGGTAAGTTTCTAAAACTAAAAAATATTGAGAATTACTGGTATTAATGCATATAGATCTGGTTGATCCAGGGATACTTTCCGATTGCCGTTTGGAGTCAGGAAGGAATCCCCCCCCTTTTTTAGCTGGGGTTTTTTGCCTTCCTCTGGATCAACTGTTAGGTAGGGTAAAAAAAAAAAAAAAAAGGGAATAGGTTGGACTTGATGGACGAATGTCTTTATTCAAATTAATTACTATGTACTATGTAAAGTCACGTTAACCAATGTATCAAGCGTTAACGTGACTTTAAGATACAACTAATGGCACTTCGACGTTCGCAATTTTGTGCCACATAAAATGATCCAAAACTTAATGTGCCATTAACGCCAGCAGATAGCTGGTGTAAAGATTTGCAAAAGGCAAACTCCAGTCACAATGCACTGAGAGCCATTATCAGCTCAGTGCATTGCCTAAAGGGGGCAATAGATAGCGATAGCAACCCCTGGTACATAGCCCCTATAGTCTTTCTAGAATTGCACTCTTTTAGGGCTCTGTACCAGAGCCATTATCGCCTATATTTCCTATAATGGCTCTCAGTGCATAGGGAATGGTGTTTTCTCATTCCAAGACTTTAACGCCAGCTATTGCGTCTTAAAGAGTCGTTATCAGCCGGTACTTAGCTGCGGCGACTCCGTTAGTTATGTTTTAAAGTCCTGTAACCTTGGTACATGGGTTAACGTGACTTAAGAAGTAAAAGCCGTTTGTGGCAGGTATATCTGTATATAGGAGCAGAATTAATTATTAATCACAATTACACTTTATACAGGCAAATCCGACAAGCAGCCTAAAAAAAAGAAAGACATGACATTTAAGAAACGAAATTACAGGAATACGATATAAAATTGTGGCTGAATCAGAAATTTGGAAGGTAATGAAAATCATAAAAAAAAAATGCTGATTGATGAAGGACTGGAGATTGGATAAAAAAAGAAAATATTTCAATTGTAAAAGCAGAGTTAGGATGGACAAACAGCTCAGAGGTCAGATCTATGCATTATACATTAATTATATTATTTAAAAGATAGCAGCCTAACAAAAGTTAGCAATAAATTATCATTTGTTCATATGAACATAAACTCATATTTTCACTGATGTTCTCCTTTGGGATGCTACAGGGAAGGAGATTGAAGCAAATGATTGCCCTTTTCTTTAACTGAGCCGCCTAGTACTAAAGAATCTTCAATGGAGAAATGTATATAATTCATTCGAATTGGCTTGATCTGGAATTGGCTCTAATTGACCAAAACATTGTCACCTATGATGTATCAATAAACTCACCTTTTGCAAGTCCTTAGGGTCTCTATTAAATTGGGAACTGTAATTTAGAGGCACCCAAGAAATTGATTTGAAGATGAGTGCCAATGTGAAATTTCTAGTTGTGGTGTAAATATACAGGTATTTTAAAAATCCAATAAAGCTTAAATATTTTAAGGAGAATGCCTGAAGTAGCCAATGGCCTCAATTTCCCCCTCAAAATACAGAGTCACGTTAGGTGTTTGGCAGCAATAAGCTTTCAGGTGATTTTCTTTATAGCCTAAGGGAGCTTTATTAGCGAGTAAAGTCATTGCAGGCAAATTCCTGGAAATGACATGTGTATGTCTGGAACAGATGAGGAAGCCACCTTACCTTGCAATTGTCTCTATGGTTAAACAAACTAAATACTTCCTTTGTTTACAGTTTGAAGTCTTGCACATAAAATTGAGTTTAAGTGAGTTGTGTATTGGCAGAAATAGGTTATTGATGATATAAGCTGTTGCAGTCTAAGATATAATGTTGTCAATCCAAAGGGATATGACTAGGGGCAATCCTGAAGCTTCTATCCATTTGCTACCCATTATGAAGATAGCTTAACCCAAAATAGGAACATGAGTTGCTCTATTTAGAAATGCTATTATAGCTCCTATTCCTACCTCCAGGTCTGCTTTTATTCAGAAGATCAGGTAAATAGTTTTACAGATTAGAATATTCTCTGTTTCATTCTTTCAAAACAGTCATAATTTACACAAAATAACTAATCTGACCTTATTAAGGACCTGTATACCCATTTCACTTTCAGTCTGCTTAAACATCATCATAACAGGTTTTTTGTTAAATCTCCTTTTGTTTCTTTTTATACATTTGTACTTTAACTTTTTTTTTTCTAGTTATTTTTTAAAGCTATACAGCAAAATGCTTTAGAGCATAGTCAGCCCTCAGCCACATCATTAAATTCCTCATTGAGACATAACACAGAAACAAATTCTTTTGATACCTCTTGCCCATTGATAACAGTACGTTTGCTATTACACAGTGTACACTTTAGTTTTGTTATGTTTATATAAATCCTTATGCTCAATCGCCAATCTGACAAACATAATCGGAATTTGCAAGTAACAAAGTATGATTTAATGATCAAAAGGGAAGGAGGAGATATTTTGCTTACAAGCAATGCAAGCAAAAGCTTAACAAAACCTTGATTTGAATTAACTATTTATACTATACATATTTAGAAACTTTGCAAATATTTTAATCTTATTCCTAGTAGGAAAGTGGCATCTAAACTTCATGTTTCCATAAAACTGTACATTATAAATATAAATCATAGGTTTCTATAAATGGGTACAAACACCCATATTTGGGAAATGGAAATAACCCGAGCTGAGATTTGGCCTTAACAAAAGTGTAAGGCACACACATTTCCAGTGAAGATAATCAAACATTTCTTATTAAGTAGACTCCTTTATACATACTAACAGGGTATGGGTAAATCTCCCATACGGGATTCAATATCACGTTTTCCCAAGTGGATAAATCTCAAAAGGGATCTAACCACAGTGTGACTTTAATGCCAGCTATTAGCCAGCATTAAAATCATGCACTAAAATTAGTGCAAACACGATACTGAATTGCAAGCGAGTCGCGCTAACTGGTAGCACCGCTGGGTAAATTGCCCTGTAACAGTCTCAAATCTTTGGGACAGTACCAACCTTTCAAATCTAGTACTTTAAATCCTAGTTATGTCCTGCATAAACTGTTCGCAAAATGTACTGCCAGTTCCTTACCAATCAGAGGAACTAAGCAGCATTAAACAATTTACACTCTTCTCCTTAGTAAGAAGTTTGAACGTATGCTAAAGGATTTATTGCTTGATAACAGAAGCTAGCAATCTGTTACTAATATTTGAAGAGTAATTAGGGAAAGAGACAGACCTATGTAATGATTCTTCTGTTCACAGATTAGGTACTAAGCAGTCTAATTTAGAGTTGTTAGACATTCAATATAGAAACTGTGCATCTGCAGATTAATGGCAAAGAAACACTTACAGAGTTAAACTAGGTTTGGGATACCTTTAAAAATTGGTAACATTATCACACCACTCACCACTGCCTAAGATCCTAAGGTTTTTTTTTTTTTTTTTAATCTGCGCACTGTACTAATATTTTCAAAAATCAGCATCTTGAATATATTATCCTTTTGAGGCTATTTCAAACACTTTAATTTATAGAAAAACAACTTGTTGAATGCACAGCAACTCGTCCATGCCCCCTTCCCCCCCCACATAAGTTTGTCATACAAATTCACCCCAAAATGTTCATAAAACAGGATAGAAGACAGTGAACGGTTGAAGCTTGGAAGCTAATAACATGCTATCTACAAAAATGTAAAACAGAAACACTAAAGTCAGAAAAACAGAAAAGCTAAAGTAAAGCTTTTTTTTTCACCTTTCAAGCTGTGACCAAACTTAGAAATAAGCTTATTAAAACTGTTTTCTTAAGTACAAAAGTTTATGGGTCTGTTAAGGAATAAAAAAAAATGGTTTCTTTATCTAGATCTTTCTGTCTCTGATAAATATGCTGTAAATTCATTGCACTTCCTCCTCCGTGACTCATACACAATGTGCAGCTCTCTCCATTTACTACTAACACCACATTTACAGTTCTTGTCATGCCAGAATTCTAAAGATGACAATTGTCTCGTCACCTGATGATGAAAATAATGTCTACCTCAAAAAATGTAATTTTCTCCTTTTGTCTCTCCACGTCTTGAAAATTAATTCAGGTACTTGTATAAACACCCATCTGGGTATTTCTCCACATGGCAGTCATTTCAACAATATGAAATAAGAGTGAAGCGTATTTATTTTGGTACATATGTTTCCATTTTCTTCAAATTTATTTTCTAATATAATCAAGTGTGCAAGTAGAGCAAAAATCCCAGAGATCCAATCAAAGTTTGTATGTAAGTCTATGTAGTTTTTCCTAATTGAGTCTGGTGGGAAAATTCTGAAAAGAGAATATTTTTAGGTTCATTATCCAAACAAGTATTCATTTCAGGGGAAAAATAACAAATCCATTGGCTTTGTAAGCTCAGTTCTATGCAGTTTTTAAGCCTGAGAGGGGTCATATTCTAATGGTTGTCAAGGTTTTATTTTAGGTCTAGTTTCTATGGAAGCTTTAGAGACTGCACAAAGTTTTATTAGAATGTGGCTCTAATTAATAATATACTTAAATAATATCCGGTTTATGGCATTAATAGGTTTAAAGGTGCTACTTAAATGCTTAATTATGTATCAATATTATCCGTCAAAAGAGTGCACTCTGAGGTTTTTTTTTACCCAGTCATTTTATTCCATGTACTATCACCAAATGGGATTATACGACTAAAAAAAACACTCTGAGTGTATATATATATATGTACTGTATATATATATATATATATATACAAACAATAGAAAAGATAATCAATGCACATTCCTAGGCCCCATACAATATCATATTATCTGCACACTGGCATACTTAATAAACAAAGGGGTTTTAGTATAACATTACTGTGATCACATGAATGAAAGCCTTCCAACCACGTCAAGGTAACCCCAGTCTGGAAGGTCCTAACATCTAACCTTTTCAATTTTTTTTACTTCAATTACGATTAGCAAACTTTTGCATTTCTCATTCTTACACACTGGATCCATATAACTGGCTTTCCCTTCCCCCTCAGCACTTTGGCTTTTTAAAAATGAGGGAAGAGGCCATCCAGTGCTTCATATTAAAGGCATAGGACCTCCCATTAAAGGGGCATGTTGGGGGTGCTATTACCACATGGAGGCTTGACCAAGCCTCCAATAAATACATACAATACAAGAATTGTGGAAGCACTCAATTAGGCTAATTTACAACTACATTTAGTGGAAGTGCTACTGATCTGGTCAAACATTATACAAACATAGAGAAGATAATCAATGCACATTCCTAGGCCCCATACAATTTCATATTCTCTGCACCTGGCATACTTTTAAACAAAGGGTTTTAGTATACATTATGTGAACACATGATAAAAGCCTCAACCACCAGACCCAGTCTGGAAGGTCTACGTCTAACTTTCAATTTCTTTTATCCATTAGTATTAGCAAACTTTGATTATTTGGATCATTATAAGGCTTTCACTCCCCCTCACCTTTGCTAAAATGAGGAAGAGGCCATCCAGTGCCTTATATTAAAGTTCTTGTATGCGTATATATATATATATATATATATATATATTTCAGTATACATTATTGGTGAGATGTATTAAGGTCTTGGGTATTAGGGTGAATTTCAGAACTACTTATTATCAAAGTCAACATGTACTTAACCATACAATTAGGATAAACACATTACACAGCAAAACTCTGAAATTAGGCAGCCTTAAGCTTTGGATCTCGTGTTCCTCTTTCGGCCGGGTGCACTGGTAACACTTCATAACTCCAGGAGAGCCCATGGAGAGTCAATAGAGCTGGGTTAGAACTGGAGTTAAAAGGCAAATTAGTAGCATTTCACAATAATCTTAAAAGAAAAACCTGACTGGGTGGGAAAATGGGGGAACTGGTATTTTAAAAACTGGAAAGTTAAAAACAGTCATTAATCAAAGTTGCACTCAATAGAGGAAAAGTCAGAGCTATTGTACATCTACTATTCATATCATGCAATGCACATATGTATATGAATTTAAGTGCGAGAAAGGTTGATAACAATGTATACCCACTACATTAAAAATCTGGCCTTTTCATTAAAAGACTCCTATCCGCTAAGTGGTTTTCAGTAACATATATTAAGTAGCTGTTAATAGCTTTATTATTAAAGGGCGGTGTTGACAAATATTATATAACAATTTCAATGTATAATTAATAAATGTTCCAAAAGTTTTATTTTCTAAACTACGTATATACCGATATAAGCCGACTCGAGTATAAGCCGAGGCACCATTTTGACAAAAAAATTAGAAAGATGATTGACCCGAGTATAAGCGAGGGTATACAGTAACCTAATACTTTCCACTGAGATGTTTGGAAACTACAACTCCCAGCATGCTTGGTTGCTGGGAGTGTAGTTTCCAACAACTATAGTAAAAAGGTAATGTGGGTGTCTGCATGGCATACTGTCCCCAGCCCTCCCCCCAGTACCCCCAGTCCTCCCAGTCCCCCCAGTCACTCCGTACATGGTCCAGTCTTCTCTCTCTGCAATCCAAGGAGCCGCGAGTCCGGACGGCAGTTCCATATGACTTCGCGCTGCGTGTGCGTCATCGCACGCGAAGAACTACGGAATTGCGCCGGACTCCGGCTCCTGGATTCAGTAGTCCTTTGACCGAGTATAAGCCGAGTAAGGTTTTAGGTAATTTTAAACATAAAACTCGGCTATACTCAGTATATCGGTATACTGAAAAAATTTTTTTTACCTCATTAAATCTATCTACTCAGAGATGTTTTTGTTGCAGAATGCGTATAATTCAGAAATTGTTTTTCTTATGGTGACCATAGACTGATCAATATTATTGGCTGAAAATTTTGCCCTTCCCAATAGTAAAATTGGGCTGATGCAGTTGGCCCAGTTACGTATGTGGGCCATCATCACAAAGTAAAATCGAACGTTACTTAGACACCATTAGGCTTAGTATCCCCTTCCAATCTTAACCAACTCCTTCTATCAAAATGACTTCTGTCGAACATTTTCAATAATCACTGAGCCAGAAATGAGAAAGGGAATTTCCCACCATGCAATTCACACATACCGACTGTCACCTTTTCAGTTACAGTAAAATTGGTACAATAAAAATGTAAAAAAATATAGTTTCCAGTAATAGGCAATTTTAAAACTTTTTTTTCCCAGTAAAGATTCCCTTTAAATATTTCTGCTGCATAACATTCATGTAAAAACTTAGTGGTTTCTTTCATTAATTATTGTTGATTGCAAACATTCATTTGCTGCTATCCAGATAAAGAGGGCCTGTGTTCCCTTATTAGTTTCCATAATAAACATTTTTGGTGATGCTTTCTATTTAACAAATCTTTTAATGCTTTAAATAAGCAATCAGCTGTGGTCTGGTTTCTTTTCATTTCAAAATAATTGAGGGATTTGTTGATGCATGACTGTGGTAATCATTTCCAGAAATGTCTGCATCTGAGTGAATTTGGGTTGAAATTAGCTTGGATTACACAGATATCTCTTTAAACTGTATCCATAGGGATTGCAATCATACAAACTCCTATAGTAGGAACAGGGCTAGATTGTGGGCTGGGGATCCTAGGCTAAACCTTTTTGTGACGATGCACCCACAAAGGCCTACTTACCACTGCCCCAAACTTGGCAGTGGTAACATAAATGTTATGTCCTTACAAAAAACCCCAAAATTAGACATCAGAATTGCAAAGTTCCCCCCTGTTACTTGTTGGAAGCAGCAGTTAAAAAAAGGTTTGATACAAACCCCCTACTGCATATTATGCAGAAATGCCAACAGCAGCACATTAAATCAAATGACCTGACACTTCTTACCAGGCTTGTGCAGCACAGCATGCAAAGGAAGATTCACAGGCACAGTTTCACTCCCCCTCCCCTTCCTTGTATGTAGGGATATCCAGAAGCCGTGCAGAGAGACTGAACTGTCACGCAAACCTCTCTACGCTGGCACTCATTTGTCAGTGTGGACTTAAATTTAAAGGTACAGGCTACACTTTTAAAATCCAGTGAGCTCCAGATTGAGGGACTTTGCCCGGGACTTAAGGAGATCAGGACAGCTTCTTAAAGTCAGGACTGTCCTGGTAAATCCATGACTTTTGGCAAACATGGAATTGTAGAACACTGCTAAGCAGAAAGAGGAGCTACAAAGTGCACCTTCCCTCTTCTCCTAGCTCCTTGCCCAGTTGTATTGCAAGAAAGGAGGAGGAGAGCAGAATACATGACAGATTAAGGCACAGAGCAAGGGCAACACAAGTCACCCAGATGCCTGCCTGAAGCACCGGTCCACGTAAATGTTGTTCATTTCTGCCGTGCAGCGCAGCTAGCCAAACTTATTCATAATCTATGGGACTACAAATGTACAAGTCAGTCTATTAGTTAAAAGCAATGTCCTATTTTGTTATTGGATGATATTTACACCTACATCACTGTTAACATGTCATCCTATTCATGGCTAGCTAAATAATAAAATTGCCAGCAAGCTGAGACTGTTCAAATGACTTCCAATGTGCGCTTTTATACAGCCTTTGTAAACTGCCATTGCCTATAGATCTAAGTATATAGATTTCAAACTACTCTCAATACTTTGTATGATTTGGTAGGCAGTTACCTATTCTACAGTACAGGGACCCACAAAAGATTGAGTGAAATTTTCATCTGTACTGACTTTCCCAATGCAGACGGTGGCCATTTATCTGCTTCCAGAATGGTCAGTTTTTCAATAAACCTATTGCATTGCAGTTTAAGCGATGATCCCATCAAATTGATGGGAATGGCCCTTTATCAGTACTGCGTGTGACTCACCTTTAGAGTGGTTTATTGTTGGCAAAGTAAGACTGAAATGTCGATAAGCTGAGATTTGAAATGACATGCAAGATGAAGACTGGTGGACAGGGTGTTCGATTGCTCCAGCTTGATTAATGCTGCCTTTCATTCACACAATGCACTGAGAAGTGATTAGACAGCAGGCATTTGGAATTCTTGCCCAAAGTATGTGATGTAAAAGGAGGAAAGTAACCAGGTTATCTGCAGAGACAATCAGGAGGTACGTGGAGGTGAATCAAGGGGACCCCAGGGGCAATTGCTGTCTATGTCCCTCTACAATTTCCAAAAGATCCATCGCACACCAGTCTTTAGTGGAGTGTAACTTTATTAGTCAACGTATTGGTACCACAAAGGTACATTTGTCAAGACAACTAAACTTTGGTGTGTGGTGGATTTGTTGAAATTGTGTATCTTATTGCAAACTTTAGCAGCAATGACCACGAAGCACCCAGCATGATGGCTGTATATATGATGTGCGATCCAATACTTGCTATATGTCCCTCTACAATCTGACAGTAAGTGGGAATTAGTGTAGTATTTATATTATACACTGGTGTCATTTGACCAACTGTCTCTTGAATCTCTGTCAGTGATATATATATTTAGCGATTCAAGGAGGGAAATGGGGTATCAAAGTTTTGCATAGGGTCCATAATTTCAGTAGTTATGCCCCTGTCTATTCCTTGAAACATAAGATGTAAACATACTGTGTGTGGGTGTGTCAATGTGGCTTATAGTGTGCTGCTCATTAACTTTGATGTTAGGTAAAGTATTATTCATTTATAAGCACTAGGGATTTTTTTTTACTTTACCTATGCAGATTGCCTCTTCTGAAAGTGTTTGATATGCAAATGTACACAGAAAGGATTTATGTAATGTCCCCAGTATCATTTAGTATAGTTATAATTAAATGTACAACAGAAGCTGCGTGTGATTGTTTTACACTGTATTTCCCTTTATTATCAGCTGACCTTGACATTTCATGCTGAAAACTGATAAATTCTATACAATTCTGAATTTGTGGCTTGGTTTTAATTATCAAGTGCTTGAAACCTCCTTACAACTCTTTCTAAGGAAGACAGTGAACTGAATGGGGACATGAAGACGCACGAGGGGCATAGACCAAAGTGGGCAACTGTTTAGAACATGAAGTAGCTGCCTTTGAAAAAAGAAGTAGTATAAAGAAAATGCCAAACTAATCATACAAAATAAAAGAAATAAAACAATCTTGTCTGTCGTCTATCTGATAATCTTATCTCTATATTTTATTTTATTTACAATCATTCCGTAAGATAATAGTTAAAAGTAAATCAAAACTTTCATCACTAGTTTACCCATTAATTGTTTGAAAATAATCTTTCTGGGCATTGTCCTTTTTTTCTATAGGCTAACACATATTAGCATATGTGTAAAGTAGTGGATCGTTTAGCCTATAACAATGTTAGAATGCAATTGCAGTTATAAGGAAAGAATGGTAAATTTACTTGTTTATAAAGTGGTCAATGAAGGCGGGGTGGACCGAACCCCTATTTGGCTTTGACTTCCACAATTGCAGAGAAGTAGCGAACCTGAGTCCCAAAGTCGAAGCCTGACAACCTTGCAGCACATTTCTTCTTGCCCCCATCTTCCCTCCATTCTCCACTCTTCGCACACCTCACCCCTTTCCATGCCCTTTCCCCACTCTGAATTTCATTACTGAGAAATCTGGTCATTGACATCTATGCACTTTTGACGTCTTTGTTTGCGTGACAAAAATGGTGACACACTTGTGATAATTCTCCTTGTTGTTAATAAAAAAGAATTTTAAAAAATTCCTTTAAAGGTGATCTTTAATACATTAAAATTGTCATCATGCATGACAGGTCTAAACCACTATCCACATATTGAAATAAAGAACCCATATAATATAAAAAGTTGAGGGCATTATACTCTATGTTAATCAATTCTCCTTTAAGAAAAGAAGACACAATGCAATTTGTTTAGTAGTAGTACTTCACTTTTTCAACAAAATTTTGCACTTACGACTATTAATTCTACTTCCTACAGCCTGGTGTTTCTTAAGGAAATCCAATGTTCTTAGAGAAGCTGATTTCTTTGTGAGGTTATTATAAAACACAGTTAGGACATTACACTGACAGATCATATCCACATGGATTTGAAATTTACACCAAAGTTTGTCAGAAAACATATTGTAAAGATGAAAGAAAGTGTAAGCAAACAAGGCCCATTGTACTGAACAGAAAATATGTTTGTGTGATTTCAAAGTATTTTACATAAAGGTAAAGCAGTGTGAGCTCAGTGGCTTAAAGGTATATGTATAAATATTTTGTAATGGTATGCAACATTATATATAAAGATTTTGAAGATTATATACAATACAGATTTTGTTAATAGACATAGAATATTAGATTTTGTGTTAATAGTTTTCAGACATTTTCCAGAATAAATTATAGTGATTGTATTTCATGCTTGTAGTGGCAGGTTGATTTCTAATCGGTTTATCATTTTTTGAAAAGGAAGTGTGGAAATTCAGTTTTGAAATTTGATGAATAAAATGTAAAAATTTGCTCTTAGTCTTCAATTGGGTTCAATTCCGAATTTGGACACATTCCGTAGAATTCTGGTGATGGAAATTGTTGGCTTTGTATATATCTAGCTATAAACTTCATGGTCAAAATGTTTCTGCAGCTGTTTACCTTCGATTGGAGGGTATAAGAAAATATGCTCTTGGCATTATCTGTTTCTGCTGCCTCAGCCTACCACAAACATTAGGAAAAATGAAAACAGTCAATAGAATATCTGAAAAAGGAAGCTCAAGGTTTAAAATAAAAACAAAAACCTTACATAATATATATTAGGGGTGACTTCGAATAATAGAGGACAAGCTGTGAATACCAAATTAGGATTTCAGGAGACATAATGTATTGTGACAGTATCCTTTAAATGAGCATGGATTAATTCCTAAGTGGCACATGAATATGATTAGTTAGTGTATGTAATTTATGCATATTTGATCATATTGTATTGAAAATGTTCCACTATACCTTTTAACATATCTAAAAACAATTTTGATTCAAAATAAAAAGAACTAATACATGCCAAACAAGGCAGAAAACTCTTTTTAACTAATAGTTCTGTGTGAGTGCCACTTCTCACCAATAATTTATGAAGTAAACAGAAAACAGTGCCACTAAAACAGTCATTTCACTGTAAGGTTTAATGTAAGGAGAAAGTGCTGAAAGTGTCATATCAACCCAATAAAATGTGTTTCTTATACCTAAATCACTTGGCTATATACGATTATAGCAGGTTTAAGGATGCATAGCCACATTTGTTTTTACATTGCATGCAGTGCTACCCTGTTTCCTGCAAAACACTTCCCTTTATTTTCCTCCAGTGCTAGTACATTTAGTGCATTCTAATGTCAGGTACGTTTATACAGGTCATGGATATCCGCAGTGACTTTTAATATAATTGTGTGTTATCCTTTATAATATTTAAGTGGTCGGTTTAAACAAGGTACACACAGCATTTATTAGTTATGAGAGCAGGTGTGGAATTGGGATCAGTATAAAGGCTCTGGCTTTGTGGCTTACATGTCATAGGTTGGGGGTGATTTCTCAACATCTATTAAATTTAAAAGGATTGGGATTGTCTTATATTACATCAGTGACTGTAGGATGTAGGAAGTAAACACATATTATCTTAATGAAAACTTGCTCTTGAAGTTCAGTAATAAATATAAATGGACACAGCCTCTGGCCTCTTGTCTTACACAGGTCATTCATCAATTTCAAACATTGATTATAATTTATTGAGGGGGGTTCGAAGAGCTAGAGCAGTTATGCACAATATTTATGGGTAATGAGAGTTTGTGTTTGTTGTTTTGTGGTTAGTTTAAAGATATTTGACTTGTGTTCTTGTGTCATACAAGTCATGAAGTGCCTGGTGATTTTTCACTTGATAAGCATTTCAACTAACAGGTATATTGTGTCTGGCTTGTAGAAGAAAAATAATCTTATTAGTAATAGGACCTATATCCTGTGATATTTATAGAAGCACTCATTATATTGCATAATACCAATAGAGGTCACAGGGGGGGGAGGCGACTTATAGACAATTTAGGTTTTAGGCAGAGGGCGCATATTATTACTATATATAAGCAGGATTGGACAACGAGGGCAATATTTATAGCATAACAGCTTGTGTGCTGTGCATTCCATGATGTGCTTATGCCTCTAGGCCTCTGACCTCAGTTGCGAGGCAGGATGAAAAGCACTTATAAAACCCCTCTTGTAGTATGTGCATTACATTTTGTCTAATTAAATACAATCTTTATGTAATAAAAATATGTGGCACATGAAATGGTCATACTACTTACTGAAATAATTGCTATGTTGACACATGTTTTGAATATCACAAGTAATATCACAGGATCAAAAGAATAACATTAGCAAATACAGATACTTCTGTAAATAAGTGCTCTGTGCATAAATAAATATGTACAAAATTTCCTGTTTGCAGGACACCATAATAGTGCGATTATGGTCTTCAATCCCTGGGTTGATTCAGTTGCTCTGTAGATCTGAGCATGGCCACAGCATAGCCAAGGGTAGGAAACAATTGATTTTTTAAAAAATATGTAGAGGAAGACGTCACCGTGAGAGAACAGCAATAAACGGAAGTAGCACACAAGTGCTAATTCCGGTTTCCCAGGCCATTTTCAGTAATCCTTGAACAGGTGATTCGAGAATCTTCGAACATTCGAGGATTTGCAAACCGGCCATTCGATGATTTCCGATGCCCGAAAGTCCCGCAGCCGGACTTTATAAGTGCCCTTGTGGCCACATGAGAGGAGGAGTATGGGACAACCTATGCTAAAGGCTGAGCAAGGTGGATTTACCAACTTTCCGCCTTGAATCTGAAGGGATTAATGAGGAACTGGACCCCATCCCTTCTCTCTATGGCTGCCGGAATACCTACCAATATGTCTTGGATACTTACCTGAGGTATCCATAGAGCTGAATCTCCGGTCTTCATCTTTAAATGCTGACTATCAAGAAAACTTCCCTGATGTACCACGATATTTCCCTAAGATACTTATCCCTTGTGATATGCTAGGTCCCTGATTCAGCTGTTGTGACGAGGATATCTGGAATTGTTTGCTTAATAGGATTAATATGGACCCCTAAGAGAAGTAATGGACCTTCTTATCCAATTTAACAGGAATAGGACATATCAGGTTAAAATGATTAATGTAAATATTGATAACTGATCTGTGCTGCATGGTTGTGGAAGTTGATATATTCACTGGTCCTTTCGCTTATTGAATATGGCACTGGCTTCTAATTCTGTCTACACTTTTTGCTGCTATTGGCCAATAACTCCACAGCTAGGGGATGTACTATGAATCATCGTACAAAGCGACGCGATCGCGTCATACACATGAGGGTTGTTTTCTGTCCCTGGTTAGGCCTATAAAACATGGCTGGCGGTTACCAGTACTTACACCTTTGAGAAAGCGGGGTACCGGGTGTTGAAACGCGTTTAGGGGGACCACTGACCTACCGTTTCTGATGACATAAGCAGCTTCCTTGTGTACAAGCAGTGCCTACACCTGAACCTCCATGGGTTGCCTTCATTCATGAGCCATGCATAGGGGCAGATAAGTAAAACAATGCTCATACTGCAGTTACCCCTTTTATGATTTTGCATTTCCCACTGGTTAAACTTTAATCATTTAATGATGCTCTGCACATTATAATATCCTGCTGCTATACATAGAGCTGCTACTTGTATATATTGTGTTTTAATGTTTTAAGTTGTTGTTTTTGCACATGACTAATCCCAGATACGTATGGTGTTTTACATGCTATATAAAGGAATGCATATATTTTCACACTAATTAGCTGAGTGCTGCAGATTCTTTTTTTCTACTTTAAGTTTGATACCTTTGGGGCTTAAGGTGTCCCGCAGCTCGAGCTGGGGACCCCTCCCCCGGAACTTAGAAGTGACCTTGTAGCACTGACAAGTGCTTTGTTGGGGGTCTGCAGCTTGAACAAGACCCCCCATTGTCTTAGAAGAGCCCTAGGGGGGGGCGTGTCTTCTTCTTTCATAATAAAATAAAATATGATTGGTTAATGTGTGATCATATGATTGCAGGCATTGAAAATTTACAATCACAATTGGATTTGGTCCTATATATAGAGGTTTGCAAATCCCACAGAGCGCATCTATTATGAATCTTTAACGTTAGCTATCTGCTGGCGTTAAATATTCGGTCTTAAAGTTTTATTGGCTCAGTACATTGGTTGTACTGTGTGCAACACAGTTTTTCAAAGTACCGAGAGCCGTAATCAGCTATTTGTGTCTTAAAGTCACGTTAACCAATGTATCAAGCGTTAACGTGACTTTAAGATACAACTAATGGCACTTGCGACGTTACGCAAATTTTGTGCCACATAACTGACTCAACTTAATGTGCCATTAACGCCAGCAGATAGCTGGTGTTAAAGATTTGCAAAAGGCAAACTCCAGTCACAATGCACTGAGAGCCATTATCAGCTCAGTGCATTGCCTAAAGGGGGCAATAGATAGCGATAGCAACCCTCGGTACATAGCCCCTATAGTCTTTTCTAGAATTGCACTCTTTTAGGGCTCTGTACCGAGAGCCATTATCGCCCTATATTTCCTATAATGGCTCTCAGTGCATAGGGAATGGTGTTTTCTCATTCCAAGACTTTAACGCCAGCTATTTGCGTCTTAAAGAGTCGTTATCAGCCCGGTACTTAGCTTGCGGCGACTCCGTTAGTTATGTTTTAAAGTCCTGTTAACCCTTGGTACATGGGTTAACGTGACTTTAAGAAGTAAAAAGCCGTTTGTGGCAGGTATATCTGTTCATATAGGAGCAGAATTAATTATTAATCACAATTACACTTTATACAGGCAAATCCGACAAGCAGCCTAAAAAAAAGAAAGACATGACATTTAAGAAACGAAATTACAGGAATACGATATAAAATTGTGGCTGAATCAGAAATTTGGAAGGGTAATGAAAATCATAAAAAAAAAATGCTGATTGATGAAGGACTGGAGATTGGTATAAAAAAGAAAATATTTCAATTGTAAAAGCAGATGGTTAGGATGGACAAACAGCTCAGAGGTCAGATCTATGCATTATACATTAATTATATTATTTAAAAAGATAGCAGCCTAACAAAAAGTTAGCAATAAATTATCATTTGTTCATATAGAACATAAACTCATATTTTCACTGATGTTCTCCTTTGGGATGCTACAGGGAAGGAGATTGAAAGCAAATGATTGCCCTTTTCTTTAACTGAGCCGCCTAGTACTAAAGAATCTTCAATGGAATGAAATGTATATAATTCATTCGAATTGGCTTGATCTGGAATTGGCTCTAATTGACCAAAACATTGTCACCTATGATGTATCAATAAACTCACCTTTTTGCAAGTCCTTAGGGTGCTCTATTAAATTGGGAACTGTAATTTAGAGGCACCCAAGAAATTGATTTGAAGATTGAGTGCCAATGTGAAATTTCTAGTTGTGGTGTAAATATACAGGTATTTTAAAAATCCAATTAAAGCTTAAATATTTTAAGGAGAATTGCCTGAATGTAGCCAATGGCCTCAATTTCCCCCTCAAAATACAGAGTCACGTTAGGTGTTTGGCAGCAATAAGCTTTCAGGTGATTTTCTTTATAGCCTAAGGGAGCTTTATTAGCGAGTAAAGTCATTGCAGGCAAATTCCTGGAAATGACATGTGTATGTCTGGAACAGATGAGGAAGCCACCTTTACCTTGCAATTGTCTCTCCTATGGTTAAAACAAACTAAATACTTCCTTTGTTTACAGTTTGAAGTCTTGCACATAAAATTGAGTTTAAGTGAGTTGTGTATTGGCAGAAATAGGTTATTGATGATATAAGCTTGTTGCAGTCTAAGATATAATGTTGTCAATCCAAAGGGGATATGACTAGGGGCAATCCTGAAGCTTCTATCCATTTGCTACCCATTATGAAGATAGCTTAACCCTAAAATAGGAACATGAGTTGCTCTATTTAGAAATGCTATTATAGCTCCTATTCCTACCTCCAGGTCTGCTTTTATTCAGAAGATCAGGTAAATAGTTTTACAGATTAGTAATATTCTCTGTTTCATTCTTTCAAAACAGTCATAATTTACACAAAATAACTAATCTGACCTTATTAAGGACCTGTAATACCCATTTCACTTTTCAGTCTGCTTAAACATCATCATAACAGGTTTTTTGTTAAATCTCCTTTTGTTTCTTTTTATACATTTGTACTTTAACTTTTTTTTTTCTAGTTATTTTTTAAAGCTCATACAGCAAAATGCTTTAGAGCATAGTCAGCCCTCAGCCACATCATTAAATTCCTCATTGAGACATAACACAGAAACAAATTCTTTTGATACCTCTTGCCCATTTGATAACAGTACGTTTGCTATTACACAGTGTACACTTTAGTTTTGTTATGTTTATATAATCCTTATGCTCAATCGCCAATCTGACAAACATAATCGGAATTTGCAAGTAACAAAGTATGATTTAATGATCAAAATGGGAAGGAGGAGATATTTTGCTTACAAGCAATGCAAGCAAAAGCTTAACAAAACCTTGATTTGAATTAACTATTTATACTATACATATTTAGAAACTTTGCAAAATATTTTTAATCTTATTCCTAGTAGGAAAGTGGCAACTAAACTTCATGTTTCCATAAAACTGTACATTATAAAATATAAATCATAGGTTTCTATAAATGGGTACAAACACCCATATTTGGGAAATGGAAATAACCCGAGCTGAGGATTTGGCCTTAACAAAAGTGTAAGGCACACACATTTCCAGTGAAGATAATCAAACATTTCTTATTAAGTAGACTCCTTTATACATACTAACAGGGTATGGGTAAATCTCCCATACGGGATTCAATATCACGTTTTCCCAAGTGGATAAATCTCAAAAGGGATCTAACCACAGTGTGACTTTAATGCCAGCTATTAGCCAGCATTAAAATCATGCACTAAAATTAGTGCAAACACGATACTGAATTGCAAGCGAGTCGCGCTAACTGGTAGCACCGCTGGGTAAATTGCCCTGTAACAGTCTCAAAATCTTTGGGACAGTACCAACCTTTCAAATCTAGTACTTTAAATCCTAGTTATGTCCTGCATAAACTGTTCTGCGAAATGTACTGCCAGTTCCTTACCAATCAGAGGAACTAAGCAGCATTAAACAATTTACACTCTTCTCCTTAGTAAGAAGTTTGAACGTATGCTAAAGGATTTATTGCTTGATAACAGAAGCTAGCAATCTGTTACTAATATTTGAAATGAGTAATTAGGGAAAGAGACAGACCTATGTAATGATTCTTCTGTTCACAGATTAGGTACTAAGCAGTCTAATTTTAGGTTTTGTTAGACATTCAATATAGAAACTGTGCATCTGCAGATTAATGGCAAAGAAACACTTACAGAAGTTAAACTAGGTTTGGGATAGCCTTTAAAAATTTGGTAACATTTATCACACCACTCACCACTGCTATATCCCAAGAAAGTTTTTTTTTTTTTTTTTTTTTAATCTGGCAACTATGATACATAAATATATTTTCAAAAATCAGCCATCTTGAATATATTATCCTTTTGGGCTATTGCAAACACTTTTAATTTATAGAAAAACAACTTTGTTGAATGACAAGCAACTAGTCCCTGCCCCTCCCCCCCCCACATAAGTTTGTCACAAATTCACCCAAAATGTTCATAAACCAGGATAGGAATGACAGTGAAAGGTTGGAAGCTAATAACATCTATCTACAAAAAAAAAAAACAGAAACACTAAAGTCAGAAAAAACAGAAAAAGCTAAAGTAAAGCTTTTTTTTTCACCTTTCAAGCTGTGACCAAACTTAGAAATAAGCTTATTAAAACTGTTTTCTTAAGTACAAAAGTTTATGTGTCTGTTAAGGAATAAAAAAAAATTGTTTTCTTTATCTAGATCTTTCTGTTCTCTGATAAATATGCTGTAAATTCATTGCACTTCCTCCTCCGTGACTCATACACAATGTGCAGCTCTCTCCATTTAACTACTAACACCCACATTTACAGTTCTTGTCATGCCCAGAACTAAAAGATGAAATTGTCTCGTCACCTGGACATGAAAATAATGTTTCTACCTCAAAAAATGTAATTTTCTCCTTTTGTCTCTCCACGCTCCTTGATAAATTACTTCAGGGCTACTTGTATAAACACCCATCTGGGTATTTCTCCACATGGCAGTCATTTCAACAATATGAATATGAGTAGAAGCTGTATTTATTTTGGTACATATGTTTCCCATTTTCTCAAATTTATTTTCCTAATATAATCAAGTTGTCAAGTAGAGCAAAAATCCCAGAGATCCAATCAAATGTTTGTATGTAAGTCTATGTAGTTTTTCCTAATTGAGTCTGGTGGGAAAATTCTGAAAAAGAGAATATTTTTAGGTTCATATTATCCAAACAGAGTATTCATTTCAGGGGAAAAATAACAAATCCATTGGCCTTTGTAAGCTCAGTTCTATGCAGTTTTAAGCCTGAGAGGGGTCATATTCTAATGGTTGTCAAGGTTTTATTTTAGGTCTAGTTTCTATGGAAGCTTTAGAGACTGCACAAAAGTTTTATTAGAATGTGGCTCTAATTAATAATATACTTAAATAATATCCGGTTTATGGCATTAATAGGTTTAAAGGTGCTACTTAAATGCTTAATTATGTATCAATATTATCCGTCAAAAGAGTGCACTCTGAGGTTTTTTTTTACCCAGTCATTTTATTCCATGTACTATCACCAAATGGGATTATACGACTAAAAAAACACTCTGAGTGTATATATATATATGTACTGTATATATATATATATATATATACAAACATAGAAAAGATAATCATCACAATTACTAGGCCCCATACAATATCATATTATCTGCACACTGGCATACTTAATAAACAAAGGGGTTTTAGTATACATTACTGTGATACATGAATGAAAAGCCTTCCAACCAGTACGGTAACCCCAGTCTGGAAGGTCCTAACATCTAACCTTTCAATTTCTTTTCTTCAATTACGATTAGCAAACTTTTGCATTCTCATTCTTACCACCTGGATCCATATAACTGGCTTTCTCCCTTCCCCCTCAGCCCTTTGGCTTTTTAAAAATGAGGGAAGAGGCCATCCAGTGCTTCATATTAAAGGCATAGGACCTCCCATTAAAGGGGCATGTTGGGGGGTGCTATTACCACATGGAGGCTTGACCAGCCTCCCAATAAATACATACAATACAAGAATTGTGGAAGCACTCAATTAGGCTAATTTACAAACTACATTAGTGGAAGTGCTACTGATCTGGTCAAACATTTATACAAACATAGAGAAGATAATCAATGCACTTCTAGGCCCCATACAATTTCATATTATCTGCACACTGGCCATCCAGTGCTTTTATTAAAGTTTTGTATTGCGTATATATATATATATATATATATATATATATATATATATATATATATTCAGTTATATACATTTATTGGTGAGATGTATTAAGGTCTTGGGTATTAGGGTGAAATTTCAGAACTACCTTATTATCAAAGTCAACATGTACTTAACCATACAATTAGGATAAACACATACACAGCAAAACTCTGAAATTAGGCAGCCTTAAGCTTTGGATCTCGTGTTCCTCTTTCGGCCGGGTGCACTGGTACCACTTTCATAACTCCAGTGAGAGCCCATGGAGAGTCAATAGAGCTGGGTTAGAACTGGAGTTAAAAGGCAAATTAGTAGCATTTCACAATAATCTTAAAAGAAAAACCTGACTGGGTGGGAAAATGGGGGAACTGGTATTTTAAAAACTGGAAAGTTAAATAACAGTCATTAATCAACGGTTGCACTCAATAGAGGAAAAGTCAGAGCTATTGTACATCTACTATTCATATCATGCAATGCACATAATGTATATGAATTTAAGTGCGATGAAAGGTTGATAACAATGTATACCCACTACATTAAAATATCTGGCCTTTTCATTAAAAGACTCCTATCCGCTAAGTGGTTTTCAAGGTAACATATTAATTAAGTCAGCTGTTAATATGCTTTATTATTTAAAGGGCGTTTGACAAATATTATATATTAACAATTTCCAATGTATAATTAATAAATGTTTCCAAAAGTTTTTATTTTCTAAACTATACTGAAAAAAAATTTTTTTTGCCTCATCTAAATCTATCTACTCAGAGATGTTTTTGTTGCAGAATGCGTATAATTCAGAACTTGTTTTTCTTATGGTGACCATAGACTGATCAATATTATTGGCTGAAAATTTTGCCCTTCCCAATAGTAAAATTGGGCTGATGCAGTTGGCCCAGTTACGTATGTGGGCATCATTCACAAAGTAAAAATCGAACGTTACTTAGACACCATTAGGCTTAGTATCTCCCCTTCCAATCTTAACCAACTCCTTCTATCTAACATGACTTTCTGTCGAACATTTTCAATAATCACTGAGCCAGAAATGAGAAAGGGAATTTCCCACCATGCAATTCACACATACCGACTGTCACCTTTTCAGTTACAGTAAAATTGGTACAATAAAAATGTAAAAAATATAGTTTCCAGTAATGGGCATTTTTAAAACTTTTTTTTTCCCAGTAAAGATTCCCTTTAAATATTTCCTGCTGCATAACATTTCATGTAAAAACTTAGCTGGTTTCTTTTCATTTAATTATTTGTTGATTGCAAACATTCATTTGCTGCTATCCAGATAAAGAGGGCCCTGTTTCCCTTTATTAGTTTCCATAATAAACATTTTTGGTGATGCTTTCTATTTAACAAATCTTTTAATGCTTTAAATAAGCAATCAGCTGTGGTCTGGTTTCTTTTCTCATTTCAAAATAATTGAGGGATTTGTTGATGCATGACTGTGTGTATATCATTTCCAGAAATGTCTGCATCTGAGATGAATTTGGGTTGAAATTAGCTTGGTAATATACACAGATATCTCTTTAAACATGAATATCCATAGGGATTGCATACATACACAACTCCTATAGTAGGAACAGGGCTAGATTGTGGGCTGTGGGATCCCTAGGCTAAACCTTTTTGTGACGATGCACCCACAAAGGCCTACTTACCACTGCCCCAAACCTTGGCAGTGGTAACATAAATGTTATGTCCTTACAAAAACCCCAACATTAGACATCAGAATTGCAAAGTTACCCCATGTTAACTTGTTGGAAGCAGCAGTTAAAAAAAGGTTTGATACAAACCCCCTACTGCATATTATGCAGAAATGCCAACAGCAGCACATTAAATCAAATGACCTGACACTTCTTACCAGGCTGTGGCAGCACAGCATGCAAAGGAAGATGCACAGGCACAGTCTTCACTCCCCCTCCCCTTCCTTGTATGTAGGGATATCCAGAAGCCGTGCAGAGAGACTGAACTTGTCACGCAACCTCTCTACGCTGGCACTCATTTGTCAGTGCTGGACTTAAATTTTAAAGGTACAGGCTACACTTTTAAAATCCAGCTGAGCTCCAGATTGAGGGACTTTGCCCGGGACTTAAGGAGATCAGGACAGCTTCTTAAAGTCTAGGACTGTCCTGGTAAATCCATGACTTTTGGCAAACATGGAATTGTAGAACACTGCTAAGCAGAAAGAGGAGCTACAAAGTGCACTTCTTCCCTCTTCTCCTATGCTCCTTGCCAAGTTGTATTGCAAGAAAGGAGGAGGAGAGCAGAATACATGACAGATATAGGCACAGAGCAAGGCAACACACATGTCACCCAGATGCCTGCACTGAAGCACCTGGTCCACGTAAATGTTGTTCATTTCTGCCGTGCAGCGCAGCCTAGCCAAACTTTAATTCATAATCTATGGGCTACAAATTGTACAAGTCAGTCTATAGTTAAAAGCAATGTCCTATTTTGTTATTTGGATGATATTTTACACCTACATCACTGCTTAACATCGTCATGTCCTCTTCATGGCTAGCTAAATAATAAAATTGCCAGCAAGCTGAGACTGTTCAAATGACTTCCAATGTGCGGCTTTTATACAGCCTTTGTAAACTGCCATTGCCTATAGATCTAAGTATATAGATTTCAAACATACTCTCAATACTTTGTAATGATTTGGTAGGCAGTTACCTATTCTACAGTACAGGGACCCCACAAAGATTGAGTGAAATTTTCATTCTGTACTGACTATTCCCAATGCAGACGGTGGCCATTTATCTGCTTCCAGAATGGTCAGTTTTTCAATACACCTATTGCAGTTTAAGCGATGATCCCATCAAAATTGATGGGAATGGCCCTTTATCAGTACTGCGTGTACTCACCTTTAGAGTGGTTATATTGTTGGCAAAGTAAGACTGAAATGTCTGATAAGCTGAGACTTTTGAACTGACATGCAAGCTGAGACTGGTGGACAGGGTGTTCGATTGCTCCAGCTTGATTAATGCTGCCTTTCATTCACATCAATGCACTGAGAAGTGATTAGACAGCAGGCATTTGGAATTCTTGCCCCCAAAGTATGTGATGTAAAAGGAGGAAAGTAACCAGGTTATCTGCAGAGACAATCAGGAGGTACGTGGAGGTGAATCAAGGGGACCCAGGGGCAATTGCTGTCTATGTCCCTCTACAATTTCCAAAAGATCCATCGCACACCAGTCTTTAGTGGAGTGTAACTTTATTAGTCAACGTATTGGTACCACAAAGGTACATTTGTCAAGACAACTAAACTTTGGTGTGTGGTGGATCTGTTGGAAATTGTGTATCTTATTGCAAACTTTAGCAGCAATGACCACGAAGCACCCAGCATGATGGCTGTATATATGATGTGCGATCCAATACTTGCTATATGTCCCTCTACAATCTGACAGTAAGTGGGAATTAGTGTAGTATTTATCTATATACACTGGTGTCATTTGACCACTTGTCTCTTGAATCTCCTGTCAGTGATATATATATTTAGCGATTCAAGGAGGGAATTATGGGGTATCAAAGTTTTGCATAGGGTCCTATAATTTCTAGTAGTTATGCCCCTGTCTATTCCTTGAAACATAAGCATGTAAACATACTGTGTGGGTGTGTCACTGTTGCTTATAGTTTGCCTGCTCATTAACTTTGATGTTAGGTAAAGTATTATTCATTTATAAGCACTAGGGATTTTTTTTTTACTTTACCTATGCAGATTGCCTCTTCTGAAAGTGTTTGATATGCAAATGTACACAGAAAGGATTTATAGTAATGTCCCCAGTATCATTTAGTATAGTTATAATTAAATGTACAACAGAAGCTGCTGTGTATTGTTTTACACTGTATTGTATTCCCATTTATTTATCAGCTGACCTTGACATTTCATGGCTGAAAACTGATAAATTCTATACAATTCTGAATTTGTGGCTTGGTTTTAATTATCAAGTGCTTGAAACCTCCTTCACAACTCTTTCTAAGGAAGACAGTGAACTGAATGGGACATGAAGACGCAGCGGGGCATAGACCAAAGTGGGCAACTGTTTAGAACATGAAGTAGCTGCCTTTGAAAAAAGCAGTATAAAGAAAAATGCCAAACTAATCATACAAAATTAAAAGAAATTAAAACAATCTGTCTTGTCTGTCTATCTGATAATCTTATCTCTATATTTTATTTTATTTTACAATCATTCAGTAAGATAATAGTTAAAAGTAAATCAAAACCTTTCATCACTATTTTACCCATTCAATTGTTTTGAAAATAATCTTCTCTTGGGCATTGTCCTTTTTTTCTATAGGCTAACATCATATAGCATATGTGTAAAGTAGTGGATCGTTTAGCACTATAACAATGTTAGAATGCAATTGCAGTTACCGTATAAGGAAAAGAATGGTAAATTTACTTGTTTATAAAGTGGTCAATGACAGGCGGGGTCGGCAGACACCCCTATTTGGCTTTGACTTCCACAATTGCAGAGAAGTGACCCTGAGTCCCAAAGTCGAAGCCTGACAACCTTGCAGCCACATTTCTTCTTGCCCCCATCTTCCCTCTCATTCTCCACCTCTTCTGCACACCTCACCCCTTTCCATGCCCATTTCCCCACCCCTTCTGAATTCATTACTGAGAAATCTGGTCACTTGACATCTATTGCACTCTTTTGACGTCTTTTTTTGCGTGACAAAAATGGTGACACACTTGTGATTAATTCCTTCCTTGTTGTTAATAAAAAAGAATTTTAAAAAATTCCCTTTAAAGGTTATCTTTAAATACATTTAAAATTTGTCATCATGCATGACAGGTCTAAACCACTATCCACATATTGAAATAAAGAACCCATATAATATAAAAAGTGAGGGCATTAATACTCTATGTAATCAATTCTCCTTTAAGAAAAAGAAGACACAATGACAATTTGTTTATGCAGTACTTCACTTTTTCAACAAAATTTTGCACTTACGACTATTAATTCTACTTCCTACAGCCTGGTGTTTCTTAAGGAAATCCAATGTTCTTAGAGAAGCTGATTTCTTTGTGAGGTTATTATAAAACACAGTAGGACATTACACTGACAGATCATATCCACATGGATTTGAAATTTCACACCAAAGTTTGTCAGAAACATATTGTAAAGATGAAAGAAAGTGTAAGCAAACAAGGCCCATTGTACTGAACAGAAATATGTTTGTTGTATTTCAACTGTATTTTACATAAAGGTAAATGCAGTGTGAGCTCAGTGGCTTAAAGGTATATGTATAAATATTTTGTAATGGTATGCAACATTATATATAAAGATTTTGAAGATTATATACATTATATACAGATTTTGTTAATAGACTAGAATATTAAGATTTTGTTGTAATGGTTTTCAGACATTTTCCAGAATAAATTATAGTGATTGTATTTCATGCTTGTAGTGGCAGGTTGATTTCTATATCGGTTTATCATTTTTTGAAAAGGAAGTGTGGAAAATTCAGTTTTGAAATTTGATGCATAAAATGTAAAATTTCTGCTCTTATTGTCTTCAATTGGGTTCAATTCCGAATTTGGACACATTCCGTAGAACTTCTGGCTTGATGGAACTTGTTGGCTTTGTTATATCTAGCTATAACTTCATGGTCAAACTGTTTCTGCAGCTGTTTACCTTCGATTTGGAGGGTAATAAGAAAATATGCTCTTGGCATTATCTGTTTCTGCTGCCCTCAGCCTACCACAAACATTAGGAAAAATGAAAACAGTCAATAGAATATCTGAAAAAGGAAGCTCAAGGTTTAAAATAAAAACAAAAACCTTACATAATATATATTAGGGGGTGACTTCGAATAATTAGAGGACAAGCTGTGAATACCAATTAGGATTTTCAGGAAGACATAATGTATTGTGACAGTATCCGTTTAAATTGAGCATGGTATTAATTCCTAAGTGGCCCATGAATTATGATTAGTTAGTGTATGTTAATTTTATGCATATTTGATCATATTGTATTGAATAATGTTCCACTATTACCTTTATACATTATCTAAAAACAATTTTGTATTCATAAATAAAAGCAGCTATATACATGCCAAACAAGGCAGAAAACTCTTTTTACTAACTTAGTTTTGCTGTGTGCAGTGCCACTTCTCACCAATATTTATTGGAAGTAAACAGAACAGTGCCACGTAAAACAGTCATTTCACTGTAATGGTTTAATGTAAGGAGAAAGTGCTGAAAGTGTCATATCAACCCAATAAAATGTGTTTCTTTATACCTAAATCACTTGGCTCATATACGATTATAGCAGGTTTAAGGATGCATAGCCACATTTGTTTTTTACATTGCATGCAGTGCTACCCTGCTTTCCTGCAAAACACTTCCCTTTATTTTCCTCCAGTCTGCTAGTACATTTAGTGCATTCTAATGTCAGGTACGTTTATACAGGTCATGGAATTCCGCAGTGACTTTTAATATAATTTGTGTTATCCTTTATAATATTTAAGTGGTCGGTTTAAACAAGGTACACACAGCATTTATTAGTTATGAGAGCAGGTGTTTGGAATTCTGGGATCAGTATAAAGGCTCTTGGCTTGTGGCTTACATGTCATAGGTTGGGGGTGATTTCTAACATCTATTAGAATTTAAAAAGGGATTGGATTGTCTTATATTACATCAGTGACTGTAGGATGTAGGAAGTAAACACAATATTTATCATTAATGAAAACTTGTCTTTGAAGTTCAGTAAATAATATAAATGGACACAGCCTCTGGCCTCTTGTCTTTACACAGGTCATTCATCAATTTCAAACATTGATTATAATTTATTGAGGGGTTTCGAAGAGCTAGAGCAAGTTAGCACAATATTTATGGGTAATGAGAGTTTGTGTTTGTTGTTTTGTGGTTAGTTTAAAGATATTTGACTTGTGTTCTTGTGTCCATACAAGTCACTGAAGTGCCTGGTGATTTTTCACTTGATAAGCATTTCAATAACAGGTATATTGTGTCTGGCTTGTAGAAAGTAAACATAATCTTTATTAGTAATAAGGACCTATATCCTGTGATATTTATAGAAGCACTCATTATATTGCATAATACCAATAGAGGTCACAGGGGTGGGAGGCGACTTATAGACTAATTTATGGTTTAGGCAGAGGGCGCATTATTATTCACTATATAAGCAGGATTGGACAACGAGGGCAATATTTATTAGCAATAACAGCTTGTGTGCTGTGCATTCCATGATGTGCATTATGCCTCTAGGCCTCTGACCTCATGGCTTCGTAGGCAGTGAAAAGCAACTTATAATAACCCCTCTCTGTAGTATGTGCATTACCATTTTGTCTAATTAAATACAATCTTTATTCGTAATAAAACTATGTGGCACATGAATAATGGTCTATACTACTTACTGAAAATTGCTATGTTGAAAACATGTTTCTGAATATCACAAGTAATATCACAGGATCAAAAGAATAACAATTAGCAAATACAGATACATTTCTGTAAATAAGTGCTCTGTGCATAAATAAATATGTACAAAATTTCCTGTTTGCAGGACACCATAATAGTGTCGATTATGGTCTCAATCCCTGGGTTGATTCAGTTGCTCTGTAGATCTGAGCATGGCCACAGCATAGCCAAGGGTAGGAAAACAATTGATTTTTTAAAAAAATATGTAGAGGAAGACGTCACCGTGAGAAGAACAGCAAATAAACGGAAGTAGCACACAAGTGCTACTTCCGGTTTCCACAGGCCATTTTCAGTAATCCTTGAACAGGTGATTCGAGAATCTTCGAACATTCGAGGATTTGCAAACCGGCCATTCGATGATTTCCGAATGCCCGAAAGTCCCGCAGCCGGACTTTATAAGTGCCCTTGTGGCCACATGAGAGGAGGAGATATGGACAACCTATTGCTAAAGGCTGAAGCAAGGTGGATTTACCAACTTTCCTGCCTTGCATCTGAAGGGATTAATGAGGAACTGGACCCCATCCCCTTCCTCTAATGGCTGCCTGGAATACCTACCCAATATGTCTTGGATACTTACCTGAGGTATCCACTAGAGCTGATCTCCCGGTCTTCATCTTTAACTGCTGACTATCAAGAAAACTTCCCTGATGTACCACGATATTTCCCTAAGATACTTATCCCTTGTGATATGCTAGGTCCCTGATTTCAGCTGTGTGACGAGGATATCTGGAATTGTTCGCTTAATATGGATTAATATGGACCCCTAAGAGAAGTAATTGGACCTTCTTATCCAGATTTAACAGGAATAGGGACATATCAAGGTTAAATATGATTAATTGTAAATATTGATTAACTGATCTGTGCTGCATGGTTGTGGAATTGTTGATATATTCACTGGTCCTTTCTGCTTAGTTGAATATATGGCACTGGCTTCTAATTCTGTCTACACTTTTTCTGCTGCTATTGGCCAATAACTCCACAGCTAGGGGATGTACTATGACATCATCGTACATAGCGACGCGATCGCGCATACACATGAGGGTTGTTTTCTGTCCCTGGCTTAGGCCTATAAAACATGGCTGGCGGTCACCAGTACTTACACCTTTGAGAAAGCCTGGGGTACCGGGTGAAACGCGTTAGGGGGACCTACTGACCTACCGTTTCTGATGACATAAGCAGCTTCCTTGTGTACAGCAGTGCCTACACCTGAACCTCCATGGGTTGCCTTCATTCATGAGCCATGCATAGGGGCAGATAAGTATAAACAATGCTCATACTGCAGTTACCCCTTTTATGATTTTGCATTTCCCACTTGGTTAAACTTTAATCATTTAATGATGCTCTGCACATTATAATATCCTGCTGCTATACATAGAGGCTGCTACTTGTATATATTGTGTTTTAATGTTTTTAACGTTGTTGTTTTTGCACATGACTAATCCCAGATACGTATGTGTTTACATGCTATAATAAAGGAATGCATATATTTTCACACTAATTAGCTGAGTGCTGCAGATTTCTTTTTTTCTACTTTAAGTTTGATACCTTTTGGGGCTTAAGGTGTCCCGCAGCTCGAGCTGGGACCCCCCTCCCCGGAACTTAGAAGTGACCTTGTGGCACTGACAAGTGCCTTTGTTGGGGGTCCTGCAGCTTGAAACCAAGACCCCCCATTGGCTCTTAGAAGAGCCCTAGGGGGGCGTGTCTTCTTTCTTCCAATAATAAAATTAAAATATGATTGGTTAATGTGTGATCATATGATTGCAGGCATTGAAAAATTTACCAATCACAATTGGATTTGGTCCTATATATAGAGGTGCAAATCCCACAGAGCTCATAAGTCATTTCTTCTGGTGGCAGAAGAAAGAAGATGCCTGCAACACCAGCACCGGCGGTGTCACTGGTGGGCTCAGTGGCATCGCCTGGTGTTGGTGACATCAGTGGAGTTGGTGTCGCTGGCTGAGAAGACTGAAGACTTTGGATAAAGACGCTGGCAACACCGGCGACTTTGATGTCGCTGGTGTCGCCAGTTGGAAGAAAGAAGGACAATGGGATCCTGGTTTCGAGCTGCAGGGCCCCCAACAAAGGCACTTGTCAGTGCCGCAAGGGCACTTCTAAGTGCCGGGGAGGGGGGTCCTGGTTTGAGTTGTGAGACCCCTTAAGCCCCATAGGGCCACAATGGTCCTTCTAATGACCCAGGGGGGGTCCCAGGTTGAGCCACGCGACCCCTGAACGTCCAGCCGAGGGACTTTTGGAAAAGACGGTCGTTTGAGGACCGATTTTTGAAAATTCGCAAACGGAATCCGGAAAAAGTTCAGAAAGCAGCGGATTTCGGGAAAGCCGCGAGATCCGAAATTCACGGAACCAAGTTCAGATCCGCAAACCAGCCATCCCTAGTGAACAATTTTAAACAGGGTGCGAAAGCAGTTTTAAACAAGCCGTGAAATTCGCCTCAGATCCGAGTTCGGATCCCCCAACCGGCCATCCCTATTGAGTAGTTTTAAACAAGGGATACTGAGCATGGGCAAAATAAGTACTGGATTGAAGGCATGCAGTAACGCACACACCCCAGAGTTAATGCTACTTACATATATGAGGAAAAGTCTTTTTTTTTCAGTATAGTTATCCTTGGATTTTAACACAGGATTTATGGCGAGGCTGTTTTAGAAAATTTATGTACATCTGTCAGGTAACTAGTGAATTAACATAGCTTCTTCTGCATTTTAGTGTTTTAACACCAAGAGGTAGCCATGCAGGGGTTAAGATAGAAAAAAAGTACCCAGAGCTGCAAAAAATATAATAAATCAACAAGAGCAGGGGGTTTGCATCTCTCTATAAATTCCTCTGTTTATGTCATATGGCTTAAGCCTTGTGAAGAGTTCTATGTTACAGTGCTACTGTAGATAGGGCTATAAAATAACAATAAAAATATATATCTACTTTACTCATATATTATAATAATATGTATTCAAAATGCAGCTGTCCTTTAGATTATACACTGTAACAGTTTACAGTTGAGGGAATAATACAATTTTTTATGGTAGAAGATCAAAAATAGGAAATGTTCTAAACAAGAATAGCTGCATACCAATTAAAAATGATTACAGAAAATTGAGTAACACAAAATCTGAGTAAAAATGATATGCAGTTTTATACTTGAAAGGTTCATAGCAGGAAATCTATCTGAACCCATAGAAACATTTAGAAATATATCAACGATTCTTGTGAACTGACATGTTCTTTGAAAAAGTTTCAAGAGAAGAATTTTAGCTACTTATTTAGCATTATCGCTCTGTCCATGTTCAATAAAACATGCTAACAAGGGTTAACCATCACACTGCTTTCTCTGTTATAGATAGTGACTAAAAGCACTGCTTTTTGTGAAATATAAAGATATAAAAAGGCACCAATGAGTTCTATAACTATATAAAAGTTTGAGGCTGCTGGCTTAGGCATTTCGGAGCAGTCAGTGACATATAATACCCCTATATTTAAAAGCAATGGTAAAGTATATTTCTAGTAAATTATGTAACCCTGATATCATACTGTATGTATTATAGTGTTGACATAGCTGAAAGCCATTTATAAGGGTATAATTAACAGGATGCTCTTGGTATATGTGTATTATAATTTTAAAAAAAAGTTAAAAAAATTAACCCATCACTGGTTTTCTATATTCAACAGCATCTCAGCTACTGGGTGTTTAAAGGGTAACTCCATCCCCAAAATAACGTAAGATATTTTAAAGCCCACTTTCGTTATAATCTTACCTGTCTCAGACGCTTCCACGCTGAGATATAGCTACTTACACAAAGCATATGCCTCGACAGAGGTTCCTCCTTGTCTGCTTCTTGTGTGAGCCAGTTACAAGCATGCTCATTACAGCTCGATTGGCTGTCGTCACCATCACGGCCATGACTGACAATCATTTCCTGGAAGAGAATGAAGATGTGGCGAGGGATTGGCTGTGTGTAAGTAGCTGTATCTCAGCGTGGGAGCATCTGAGTCAGGTAAGATTATAATGAAAGCGGGATTTCAGGGTTAATCTTTCAAAATATCTTACGGTATTTTAGGGATGGAGTTACCCTTTAATTGTAATTAAAAAATAAATAAATACATGCTTTCATATACACTGAAATGTTAAACATTACATACTGTATGTATATCAGAAAAGATTATGCGAAAAAGCACACAAAAACATTCTTAGAAATGTGTACATTTGGATCTCATTTGTTGTTCAGTATAGAACATGCCATTGGACCTACCTATTCTAATATACCAGACTTTGTGTTTTCCCCTAAGCTATCCTTTAGAACATGATTGCTCTTGTAAATTGAAAACTGCACAGTCCTTCCACTCTAGACAGAAAATTAAAATCATTTTAGGACAAGCATGTTCAAGCTAAATTGCCAATTATATATGTGGCTAATATTGCTTTTTTAACCTTTAAAAATCACGTATGACAAATTAACAGTGTCTGGGTTTATCTAGGTGTAACTACGCTTAAATACTGATGCAGAAATACCACAGGATTTATTTGTTTTCACACGTTTAATGAGAATAAAATGCAATGAGAGAGCTGATGAAAATTTAAATAACCCTTTTCAAATCATATTTTGGTTCACATAGACCATTTTAAAAAATAAAAACCTGAATACATAAAAAAACCCCTTTAAACCAGAACAGTATACTGTGTACACTGCTGACTACAGACAGCAAGCTTTGGAACAATCTTCATATGGTTTAAAGCTTAACAAATTAGTCAGCAATTTTCTAATCATCACTATTTCTCTGTATGTGCTGTCTACTTCATTGTTTCCTGATTTAAAGGGGGTGTTTTGTCTACAGAACAGTCATTGCTGTTGACAATGAATAACTAATTGTGCTTTTATAAAGCATTTGCTTTTTGCTAAATTGGGGTTCTGTTGTCAATCAGATTTTTACAACAAGCCACAAGGGGGCCACTGGGTTGTAAACAAAAATAGAAACTGGGAACATTCTGTAATTCTAGCCTTCTGATAAGCTTCTGTAGCTCCCACTTGCAGCACTGTGGTAATGGTGTCCACCAACCTAACCAGATTTTTTCAGATTATAGTGTTTTCAGAATAGAGTTCTACCTTGTAGTTCAGGTAACCTTAAACTGCATGTGAATTTCAAGCTATAGATTGCTCAAAAAATAATACAAAGGAATACTATAAAGTCTTAAAGGGAAACTGTGGTCCAGAAATGACTTTAGGTAAATTGACAGGAATTACTTTCCTGAGTATTTTTGCAATTTACTATAATTTTTTTAAACATAATTTTAAAGATATTTACATTTTTGTGTGACACGGTAACAGCTACACCAGATCCCCTGCACCTTCAGCTCTGAAACCATGTGACAGACCCTCTTCCCTGAGTCTCCTCCGCCTCATGGGTCCCCATTGCTACTCCCCTTGCAGTCCCATGCAAAACCACTATGGCCCCTCCCACTCCTCCTTCAGTCACAGTAACTTGCTTTCTTCCTGGTTTCTTCTGCTTTTTTCCGCACTGAGCATGTGCAAACCGCAGATTAGAAGGAGGAACTTGTTATTGTGACCGCAGATTCAAAACCTCCCACCCCCTGACTTTCTGATCAGTGATTTCTTCATAGCTTGGGCTGTGCAGCACATAGAGAGGGGGTGATGGCTCATTTTAAAGGCATGAACCTGGCCTTTTACAAAGTTTTACTTTTCACAAAATAGTTATAAAATCCACTAAGTTTGGAAAAGGAGCATTTTATTCATGCTTTTAATTCTAGCAATGGCTTAATTGCAAATGTTTGAAAATGATTACAGCTATTGTAAATAGTCCTTAAAGGACAATTCCTAAACCAGCCCTTGCATATACATCTAACAAGTATAAAACCTATATGCGTTAGTAAACTGCTCAGTTTAGTAAGATTGGAGTAGTTGGGCCTTACCACATATATACAGAAGGTTAGTAGGTTTTGAGCACTAAAAAGGGAAAAGAATGTAAATGGAATGAGAAACATGTTGGCTTAGTAGTTATCACTGATGGTTTGCATACTGACAGGTTACAAATGATGTGATAAAGTAGTTAGATTGTTAATTTATTTATATGATACAATATTAAAAGAAAACTTTTTCTAGACTCTCATTTAAAAAGCATTTTAATATGTACTGTTCTTTCCCTTAAAGGGCATGTCCACCCCCAAAACTATAATCCCCCCAACTACTGGCCCCATCATGTAGTGTAGTTTAATCCTTACCTCACATCCCAGCTCCATATGGTTCTCCTGTAGTCCCCCCCCAAAGTCCCAAAAACTGCCCACCAGGAGGATAGCAGAGTCCATATGTGTACTGCAGCCCTTCTCCCCCTCCCTCTCCCTCCCTCTCCCTCCCTCTCAGGATTCCCTCCCCCTAGCGTATAACCCTTAATATATAGTATTGCCCTTGTCCCCCCAGCCCCAACCGCTATATTTATATGTTTAGAAAGCTCCCCAAACTTTACTTACTCTCCCTTCCTCTTTCTTCCTTTCCTCTGCCGAAATGAGCAGCCGGCAGCCGCGTCCGTGATTTGCTGCCGCTCAGCCAATCACAGACGCGACTGCCGGTCCCGCCCCTCTGCTTGCATTTTCTCGCAAGCAGAGGGCTGGGAGCGTGGCGGAGGAAAGAGGGGAGGTAAGTAGAGTTTGGGGAGCTTTCTAAACATATAAATATAGCGGTTGGGGCTGGGCTGGCAGGGGGAATCTTATATTAAAAAATTAATTTTAGGGTGGACATACCCTTTAATAATTAATCCTTGTATCAGATGTTTGGGATTTTTATGGGCTATATAATAGACTTTACAATGAGGCAATACAGAGTTGGGAGACATATACTTGACATATAAAAATAAAAGGAATTGCTTTACATTATTGAATATTGAGAAGAGCATCTCACAAGCTGATTTAAACTAATGCCACGTGTGCTCTGAACATAATCTAATGAACTGAGCTTTCAATCCTCCATTGAATTACTAAGAACACAGGAAAAAGATTTGATCAACTTTTAAATTCTCTTAAAGGTCATTTTGTCATGAAATTCTTTTATTGCCCATTCTTTTATGTTCATTTTTGTCAACAATCAAAAGACTTTTAATATGTGAATTATTGAAATAACTTTTCCTTTAAACAAATCCTAATTTAGGAAAACAGAAAAGTAATCATATAAAGAAATAATGTAATTGATTTAGAGAGTGTACAGAATATCTCAAAAAAGGGAAAAGGTGGTTTTCCATGAAATGTGGGCTTTAAAATAATATTTTGGCCATTCATCATGTTGCAGCTAAAATGCACCTGTTAAAAGGAAATAAACTGTTTTCATTTGCTTCAGGGGCCACAGTCGAGTAAATGTAACTTTTTGGGGGGAGAAGGTAAGTTTAGATTTTATTGCCCTTTAACATTTTCTTAACATGTCAAAGGGAGTTCTCAAACCACCTTGGGTGTGAAAAGATCTTTACTGTGTGTTCAGGATATACAGTCCTCAATGCAAAGTCACAGTCACACTTAGTTTGTATGGAGAGAGAACATAACACCATATTTAGCATGTACATTCTCCTGTACTATGCACAATTAAGCAAAGAACATTCTTCAGGTTTGTGTGCTTTTTAATACACTGATTTGCCATTATCCAGATGGACATAGGAGGTAAAAGTGCTTGTTCATGGACATGATGTTTATCAGAGTGAAAAGGAGAATTACTGCCGCCCAGGGATTCCATTGAATGGTGCATACACATACAGAGAAAGTTGACTATTCTTGTAATCTATTATTTGACCAGAATATACAGTAAGATCAGATTCATTTCAATGAGGCAGGATAATCTTTTTATGAATATAAAGGTTTCTTCCCAATCCTTTTTCCATAAATATATATGGATGACTAGAATAGAATAACATAAAAGCAGAATAATATAATATAATATAATATATAATACCACAGTCTCCTACTCCAACATTTTCTGCTTCCCTTGGTGCTTTAAAAAGCCGGTACTGAGCAGCAGAAAGGACAAAGTGCAGTGATGGCATATAATTAAAAGATTGCTTCAGAAATGAGAATTAAATGTTAAATAAAATGATTAAAACCCAAGTAATGTGTGTGGCTGGGACCACTAAAGAGCATTTGAAACACAGCAAAGTTTTCCTTTTTCCCATGTTTACATCTCAAAGTATCCCGCATTCTGCAGGCAGCCAAATAAGGGCCGCATTAACATTTGGAACATGGCTCAATTTGTTGTGTTGAGCTGTTTCTATCAGCTCAACACAATCTATCTATCTATAGTATGTCTTCTACCACTTCTGGGTAAGGTGATCAGTCACTGCCATGACAGAGACGTCACTGCAAATGGCTGACTGCTATTCCCGGAAGAGCCTCTACTGCTGCTGCTCGTGAACAGAAAAGGCACATAGCAGCAGCAGTGGAGAGTATGATTACTTGCTCTGGAAACATTATTTAACGTTTTAAGAAAAGTGTAACCTAGCTTTTGGGGGTCCCTGAATAACATATTAAAAGTTTTTATTAGAGGTGGACATACCCTTTAATGGACATTCAACAAATCAATTAATATTGTGCTATGTTAATTGATTCTTTGAATCATAGACATTAAAGTTACAGACAGCTACAAATGTAGCCCCTAAACATGTCCTTCACTATAGAAGAGATCTATCTCTTTGCACAGTTTAGGGTTTGTACATGTGAATTTGTAATACAGATTTTTCTATGGATGAACAAAACAGTTGAGCACAAAACAAGATGATACTGTTTTGTTCATCCATAGAAAAATCTGTATTCCAAATTCACATGTACAAACCCTACACTGTGCAAAGAGATAGATCTGTTCTATAATGAAGGGGATCATGTTTAGGGGCTACATTTGTAGCTGTCTGTAAACTTAATGGGTCTTTTTTTTTTAAATATTTTTATTGAGATCAGAGGTGAGGGTTTACAGAACATAAAGAGAGGGGAATGTTAAGAGTATACATTAGCATATTATATATTCATTAGCAAAAACTGTGATAATTTAAGTAAAAAGAGGGCTGCATAATAACACTTTTGCATTAATTTCGTCATGTATATTCCCAGATAGTAAATAATAGGTAGGTTATATAACCAGTTGATAGGTAGATTATACCTATAAACAACATTAGCCATTTGGTATATCAACTAGTTCTCTTTAATGTTCGCCAGTCCACATCTTAATCTTGCGGTTATTTTTTTTTTTAATATTATTTACTTAACTTGCCACAATTCAGTTGTGGACTACTAACATTGTTAACTTAACTAAATTGTTGCCTAGGTTGACTTTTACAGGATTTATACAAATGTGTTGTTGTCCAATCGCGGGGGTCGGGTGAAATTGCGGTTCGGTTGGTTGGGAGGTAGGGGGGGAGGGGAGGGGGGAGTCGCACGGGTGACTTGTGTAGATATTTATGGTAGGGAGACTGGAGGATTATTGCCTAGAGTTGTTCCGCATACCATCCCGTTGTATGGAAACAGTCATGAACTGTTTATATGTGTTGGCAGAATATCAATGAAAAATTTCCCATAGTTTAAAGAAATGACTAACTTGTTTTCTCTGTCCATGGTGCTTCCACCCAATCCATTTTGAAGAGATAAGATAGTTTGGTTTTGAATAGTTTCATGGATGGTGGGGTGGGTGTATCCATTGTTGCAATATGGTTTTTCTAGCTGCAGCGGATTATTGAGGAGCAGTTTCTTTGCTCCTAGTGTAATGTGGGAGGTTTGTGTGTCGAGTATCCAAATATTGCCCAGAGTGGTTGTTAGGGGACTAGTTAACTAAGTGTTGTGTGGAGAATGTTGCCACTTGTTTCCAGAAGTCTTGGATAACTGGGCAGGACCACATGCAGTGGAAAAGATCTGGTTTGGGGTTTTTGCATTTTGGGCACAAAGTTTGGGGCAGATCCCTGATCCTCCCAGTCTAAATGGTGAGATGTAGCCCCTGTGTATAAGTTTTAGGGTCATCTCATGGTATGAATTTGCTGGAGATGATTTATGTGTAGATGACGATATCGTGCATGAGTTTTCGGTCATTGTGGTATGTCTTGTTCCATTGGTTAATTTTTTGACAGGTGGTTTGAGTGTGTCGAGTGGTGTTGTAGAAGTTTGTGGTAGTTAGACAGGGAGTTCAGACTTTGTTCTGGGGATTGTAGGAGTGTATCTAATGGGTTGTTCCAGTCTGTCTCTCCCAAGTATGAGATGTCTTTATCCCCTTTGTTTTCCATCTGTGGAATATTGTATGGGCCCTCCCCTCCTGGAAATTCGGGTGTCAGTGAATGGTAGCCCAATGAATGTGACTGTTTCAGGCCCATTACAGAGGGCTTTGTTCCATGCTTTCCAGCCTGACATTAGTAGAGGGTGGTCCCTGCTCTCCCCTGGCAAGTCCAAAAACGGGTATGTAGCAATGAAAGCAGGGACTGGGGGGCACAGAGTTGTTGGTCAGGTTGTACGTGTGTAACCTGAGGAGCGTGTAGCCAGTCCCGACTATCTGAGGTGGGGGCTATTGTATAGTTCGATGTTTGGGAAGCCGATGCCTCCTTTGTTTTTTGGGAGTGTAAGAGTGTTGAAAAATTCGTGAGGGTTTGTTATGCCATATGTATTTGCGGAAAATGGTATTTATTGTGTTTGTGTCTTTGTGGGATAGGAATATCGGCAGGGTTTGTAGTAGGTAAAGCAGTTTGGGAATAAAATTTTTATAAGGTAGCTCTTCCTGTGAAGGAAGAGGGAATTAATCCATGTTGTCAGTGCCTGTGTTAATCGGGTTATGAGTGGGGGATGTTTTTTGAGTATAGTAAGTCTATTTGTCTGGGAGGACAACTCCCAGGTATGTTATGGTAGTAGCGGCCCATTTGAATGGGAAGTTGGTTGACCAGTTTGGGGGGTCAGCGGTTCCCAAAGGGAGCGCCTCAGATTTGTTATAGTTTATTTGCAGTCCTGATAGTCTCCCGAATTGTGTTAGATCATTCATTATAGCTAGTATGGATTTTAGGGGTTTGGATATAAATAGGAGGATATCGTCTGCATATGCTGAGAGTTTTAGATCTTCTTTGCCTATTTTGATGCCTGTGAATTATTGTTGGCTAAGGTTCTGAGTAATGGGTCTAAACTAAGGTTAAATAGTAGGGGAGAAAGTGGGCATCCCTGTCTTGTCCCCCTGTGGGTTTGAAATGTGTGTGATTTGGTGTTGTTTATTAGCAGGGAGGTGTTGGTGTTATTGTGGAGAAATGTTATTAATCTGATGAAATTAGGTCCGAAGTTGTGTATGGAGAGAATTTTATGTAGGAATTCCCAGGAGACTCTGTCGAAGGCCTTATCAGCGTCCAGGCTTAACAGGAGCTCCTGGGACTGGGGTCTGGTGGAGTGGGCCGCTATGGCGGTTGTGGCTATACGTATGGCTTTGGTGGTGTTTCTGCCTTTGGTGAAACCCAGTTGTGAGTCTGTGATTAGGTTTGGCATGATGTGGCTGAGTCTGTTTGCTATTATTTTTGTTAGGATTTTGTAGTCTTGGTTTAATAGTGATATCGGCCTATAGGATTGGACTAATAGTGGGTCTTTGTTTGGTTTGAGCAGTAAGATGGTTTGGGAGTCGTTGAAATTTTGGATATGGACTTCTTGAGTAAGAATGTTATTGTATAAATCCATGAGGATGGGGAGTATGTGGGGGTTTAATAGTTTATAGTATTCTGCAGGGAAGCCGTCTGGGCCTGTGGCCTTGGTGTTGTGTAGTGTTTGAATGACTTTGGAGATTTCCTGTTGGGTTATCGGGCGGTTGAGTGATTCCTGTTGTTCTACTGTGAGTTGAGGGAGCGAGCATGTTTCCAGGTAAGCGTCCATGTCTGTGTTTGTGGTCGTGTGTGGTGTGTATAGAGATTCGAAGTATTGTACGAAGTGCTTGTGAAGGTTCTCATTCATCCAGGTCATGGTATATCTGTTGTATTCAATTAGATCAACTGGACTTGAAATGTAGTTCTTGAAGACGTTTCGCTAGTCATCCGACTGGCTTTCTCAATTCAGAATGACTTGTACAAGAATCTGTGGCAATTATGTACCCTGGAAAATCCCAATTAGCATATCACAGCCAGGTGTTAGGGGTGTGATTAGATAGTGGCTAAGAGGTGTTATAGGAACACCCAGAGTAAGGTGTTAAAACAGCATTGTACATGGCAGACAGTTGGTGTCGAATTCTGAATTGAGAAAGCCAGTCGGATGACTAGCGAAACGTCTTCAAGAACTACATTTCAAGTCCAGTTGATCTAATTGAATACAACAGATATATTGTAGGAAGTGTTGTTGTATTTCTGGTTGTGTGGTTATGATTTGGTTTGTGTTGGAGTTAAGTATTTGTAGTATGGAGCAGCGTGAGCGTTGGGGTTTGGTTAGTCTTGCTAGTAATGTGCCTGTTCTGTTGCCCCATCTGTGAAATTTGTTTCTTCTGGCATCTACTGACCATCGTGCCTGTCCTAGTAGGTATGTGTCTAGTAAGTTTTTTGCTGTTGTATATTGTTCTTTGTTTGTTTCTGTGGGGTCATTGATGTATCGGTCGCACGCCTCCCGGAGACCGCCGTCCAGCAGAGAAAAATTTTTCCCTGTAGGTTTTTTTCTTATGGGAGATGTATGCTATTACATGTCCCCTCATTACTGCCTTGGAGGCTTGCCAGAAGAGAGCCGGGTCCTCCATGTGGATCAAATTATCGTCCACATAGTTCTGCCATTGAGTAGTTATGAATACCTTAAAGTCTTCAGATCTATATAGGTAAGCTGGAAATCTCCAGTGATCTGTTTTTGTAGCTTGTGTATTTAGGTTTATCGACAATTTGACTGGGGCATGGTCTGATATTATTATATTATTTATGGAGGTGTTTGATGTGAGTGGAAATAGTTCATTAGACATCAAGAAGTAGTCGATGCGTGAGTGTGAGTGGTGTGGATGGGAGTAAAAACTATATTGTTTGGCGGTTGGGTGTTGTAGTCTCCAGGGGTCACAGAGTCCCATCTGTGAGATTATTTCCAGGAGAGGAGGGGGTGTGGTAATTGGTGTTTGCCTGGGTCCCACTCTATCTGTGGTGGTATCCAGGATTGTGTTAAAATCTCCACCAATGAAGATTTGGCGTTTTGGTTTAGCCAGCAGCTGTCTCAAAAGATTGGAGTAAAACTCTGTGTTCGCTCCGTTTGGTGCGTAAATGTTTGCTATGGTGTAAATTGTATTTTTAATTTCTAGGTCTATGATCAGGAATCTGCCCCCGGGATCCCTTATTGTGTCTAGCACTGTGGCTGGGATTTCTTTGTGTATTAGTATGGCCACCCCCTTGGTTTTGGATGTATGTGAGGCTGATATGCAGTGTGATATCCATGGTGCTTTTAGGAATCCCTCCTCAGATTGTTTCCAATGTGTCTCCTGGAGTAGGATTATATGTGCATGTAGTCTCTTTAGATGTGTGAGGACTCTGTTGCGTTTGACTGGTGTGTTCAGTCCATCTACATTCCAGGAGACTATTTTAACATGGTTTAGTTTATCTTGGTTGAGTTAAAATGTTGGTTTTGGGTTGAGTGGGTGTGTGGTTTTGTGTGAACTTGCCTGCATTCCCCGTCCCAGCGAGCGGGGAGATTCAGGGCTTGTCTCTGTGCATGGGGTGTCTCCCGTGTGGCTCCCCCTGCCTGGGGTCCCTTACCCAGCGATTTGGTGGTGGCTGCGCCCCGTTAGCGTGGGGACTTTAATGTCTTTTAAAAAGCCTTCTCTAAAACCCTTCTGGATTGTTTATACCCCTATATAGATCTGGGGCATGCTGACACACAATGTTCACAAAGGTTTTCTGTAAGCAGGTTTTGTGGCAAAATTCATATGATACCCGTATTATTCTGGATGCAATCCTTGCATAATTGTTTTCCTGGGTTTTTGTTTCAGGAGCTACAAAAGAAAATATTGATAATATTAGTAATATTATAGGTAAATTAAGGAAGGTAATCATTTTCTTTTGGCTTGGCTTGGTTGTTTTAATGGTCCTATAAAAGCACTTAATGCATTAAAAACCACAGTTGTGTTTTTTTCTTTCTGTCTCTTGACAAAGACTGTTGACATACTTTACTGACATATCTATGTTTTTGTCTCTTCTATACTCCTGTATTTTAAATTCGGATTTATTACAGGATACATTTTTTTCTATTAATTGAATAAAAGTTCATGGCCAACACAGACAATACACATTTTAATGTGCTTTATCTAACAACTAGTTCAAAGTAAGTAGTCCTTACATGGGGAATGGAATGGAATGTGCAATGAAGACTATTTAGTATGCTTCTCCATTGTTCCAATGGTTTTTAAATGAAAGAAAATAAATTAATTGGCGATGTTGTACTAATTACCATAATTCCCAAGTTTATTGCTTTATAAATATTAGCCACTCAAGTCATTTCAGAAGCTGAGCATTTAATCTGTCATAATAAATATCTTTGCTAAGTGTAAAGGATTTCAGCAGATCAGGTTATTCACCCCAAATTCTTTTCTTGACAAAGCGAGTTAAAAAGATTAATTTTGACAGCATTTAAAGCATCTTTTTATCTTTAGCTATTTGCCTGTTTTTTGTTTTTTTTTCTTTCTCTTCTTGCATACAGCCGCTTCCTTATCAGTTTGTTTTTAAATGATTCAGACAATTATTATTTTTCCTCTTTTTAAAAGGGCATGTCCTTTGAAAATTTTTGTTATATAGTATGTCTTCCTCCCCCAACCCCAACCGCTATAATAGATTTTTCAGAAACTCCCCTTCTTCTTATCTTACCTCTTTCCTCCGGCGTACTGTTCCGGCCCTCTGCTTGCATGAAACAGCAAGCAGGAAGCCGGACTGGCAGCCGCGTCCGGACGTGGCTGCTGGCAGTGGAGAATGCCAGGCGAGAGAGGTAAGGTAAGTAGAGTTTGGGGGAGTTTCTGTAAAATCTATTATAGCGGTTTGTAGCTAGGGGGAGGGAGATCAAAATGGGTGGGAGGGGGGGGGGGGGGCTTTTGTGCGCATGACAAAATTCTCCCGGAGGAGAGACAGGAGTCCTATATGGACTCTGCTAGGCTCCTGGTAGACAGTTTTTGGGACTTTGGAGGGGCATAGCAGGGCAGCCATTTGGAGCAGGGATGTAAGGTAAGGAATTGTATGCACTACACAGTGGGGCCACTAGAGGAAATTATAGTTTTGGGGGTGGACATGCCCTTTAACAATGTGCCTTTCCCCCCATGAAACTTAGTTCAGCTGCTATTACGGGTATGGCCAAGAAGCTGGGAACGTTTTTTATTCTGACTTATTAAAGATTAAATGGGACGTCAATGAATTAAATTGTTCATAAAGACAGTCCCTAAAATTGAACTTCTTTACCCTCAAATCACCACCTGCAGATATATTTTTAATATATACAGTAGTTGTGCGGTATTACATGTGTGTTAGAGCTGCCTTTAATTTAGCATAATTGCTGGTAATAAAATACATTGTTATTTAGTAAGTTATAGAAAAGAAATAAACAACTTCCTATGAATTATATGCAAATTTTGCAGTACGGGCTAATGATAAGCTACTGCAATAACCTTGATTAATATTAAGCTAAGAAATATTCTGCAAATCAAATAGAATGCTGTCTGTTTAAAGAATATAAAGGAATGTGAGAAAGAAAATATTTCATTAAACACACCCTCAAGTTGCTCTTCTCCTTTAGGTGAGTATAGACATGCTCACAGGGCTTTATAATGAGAAAGACATGAGAGAATTCTAAGATCCTCCTCCTCCCGGCAAACTGAGAGTGCTGCTTGCTCTGGGGGTTGGACTTTATTTTTCTATATAAAAATTAAAATGGGTTGAATTTTTCCTTTAAAGTAACTTATAATTGAATGTTTAAAGGAGAACTATAGTGCATATAAAGTAAAAAAAAAACAGTTAAGAAGTACCTGAGGTAGGGAGATAAGGTAGTTCTTGCTTTTGCCAGGCTTCTTCAGCGCTTCAGCACTATCTTAATACAGGAAGGCCCAGGACACCAACCCGGCAGGTGAAAACTTTATGTGCCAGCGCTCCTCAATGAAATGATATTGGGGGGTAGGAATAATAAATCCTTCCTGCATGTCCCAGGTACTTTTCATTTTTAAAAAGTAATTTTTACAGTGTAGTTGTCCTTTAATAATAATGTTGGATATTGCTGTAGACTCTTAAAAGTGGGGAAAACTATTTGTATCCATAAAATCACAAGATATAAAAGGAGGAATGGAAATGTTGCTTGGGGAAATGCAATATTTCTTTTGTCACTGGAGAAAAATACAAGAAAAGTATTTATGAAATATTTTAAGACCCACAAGGTCTGTTCATATTCCAAGTGCACTTGTTCATGCAAGAGTTCCATGAACATAATAAGTTATGCCTTACCGAATAATGTGGGCCATGACCCAAAAATAAATCTGGTTTCAGCAAAGCCAAAGCAGCCACTGAAATTATACCATTGTGAAAAGAAAGGCAGAAAACCCACGAGAACAAAGAAATTATGAGGGGAAGAAAGAATAATGGACGGAAAGGAAATAACATAAGAAACACATTGGACTCCAGAGAGAAAAGAGATGCATATGAATAAAGAAAGAAACATGGAAAGAAGATAAATGGATTATATTATAGCCATAATATACTCCCCAATCACCTATAAGAAGAGATGTAAATGCTTTGAGTGCGGTTGGTGACATGTATCTTGTATAGATCCCTGAACAATGAGCCTGGTAGGTGGTTATTTTCTGTTTAGAGGTGTTTTGTCACAGATTACAATTTTTATAGCCGTTAAAAGATGAATCCTGCTTCTGCTGTTGGAGATGAATCTGAAAATGTTTCTAAGATTCCAGGGTAATTCAATTTATTTTTATCTGTAGTGTCTGCATGCCACCCTTTGTCTTTTATCTGAAACCTTCATCTTGTACAGTACATAGACAAACAGACCCCTATGGACTATAAAAACAGAGGTCAATTGCACAGTCCCAAGTGCTCAACAAGAATCAATGAATGGGCTAGTTTTTATAATGCTCTCTTCCGAGCCATCATTTACTCCTATTAGATAAAGTATAGCTAGACTAAAATTGTAAAAAAAAAAAAAAAAAAACTTTATTAAAATTAGTGATAAGAATCAAGGTTTTATTTTTTTATGGCAATAAAATTTAGGTAAGTGGAAAAAAAATTATATTTTATTTTTACTCCAAACTGCACTTCAAGTTTTAATTTTAATATGCCATTTGAAATTACTTGTATAAACAAGGATCAAAACAGTAGACAGTGCAATATGTACAATATTCCATATAAATCAGTATATATATATATAATGTGTGTGTGTGTGTATTTTGTGCTCCTTTAATAATTCTACATTATGTGTTTTCCAAACGATTCCTTATTTTGTGATTAGGAAAGGACTTTAAGGTAATTCCAATATTTTCATGGTAGCCCTAATGTAAATGAGGCTTTTTTGAGAACCCGATAAAAGTATCACCAACACTATTGTCTCTACTCTATTAATGCTACAAATGACTTAAATATTCTTACTTATAGTATAGGGTGACTCTGGTGTGCAAAGCCCTATCCCTCCGCTTCCAAAACTGTACACGGTCAAAATGGCATATTCGTAGCTTATGTTTGAGTGCTTTTCTTAACCATAAGTCTTAGTGGCCCGGGTGCTAAACACCCCAAGCCCGTTGCAATGCAGCTAATCACAAGAATCAAATTCAATATACTGAGAGTTTGCACGAACCAGGATGAAGGAGACCAAGACTGTACTGCTGTTGTTAAGATAGCCTTTATTACATCCGCCTTATGCGTTTTGGACAAGAAGGTCTTAATCATAGCCAGGTATCCTTTGTCCTGGTTTGTGCAAACTCTCAGTATATTGAATATTATATAATATATTTTTTGAGAACCCTAAGTAAATGAGGCTTTTACACTCTGGTGCTGCACTCAGGATTACAGAAGTGGCAGCTGTAGGCTGTAGTCTCTAATTTGTGTATAGCTCTCAAATATGGAATTTTAACTACTGTTTGGTTACTAGGATCATTAACGATTGCAACCACTAATATTTTATTAATAAATGTACAGACTAAAAGCAACTGCTCGGTGCAGAGCTGTAAAGAACTAGAGAGGTAGACGCACATCTCTACTGCAGTCTCCTTTGGCTCTTTCCACATAGCACACAATGACCCCCAATGCATTTCACCACCCTGACTATCTTTAAAGGATTAGAGTTTTAATCATCAATTTAATCATCTGAACAATATTTCTCTCTTGAAATTAAAACTTTGTCTTAGTTGCAGTAAAGCACAAAAATGTGCTTACCAACCTTTGTTCCCTTGGCCACTGTGTCTTCTGCTACTTTTGGGAATGGAACAGCAATTGGGGAGGGACCGGCAACCGCACATGTGACTGGCTGAAAGTGAGCAGAGGAAGACGAGGAAACGAGGGTAGGTAAGTACATTTCTTCGCTGATTTTAAATGTTTTAATATAGTGTTTAGGGTTGGGGGGGCGTCTCCTACAGTGTGTGAATTTTTAGATTTGGGTGTGGAGACCCCCTTTAATTTGTAATTTTTTTTAACCATTATATCTCAAAAGCTTTTTGGGTGGTCCCCTACAGTGTGTGAATTTTTCTTATTTTAAAGAGTATCTCTACCTTTCATATAAACTTTTTCTGTAGTGTAGTGGACCCTATCCTACCACCAACTGCTATATTTGTTTGCAAAACAAATAATCAGAAAGGTACTTACAGAGCTTCATTCCCCCGGCGTTCTAATCTGGCCCACTACTTGCAGGAAATTGCTAGAAGGGGGCTAGACCAGCAGCCACATCTGTGGTTGGCTGAGAGACTATCACAGCAGCCTATCACAGACACGGCTGCTGGTAGTGTAGAATTCCAGGGAAACGAAGCACTTTAAAAAACGATTATTCATTTTTTTTGTATACAAATATGGTGGTTGGGGGTGGGATTTAAGAAAAAGGATTTAAAGCTAGGGCACCAGTCAACAAACAGGGGTTGAGAGGGAGGGAGGGGTTGAGAGGGAGGGAGGGGAGGGCTCAAGTCAGAAACTTCTCAAAGGAAAGGTAAGAGAGACAGGCTCCTGCTCTTCAATTTCTCGGGCTTTTGCAGGAGAACCATTTGCAGAGAAGTAAGGAATGGATTTTTAAACACTGGGGCCAATAGTGGGGGAAATTTTAGTTTTGGAGGTGGACATGCTCTTTAAAAGCCTGAGGTAGCGCAAAGGGATCTGGAGAAAGGGGGAGGGAGAGATGGGGGTGCACTCTGTTGCATATGCCAGAGTCTTCAAGGAGGACAAGGAAGAGGAAATCACAGGATAACACAGAGCGGCTCCTACTCATCAGTTTCCTGGACTTTCATCAAGCCATGCAGACAACCATAAGGAGCACAGAAAAAAGGTAAGAATTTTTTAACACTACACAATGGGGCCAGCAGTGGAGCAAATTTTAGTGGACATGCCCCTTAACCTAAAATCTCTAATTAGTGACAAGTCCTCTATGCCCTCTCTTACTTAGGGATGGCATAGAACTCGAACTCGAGCCTGAGTTCGAGCCGAACTTTTGAGTTCCGGACGGACCCGGACTTCTCGAACTATCCCGGCCCGGACTTTCGATGATTTTCGAATGTTCGACTGTTCGAGAACGTTCGAACGGTCGAACATTCGAAAACCATCGAATTTTAAAAAAAAATGTCCAAAATCACCAAATGGCATCTAATTTGAGCATTGCCAGCCCCCTGGGTATAAAAGGCAATGCGACCAGTGCCATTTAGTCAGTGTGTTGGAGTGTATTTAGTGGAGGCCTGACAGTGTAGGAGTTGGAGAGAGTTTTCTGAGCTTTCTGTCTGTGGATTTCAGAATGGTGGTTTAGCTCTTGTAGTTAACCACCCCTGTATTCACGCATCTTGAGACCCAACAGTCCTATCTCCTTCCTAGCTTTCCCTTGCACAAAGCATACACTGAGGGAGAGAAGCCAATGGGGTATGGGGTCTGTCCGGAGGGGCCAAGCCTGCCTGTCTCCACAATAATGTTGTCAAACTGAAGTGAATCTACTGCTACTCAATGGTGCTGTTCCTACAAACCCTATCTCCTTCCCAGCTTTCCCTTGCACGAAGCATACTCTGAGGGAGAGAAGCCAATGGGGTATGGGGTCTGTCTGGAGGGGCCAAGCCTGCCTGGCTCCGCAATAATGTTGTCCAATTGCAGTGGGTCTTATCTAGGCGCGAACATTGAATCCGCGAGTAAAGTTTCCATTAAAACCTATACACGAGCATCGAATCCGCGGGTAACATGTACATGGTATCTAGACGCGAACATCGAATCCGTGAGTAAAGTGTCCATTAAAGCCTATACGTGAGCATTGAATCTGCGAGTAAAATGTACATGGTATCTAGGCGCGAACATCGAATCCGCGAGTAAAGTGTCCATTAAAGCCTATATGTGAACATCGAATCCGCGAGTAAACTGTCCATGGTATCTAGGCGCGAACATCGAATCTACGAGTAAAGTGTCCATTAGAACCTATACGTGAGTATCGAATCCGCAAGTAAAATGTCCATGTTACCTCGAACGTTCGAACACGAGAGTGCGAAAGTAGCGGGCGTGAGAGTACAATAGATTTTATAAAAATTCCTGGATATTGGAACATGTTCCCCAGACCATTTCCCAGGTCCCACAGCCATTTACATTAAGTTACCATTAATATTTTAGTTGTATTTGACTCTAACTTTTCAAACTATTTGCCTCCCATAGACTTTAATGGGTCCGTTTTCGAACTTTCGAAATAGTTCGAAAGTTCGAAAACGGACCGAACTTTCAATAGTTTCGACCATCTCTACTCCTACTGAGTATTGGGGTAGTGTGTTTTGATGATACAATGCTAACAATCATAATTTTTTTTTTTTTTTGGTGGTAATATATTGTACACACCATCACTACTCTATTTAGAACTTGTAATGATCTTAGTTGAATTGTATTAAGTTTTTACTCAAAATTTTTAAAAGAAAATAGTAGCATAGAGGACATGCTTCTAATTCATTCATTTGCCTGGCTGACATAACAACAATTTTTAATCTGAATCCAGACACTTTTAAGTTACCTTTTAGAAACCGCATGACATTTGGATTGTAAGAAGCTTTAGGGATCTAGCTTGGTGAGATGTTCTGAAATAGTGAGAAAAGGTTTAGACAAGGAAAAAGTACAAAGATGCCAAGGTTCTTTTGTATCCGAGTCTCTTTGATAAGTTGAGAAAAAGGATTAAACTTGGAATCCAGTGATGAATCAAATGATGAGCTTGGTGTCACTGCAGTCTACTCATATTCCTATTTATGTATACAAGACTCTTTAATGAGACTCTATACTTTCGCTAGTAGAAAAAGATTAAAGGGCAACTCCAGCCCAAAAATAACTTAACATTTTAAGAAGCATTACCCCCCAAAACCCGACTTTCGTTTTAACCTTACCAATTCTCCCTTGGTAAGTTATAGGAACTTACACACATCAGATCCCTTGCTGCATCCTCCCCATCTTCCTGGTAATGACTGTCATTCATGGCTGACAGCCATTACAAAATGAGCTGTTACTAGCACACTGTGCTTGCAACAGGAGAAGATGAGGCTGGACTCCAGCTGGTGATCAGCAGTTTGTAAGTACCTATAATTCAGAGTTGTTTCATTGGAGAAAGGTATGATTAAAATGAAAGTGGGGTTTTGGGGTTTAATGCTTCAAATAATGTTTAGTTATTTTTGGCTTGGAGTTGCCCTTAATTAGATAATTTTCTAAATGACGTATACTTTCCTGTCCATCACATTTTGTTCCTTTATTTCCTGTATTTAGAATTATTAAATACGATCTGTGATCTTCTATACCATTAATTTGTTACCTATTTTTATGCTTTCCTGATGCTTTTTCTTTTTGTCATTAAAAGAAAACTAAGGTCTCCTCTGCAATATTTCCTCTGAGTTATGATTGGCTCTGTCAACTGATAAACATTATCTGCTCAGATGCAAAATTATATTTGTTGTGAACTAGATATTGCAATGCCTATTTTCTGTTTAAAGTTTTCGCGAAACTTAAAGGGAAATATGCTCCCTGCTTAAATGATACGTACGTCCTATAAATTTAAAGACCTTAAATTCTTTATATTTTAAAACTACACTGTAAAGATTAGTTATCCGTACCTTCTAATATAATTTTGTTGAGAAGTCATGGGCCCTTCTGTATTAAAGATAGTGGTGAAGCCAGGAACAGGAAGAAGCAGTTTTCTTTGTGTTGTTGCTCCACTCCGATTTTTTTTTTCCATCTACTGAACCATCTTCCTCTTCACATTTTATTCCTGATCTGTTAACAATGTTACCGGCATGTAATGCTGGCCAAATACTAATGAGACACTTAATAGATTTGACATTTGATTGCATATAAATACTAATGGGGACAGTTTTACCTTATACTGTACCCATCACCATTTATAAGTGGATTGCAAAAAAAATCAGGCCAGGGATGTTGCGGTAATGTTGGAAGGCAAGTTTACCGTGTAGTATAACCAGCGTAAGTCTGGTTGAATTTATTTGCAGTTGTTCAGGTCATGTAAACATTAAGGCCACTGGGTAATGACATGTGAAAAAAGAAAAAAGTTGTCCTTCATGTCAAAATATTTTAAGCAAATCATCAAAGAAGTGGGATCAGCTATCTATGCTTAAAGTAAGTTCTAAGTTGTAATAATTTTATTTAGATCATTCATAATAGTACTTTTATAATCATTGTACTAGATTTCATTTTAGCAGTCAATTAGTTTTACATTTATATTGATTAAGCAGTTGCATTTTACATAGCACTCATTTAAACAAGCATTAAATTGGCGGACTGAAAAGGTAAAGCTTGTAGAATACAGACCAGTTCTCCAAACTAGGATTTTATAAATAGAAAACTGCCACTGCTGAGTGATATTCCTCCGAAGTACCATTGATAAAAGCACTAAAATAACAATTTGCACTTTGCAACTATAAGCACCATACAGAGATAATAATAAGATATTAAAGGAATCGTTTTCTAGTGTAATGAACATTGTGCTCATCTAACACACATATAACATCAGGAGGAAGATGAAATCATTTCTATTAAAATCTAGGGTTTATAATCTATTCTGTGCTTAAAATATGGTGTTTGAAAACTATGGTAAATTCACATGCAAACAAATGAGCTAAGATCAAGGTTTTTTATGAAGAGCCACAACACATTTGAGAAGGTTCTCATTCATCTAGGTCATGGTATGTCTGTTATATTCAGTTAGATCAACTGGAATCAAAGTTTAGTTCTTGAAGAAACAGTGATTGCAGCAGTTTTACATGAGCATTTTTATGTTAGACACATATAGGACATTAAAATCATGTAGCCCCTAGGATGAAAAAGGGATTTACCAAGAACTGCAATCACAATATTATATCCTAAGGGTGGCTTCAGGAGAGAGTTACTGCTGTTCACCATAAAAAGTCTCCATAAGTCTCATTTTAGAATGTTGCTGTGTTGCAGAGATGATCCAAACAAAGTTAAAGTATAGGGAGGCGAGGGTGCCTAATTAATTGGACTGGCCAATTTCTCTCCTTGCACATAAAGCAAATGCTGTCAGATCCATTTTGGATTTTCTTATAGGTTATGTGTTTTCCCAGATTTAGGCCAGATCATCTCTATAGTGTAACAAGCATTATAAAACAGTTCTGTGTTCAGTGAATAAGACTTCTTAATAGAGATGTGTTTCATTCCACCAGCAGTGGAAATTAATTTCTGTTAAAATTCAACAAAAAATTTCCAATTTTCGGCTTTTAGACAGTGAATTTTTGGCTTTCCTCCTTTTCTAGACCAAATTTTGATGAATTTCAGCAAAATTCTCCCTGGTGAAATTCTGAACATTTTGCTGGATTCTCAAACTTTTGTAACTTGGGTTTACACCCAAAAAAACAAGTTTGTTTCCAAACTGGGGTTATCACTACTTAAAACAACTGCAAATGGCTGAGAAGCACTGTTCAGTAACTTTGTATATTTACAGCAGTATTTTAATGGGAATTTAGTATATTCTGAAGAAATCCAGGCAACTTTGTAACTCTTTAAGTCTTTGTGACCATTGAAGGCCTGGGCTGGGTGGCCAAAGTGACTCTCTTGTTTTACCAGGAGACAAAATTGCAGTCTCCAGGCAGATGGAGTGGCTTAGATGCTATGTGGTATCCAGTAATTGTGCTGCAAGTGTACGCAAGAATATGAGAAGTGTGTCAGTAACTGCTATCATATTGTGGTGCTTGCAGATTGCACACCCTCTCTTAAGGCCATTCTTTTCAGCAAAACCTATTTCAATAGGCAAGAATAACATGATGTTTCTATTTGCATAATAAAAAGAATTCGCTTTGGTCAGCCATCATTTTAGCATAATATATTCAAACTTTGTCCAACTACAGCAGATAATGAACACAAAAATCTTCTAAGACTGTTAAATTTAGTATTCCAACTTTTTAAGTCTCCGCTGTAAAGCACTCAGACCCTCTAATGTGATATTTTATAATGTTGTTATAAACTGGAAGAACTTTCTTCAAGGTCTTTTATTATTTTTTCAGAAATCCTTTGAGTTTAGAGAGGATATATTTTGAGGCAGTAAAAATAAACAAATGTCTGGTTGTTGGTTTTTAAAATGATAATAATCAAGGAAAATGTGCCTTAGGTCAGCACTAAAGCTCCTGGGAGTTAAACCAACATTTTGTTGATTTAATGTTTGTGGTCAGTGATGCTGATTTTGCATCTTACACAAAGTAGGTGAGCTCATAAAAAGGAAATTGTGTCCACCTCTTTGCAGAGCAGAGCAAGCCAATGTATTTAGAAGCATAAAGTCCACTAAGTGAACATTTGATGGATTGAAAATTCAGACGCTAATGGGGTAAATGCAAACACTTGGACTAGATAAATGGCTCCCATTCCAAGAACCTTGTTGATAAGTATTGTTTGATTCTGTGTTAATCATAGACCTTTCTCAAAATGTTTGTCTCATTTATGTTATTCATTTACAGTGATAAATCAAAATATAAATACTGAGGATTTCAGTGTGAAATAATTGCCAGAAAGATTTCAAATTTACGCTACTTTTTGTGCCACCTTAATTGTTTCTATCCACATGTTGTCCTTAGACTCTGTCATATTTACCTTTGTGACACAAACTTACATATATATATACTTATATATTCAAGGGTTCCTCATCCTCTTGTATGTAGGTTTTATCATAATCATAAATACTATCCGATCTATTTATATTGGTTTTTAATTACACCTACCCTAAAGCCAACAGCCCAACAAACGCCTGTTTTGCACCATTATCCATTCGTGTATGGGCAATCGGTCAGGCATCGTTAAAGATCCAACGTATACATTTTGTGAACTCATTTCTATTTCCACACTGCTACTGAATATTCTGTATTAATGTTCTAAAAGATAAAGTAACATCTTTAATGACAGCACCATTCACAGTTATGTTTAATGGTTTCTACATCTGTATAGAAGCATGTAAATTCAAACATATTTTTACATAATTTAAGACGCGTAATGTTCATTTTACATTCAACTATTGTAAAGTTCAGAAGTGGCGTTTGAGACATGGACAATTCAAAATGTCTGATACAATATTACCTGAAAAAGAGAAGCAAATTACTGTAGTCAGGAGGAAGCTCATGGATGTCAGATACAGTGAATAATAAGCGCCCGTTTAGAAGAGTGTCGAACCAGTCATTTGCTTCCTGTGTTTTCTCATCCAGGTGTTAGTTATTTAGTTAGGTGAGTCCACTGCCTCTATGGAATGTTAAGGTCACTGTTGAATCTGAAGCATGAGCATGAATTAGTTAAAGTGACTGCAGAAGCAAAAGGAAGCTGTGTCTGTAAATCCTGTCTCTGAGCCATTCCGCACAATTAAAATGAGAGCTAAAGAAGATTGAATGTTCTATGTATCTTAGCAATACAAAACAAATACAGACACGTGCAATTTCCATTAAAAAAAAAGCAATATAAGAAGAATCACAGGGGAAGATTGATTTCTCACCCGGTCTGGTGTATTACACATTTGTCCCTAATACATTAACATGCAGTTTTCATTGGGAAACAGATAACATTTGGTTATCTGTTGATTAAAGAACTACAAATGCATAAGATGAATATCAGTTAAGTCAACAGTCTTCTCTATTTATTGTCTTTCCCTACAATGTGCATATAAAACATTGGAATGGTTTAAAGGATTATCGTGGACACCAACTGAAATTTAGATTTACTTTCCGGACTTCTTTATAATTGTATTTAAAATTGGTATCCACTGAAATGCCTTTCCCTATCTAAATGTTATAAAGCAAGATTTAAATTTATAAAAAGAGGTTGCTGGAAACAGCATTATAATCAATAAAGATATATTTACTGAATTACAATATTTCTTATGTTTGGAGTAGTTTGTTTCCTATCTCTTGTTTATTACAGTTTATTCTGGAGTAGCCTAATTAAAAAAAGGTTCTAAAATGTTTTATTAACAGGAACAGTTTAATCTGTCTATAGTGCCCAATTACCAAGTGAGGTTAGAGACGGTGCCACTTTTAATATTTTCTAATCCAAGTTGCTTGTGAAGGTTCTTATTTATCCAGGTCATGGTCTGTTGTATTCAGTTAGATCAACTGGACTTGAAGTTTAGATGTTTCTCTAGTCATCTGACTGGCTTCATCTGACTTGCTTTCTCAATTCAGAATGACTAGTACTTGCGTCTGCTGCCAGCAAGTACCCTGACAAGTCCCAATTAGCATATAACAGCAAGGTGTTAGGGACCTTCTGAATGCAACATTTGATTGTATTGTGGCTAAGAGGTGTTATTGAAACTGCCCAGAGTAAGGAATTCAAACAGCATTGTACATGGCAGACAGTTGGTGTCCAACCCCCCACCTCTATTTAGGCTTGATTTCTTTATTTTCACATAAATGGCCTCTTTGACACCTCTCTTAAACCAATCCTGTTCCTTTGCCAGGATGTTGACATTACAATATTCAAAGGTATGTCATTTTCCCTTAAGATGCAGGTACACGACTGAGTCCTGACCTGAGGAATTATATCTTCTGTGCTGAGCCAATCATATGCACCAGTTGCTGCCTCCGTGTGCTGTTTGAAAATTATTTTAAATTTGTTATATATGGGATGACCATGTTCTTTCTCCTGTCTTGCTTTCCTACTTCACTGTTGGTATTTCTGTTCTTTTCTCTTACTTCTACCTCTTTTGACAAAGGCCCAGTCTGCATATCCACAAGTTGCAAGGTGGTTCTGAGGACACCCAGCTTGTGATCTAAAAGGTGGTGGAAGTCTCTAATATAAGGTGTTAAAAGCCCTCAAGCTGTAATCTGTAAAAATGCAGCTTAGGTGGTGGCTTACAGCTCTCCCACACTTCCCCCTGACCATAGCTCTGACTCCTGCCATTTCTATTGCAGTCACACATATGCGCATATGTTAGAAAGGCAGGTGGATTCAAAGTGGAGGAATGAGAGAGCTGTCTCTCGAGTGCAGAATGGAAGGTAGGACAACTGCCTCCTACCTCCCTGGGAAATATAGTTTTACAAATGGAAAATGTGTTTTTTGGTACCTTAGATACCTAATAAGGATAAAGGAATATGCTACTCCATCAGTATCCAGTGTACAGTATACATCACTTTGTCCTTTAGCTTCTTGATAATTATTTGGACCCATACTGTTTTAAATTCACCAAATTCAAACTAGGTGCTCATGTATTTAGTTAAGAATATGTCCAGAAGCACCAAAATGTTTCTTTATGCTTTTTTTTAACCAATGAATTTAATTAAAACAATTGTTTTTTGTGCACTGGAAATACACGTTACACTTACAACAGCTAAATAAATTAAGTTCATTGCTAAAAAAAAAGCATGGGCCCAGTTTTTGATGCTTCTGGACATATTCTCAGCCATATCCATGCCCCCCTATTATGTCAACACAAATTTTAAAACAGGTGTATTCAAAGCAAAGTTCAAAGCAAAGTTAAAGGAGATTTCTAGTGTGTATAAAGTTTTTGTAAAAACCTGTTAAAATCAAAAGTATTTGGACAGGGATATAGGACTGGTAATTCCTACCTCCCAATATTGTGTTTGTGAGGAGCGCCAGCCCACCAAAAAACTGATTCTGCCAGTCTTCCTCCTGGCTTCAGTACTATCTTTATTACAGGATTAGTCCAGGACTAACCTGGCAAATGAAAACTGTTAGTACTGTGGCTTTTTAATGAAACAATATTGTGAGGTAGGAATAACTACTACCTCCCTGCCCCAGGTACTTTCCATTTTATAAAGGTTAATTTTTAGAATATAGTTATCCTGTATTTGTTAATGGTTTGTTTTGCCATGAGCACATTTTCTGTATAATATTTATTGTGTGTGTGTGTGTGTGTGTGTGTGTGTGTGTGTGTGTGTGTGTGTGCAACCTTTAACATTGCATATTGTGTTGGGGAAAGCAGCAAGGAATTTCCATATCATTTAAGCTTTTCACAGTAGGTGAATGATGTCCCTGGTTTTTACACAACAGTACAACAATATGTGCAAAAATGATGTTTGCGCCATACAGTAATGTTATTATTTATGTATAGAAGTGATTTTAGTAAGCTACCCAATATACATTGCAGCTATTTGGTAGCTACCCCTTTATAATTTATATTGCTCTTATTTTACCAAATGTGAACTATGGATTTTTGGTAGAAATAAAAACTAAACATAGGTCATAGAAATATATATTAAAAGGATAACATTTTGCAGGCATCTAACCAGTTTAAATTATAAAAAAAAAAAAAGCATTAAGTAAAGGAATGAGGATTTTTAGTCTATAAGAACAGACAAGATATGTGAGCTTCCCTGTCATTGCAAGTATTTAACCACCATTGACAGATAGGAATATTTTTTACTATAACTAACCAGATTACATGGTTATTTAATAATGGTCACAATCATTAACCATTCTGTTTACATTTTATTTTGGTCTTACCCCAAAAATAGTTACAAAAAAACTACAACACGCGATATTGAATTGCTTTTTCTGGTTGCATAGATGACCCATGTAGCTAATGTAAATCCGTGTTGAAGTCACGCTAAACCATTGTAAATGCACTGGAATGTTGTGTTATGCATCTCTGCGATTAGTCCTCAGTCTCTTGGGTCCCTGTAATACACGAGAGATCAGGACACAAATTAATATGACAAAAAGTCTTTTAACACTAAACTATCTGTACATGTTGGGCTTTCTTCTCAATGATTTAAATTCTCTTGCAACAGGTCAGAATTTTACTTTGAGGCAGCTGGGAGTTTGTCAACCAGCTTCTCGTCGAGGACTGGCTTTCTGTGCTGATATAGGGCTCCCACATAGAGGTTACTCCATCAATGCAGGCTCAGATGCTGAGACTGAAAATGAAGGCGTGATGTCACCAGAACATGCCATGAGACTTTGGGGACGAGGAGTGAAATCGGGGCGCAGTTCCTGCCTCTCAAGTCGCTCAAACTCGGCCTTGACACTAACTGACACGGAACACGAGAACAAGTCTGACAGTGAGACAGGTAAGTGCAGTATCTGCAGATATTTCTATTTCTCTATAAAGAACATTTGAACCAGATACACTATGTGGAAAATTTGGCAGAAAAGCTGTTAAGCTTGTCTGAGTAGAACCCTTTGATCTTGTTTGCTTTGATCAGCTGCTACAGGTTGGTAAATTAGGTTGTTATTTCAAACCAATTTAGTTTTTTCCCATTAAGCGAGCTCTACCTCAATAAAGCAGTGAAAAGGGTCTATTTTTGCCATTGAATTATGTCAATGAAAATCTTGATGCAGGTACAAAAAAAAGAGCAAGCAATGCATTAACTCATTATATTTTATAGCGGTTTCAACGGGAAGTATTGTTTTAAAGTATTAAGAAAAACAGATCTGTATTCCATCTAAAGAGCATGAGATGTTACTTCAGTATATGACTACAGTACTATATATGTGGAGGTACACTGTGTTCTTAGTCAGTGAAAAACACTATACAGTATATGCAATGTTTAGGTGAAGGAGATAAAGCTATGCCAGTGAAGTTCACATCTTTTGTGCCTGTCTTTTTTTTTAAGCCAAGTAATACCCAGATTATACTCCTACTTACAACAAAAAAAACCAAATATTACAAGAATTCCTTTTGAGGGCAAGCTATGAAACAGTCTTCATACACCTCCATATGATCTCCCACAGTTCCAAAATCCCTTTGCATAGGTCTGTAAATGTTTCCTATTTTCTTGTTATGCAGAAACAGGATCAATCCCTGACTAGATTGACTCACCTTGAGCTCTATTGAATTTGAGTTTACCTGATGTATAAATCATTGGATTCTTCTCTACATCAGCATACCTGCTGTGTCTGTAAAGTAAACAGTTTAACAAAATTATATATATATACATATATATATATATATATTTTTTTTTTATTTTTTTTATTTTTTTTTACATAAAGCTAAATTCATATGCCTTGACAGAATTGCTGTACACTCTATGTTATATTTAGGAAATGCCACTTAAAATATAGTTTGCCTCCTTCCTGTGTTCTGGCTGATGTAATCACAGAGCTGATATGCTTACAGTGAAGCTTTCCAAAGAACAGACCACTCTGTATATGCAGGTATGGAAAGCTGCAGCTAAATAGCAGGATAACATGGATTAGTACTCATTTGGGACACATAGTGTTCCTTGTGTTCCTCACTGTGACATAATATCTAAGGATTTAGCAAAATTTTCCATTTCCTGCAACCAAAATCTCCAAATATTGGTAACTCTACTTCTAAGTATGTGGAAAATCCAGGAGGTCTTCAGCAAAGACAATAGTGCTTCTCAATGGGACCACTCAGTGTGAATGCTTTAATAACATCAATGTGAACTTTTATCCATAGAAATGATAGGCACTAGGCAGGGTTCCTGCAGGATTTCAGATAAGTGCTGTAAAGAATCCTACAGACCCATTCTCCCGTCTAATATGAATTTCTAGCAGTGAAGAGGTTTATTATTTGTAAGTACCCCATCAATTAAACTTGAGCCAAGTTTCCATTGATCAAGAGAGTGGGCTCTAAAACTAATCCAGAAACAATTCAGTGAAGAGCTGCATTATACTTCAATAGACGAGGTGAAAAGAATGTGTTCTACTCCAGGAGAGACAACTTAAAATGCTGTGAGAATTAGTTAGATCTTGTTTGTCTGTTGTTTCAAAGTTCTCTTTGTGAAAAACAGGGTGGGCCAGAGGGGATTGTATATGTCACCTGTTATGCTCTGAGGAAGTTTAAAGCGACTGGTTCTAAAAATCTATCCCCAGGGCTTGTATGCAATCAAAGATGTCTTTCTATGCTCCTCTTAAAGACATCTCAAAGAAGTTGCAAAATCCTAGGACGGATGAGCGAGCATACAGAATAGTTTATTAACAGGGCTCAAGTGATTGAAGAACAAATTTGATCATGCTTTAAACTTTCTGGCTGATGAGAGCAATTGAAATCACAGTAAAGAGAGGAGTGTGGCCTTTGATGTTCATTGGGGAAATGGATTATGGTGCAATTAAACTCCACAGAAGTACACACACAGAAGTACACATCCTAAATCTAAACAGAAGACTTGCTTATCAGAAAGAAACAAGCTCATTTGGGTTTATTGAAACAATTCATACAGGTTGTAATCAGTTATACAAGACCAAAATCAACTGCATTATATTTAGCAGAAATTGAACATTTTAAGTTTGGGGAGAATGTTGTTTATTACAAAAGACACCTTAAAAACAAAACAAAATTTCCTTTTTGACATAAAGCAGATTTATTTTCTTTATTCTTTTCTTTTTATTTCTTTTTGGACCTCTGCAAACATTACCTGACTGCAGAGGCACTTTTAGGGGGAAAAGCATCAGAAACAAAATGTCTCTGGTGGTGCCCCACTTGCCATTGCTCCATATGGAAAAGCATAGACTGTTTAACTTGTTTCATGGTCAGGGCACCCCTCATTGACTGTGCAAAAAATTCTAAAAATATAATTTCATGATTGAGGTATTATCAAAACTGTTTGTGAAAGATAATAAATTATTCATTTGAAACCAACAAGATTCATAAATAAATTAACACTTGGTTAAATTGCCGGACAGAGATGCAAATATAATAATAAGGGAATCCCGTCCATTACAGGTTACTGTGTACCAGACAAACAATGCACTGAACAGAAGTGCTTTTTCCATCTCAGAGTTAAGTGCATTATTCGGATATATATGAGTACAGGATAGGTGTAAGTGCAGCGAGGGTAATGTAATCGTTGGTCTCTGTGGGAAGGTTACGGAAAAGATTACAGAGATAGGCCTTGGATCTGGATCTGAAAATTAGAGAGGTGATGTCTGGAACAGATAGAAAGAAGGAAATGTAGAAGACAAAGTATATTCATGCAATGAGACAAGGCTAAAGGCTAACAAATACAGACAAGAGTATTAAAGGACTGGTAAACCTAGAAGACTGGGTACATACGTGATGAGATTTGTAATGCCCGACCGTTCGTCACTAGCCAGCAGCCTGTCTGACAAATGACTGTCGGGCCTGGCAAAAGTAGCCCCCCCACAGGGAACTGCACAATCGCCAGTGATTTACCAACATATATAATCCAAATCGGGCGAACAGGCAACCACCCACACCATACAATATTTCCTGCGCGACTGAACGATACTCGGTAATATCGATCAGACAGGCAGAAATATTGTATAGTGTGTACCCACACTATACATAGCCTTAAAGTTTATGTATACTTTTTATGTGGATGTTAACCACTGATAGCAGGTTGTAAGAACTACTCTAGCATCTTTCGCTAGCCTTAAAGGCAGGAAGTCTTGAAAAGATAAAGAAGTCTATCAAGCCATTGTGTAATATATACACTATTTATATATTTATATACATAATAATCTGTCTGTTGTCTGTCTGTCTATCTATCTATCTATCTATGTATTCATTGAGGAGGGTCTTTTGTACTTTTAACAAAAGATCATTAATAAATATTTTCCTATCTGTTGTGTTATACATTTAAATTTATAATATGAGCTGAATGCAGAACTAGTGTGCCATCTGTAGACCAGTTTTGACTTTGTAGAGTTTTATCAGTACAGAGTATGCAAGTCTGCATATACATGCTACTGTACATCACAATTAGATGCCATCACAATCTGATCATGGATACTGTAGTGTAGAAAGCTGGTAACAATCCAATGTACATTTTCTGTTCTGACCGAATGTGAAGCTGACTGCAATAGCCCATTGGGAATTTACTGAATATATGCAGCTCTGGTTAAATGTGCATTCTGGGTAAATGCCGGAAATGGTTTAACACCAGCTATAAATGAAAAAGTCACATCAAAGAGCCGCACAACCACTAATGAATAGCTTGTGGCAGATGTGCGTGTGTCATCATACTCTAGAATATTATTAGATAAAACCATATGACATGCATGCATTTATAGAGTTAAATACAATCAAACAGATTCTTAACATAACACCACTTAATATTAGACCATAAAAAATATTATAAATGTAGTGAAAATAACCACAGATCAATGAGGTGATAGTATTTATGAACCAGGGCATATAGGATTAACCCTTCCCTTATGAGGGAATTCTAGAAAACCAGAAATGGTTTAAAATCCTCCAAAACTATAGCCACGCATCCACCATACACTTTAAACTGATAGTCCCCAAACGTATATGTGTTAGAAAAAGCATACTTATAGGCCACAGTAGCACAGTCACAAAAGCGGTAATGTCGGCAATATTGACACATACTGTATATACAGCTTAATTTGAACCCCTGATACTCACGGACACAATAATAAGCCCCTCTGCTAAGTTTGAATAACTTTTGCGTCCACTGGGAAACAGACACTGCTGAACTCGGTTGTTTGCTCCAAGCACTGGATTCTGTGGCTGCACTTGAAACCAACACTTCCCCTCAGGTGTGAAATCCATGGAGGGTCAGAAAATTGCAGAGTAACAGCATAACTCTGCTCAAAGTCTTGGAAACACCAAATCAAGTCTCATTTGGTTCAAACAACACTCAGATCTGTACAAATTTGAAAACTAAACAGACTATTACAGTAATTCTCCTCAACGCGTTTCATAGATGGAAAAGTGTTTTCTCTTCCACCTTTAAAAAGTGTTCCTTTTAAGTGACAAAAAAGTTTATTAAAAGTGGCAATAATTATATTTTGAAAAAACAAGTGAATATATTGCATGTCCAACCTTAAAGGGTATGTCCAGTGAAAAAATAACTTTAGCTAGAATTATAAATAGTAATAGCCAAATATTCCCAGGAAGGGACTTACCTGCCATGGTCCCTTGCTACATAGGAGCCGCCTCCTGCATCTGTTTCAAGCTTGTTTCGAGCAAAAACAGGAGCAGAGGGTTTCTGCACTGACTGACTGACGCTCTACTTTCTGGCCGCAGCTGTCAGGCAATTGGGCGTGATGTCACGTTGCGTCTTTACTGACAGCCGCAACCAAGAAGGGGAGCAGCTGTCAGCTGCAGAGCAGAGGAGGACCCTTAAAGGCTATGTCCACCCTAAAATTTAATATTTGATATGTTGTTCCCCCTGGTCCCCCAGCCCCAACCACGTAATTTTTAATTTCAGAAAGCCCCCCCAAACTCTACTTACTTCCCCTCTTTCCTTCGCTGCACTCCCGGCCCTCTGCTTGCGAGGAAATGCAAGCAGAGGGGCGGGACCGGCAGCCGCGTCTGTGATTGGCTGAGCGGCAGCCAATCACGAACGCGGCTGCCGGCAGCTCACTTCCGCGTAGGAAAGCAGAGAGGTAAGTAAAACATTGGGGAGCTTTCTAAAAATAAAAAGTATGCGGTTGGGGCTGGGAGACATGGGGAAATGCTTTGTGTTAAAGGGGATTAAGCTAGGGGGAGGGATAGCAGAACGGGAGGGAGAGGGAGGGGGAGGGAGGGGGGAGAAGGGCTGCAGTACGCATGGCAGAAATCTCCGGAGGCCAGGTAGCAGGCAGAGCCCTGCTAGCCTCCTGGTGGTCAGTTTTTGGGACTTTGGGGGGGACTACAGAGAAACAGATGGAGTTGGGATGTGAGGTAAGGATTAAAATACACACATGGTGGGGCCAGTAGTTGGGGGATATAGTTTTGGGTTTTGGGGGGGGACCGCCTTAAAGGACATGCGTCAGGTAAGAGGCTTGAGGGGAATATTTGGCAACTATTAATAGTGTGAAACATAGGTTTAGGGGGGTCCTTTACATTTCTAGCTAAAGTAATGTAGCCTTCATGCCCTTTAACATGTCTGCTACCTGACCCCCAAATGAAATATTCAGCACATTATAAGGTGTATTATGGACCAGATATGTAAGTATAAAGCTAGCCATACACGGACAGGTGTTCTCCCCAATCTTTTCATAGTTTTCCCCTTCTAATCTGTGGAGAGATAGGAGACTAGTGATGGCTAACACAGAATCGACATTGTGAGAGATCCGATCGAATCTATTGGATATCTCAAAATGTTGATCCTGTTTATGGGGGGCTTATTTCTTGCCTCCATTCTAGCAGAGTAATCTGACTCCTCCCACAGGTTGCATTACCAGGAGGGGGCGCCAGTCGGGAGTCTTTAGTCACGGACCTGTAGGTCAAAGTTGTACATCAGTGCTACAGCCCCCCCTGTTATTGTCCTGCAGATCAAATATATGTATCAGCAGCAACCCACAAACAAAGCCCCAACACATGTATGCTGTGCTGTCCTGTCTGTGCATTTCGTGTGTTATGTGTAATGATGTACCCACGATATATACAAGCACACACTACAGATACTGAAAGACAGTACCGTAAGCGCAGGTGGCAGATTTGATTTGAAGCAGTGAATTGGTGTTGCCGGGGGGGGGGGGGGGGAGGGGTGGGAGGGGTTCTAGGTGCCAGTAGCAAATCTTGCACAGTGCTATTTAACCAAAGGCAGGCCCTGCCTCCCCCATGCATTAAATCAAGGCTGTAACTGCTGACTAAACAACAATGATTGCTGATTCCCCTGCTGACTCATTTGCATATGCTTAAGCTTTGTAAAGCTCATTGAGCAGAGGGAGGAGGCAGATTACTCAAAAAGAACTTATCATTAATATTGTGTTGCAAATGCATGTATATACTGGTAAAAACAGCAGTTGGGGTTGCAAACTGATAAGTCACACAGTTTTTTTTTTTTTTTTAAGGGTGGACATGTCCTTTAAACAACTGTGACTGCTACTATACTCGTATAAATCATGATTCAAACCCCTCTCCGTAAGCCTCATACACATGCCGATCGAGCTGCCAACTGAGCAGGCCATCGGGGTCATGCCTCGCTCGAAATCGAGCGTGTGTACGAGGCTTTAGTGAACCCCCTCTGTCTATCCCTCATGCTCCCTACTGTGTATAACATTGCCCCAGGAAAGGTGCCAATTTTAATAATATTAAAACCCATAAGGTACACTTTAGGGTAACTTTCCATATTGTCTACCTCTTCCCTTATGCACAAACCCCATCAATAATCTCCAACTGGTATTCACCTAGTCTAGAAAGCCTGTCAGGTCACAATTGCGACTGAAGCACCACTAAGTTGTTAAGTTTTTAATGGGGCCTGCTAACGTGTGCTGGGGATTTTAAGTGTTGTAGAGTTGAAATCCTGCCACTCCCCTTTCCCCCATCTGCTTGCATTGCCAGGGAACAGCTTTTTCTTACATTGTCTTTGTTAAGTAATATGTTTAATCAATATTTTACATTTTGCCATTGATAATTATTTAATCATCTATTTTACTGTAATTAATAAATTCAATGGGTGGAGTTTACCAGAACCCTGATTTTGTAGTTTTTGTCAGATTTGGTGAGTTTTGTAGTCTTTCTCGCCCTTTCTCATCTATCATGCAATAGGGTTGCAATCAAATCTTATAAATCTGTGGTTATCCTGATCATTTTACCCCACCATTTTAACGGCATTTGCAATGCTGATGTTCCGGATCTCTGCATATCAATTATAAATAATTAAAGTAAGCTATAACTGCAACATAATGTTAAACTGTGTGATTTTATTGTTTCATATAAGCGTCTGCAGATAAAACTGCCCCCTCTTCAGTTTCTCCTCTAATTTGTCATTGATTTAACTCTTTCAGCCATTACTACATAACCTCAAATAGAAATCAAAGTAATAACATTAAAAAAAAACAAAAAAAACTTAATGATACTTCTTGCTAGTGTCTGAGCTATGCCATTCATATCATGTTTACTAAGAAATTCCTTGAGCGTTGTAGAAAATTTCAATCATGGTTAAACGATTATGGAGCAGATTTAATAATGCCGGTATCAGACGGATGTAATATCGGGTTATTGTGGGCTTTGCACTTAAGTGGGGGGGGCTGCGCCATTTCCAAAATGGCACCAGGCATTGGATGCATAAGTGAAAATGTGAAGTTTTGTTGGTTAATTGAACTTTTACTGTGGTGAACATTGTCCCTTTATAAATAACCACCTTGCAATGTAGTTTCTATGATCTGATTCTAGTTACAATTAGCAAGCATAATGGGGAAATCATAAATAGAAGTTTGTTCCTGAACACTCTGCTATGATGAATGACATAGCTCATAAGTGAGTTAAACCCTTTGATATACAGTAATGGAATGTGAGCCAAACCTGGCCAGACACCCCTGTTGATGTAAAATAAAACTAGATATTATAAATACAGGTACTGGTTTATAGGTGCAAAATTGGCAAAAAATAAATAAAAATGGTTAATGTGCAAGTAAGATTTACATTTATTGTTTTTTTTTGTGCAGACATTTTTGCCTGCAGTTAGCCCATACCCCTGCTTGCTAAGTACAAATATCTATAAGTAAATCACTAAGGAAATCCCAGAACCTCCAACTGAAAATGCACAATAGTGTGTAAAGTATCTGTAAGACAACCAGTGGCTAAAATAACAAGTGTGCAATAAGCATTTGTTGACAAGAAGGGAATAACAAGAAAATGATTGGTGGAACATATGCCATACAGTTACATAAATAAAAGCAATCATTCATTCTAAACAGGCAATGGTATATTTCTTTAAACACATTTATAGTAAAAATAAATAGTGCAGCCCCATATCACCTATACTCCTTTTATTGATTTCAAAGAATTTAATGTAATGTTAATTGGACAGTTGCAACTCTTATTGCACTGTTACTAACCCTCACATGTGAGCCTCTGAAGGAACAGAATGTGTGACCTTATAGGTCTAGCAAGACAATGTTTACAGCTAGGCAAGTAGCAATGAACTGTTAATGCTAAAGAGACCAATCCAGCTCTCATGGTTAAAAATATATATCCAAAATTGTTGATCCTTTAGTCAATTATTCTATACATAAGTACAATGTAGGAAATAATAAGGGGATCCCGTCCATTACAGGTTACAGCATAAGTACCAGACGAATAGCAGTATGCATAAGTGCTTTTTCCATCCCAGGTAAAGTGCATTATTTGAAGATGTATGAGTGATCAGGTAGGTTAAGTGCATTTAGCGCGCAGTGAACATAATGTAATTGCTGGTCCCTTTGGGATGGTTACGGAAGAGTTGGAAAGATGGGCCTTGAATCTAGATATAGAAATGAGAGGATGTCGGGGATAGCAAAAGTGGTAAAGGCAAACAATACAGACATTATCTTTTGTGCTTTAAACCACAGGTTAACATATCCAGAGTAAGAGACATTAAAGAGAATAACTCAAAATACACAGATCTAATGTATGGATTGTTTTGTGTGTACCTGCCCAAACTCTATATTAACATTATAATACTAATATCTATGCAGAATTGCTAAATCATAAACTTACTGTAGCAAGTGGGAATCTGCCTGTCACCTTCAGGATACATTCACCTTGTATATGCATATTTTTAAGGAGAACATATCCTAACAGCTCCTCACCAACCACCTCCCATTACGATGTCCCAGGGTGGGAACCTAAATTGCTAGTCCCTCACCCTTGGGTTTACCTTTTATAAGTCCGGCCAGAGGAAGGGTGGACCTAGCGGTTTAGGTTCTTACCCTGGGTAGGCTCTGTACTCTATGTGCATGCACAAGTGTGATTCGTATAGAGTACAGATTCCGTCTACCTGTCAAAGCGGCAAAAGAGCAAGTGATCGGGCAAGTACCTTACCTTCCTTTCCGGCTCCTGTAGGTTTTATTGAAGAACAGGAGGTAAGACAACAGCTCCTTTACCTCCCTTTTTTCAATAAAACTGAATACCAAAAATGTTTTCATCAGTGGAGAACACTTTAATGCATATACACAATCACCAGATTTTTACGTACAGGATGTGGAGTTTGGATTACTGTGAATGGGGGGGGTATGTAGATATGTGGACAGACTTTATATTACTATGCATATGTGATATATGGTACAGTGTACCAGTTATAATTCCAAGAGAGAGCTTTCCAGGATTACTAAAACATTTCACATTGCAGGAGGGGGGGGGGGGAGTGAAGCTAACACTGGTAAGTTACTTAAACTTAGTAAAGATGCAAATCAAACATTTCAAATAATCATCCAACCTTTGTTAAGGTGCCCATACACTGGCAGATATTATGATCAATCGACATGCGATTAGACTTTTCATTGATTGGCCAAAAATTTCCCCATCTTATTACACAATATTAGATTACGATCGGGAAAGTCTTAGGTTGATTGGTAATTGATTGTAGTGTTTCTGAAGGTCCAGTTTAATGTAAAGGTAATGTAACCTGACAATAGACAACATTAGGCATTAATCACCAAACTAAGTTCGAACAATATGTAGGGTACATCTACATTGTACATCGCAATTACGACCGTCATAACCTTTTGTAGTGTATGGCCACCTTTAGTCTTTTCTCTGTCATTCAAACACAGGATTCCCAGTGCTCCAGTGACTTCACATAAATCACATGCACAAGGTATGTTATAGGGGTACATAGCTTCTCAGCCTAGCATACACTATTTTTTTTATGATGTCTAAAAACAGCGTGTGTTAAATAAAGGACATAATTGGGTGTAATGATGCAACAAATGTCTAAATCATCTAAATGTCTAAAGGCCGCATTTTACAGCAGCGGTTCTTATCTTGAGATTTTACCATCTGACCTATTCAATTTTTATAACAAGTAGATTGCATAAAAGAAAGGGCTAGACCATACAGAGAATAAAATTGAACAAATAAAACAAACACCCTATAACCCCCAAATGTTACAACAATATACGCAAATATGTTCATATATTAAAAAAATTATAACAAAGAGACAACAAGTCCAAGATGACAGATTTGAAAAGATTTGCCTCAAAAACCCAAACACGAAACAATGACTCTCAAGTATTTATAATGAACTGATCACTCCATATCAACCATAAAACACAAATTCCAAATAGCATGGGAAACGGATCTTCAGGAAGAAAGGGAACAAGATGATTGGATGAAACCTTTAAATATCTGAACAAGGTAGTCTTAATGTAGCACTAGAGAAACCTCCCTAAAAGTAATGTATAGATCATATAAAGTACCTGCTGTGCTTGCTAAAATATACCCAATGTTGTTCACATTGTTCACAGGTGTGTAAACAAACTGGGGGACTTTTATCATATATGGTGGCAATGCCCCACTGTTTAAACCTGGGATATCCATATTTGAAATCCTTCAGAATCTGAATGTATTTCATACCACCTACACCAGTGGCTTTTTTAGGCCAAAAGATACCAGAATAGCATTGCAGCACAATAAATGTATTCAATTGTGTATGCTCGCAACAAAATTCATACAGGGGCACAATGAAAGAAACCAAACTTAAACACCACAGCGGTAATCAATAGAATTAACTCCATTGATAAATGAACGTATATATTTCATACAATGCAAGATTCCATACATTTGTTTAAAAAATTGGTTATTATGTTACGGCCACCCAACTCTATACAACTGCCCATTTAGGAGGGGGGAGGGGGTAGGGAAGAGAAATATAAACCCCTTAGAACACATACAGAAAACAAATTATACTGGAGGGGTAAATGAAAACAGAAAGGGATTACTGTGCTCTCTTATAGATTATATCTCAAGAAATTACATACATGCCAGGTTGTTAAGATAGAATAAGTTAACTGTTGTTAACTTTGTAAACTCTGTTAATTATTGAATAAAATATTAAAAATACATACTACAGCCCAAGGGAGGCATATGACGTTGAAAATAGTGTATTATATACTATACTGACAAAGATCATATGTTGATTTCAAATTGTATTTTTTTTTGTTTATTACTTGTATCAACACATATAACAATCTAAATGATCTTAGAAGTGATATACTAGTTCAATGCCATATAATTTACAAGATGTCTTGTTTTAAAAATCTATTAACACTAAAAGAAAGGGCTAGGCAGTTCAAAGAGAGATTAGACATTTGCCTATAGATGAATGTTCTATCTATCTAATATCTAAGATAGACGTGCAAATAAGTATTGCACTTTTTGAAGAGACCCTGGAGTGCTCCTATTTTCGTTGGTTACCATAATATCTAAGTAGTGTATGGGCACCTTACGTCCTCACCCCTGGGTGCTTTACAGATCACATATTATATATGTGTGAAGTTGTTCTCGCCATCTGGTCCTCTTCCTTCTTGCTGCAGCAGTGTGATGTAGCATTTGGGAAGTACTATTTCCCACTTGCCAGATTGCTGACTATCACCTGACAGTAGCAAAGCTAACCATAGCAACGAGGGAAACTTTATGCATAAAAGCTGATTGATAATTTACCCAGTCCTCACCATGGTAATAGCCAACACCTAAGGGGGTCCTTGATTCATTTATTATTGAAAGAGTTGATATTAGAATCGGCTCCAAAGCAATATAAATTTAATGCAAATTGTGACCACCATCAGTCTGGATAGCAAGTAGAGAAATAGAATCGTCACTTGCAGTTCAGCAGTCATGTATGTTCCTGTCCACAGCTAGTGGTTCAATTGGGATTTAGAATGAAGTTTCACGTCAGCTAGAAACACTGATAGATTTAATTTGCATCAATGATCACTGTGTACAGGACATCCTACAATTCAGTTTCCTTTGAAATGGGCATGAAGTGTCAATAGAAACCTTAAATGTACATTGCAAAGCATGCAAATATTAAAATGTTTTGGGTAACATTATGCATGTGAATGTTTGGACACTGAAATGCAACAAAAGAACAAGATAAATGAGATGGCTTTTAACATTTTTTGTTGGAGACATCCTACCATAGTCAAATTCAGCAGAAAAAAAATCTGGGAGCCCCGCGCCGCATTAGGGGATGGGGCGATTGACCCAGAGGGGGAGGGCAACCCCCCTTTCCCCTTTGTCCAGCATGTCTTCCGGCTTCCCAGTGTGGGCCGAATCTCGCGAGACGCGGCGCCGGCCTGACTTCATAACGCCGCGTCTCTCTTTAAAGGCGGAGCCACGAGGTCACCAGCGCCATTTTAGCAGCGCTGGTGATAGGAGCAGAATCTCCCCTCCTCCCACCCCTTCAAAGTTAATTGTAAATATTGTTACAAAGTTGGTTTTAAAAAAAAAAAAAAAAGGAAAATTTATGTTGTGGAAGTTGGATCACGGTGGCGGGTACACCCTTGTTGAGAGGTTTATGGAGCCGTTACATGCCCTCTGGCAAGACAGAGGTTGGCATTCAAGCTGAGATCTACGGCTAGGTTGGTTACAACAAACATGGTTATGGTACGCAGGGTGTACAGTGGTGGAAAATATAATTTAAATTTAAAAAGGCATATTTATCTAAATTGATTTAATTTATTAAATCATATGTAATTTATTAATAAAAAGCCGTGGCCTATTTTGTAACCCAAAAAGGATAGTGGTCTGTGTCTTATTTATAGTGTTAAGTATAGAAAGTTAAAGTGTATGGCTGCCTGGGTCCTGTAGGTTTTGTTTTTCCTCTCTGGGTCTATTGTTCTGGAAACCTGCATCATGTGCGTACAGAATGCCAAGTGTTCTTTAATGGTTCATGTTGAGGGCACTTGTATGAGACCACAGTTTCCCTTTAACACCAGCTCTTAGCTGGCACTCTGAATATCTGCAAATCAATATGGATAGCTTTGCCTCCGTATGGGTGTCTTTTGCGATAGCCACACGGTCACCACTATTCTAGAATTAGTTACGCTGACCCTTTGTAAATAGGTTAGCATCATTTTAACATTAGAATTTATCGCTGTGGCTTGTCCTAAATCACCCTGTTTGTGTATAAGGATTCTAGTGTGCTTGTTTGAAACGTTGTGGTTTGCAGCTTTGGAAAGGAAGAGAGAAAGGCTTGTGCTTCGCATAAACAAACATGTATTTAGATGTACTGTAGTGAAATGGTGATTTTTGGATACATTTTTCATTTGTTCCAAATGTAGCTGTGCAGCTGCTATGGCTTGTAAGTTATTTGAAAACTCAATGCCAAGTAATATGAAGTCTGGTCTAATTAAAGATTTCTCAGATGTTACAGTTCTAAAAAAAATTGAATTAGGAACTTCTGGGTAATTTCCAGAGTTCTATGGAAGCTCTATATAGTATATTGGCACGCCATCTATTGGGCCTTTTTGTAGTACATACATGTATATTAATTTAGGAACCTTGGTCACACTGTAGAACTTTTTTGGCTGTATTGTGCCTATTCAGTATAGAGGAGTCTTATATGCATAGTGATATACCATTCAACTTACTAGTTTTTGTGGATTTCATAGCATTTAAAACATTTTTTATAACTCTTTTCGTATACAGAAGTAATATCTCTGACAGGATTAATGGAAGCAACAAGTCAATTATCCCTTTGTATTTCTCCTTTACCTCGCCTTTTCCTGCATAACTTCGAGTATCTTATTGATCAATGCGTAAATCACAAATGACAATCACTTTATGAATGGCATAGCAATTGGTCGAGTTGAAATATGTCAGGTGTGTCACTTAAATTCATGACTGGCAGATACTGAACAGTACCATGAGCAATATACCCTATAATCCATAATTTGTTGGTCCCCAGCTCTTTTACTAGGCAAAGCGTCCATACTGCAGTATTTTTTGCAATAATGTGTTCCCTTCATATGTTTTATTTACATTATCATAGCTAGGAAACAGAACAATTCTGATCCCCCCCCATACTGTCAAAGTAGGTACAATGTATGTGGAATAAATCTTATTTATTCTCCTGCAAGTTAAATATAAGGTACATTTTATTTTTGAATTTTTTTTAATTTGAAAATTCTGCCTGATATTTTGAGTTTTATTTTAAATCAATTTCCCTTATAGGACTTTTCGTAATTCTTTTTCCCTACAAATCACTACATATGCAGTTTTTACGAGTCATCTGTGCCTTCTAGCACCCCAGTATCTGTCATACCCCATCGTTTCCTTTCATTGTTTCAGGCACATTCCTGAAGCATTAACATTCTGCAATGTACAGCTTCATTTATGGAGGTGCGGTGCCAGCAACCTACTAAAAGACAGGTGTTCTAGCTTGGCACTGTATTTCTAGAGCTCCTTCCCTGTTAAACGCATTTGGTGCAAGATGTAATGTAAAGGAAGAAATAGCTTGGTGAATCAAAATCATAAAAAGGATGGTGAAAAGCAAGTTATGCGGGATGATTTCTGCAAGGAAGTGCTAAAAAACAAAAGGAAAGGGCTTACAGTAGGTGCACATAGGTAAAACCTAGTAAATGCAAAAGATTTCTAAAATGTTTTAAACTTCTTCTATCTAGACTATGCAGTCCCAGACCCATTTCTGCTAAAACCACCTACAAGAGAAAGTAATTTCTTCTTAAAGGGGAAATTAAGTAGTAAAAAAAGATTTAACCCTTTTTAAAATAATTATTTACATTTCACATACATATGCATTCTAAATATTTTTATATTTGAAAATCAATTCACCAATTCATTCAGCTGTGGTCAGTAGTTAATTGTCATTTCCAGTTCTCCAATGGTCTTTTTTTTCTTCCCAAAATGCTCAACGGTAATTTTACCGCATTGACTGGGTCAAACATGGCTCAGATCTCTAGTGAGCATCAGTACTCATCAAGTCTACTTTTCACAACCATTAAGGCTGAAGCCACACTACGACGCACAAAAAAATGCTATGTGTTCTGTCCACTTTGCCATCCACTTGTGTCTGCTTTACAACGAATTTTCAATTGTCATAGTAACCTCATGTCTAGTAATTGTGTCCGCTTCTCTCCGCTTCTGTCAACTTTTTATGCGCTTCCATAGACTTGTATTAAGTGCAATTTTGACAAAAACGGACCAAAAATGGTCATCGCATGCGTTCTAAAATTGCAACGGATCACAGCATACACAGTGGGGCCTACTTCCCGCGATTTACATTATAAAAAAATGGCATTGCAGATCGTAAAATGTAAACGGATCACAAAACGAAAAAGCGCGCTAGTGTGGCCTAGCCCTTATTTATGCACAGAAAATTGCTTGATAGGCAGATTAAGATTGCTTTCTATACTTATTATAGAGGCTCCCTTGTTATGGTCAAATGATTTAAATCATCATAGAATTAAAACCAGATGACACTGTTTTACTAGGGGTTCCAGATTTTTGCCTCAGCTGCTTAAAGGGCATCTCTACCTTAAAATGAATGGTTCTTATTAGTCCCCTGCCACCAATATCAACTGATATATTCAATACTTTATTAGATGTATTACTAACCAGATATTTAAGTATATTTATTGCATCTATTTTGGCATAGTAAGCTGGCTCCTCAATCCATGCATTCAAGGCAGTGACTACTGACATCACAAACAATGATTGATTGCTGTTTTCCCTGCTTCCTCCTCTGCACATGCTTAAGCTTATAAAAAGCTCATTGAACAGAGGAGGAGGCAGATACCTTTTCAAGCAAATATACACATTGGAAGTCGTACTAACCGGAACACATGCACATCTGTCCAAACGCCTATATGTAGATACCGTTTTCAGAACTAAAGATAACTTAATATCGGTTACAAATGCATGTGATAAACGGGTTAAATAGCATTAAGGGCATGGCAGTCCGTTTTTACCAATAGTAGCCAACATGCAGATACTTTTTTTTGCAGAAAACTTTTCTTCCTCAAAAGTTTGTAGAACAGTGAAGTGAAACAAACCCTACTAATAAATTGGATTGGATTTTCCTTTAATGTTAGAAGGTCATTTATTTTCTCAAGTGTAAATGCAAATAAATGGATTTATTTTACTTTTTTGCTTTTGCTTTTCACTGGTCATAATGGATATTAAAAACTGCACATTGATTTATTCTTATTTATAAAAATGGTATTTGAAAGTCAGGAATAAAATGTGTCTTGGCAGTAAGTCTTGGTATCACACTTCGTACACTGTAAAAAAAAAAAGAAAAGAAGACACAATGACAATTTTTTTATGCAGTACTTCACTTTTTCAACAAATTTTGCACTTACGGACTATTAATTCTACTTCCTACAGCCTGTGTTTCTTAAAGGAAATCCAATGTTCTTAGAGAAGCTGATTTCTTTGTAGGTTATTATAAAACCAGTACGGACATTACACTGACAGATCATATCCACATGGATTTGAAATTTCACACCAAGTTTGTCAGAAACATATTGTAAAGATGAAAGAAAGTGTAAGCAAACAAGGCCCATGTGTACTGAACAGAATATGTTTGTGTATTTCAACTATTTTACATAAAGGTAAATGCAGTGTGAGCTCAGTGCTTAAGGTATATGTATAAATATTTTGTAATGGTATATGCAACATTATATAAAGATTTGAATTATATACATTATAACAGATTTTGTTAATAGACTAGAATATTAAGATTTTGTTGTAATAGTTTTCAGACTTTTCCAGAATAAATTATAGTGATTGTATTTCATGCTTGTAGTGGCAGGTTGATTTCTATATCGGTTTATCATTTTTTGAAAAGGAAGTGTGGAAAATTTCATTTGAAATTTGATGCATAAAATGTAAAAATTTCTGCTCTTTTGTCTTTCAATTGGGTTCAATCGAATTTGGACCATTCCGTAGAACTTTGGCTTGATGGAACTTGTTGGCTTTGTTTATCTAGCTATAACTCATGGTCAAACTGTTTCTCTGCAGCTGTTTACCTTCTTTGGAGGGTAATAAGAAAATATGCTCTTGGCATTATCTGTTCTGCGCCCTCAGCCTACACAACTAGGAAAAATGAAAACAGTCATAGAATATCTGAAAAAGGAAGCTCAAGGTTTAAAATAAAAAACAAAAACCTTACATAATATATATTAGGTGGGTGACTCGAATAATTAGAGGACAAGCTGTGAATACCAATTAGGATTTTCAGGAAGACATAATGTATTGTGACAGTATCCGTTTAAATTGAGCATGGTATTAATTCCTAATGGCCCATGAATTATGATTAGTTAGTGTGTTAATTTTATGCATATTTGATCATATTGTATTGAATAATGTTCACTATTACCTTTATACATTTATCTCAAAACAATTTTGTATTCATAATAAAAGCGCTATATACATGCCAAACAAGGCAGAAAACTCTTTTTACTAACTTAGTTTTGTGTGTGCAGTGCCACTTCTCACCAATATTTATTGGAAGTAACAGAACAGTGCCAAGTAAAAAACAGTCATTTCACTGTAATGGTTTAATGTAAGGAGAAGTGCTGAAAGTGTCATATCAACCCAATAAAATTGTTTCTTTAATACCTAATCACTTGGCCATATACGATTTAGCAGGTTTAAGGTATGCATAGCCACATTTGTTTTTACATTGCATGCAGTGCTACCCTGGCTTTCCTGCAAAACACTTCCTTTATTTTCTCCAGTCTGCTAACATTTAGTGCTTCTATGTCAGGTTACGTTTATACAGGTCATGGAATTCCGCGTGACTTTTAATATAATTTGTGTTATCCTTTATATATTTAAGTGGTCGGTTTTAAACAAGGTACAACAGCATTTATAGTTTATGAGAGCAGGTGTTTGGAAATTCTGGGATCAGTATAAGGCTCTTGGCTTGTGGCTTACATGCATAGGTTGGGGTGATTTCTAACATCTATTAGAATTTAAAAAGGGATGGATTGTCTTATATACATCAGTGACTGTAGGATGTAAGGAAGTAAACACAATATTTATCATTAATGAAAAACTGTTCTTGAAGTTCAGTAAATAATATAAATGGACACAGCCTCTGCCTCTTGTCTTTACACAGGTCATTCAATCATTTCAACATTGATATATATTTATAGGGGTTTCGAAGAGCTAGAGCAAGTTAGCACAATTTTATGGTGTAATGAGAGTTTGGTTTGTTGTTTTGTGGTTAGTTTAAAGATATTTGAACTTGTGTTCTTGTGTCCATAAGTCACTGAAGTGCCTGGTGATTTTTCACTTGATAAGCATTTATAACAGGTATATTGTGTCTGGCTTGTAGAAAGTAAACATTAATCTTTATTTAGTAATAAGGACTATATCCTGTGATATTTATAGAAGCCCTCATTATATTGCATAATACCAATAGAGGTCACAGGGGTGGAGGCGACTTATAGACTAATTTATGGTTTAGGCAGAGGGGCATTATTATTCACTATATAAGCAGGATTGGACAACGAGGGCATATTATTAGCAATAACAGCTTGTGTGCTGTGCATCTCTGATGTGCATTATGCCTCTAGGCCTCTGACCTCATGGCTTCGTAGGCAGTGAAAAGCAAACTTATAATAACCCCTCTCTGTAGTATGTGCATTACCATTTTGTCTAATTAAATCCAATCTTTATTGTAATAAAACTATGTGGCACATGAATAATGGTCCTATACTACTTACTGAAAATTGCTATGTTGAAACATGTTTTCTGAATATCACAAGTAATATCACAGGATCAAAAGAATAACATTAGCAAATACAGATACTTCGTAAATAAGTGCTTGTGCATAAATAAATATGTACAAAAATTTCCTGTTTGCAGACACCATAATTGTCGATTATGTCTCAATCCCTGGTTGATTCAGTTGCTCTGTAGATCTGAGCATGGCCACAGCATAGCCAGGGTAGGAAAACAATTGATTTTTTAAAAAAATATGTAGAGGAAGACGTCACCGTGAGAAGAACAGAAATAAACGGAAGTAGCACACCAAGTGCTACTTCCGGTTTCCACAGGCCATTTTCAGTAATCCTTGAACAGGTGATTCGAGAATCTTCGAACATTCGAGGGATTTGCAAACCGGCCATTCGATGATTTCCGAATGCCGAAAGTCCCGCAGCCGGACTTTATAAGTGCCCTTGTGGCCACATGAGAGGAGGAGATATGGACAACCTATTGCTAAAGGCTGAAAGCACGGTGGATTTACCAACTTTCCTGCCTTGCATCTGAAAGGGATTAATGGAGGAACTGGACCCCATCCCCTTCCTCTAATGGCTGTCTGGAATACCTACCCAATATGTCTTGGATACTACCTGAGTATCCACTAGAGCTGATCTCCCGGTCTTCATCTTTAAACTGCTGACTATCAAGAAAACTCCCTGATGTACCACGATATTTCCCTAAGATACTTATCCCTTGTGATATGTAGGTCCCTGATTTCAGCTGTGTGACGAGGATATCTGGAATTGTTCGCTTATATGGATAATATGGACCCCTAAGAGAAGTAATTGGACCTTCTATCCAGATTTAACGAGGAATAGGGACATATCAAAGGTTTTAAATATGATTAATTGTAAATATGATAATGACTGTCTGTGCTGCATGGTTGTGGAAGTTGTTGATATATTCACTGGTCCTTTCTGCTTAGTTGAATAATGGCACTGGCTTCTAATTTGTCTACACTTTTTCGCTGCTATTGGCCAATAAACCCACAGCTAGGGGATGTACTATGAATCATCGTACATAGCGACGCGATCGCGCATACACATGAGGGTTGTTTCTGTCCTGGCTTGGCCTATAAAACATGGTGGCGGGTCACCAGTAACTTACACCTTTGAGAAAGCCTGGGGTACCGGGTGGAAACGCGTTAGGGGGACCTACTGACCTACGTTTTGATGACATAAGCACTTCCCTTGTTACAGCAGTTGCCTACACCTGAACCCCATGGGTTGCCTTCATTCATGAGCCATGCATAGGGGCAGATAAGTATAAACTGCTCATACTGCAGTTACCCCTTTTATATTTTGCATTTCCCACTGGTTAAACTTTAATCATTTAATGATGCTCTGCACATTATAATCTATCCTGCTGCTATACATAGAGGCTGCTACTTGTATATATTGTGTTTTAATGTTTTAACGTTGTTGTTTTGCACATGACTAATCCCAGATACGTATGTGTTTACATGCTAAATAAAGGAATGCATATATTTTCACACTAATTAGCTGAGTGCTGCAGATTTCTTTTTTCTACTTTAAGTTTGATACCTTTTGGGGCTTAAGTGTGTCCCGCAGCTCGAGCTGGGGACCCCCCTCCCCGGAACTTAGAAGTGACTTGTGCAATGACAAGTGCCTTTGTTGGGGGTCCTGCAGCTTGAAACCAAGGACCCCCATTGGCTCTTAGAAGAGCCCTAGGGGGGCGTGTCTTCTTTCTTCCAATAATAAAATTAAATATGATGGTTAATGTGTGATCATTGATTGCAGGCATTGAAAAATTTACCAATCACAATTGGATTTGTTCTATAATATAGAGTGCAAATCCCCACAGAGCTCATAAGTCATTTCTTTTTGGTGGCAGAAGAAGAAGATGCCTGCAACACCAGCACACCGCGGGTGTCACTGGTGGGCTCAGTGGCATCGCCTGGTGTTGGTGACATCAGTGGAGTTGGTGTCGCTGGCTGAGAAGACTGAAGACTTTGGATAAAGACGCTGGCAACACGGCGACTTTGATGTCGCTGGTGTCGCCATTGTGGAAGAAAGAAGGAACAATGGTGATCCTGGTTTTTCGAGCCTGCAGGGCCCCAAACAAAAGGCACTTGTCAGTGCGCAAGGGCACTTCTAAGTGCCGGGTAGGGGGTCCTGGTTTGAGTTGTGAGACCCCTTAACCCCATAGGGCACACAATGTCCTTCTATGACCCAGGGGGGTCCCAGGTTGAGCCACACGGCGACCCCTGAACGTCCAGCCGAGGGACTTTTGGAAAAAGACGGTCGTTTGAGGACCATTTTTGAAAGTTCGCAAACGGAATCTCGGAAAAAGTTCAGAAAAAGCAGCGGATTTCGGGAAAGCCGCGAGATCCGAAATTCACGGAACCAAGTTCAGATCCGCAAACCAGCCATCCCTAGTGAACAACCATTTTAAACAGTGGTGCGAAAGCAGTTTAAACAAGCCGTGAAATCGCCTCAGATCCGAGTTCGGATCCCCAACCGGCCATCCTATTGAGTAGTTTTAAACAAGGGATACTGAGCAATGGCAAAATAAGTACTGGATTGAAGGCATTGCAGTACGCACACACCCCAGAGTTAATGTACTTACATAATGAGGAAAAGTCTTTTTTTTTCAGTATAGTTATCCTTGGATTTACACAGGATTATGGCGAGGCTGTTTTAGACAACAGTTATGTACATCTGTCAGGTAAACTAGTGAATAACATAGCTTCTTCTGCATTTTTAGTGTTTTAACACCAAGTAGGTGCCATGGCAGGGGTTAAGATAGAAAAAAAGTACCCATAGCTGCAAAAATATAATAAATCACAAGAGCAGGGTTTGCATCTCTCTATAAATTCCTCTGTTTATTCATGGCTTAAGCCTTGTGAAGAGTTCTAATGTACGTGCTACTGTAGATAGGGCTATAAATTAACAATAAAAAATATATATCTTACTTTACTCATATATTATAAAATATGTATTCAAAATGCAGCTGTCCTTTAGATTATACACTGTAACAGTTTACAGTGAGGGAATAATACAATTTTTTATGGTTAGAAGATCAAAATAGGAACATGTTCTAAACAAGAAAGCTGCATACCAATTAAAAATGATTACAGAAAATGAGTAACACAAAATCTGAAGTAAAATGATATGCAGTTTATACTTGAAAGGTTTCATAGCAGGAATCTCATTCTGAACCCATAGAAAACATTTAGAAATATATCAACATTCATTGGAACTGACATGTTCTTTGAAAAGTTCAAGAGAAGAATTTTAGCTAACTTATTTAGCATTATCCGCTCTGTCATGTTCAATAAAACATGCTAACAGGGTTTACCATCACACTGCTTTCTCTGTTATAGATAGTGACAAAAGCACTGCTTTGTTGTGAATATAAAGATATAAAAAGGCCCAATGAGTTCTATAACTTTAAAAGTTTGAGGCTTGCTGGCTTCAGGCATTTCGGAGCATTCTTTGAATTCCAAAGTGACATATATACCCCCATATTTAAAAGCATGGTAAAGTATATTTCTAGTAATTATGTAACTGATACATACGTATCTGTAGTATATGTGTTGACATAGCTGAAAGCCATTTATATAAGGTATAATACAGGATGCTCTTGGTATACTGTGTATTATAATTTTAAAAAAAGTTAAAAAATTAACCCAGCACTGGTTTTCTATATTCAACAGCACTCTCAGCTACTGGGTGTGTTAAAGGTAACTCCATTCCCCAAATAACGTAAATTTTAAAAGCCACTTTCGTTATAATCTTACCTGTCTCAAACGCTTGCCACGCTGAGATATAGCTACTTACACCAAAGCATATGCTTCGACAGAGGTTCTCCTCCTGTCTTGCTTCTTGTGTGAGCAGTTACAAGCCCATGCTCAATTACAGCTCGATTGGCGCGTCACCCATTCACGGCCATGACTGACAATCATTCTGAAGAGAATGAAGATTGGCGAGGGATTGGCTGTGTGTAATTAGCTGTTCTCAGCGTGGGAGCATCCGAGTCAGTAAGATTATAATGAACAGCGGGATTTCAGGGTTAATCTTTCAAAATTCTTACGGTAATTTTAGGGATGGAGTACCCTTAATTGTAATTAAAAATAAATTAATACACTGGTTCATATACAACTTATGTAAACATTACATACTGTATGTATATCAGAAAGATTTAAGCGAAAAAGCACACAAAAACATTCTTAGAAATGTGTACATTTTGGATCTCATTGTTGTTCAGTATAGACATGCCATTGGGACCACCTATTCTAATATACCACTTTGTGTTTTCCCCTAAGCTATCCTTTAGAACCATGATTCTCTTGTAATTGAAAATGCACAGTCTTCCACTCTAGACAAAAGAAAATTAAAATCATGTTAGGACAGCATGTTCAAGCTAATTGCCAATTATATATGTGGCAATATTTCTTTTTAACCTTTAAAAATCACGTATGACAAATTAACAGTGTCTGGGTTATAAAAATCAAGTGTCACTCCTTTAAATACTGATGCAGAATACCACAGGATTTATTGTTTTCACACGTTTAATGAGATTAAAATGCATGAGAGAGCTGATGAAAATTTAAATAACCCTTTTCAAATCATATTTTGGTTCACATAGACCATTTTAAAAATATAAAAACCTGAATACATAAAAAAATACCTTTTAAACCAGAACAGTAACTGTGTACATGATGACTACAGACAGCAGCTTTTTGGAACAATCTTCATATGGTTTTAAGCTAACAATTAGTCAGCAATTTTCTAATCATCACTATTTCTCTGTATGTGCTGTCTACTTCATTGTTTCTGATTAAAGGGGGTGTTTGTCTACAAACAAGCATTGCTGTTGACAATGAAAAACTAATTGTGCTTTTATATAAAGCATTTGCTTTTGCTAAATTGGGGTTCTGTTGTCAATCAGATTTTTACAAACAAGCCACAAAGGGGGCCACTGGGTTGTAAACAAAATAGAAACTGGGAACATTCTGTATCTAAAGCCTTCTGATAAGTTCTGTAGCTCCCACTTGCATGCACGCCTTGTGTATATGGTGTCCACCAACTACAGATTTTTCTTCAGATTATTAGGTGTTTTCAAATAGAGTTCTACCTTGTAGTTCAGGTAACCTTAACTGCATGTGAATTTCAAGCTATAGATTGCTCAAAAACTAATACAAAGAACTATAAAGTCTTAAAGGGGAACTGTGGTCCAGAAATGACTTTAGGTAAATGACATGGATTACTTGCTTCCTGGTAATTTTTTGCAATTTCTATAATTTTTTCTAAACATAATTTTAAAGATATTTAACATTTTTGTGTGACACGGTAACAGTCTACACACACAGATCCCCTCAACCTCAGCTCTGAACCATGTGACAGAACCCTCTCTCTCTGAGTCCCCTCGTCACTCCATGGTCCCATTGCTACTCCCTTGCAGTCCATGCAAAACCACTATGCCTCCCCTCTCCTTCAGTCACAGTAAACTGCTTTCTTTTCTGGTTTCTTCTGCTTTTTTTCCGCACTGAGCCATGTGCAAAACACGCAGATTAGAAGGAACTTGTTATTGTTGACCGCAGATTCAAACCCCCCCAACCCCACTGACTTTTCTGATCAGATGATTTTTCATAGCTTGGCTGTGCAGCACATAGAGGAGGGGGTGATGGTATGGCTCATTTTAGGCAGTGAACCTGGCCTTTTAGCAAAGTTTTACTTTTCACAAAAATAGTTTATAAAATCCACTAAGTTTGGAAAGGAGCATTTTATTCATGCTTTTAATTCTAGCATGGCTTATTGCAAATGTTTGAAAATGATTACAAGCTATTGTAAATAGTCCTAAAGGACAATTCCTAAACCAGCCCTTGCATATACATCTAACAAGTATAAAACCTAGTATGCGTTAGTAACTGCTCAGTTTTAGTAAGATTGGAGTAGTTGGGCCTTACCACATATATACAGAAGGTTAGTAGGGTTTTGAGCACTAAAAAGGGAAAAGAAGTAAATGGATATGAGAAACATGTGGCTTGTAGTTATCAACTGATGTTTTGCCATACGTCGGTTACAAATGATGTGATAAAGTCGTTAGATTGTTAATTTATTTATTGGATACAATATTACAAGAAAACTTTTCTAGACTCTTCCATTTAAAAAGCATTTAATAGTACTTGTTCTTTTCCCTTAAATGGCATGTCCACCCCCAAAACTAATCCCCCAATACTGGCCCCATCATGTGAGTGTAGTTTAATCCTTACTCACATCCCAGCTCCATATGGTTCTCCTGTAGTCCCCCCCCAAATCCAAAAACTGCCCACCAGGAGGATAGCATAGTCCTATGTGTACTGCAGCCCTTCTCCCCCTCCTCTCCCTCCCTCTCCCTCTCTCCTTCAGATTCCCTCCCTAGCGTATACCCTTATATAATATAGTATTGCCCTTGTCCCCGCCACCCAACCTATATTTATATGTTTAGAAAGCTCCCCAAACTTTACTTACCTCTCCTCTTTCCTCTTGCTGCCGAAATGAGCAGCCGGCAGCCGCGTCCGTGATTGCTGCCGCTCAGCCATCACAGACGACTGCGGTCCCGCCCCTCTGCTTGCATTTCTCGCAGGCAAGGGCTGGAGCGTGGCGGAGGAAAGAGGGGAGGTAAGTAGAGTTTGGGGAGCTTTCTAAACATATAAATATATCGGTTGGGGCTGGGCTGGCGAGGGGAATCTTATATTAAAAAATATATTTTAGGGTGGACATACCCTTTATAATCAATCCTTGTATCAGATTTTGTGGGATTTTATGGCTATATCATAGACTTTACAAGTGAGGCAATACAGAGTTGGAGACATATACTTGACATAAAAAAATAAAGGATTTTTACATTATTGATATTGAGAAGAGATCTCCACAAGCGATTTAAAACTAATGCCACGTGTGGCCTGAACATAATCAAGAAACTGACTTTCAATCCTCCATTGAATTATAGAACACAGAACAGATTTGATCAACTTTTAAATTCTCTTAAAGGTTCTTTTGTCATGAATTTTTTATTGCCCAATTCTTTTATGTTCATTTTTGTCAACAATCAAAAGGACTTTTATATGTGAATTCATTGAAATAACTTTGTCCTTTAAACAAATCCTAAATTTAGGAAACAGAAAAGGTAATCATAAAAAAAATAATGTAATTGATTTAGAGGAGTGTACAGTATATCTCAAAAAAGGGAAAAGGTGGTTTTTCCATAAATGTGGGCTTTTAAAATAATATTTTGCCATTCATCAAATGTTGCAGCTAAGACCTGTTAAAAGGAAATAAACTGTTTCAGAGCTTCAGGCCACAGGAGTCGAGTAAATGTAACTTTTGGTTAGGGGGAGAAGGTAAGTTAGATTTTATTGCCTTTTCATTTCTTGAACATTCAAAGCGAGTTCTCAAACCACCTTGGGTGTGAAAAAGATCTTTACTGAGTGTCAGATATACAGTCCTCATGCAAAGTCACAGTCACACTAGTTTGTATGGAGAGGAACATAAAACATATTTAGCATGTACATTCTCTGTTACTATGCACAATTAAGCAAGAGACTCTCAGGTTTGTTTGCTTTTTAATACACCTGATTTGCCATTATCCGATGACATAGGAGTAAAAAGTGCTTGTCCTGGACATGATGTTATCAGGGTGAAATGGAGATTACTGCCGCCCAGGGATCCATTGATGGTGCATAACATACAGAGAAAGTTACTATTCTTGTATCTATTATTTGACCAGAATAACAGTAAGATCAGATTCATTTCAATGAGGCGGATAATCTTTTTATGAATATAAAGGTTCTTCCCAATCTTTTTCCATTAAATATACTAGTGGATGACTAGAAAGAAAACATAAAGCAGAATAATAAATATAATATAATATATAATACCACAGTCTCCTACTCCAACATTTTCTGCTTCCCTTGGTTGCTTTAAAAAGCCGGGGTACTGAGCAGCAGAAAGGACACAAGTGCAGTGATGGCATATAATTAAAAGATTGTCAGAAATGAGTATTAAGTGTTAAATAAAATTGATTAAACCCAAGTAATGTGTGTGGCTGGGACACAAAGAGCATTTGAAACACAGCAAAGTTTTCCTTTTTCTCCATGTTACAATCTCAAGTTCCCGCATTCTGCAGGCAGCCAAATAAAGGGCCTCATTAACATTTGAACATGGCTCACATTGTTGTGTGAGTGTTCTATCAGCTAACACATTATCTATCTATAGTATCTTCTACCACTTCTGGTAAGGTGATCAGTCCCTGCCATGACAGAGACGTCACTGCACATGGCTGACTGCTATTCCCGGAAGCCTCTACTGCTGCTCTCGTGAACAGAAAGGGCACATTAGCAGCAGCAGTGGAGAGTATGATTACTTTGTGCTCGGAACTTATTTACTTTTAAAGAAAGTGTACAGCTTTTGGGGTCCCTGATAACATATTAAAAGTTTTATTAGAGGTGGACATACCCTTTAAATGGGACATTCAACGAATCAATTAATATGTGCTATGTTAATTGGATTACTTTGAATCATAGACTTAAGTTACAGACAGCTACAAATGTAGCCCCTAAACTGTCCTTCACTATAGAAATCTAAATCTCTTTGCACAGTGTAGGGTTTGTACATGTGAATTTGGAATACAGATTTGTTCTATGGATTGAACAAAACAGTTTTGAGCCACAAAACAAGATGATAACGTTTTGTTCATCCATAGAAAAATCGTATCCAAATTCCCATGTACAAACCTAGCACTGTGCAAAAGATAGATCTGTTCTATAATGAAGGGGATCATGTTTAGGGGCTACATTTGTAGCTGTCTGTAACTTAATGTCTTTTAAAAAGCCTTCTCTAAAACCCTTCTGATTGTTTATACCCCTATATAGATCTGGGGCATGCTGACACACAATTCACAAAGGTTTTTCTGTAAGCAGGTTTTGTGGCAAAATTCTATGATACCCGTATTATTCTGGATGCATCCTTGCATTAATTGTTTTCCTGGGTTTTTGTTTCAGGAGCTACAAAAAAAGAAAATATTGATAATATTAGTATATTTATAGTTAAATTAAGGTAGGTAATCATTTTCTTTTGGCTTGCTGTTTTTTTAATGGGTCTATAAAGCACTTAATGCATTAAAAACCACAGTTGTGTTTTTTCTTTCTGTCTCTTGACAAGACTGTGACATACTTTAACTGACATATCTATGTTTTGTCTCTTCTATACTCCTGTATTTTAAATTCGGATTTATTACAGGATACAATTTTTTCTATTAATTGAATAAAAGTTCATGGCCAACACAGACAATACACACTTTAATGTGCTTTATCTAACAACTAGTTCAAAGTAAGTAGTCCTTACATGGGGAATGGAATGGAATGTGCAATGAAACTATTTGTATGCTTCTCCATTGTTCCAATGGTTTTTAAATGAAAGAAAATAAATTAATTGGCGATGTTGTACAATTACCATAAATTCCCAAGTTTATTGCTTATAAATATTAGCCACTCAAGTCATTTCAGAAGCTGAGCATTTAATCTGTCATAATAAATATCGTTGCTAAGTGTAAAGGATTTCAGCAGATCAGGTTATTCACCCAATTCTTTTCTGACAAAAGCGAGTTAAAAAGATTAATTTTGACAGCATTTAAAGCATCTTTTTATCTTTAGCTATTTGCCTGTTTTTTTTTTTTCTTTCTCTTCTTGCATACAGCCGCTTCCTTATCAGTTTGTTTTTAAATGATTCAGACAATTATTATTTTTCCTCTTTTTAAAAGGGCATGTCTTTGAAATTTTTGTTATATAGTATGTCCCTCCCCCACCCCAACCGCTATAATAGATTTTCAGAAACTCCCCTCTTCTTATCTACCTCTTTCCTCCGCGTACTGTTCCGGCCCTACTGCTTGCATAAACAGCAGCGAAGCCGGACTGGCAGCCGCGTCCGGACGTGGCTGCTGGCAGTGGAGATGCCAGGGAGAGAGGTAAGGTAAGTAGAGTTTGGGGGAGTTTCTGTAAAATCTATTTATAGCGGTTTGTAGCTAGGGGGAGGGAGATCAAAATGGGTGGGAGAGGGGGGGGGGCTTTTGTGCGCATGACAAAATTCTCCCGGAGGAGAGACGGAGTCCTATATGGACTCTGCTAGGCTCCTGTGTAGACAGTTTTGGGACTTTGGAGGGGCATAGCAGGGCAGCCATTTGGAGCAGGGATGTAAGGTAAGGAATGTATGCACTACACAGTGGGGCCACTATGGAAATTATAGTTTTGGGGGTGGGACATGCCCTTTAACAATGTGCCTTTCCCCCATGAAACTTAGTCAGCTGCTATTACGGGTATGGCACAAAGCTGGGAACGTTTTTTATTCTGACTTATTAAAGATTAAATGGGACGTCAATAATTAATTGTTCATAAAGACAGTCCCTAAATTGAACTTCTTTACCCTCAAATCACCACCTGCAGATATATTTTTAATATATACAGTAGTTGTGCGGTATTACATGTGTGTTAGAGCTGCCTTTCAATTTAGCATAATTGCTGGTAATAAAATACATTGTTATTTAGTAAGTTATAGAAAAGAAATAAAAACAACTTCCTATGAATTATATGCAAATTTTGCAGTACGGGCTAATGATAAGCTAACTGCAATAACCTTGATTAATATTAAGCTAAGAAATATTCTGCAAATCAAATAGAATGCTGTCTGTTTAAAGAATATAAAGGAATGTGAGAAAGAAAATATTTCATTAACACACCCTCATTTGCTTCTTCTCCTTAGGTGAGTATAGACATGCTCACAGGGCTTTATAATGAGAAAGACATGAGAGAATTCTAAGATCCTCCTCCTCCCCCGGCAAAACTGAGAGTGCTGCTTGCTCGGGGGTGTGGACTTTATTTTTTCTATATAAAAATTAAAAATGGGTTGAATTTTTCCTTTAAAGTAACTAATATTGAATGTTTAAAGGAGAACTATAGTGCATATAAAGTAAAAAAAAAACAGTTAGAAGTACCTGAGGTAGGGAGATAAGGTAGTTCTTGCTTTTGCCAGGCTTCTTCAGCGCTTCAGCACTATCTTAATACAGGAAGGCCCGACACCAACCGGCAGGTGAAAACTTTATGTGCCAGCGCTCCTCAATGAAATGATATTGGGGGGTAGGAATAATAAATCCTTCCTGCATGTCCCAGGTACTTTTTCATTTTTAAAAAGTAATTTTTACAGTGTAGTTGTCCTTTAATAATAATGTTGGATATTGCTGTAGACTCTTAAAAGTGGGGAAAACTATTTGTATCCATAAAATCACAAGATATAAAAGGAGGAATGGAAATGTTGCTGGGGAAATGCAATATTTCTTTGTCACTGGAGAAAAATACAAGAAAAGTATTTATGAAATATTTTAAGACCCCAAGGTCTGTTCATATTCCAAGTGCACTTGTTCATGCAAGAGTTCCATGAACATAATAAGTTATGCCTTACCGAATAATGTGGGGCCATGACCCAAAAAAATCTGGTTTCAGCAAAGCCAAAGCAGCCACTGAATTATACCATTGTGAAAAGAAAGGCAGAAAACCCACGAGAACAAGAAATTATGAGGGGAAGAAAGAATAATGGACGGAAAGGAAATAACATAAGAAACACATTGGACTCCGAGAGAAAAGAGATGCATATGAATAAGAAAGAAACATGGAAAGAAGATAAATGGATTATATTATAGCCATAATATACTCCCCAATCACCTATAAGAAGAGGATGTAATGCTTTGGAGTGCGGTTGGTGACATGTATCTTGTATAGATCCCTGAACAATGAGCCTGGTAGGTGGTTTTTTCTGTTAGAGGTGTTTTGTCACAGATTACAATTTTTATAGCCGTTAAAAGATGAATCCTCTTCTGCTGTTGGGATGAATCTGAAAAGTTTCTAAGATTCCAGGGTAATTCAATTTATTTTTATCTGTAGTGTCTGCATGCCACCCTTTGTCTTTTATCTGAAACCTTCATCTTGTACAGTACATAGACAAACAGAGACCCCTATGGACTATAAAAACAGAGGTCAATTGCACAGTCCCAAGTGCTCAACAAGAATCAATGAATGGGCTAGTTTTTATAATGCTCTCTTCCGAGCCATCATTTACTCCTATTAGATAAAGTATAGCTAGACTAAAATTGTAAAAAAAAAAAAAAAAAAACTTTATTAAAATTAGTGATAAGAATCAAGGTTTATTTTTTTATGGCAATAAAATTTAGGTAAGTGGAAAAAAAATTATATTTTATTTTTACTCCAAACTGCACTTCAAGTTTTAATTTTAATATGCCATTTGAAATTACTTGTATAAACAGGATTCAAAACAGTAGACAGTGCAATAGTACAATATTCCATATAAATCAGTATATATATATATATATAATATATATATAATGTGTGTGTGTGTGTATTCTGTGCTCTCTTAATAATTCTACATTATGTGTTTTCCAAACGATTCCTTATTTTTGTGATTAGGAAAGGACTTTAAGGTAATTCCAATATTTTCATGGTAGCCCTAATGTAAATGAGCTTTTTTGAGAACCCGATAAAAGTATCACCAACACTATTGTCTCTACTCTATTAATCTACAAATGACTTAAATATTCTACTTATAGTATAGGGTGACTCTGGTGTGCAAAGCCCTATCCCTCCGCTTCCAAAACTGTACACGGTCAAAAATGGCATATTCGTAGCTTATGTTTGAGTGCTTTTCTTAACCATAAGTCTAGTGGCCGGGTGCTAAACACCCCAAGCCCATTGCAATGCAGCTAATCACAAGAATCAAATTCAATATACTGAGAGTTTGCACGAACCAGGATGAAGGAGACCAAGACTGTACTGCTGTTGTTAAGATAGCCTTTATTACATCCGCCTTATGCGTTTTGGACAAGAAGGTCTTAATCATAGCCAGGGTATCCTTTGTCCTGGTTTGTGCAAACTCTCAGTTATTGAATATTATATAATATATTTTTGAGAACCCTAAGTAAATGAGGCTTTTACACTCTGGTGCTGCACTCAGGATTACAGAAGTGGCACTGTAGGCTGTAGTCTCAATTTGTGTATAGCCTCAATATGGAATTTTAACTACTGTTTGGTTCTAGGATCATTAACGATTGCAACCACTAATATTTTATTAATAAATGTACAGACTAAAAGCAACTGCTCGGTGGCAGAGCTGTAAAGAACTAGAGAGGTAGACGCACATCTCTACTGCGCGTCCTTTGGCTCTTTCCACATAGCACACAATGACCCCCATGCATTTCACCACCCTGACTATCTTTAAAGGATTAGAGTTTTAATCATCAATTTAATCATCTGAACAATATTTCTCTCTTGAAATTAAAACTTTGTCTTAGTTGCAGTAAAGCACAAAAATGTGCTTACCAACCTTTGTTCCCTTGGCCACTGTGTCTTCTGCTACTTTTGGGAATGGAACAGCAATTGGGGAGGACCGAAGCAACCGCACTGTGACTGGCTGAAATGAGCAGAGAAGACGAGGGAAACGAGGGTAGGTAAGTACATTTCTTCGCTGATTTAAATGTTTTAATATAGTGTTTAGGGTTGGGGGGCGTCTCCTACAGTGTGTGATTTTTAGATTTGGGTGTGGAGACCCCCTTTAATTTGTAATTTTTTTTAACCATATATCTCAAAGCTTTTTGGGTGGTCCCCTACAGTGTGTGAATTTTTCTTATTTTAAGAGTATCTCTACCTTTCAATAAAACTTTTTCTGTAGTGTAGTGGACCCTATCCTACCACCAACTGCTATATTTGTTTGCAAAACAAATAATCAGAAAGGTACTTACAGAGCTTCATTCCCCGGCGTTCTAATCTGCCCACTACTTGCAGGAAATTGCTAGAAGGGGGCTAGACCAGCAGCCACATCTGTGTTGGCTGAGAGACAACGCACCTATCACAGACACGGCTGCTGGTAGTGTAAATGCCAAGAGGAAACGAAGCACTTTAAAAAACGATTATTCATTTTTTTTGTATACAAATATGGTGGTTGGGGGTGGGATTTAAGAAAAAGGATTTAAAGCTAGGGCACCAGTCAACAAACGGGGTAGGGGAGGAGGGGTAGAGGGAGGGAGGGGAGGGCTCAAGTCAGAAACTTCTCAAAGGAAAGGTAAGAGAGACAGGCTCCTGCTCTCAATTTCTCGGGCTTTTGCAGGAGAACATTTGCAGAAAAGTAAGGAATGGATTTTTAAAACACTGGGGCCAATAGTGGGGGAAATTTTAGTTTTGGAGGTGGACATGTCTTTAAAAGCCTGAGGAGCGCAAAGGGATCTGGAGAAAGGGGAGGGAGAGATGGGGTGCACTCTGTTGCATATGCCAGAGTCTTCAAGAGGACAAGGAAGAGGAAACATCCAGGATAAACACAGAGCGGCTCCTACTCATCAGTTTCCTGGACTTTCATCAAGCCATGCAGACAACCATAAGGAGCACAGAAAAAAGGTAAGAATTTTAACACTACACAAGGGCCACAGTGGAGCAAATTTAGTGGACATGCCCCTTAACCTAAAATCTCTATTAGTGACAAGTCCTCTATGCCCTCTCTTACTTAGGGATGGCATAGAACTCGAACTCGAGCCGAGTTGAGCCAACTTTGAGTTCGGACGGACCCGGACTTCTCGAAACTATCCCGGCCCGGACTTCGATTCCGGACTTTCGATGATTTCGAATGTCGACTGTTCGAGAACGTTCGACACGGTCGAACATTCGAAAAAACCATCGAATTTAAAAAAAAATGTCAAAATCACCAAATGGCACTAATTTGAGCATTGCCAGCCCCCTGGGTGTAAAAGGCAATGCGACCAGTGCCATTAGTATGTGTTGGAGTGTATTTAGTGGAGGCTGACAGTGTAGAGTGGAGAGTAGTTTTCTGACTTCTGTCTGTGGTTTCAGATGGGTGGTCTTGGACTCTTGTAGTTAACCACCCCTGTATCACGATTGAGAGAACAGTCTATCCTCAGCTTTCCTTGAAAAGATACATGAGGGAGAGAATCCAAAGGGTAGGGGTCTGTCCGGAGGGGCCAAGCTGCCTGTCCGAATAAGTTCAAATCTGAGGAACTAGACACTATGTGCTGTCTACAAACGCTATCTCCTGGTCCCTTGGACAAGATACTCGAGGACAAGAAGAGTTGTCTCTGGTTGGATTGTGATACTATGCCCTATGTCTCTCTGTGGTCCACTTCACGTATGCTCTCCCTACCCAATGGTAGGCTGTTCCTCCGGATCAAATCAAAACCGATTATCTCTGTACCCATGCTTCCCTTATCTCTCTACTTCTCCTGCACGAAGCAACGCGAGGGAGAGAGCCAATGGGGTAGGGGTCTGTCTGGAGGGGCCAAGCTGCCTGGCTCCGCAATAATGTTGTCCATTGCAGTGGGTCTTATCTAGGCGCGAACATTGAATCCGCGAGTAAAGTTTCCATTAAACCTATACCGAGCATCGATCCGCGGGTAACATACATGGTATCAGACGCGAAATCGAACTCCGTGAGTAAAGTGTCCATTAAACCTAACGTGAGCATTAGTAATTCTGCGAGTAAATGTACATGGTATCTAGGCGCGAACATACGAATCCGCGAGTAAAGTGTCCATTAAAGCCTATATGTGAACGTCGAATCCGCGAGTAAACTGTCCATGGTATCTAGGCGCGAACATCGAATCTACGAGTAAAGTGTCCATTAGAACCTATACGTGAGTATCGAATCCGCAAGTAAAATGTCCATGTTACCTCGAACGTTCGAACACGAGAGTGCAAAGTAGCGGGCATGAGAGTACAATAGATTTTTAAAAAGTCCTGTATTTGGAACATGTTCCCCAGACCATTTCCCGTCCCACAGCCATTTACATTAAAGTTACCATTAATAATTTTTGATGTGTTATTTGACTCTAACTTTTCAATATCTTGCTATTCGCTCTCCATAGACTTTAATGGGTCCGTTTTCGAACTTTCGAAATAGTTCGAAAGTTCGAAAACGGACCGAACTTTCAATAGTTTCGACCATCTCTACTCCTACTGAGTATTGGGGTAGTGTGTTTGATGATACAATGCTAACTATAATTTTTTTTTTTTTTGGTGTGGTAATATATTGTACACACCTACATGTACTACTCTATTTAGAACTTGTAATGATCTTAGTTGAATTATTAAGTTTTTACTCAAAATTTTTAAAAGAAAATAGTAGCATAGAGGACATGCTTCTAATTCATTCATTTGCCTGGCTGATCATAAACAAATTTTTAATCTGAATCCAGACACTTTTAAGTTACCTTTTTAGAAACCGCATGACATTTGGATTGTAAGAAGCTTTAGGGATCTAGCTTGGTGAGATGTTCTGAAATAGTGAGAAAAGGTTTAGACAAGGAAAAGTACAAAGATGCCAAGGTTCTTTTGTATCCGAGTCTCTTTGATAAGTTGAGAAAAAGGATTAAACTTGGAATCCGTGATGAATCAAATGATGAGCTTGGTGTCACTGCAGTCTACTCATATTCCTATTTATGTTACAAGACTCTTTAATGAGACTCTATACTTTCGCTAGTAGAAAAAGATTAAGGGCAACTCCAGCCCAAAAATAACTTAACATTTTAAGAAGCATTACCCCCAAAACCCGACTTTCGTTTTAACCTTACCAATTCTCCCTTGGTAAGTTATAGGAACTTACACACATCAGATCCCTCTGCATCCTCCCCATCTCCTGGTAATGACTGTCATTCATGGCTGACAGCCATTACAAAAGAGCTGTTACTAGCACACTGTGCTTGCAACAGGAGAAGATGAGGCTGGACTCCAGCTGGTGATCAGCAGTTTGTAAGTACCTATAATTCAGAGTTGTTTCATTGGAGAAGGTATGATTAAAATGAAAGTGGGGTTTTGGGGTTTAATGCTTCAAATAATGTTTAGTTATTTTTTGGCTTGGAGTTGCCCTTAATTAGATAATTTTCTAAATGACGTATACTTTCCTGTCCATCACATTTTGTTCCTTTTTCCTGTATTTAGAATTATTAAATACGATCTGTGATCTTCTATACCATTAATTTGTTACCTATTTTTATGCTTTCCTGACTGCTTTTTCTTTTGTCATTAAAAGAAAACTAGGTCTCCTCTGCAATATTCCTCTGAGTTATGATTGGCTCTGTCAACTGATAAACATATCTGCTCAATGCAAAATTATATTTGTTGTAACTAGATATTGGCAATGCCTATTTTCTGTTTAAAGTTTTCGCGAAACTTAAAGGAAATATGCTCCCTGCTTAAATGATACGTACGTCCTATAAATTAAGACCACTTAATTCTTTATATTTTAAAACTACACTGTAAAGATTAGTTATCCATCGTACCTTCTAATATAATTTTGTTGAAAGTCATGGGCCCTTCGTATTAAGATAGTGGTGAAGCCAGGACAGGAAGAAGCAGTTTTGTGTTGTCTCCACTCCGATTTTTTTTTTCCATCTCGAACCATCTTCCTCTTCACATTTTATTCCTGATCTGTTAACAATGTTACCGGCATGTACTGCTGGCCAAATACTAATGAGACAACTTAATAGATTTGACATTTGATTGCATATACTACTAATGGGGACAGTTTTTACCTATACTGTACCCATCACCATTTATAAGTGGATTGCAAAAAAAATCAGGCCAGGGATGTTGCGGTAATGTTGGAAGGCAAGTTTACCGTGTAGTATAACCAGCGTAAGTCTGGTTGAATTTATTTGCAGTTGTTCAGGTCATGTAAACATTAAGGCCACTGGGTAATGACATGTGAAAAAAGAAAAAAGTTGTCCTTCATGTCAAAATATTTTAAGCAAATCATCAAAGAAGTGGGATCAGCTATCTATGCTTAAAGTAAGTTCTAAGTTTGTAATAATTTTATTTAGATCATTCATAATAGTACTTTTATAATCATGTACTAGATTTCATTTTAGCAGTCAATTTTTTAACATTTATATTGATTAAGCAGTTGCATTTTACATAGCACTCATTTAAAACAGCATTAAATTGGCGGACTGAAAAGGTAAAGCTTGTAGAATACAGACCAGTTCTCCAAACTAGGATTTTATAAATAGCAAACTGCCACTGCTGAGTGATATTCCTCCGAAGTACCATTGATAAAAGCACTAATAACATTTGCACTTTGCAACTATAAGCACCATACAGAGATAATAATAAGATATTAAAGGAATCGTTTTCTAGTGTAATGAACATTGTGCTCATCTAACACACATATAACATCAGGAGGAAGATGAAATCATTTCTATTAAAATCTAGGTTTATAATCTATTCTGTGCTTAAAATATGGTGTTTGAAAACTATGGTAAATTCACATGCAAACAAATGAGCTAAGATCAAGGTTTTTTATGAAGAGCCACAACACATTTGAGAAGTTCTCATCATCAGGTCATGGTATGTCTGTTATATTCAGTTAGATCAACTGGAATCAAAGTTTAGTTCTTGAGAAACAGTGATTGCAGCAGTTTTACATGAGCATTTTTATGTTAGACACATATAGGACATTAAATCATGTAGCCCCTAGGATGAAAAAGGGATTTACCAAGAACTGCAATCACAATATTATATCCTAAGGGTGGCTTCAGGAGAAGTTACTTGCTGTTCACCATAAAAAGTCTCCATAAGTCTCATTTTAGAATGTTTGCTGTGTTGCAGAGATGATCCAACAAGTTAAAGTATAGGGAGGCGAGGGTGCCTAATTAATTGGACTGGCCAATTTCTCTCCTTGCACATAAAGCAAATGCTGTCAGATCCATTTTGGATTTTCTTATAGGTTATGTGTTTTCCCAGATTTAGGCCAGATCATCTCTATAGTGTAACAAGCATATATAAAACAGTTCTGTGTTCAGTGAATAAGACTTCTTAATAGAGATGTGTTTCATTCCACCAGCAGTGGAAATTAATTTCTGTTAAAATTCAACAAAAAATTTCCAATTTTCGGCTTTTAGACAGTGAATTTTTGGCTTTCCTCCTTTTCTAGACCAAATTTTGATGATTTCAGCAAAATTCTCCCTGGTGAAATTCTGACATTTTGCTGGATTCTCAAACTTTTGTAACTTGGGTTTACACCCAAAAAAACAAGTTTGTTTCCAAACTGGGGTTATCACTACTAAAACAACTGCAAATGGCTGAGAAGCACTGTTCAGTAACTTTGTATATTTACAGCAGTATTTTAATGGGAATTTAGTATATCTGAAGAAATCCAGGCAACTTTGTAACTCTTAAGTCTTTGTGACCATTGAAGGCCTGGGCTGTGGTGGCCAAAGTGACTCTCTTGTTTTACCAGGAGACAAATTGCAGTCTCCAGGCAGATGAGTGGCTTAGATGCTATGTGGTATCCAGTAATTGGGCTGCAAGTGTACGCAAGAATATGAGAAGTGTGTCAGTAACTGCTATCATATGTGGTGCTTGCAGATTGCACACCCTCTCTTAAGGCCATTCTTTTCAGCAAAACCTATTTCATAGGCAAGAATAACATGATGTTTCTATTTGCATAATAAAAAGAATTCGCTTTGGTCAGCCATCATTTTAGCATAATATATTCAAACTTTGTCCAACTACAGCAGATAATGAACACAAAAATCTTCTAAGACTGTTAAATTTAGTATTCCAACTTTTTAAGTCTCCGCTGTAAAGCACTCAGACCCTCTATGTGTATATTTTTATAATGTTGTATAAAACTGAAGAACTTCTTCAAGGTCTTTATTATTTTTTCAGAAATCCTTTGAGTTTGAGAGGATATATTTTGAGGCAGTAAAATAAACAAATGTCTGGTTGTTGGTTTTTAAAATGATAATAATCAAGGAAAATGTGCCTTAGGTCAGCACTAAAGCTCCTGGGAGTTAAACCAACATTTTGTTGATTTAATGTTGTTGTGGTCAGTGATGCTGATTTTGCATCTTACCAAAGTAGTGAGCTCATAAAAGGAAATTGTGTCCACCTCTTTGCAGAGCAGAGCAAGCCAATGTATTTAGAACATAAGTCCACTAAGTGAACATTTGATGGATTGAAAATTCAGACGCTAATGGGTAAATGCAAACACTTGGACTAGATAAATGGCTCCCATTCCAAGAACCTTGTTGATAAGTTTTGATTCTGTGTTAATCATAGACCTTTCTCAAAATGTTTGTCTCATTTATGTTATTTTACAGTGATAAATCAAAATATAAATACTGAGGATTCAGTGTGAATAATTGCCAGAAAGATTAAATAGACTTTTTGCCACCATGTTAATGTTCAATTTATATTACTTTTGACAAATTATATATATATACTATATATAATTCATTATGATTATATAATATAAATATATGATTATTATATTGGTTTTTATTACACCTACCCTAAAGCCAACAGCCCAAAAACGCCTGTTTTGCACCATTATCCATCGTGTATGGGCAATCGGTCAGGCATCGTAAAGATCCAACGTATACATTTTGTGAACTCATTTCTATTTCCACCTGCTACTGAATATTCTGTATTAATGTTCTAAAGATAAGTAACATCTTTATGACAGCACCATTCACAGTTATGTTTAATGGTTTCTCACTCTGTATAGAAGCATGTAAATTCAAACATATTTTTACATAATTTAAGACGCGTAATGTTCATTTTACATTCAACTATTGTAAAGTTCAAGAGTGGCGTTTGAGACATGGCAATTCAAAATGTCTGATACAATATTACCTGAAAAAGAGAAGCAAATTACTGTAGTCAGGAGGAAGCTCATGGATGTCAGATACAGTGATAATAAGCGCCCGTTTAGAAGAGTGTCGAACCAGTCATTTGCTTCCTGTGTTTTCTCATCCAGGTGTTAGTTATTTAGTTAGGTGAGTCCACTGCCTCTATGGAAGTTAAGGTCACTGTTGAATCTGAAGCATGAGCATGAATTAGTTAAAGTGACTGCAGAAGCAAAAGAAGCTGTGTCTGTAAATCCTGTCTCTGAGCCATTCCGCACAATAAAATGAGAGCTAAAGAAGATTGAATGTTCTATGTATCTTAGCAATACAAAACAAATACAGACACGTGCAATTTCCATTAAAAAAAAAGCAATATAAGAGAATCACAGGGGAAGATGATTTCTCACCCGGTCTGGTGTATTACACATTTGTCCCTAATACATTACATGCAGTTTTCATTGGGAACAGATAACATTTGGTTATCTGTTGATTAAAGAACTACAATGCATAAGATGAATATCAGTTAGTCAACAGTCTTCTATTTATTGTCTTTCCTACAATGTGCATATAAAACATTGGAATGGTTTAAAGGATTATCGTGGACACCAACTGAAATTTAGATTTACTTTCCGGACTTCTTTATAATTGTATTTAAATTGGTATCCACTGAAATGCCTTTCCCTATCTAAATGTTATAAAGCAAGATTTAAATTTATAAAAAGGAGGTTGCTGGAAACAGCATTATAATCAATAAAGATATATTTACTGAATTACAATATTTCTTATGTTTGGAGTAGTTTGTTTCCTATCTCTTGTTTATTACAGTTTATTCTGGAGTAGCCTAATTAAAAAAAGGTTCTAAAATGTTTTATTAACAGGAACAGTTTAATCTGTCTATAGTGCCCAATTACCAAGTGAGGTTAGAGACGGTGCCACTTTTAATATTTTCTAATCCAAGTTGCTTGTGAAGGTTCTTATTTATCCAGGTCATGGTCTGTTGTATTCAGTTAGATCAACTGGACTTGAAGTTTAGATGTTTCTCTAGTCATCTGACTGGCTTCACTGACTTGCTTTCTCAATTCAGAATGACTAGTACTTGCGTCGGCTGCCAGCAAGTACCCTGACAAGTCCCAATTAGCATATAACAGCAAGGTGTTAGGGACCTTCTGAATGCAACATTTGATTGTATTGTGCTAAGAGGTGTTATTGAAACTGCCCAGAGTAAGAGATTCAAACAGCATTGTACATGGCAGACAGTTGGTGTCCAACCCCCCCCTCTATTTAGGCTTGATTCTTTATTTTCACATAAATGGCCTCTTTGACACCTCTCTTAACATCCTGTTCCTTTGCCAGGATGTTGACATTACAATATTCAAAGGTATGTCATTTTCCCTTAAGATGCAGGTACACGACTGAGTCCTGACCTGAGGAATTATATCTTCTGTGCTGAGCCAATCATATGCACCAGTTGCTGCCTCCGTGTGCTGTTTGAAAATTATTTTAAATTTGTTATATATGGGATGACCATGTTCTTTCTCCTGTCTTGCTTCCTACTTCACTGTTGTATTTCTGTTCTTTTCTCTTACTTCTACTCTTTTGACATAGGCCCAGTCGCATATCCACAAGTTGCAAGGTGGTTCTGAGGACACCCAGCTTGTGATCTAAAAGGTGGTGGAAGTCTCTAATTAAGGTGTTAAAGCCCTCAAGCGTATCTGTAAAAATGCAGCTTAGGTGGTGCTTACGCTCTCCCACACTTCCCCCTGACCATAGCTCTGACTCCTGCCATTTCTATTGCAGTCACACATATGCGCATATGTTAGAAAGGCAGGTGGATTCAAAGTGGAGGATGAGAGAGCTGTCTCTCGAGTGCAGAATGGAAGGTAGGACAACTGGCCTCCTACCTCCCTGGGAAATATAGTTTTACAAATGGAAAATGTGTTTTTTGGTACTTAGATACCTAATAAGGATAAAGGAATATGCTACTCCATCAGTATCCAGTGTACAGTAACATCACTTTGTCCTTTAGCTTCTTGATAATTATTTGGACCCATACTGTTTTAAATTCACCAAATTCAAACTACTTGCTCAAATGTTTAAGAAACAAAAACTGTCAGAGAGCGAACATGGTTCTAGAATCTGTTCAGCACATGTAAAAAGTCTCATTAAATCTGAATTTACCACATTTATTTTCTTAACACCATTATTTTTTGTGCACTGGAAATACAGTTACACTTACAACGCTAAATAAATTAAGTTCATTGCTAAAAAAAAAGCATGGGCCCAGTTTTTGATGCTTCTGGACATATCTTAGCCATATCCATGCCCCCCCTATTATGTCACAACAAATTTTAAAACAGGTGTATTCAAAGCAAAGTTCAAAGCAAAGTTAAAGGAGTTTCTAGTGTGTATAAAGTTTTTGTAAAAACCTGTTAAAATCAAAAGTATTTGGACAGGGATATAGGACTGGTAATCCTACCTCCCAATATTGTGTTTTGTGAGGAGGCGCACCCACCAAAAAACTGATTCTGCCAGTCTTCCTCCTGGCTTCAGTACTATCTTTATTACAGGATTAGTCCAGGACTAACCTGGCAAATGAAAACTGTTAGTACTGTGCTTTTTAATGAAACAATATTGTGAGGTAGGAATACTACTACACCTCCCTGCCCCAGGTACTTTCCATTTTATAAAGGTTAATTTTTAGAATATAGTTTCCTGTATTTGTTAATGGTTTGTTGTTTTGCCATGAGCACATTTTCTGTATAATATTTTATTGTGTGTGTGTGGTGTGTGTGTGTGTGTGTGTGTGTGTGTGTGTGTGTGCAACCTTTAACATTGCATTGTGTTGGGGAAGCAGCAAGGAATTTCCATATCATTTAAGCTTTTCACAGTAGGTGAATGATGCCCCTGGTTTTTACACAACAGTACAACAATATGTCAAAAATGATGTTTGCGCCATACAGTAATGTTATTATTTATGTATAGAAGTGATTTTAGTAAGCTACCCAATATACATTGCAGCTATTTGGTAGCTACCCTTTATAATTTATATTGCTCTATTTTACACAAGTGAACTATGGATTTTGGTAGAAATAAAAACTAAACATAGGTCATAAGAATATAATATTAAAGGATAACTTTTGCAGGCATCTAACCAGTTTAAATCTATAAAAAAAAAAAAGCATTAAGTAAAGGAATGAGGATTTTTAGTCTATAAGAACAGACAAGATATGTGAGCTTCCCTGTCATTGCAAGTATTTAACCACCATTGACAGATAGAATATTTTTTACTATAACTAACCAGATCATGGTTATTTAATAATGGTCACAATCATTACCATTCTGTTTACATTTTATTTTGGTCTTACCCCAAAAATAGTTACAAAAAAACTACAACAGCGATATTGAATTGCTTTTTCTGGTTGCATAGATGACCCATGTAGCTAATGTAAATCCTGTGTTGAAGTCACGCTAACCCATTGTAAATGCACTGGAATGTTGTGTTATTGCATCTCTGCGATTAGTCCTCAGTCTCTTGGGTCCCTGTAATACACGAGAGATCAGGACACAAAAATTAATATACAAAAAGTCTTTTAACACTAAACTATCTGTACATGTTGGGCTTTCTTCTCAATGATTTAAATTCTCTTCAACAGGTCAGAATTTTACTTTGAGGCACTGGGAGTTTGCAACCAGCTTCTCGTCGAGGACTGGCTTTCTGTGCTGATATAGGGCTCCCACATAGAGGTTACTCCATCAATGCAGGCTCAGATGCTGAGACTGAAAATGAAGGCGTGATGTCACCAGAACATGCCATGAGACTTTGGGGACGAGGAGTGAAATCGGGGCGCAGTTCCTGCCTCTCAAGTCGCTCAAACTCGGCCTTGACACTAACTGACACGGAACACGAGAACAAGTCTGACAGTGAGACAGGTAAGTGCAGTATCTGCGATATTTCTATTTCTCTATAAAGAACATTTGAACCAGATACACTATGTGGAAAAATTTGGCAGAAAAGCTGTTAAGCTTGTCTGAGTAGAACCCTTTAATCTTGTTTTCTTGATCAGCTGCTACAGGTTGGTAAATTAGGTTGTTATTTCAAACCATTTAGTTTTTTCCCATTAAGCGAGCTCTACCTCAATAAAGCAGTGAAAAGGGTCTATTTTTGCCATTGAATTATGTCAATGAAAATCTTGATGCAGGTACAAAAAAAAGAGCAAGCATGCATTAACTCATTATATTTATAGCGGTTTCAACGGGAAGTATTGTTTTAAAGTATTAAGAAAAACAGATCTGTATTCCATCTAAAGAGCATGAGATGTTACTTCAGTATATGACTACGATACTATATATGTGGAGGTACACTGTGTTCTTAGTCAGTGAAAAACACTATACAGTATATGCAATGTTTAGGTGAAGGAGATAAAGCTATGCCAGTGAAGTTCACATCTTTTGTGCCTGTCTTTTTTTTTAAGCCAAGTAATACCCAATTATACCTCTACTTACAACAAAAAAAACACCAAATATTACAAGAATTCCTTTTGAGGGCAAGCTATGAAACAGTTCATACACCTCCATATGCTCCCACAGTTCCAAAATCCCTTTGCATAGGTCGTAAATGTTTCCTATTTCTTGTTTGCAGAAACAGGATCAATCCCTGACTAGATTGACTCACCTTGAGCTCTATTGAATTTGAGTTTACCTGATGTATAAATCATTGGATTCTTCTCTACATCAGCATACCTGCTGTTTCGTAGTAAACAGTTTACAACAATTAATATATAATTATATATATATATATTATTTTTTTATTTTTTTTTTTTTTTTACATAAAGCTAAATTCATATGCCTTGACAGAATTGCTGTACACTCTATGTTATATTTAGGAAATGCCACTTAAAATATAGTTTGCCTCCTTCCTGTGTTCTGGCTGATGTATCACAGAGCTGATATGCTTACAGTGAAGCTTTCCAAAGAACAGACCACTCTGTAATGCAGGTATGGAAAGCTGCAGCTAAATAGCAGGATACATGGATTAGTACTCATTTGGGACACATAGTGTTCCTGTGTTCCTCACTGTGACATAATATCTAAGGATTTAGCAAAATTTTCCATTTCCTGCAACCAAAATCTCCAAATATTGGTAACTCTACTTCTAAGTATGTGAAAATCCAGAGGTCTTCAGCAAAGACAATAGTGCTTCTCAATGGGACCACTCAGTGTGAATGCTTTAATAACATCAATGTGAACTTTTATCCATAGAATGATAGCGCACTAGCAGGGTTCCTGCAGGATTTCAGATAAGTGCTGTAAAGAATCCTACAGACCCATTCTCCCGTCTAATTGTAATTTCTCTAGCAGTGAAGAGGTTTATTATTTGTAAGTACCCACCATCAATTAAATGAGCCAAGTTTCCATTGATCAAGAGATGGGCTCTAAAACTAATCCAGAAACAATTCAGTGAAGAGCTGCATTATACTTCAATAGACGAGGTGAAAGAATGTGTTCTACTCCAGGAGAGACAACTTAAAATGCTGTGAGAATTAGTTGATCTGTTTGTCTGTTGTTTCAAAGTTCTCTTTGTGAAAAACAGGGTGGGCCAGAGGGGATTGTATATGTCACCTGTTATGCTCTGGGAAGTTTAAAGCGACTGGTTCTAAAAATCTATCCCCAGGGCTTGTATGCAATCAAAGATGTCTTTCTATGCTCCTCTTAAAGACATCTCAAAGAAGTTGCAAAATCCTAGGAGATGAGCGAGCATACAGATAGTTTATTAACAGGGCTCAAGTGATTGAAGAACAATTTGATCATGCTTTAAACTTTCTGGCTGATGAGAGCAATTGAAATCACAGTAAAGAGAGGAGTGTGCCTTTGATGTTCATTGGGGAAATGGATTATGGTGCAATTAAACTCCACAGAAGTACACACACAGAAGTACACATCCTAAATCTAAACAGAAGACTTGCTTATCAGAAAGAAACAAGCTCATTTGGGTTTATTGAAAAACATTCATACAGGTTGTAATCAGTTATACAAGACCAAATCAACTGCATTATATTTAGCAGAAATTGAACATTTTAAGTTTGGGGAAATGTTTTTATTACAAAAGACACCTTAAAACAAAACAAAATTTCCTTTTTGACATAAAGCAGATTTATTTTCTTTATTCTTTTCTTTTTATTTCTTTTTGGACCTCTGCAAACATTACCTGACTGCAGAGGCACTTTTAGGGGGAAAAGCATCAGAAACAAAATGTCTCTGGTGGTGCCCCACTTGCCATTGCTCCATATGGAAAAGCATAGACTTTAACTTGTTTCATGGTCAGGCACCCCCATTGACTGTGCAAAAAATTCTAAAAATATAATTTCATGATTGAGGTATTATCAAAACTGTTTGTGAAAGATAATAAATTATTCATTTGAAACACAAGATCCATAAATAAATTAACACTTGGTTAAATTGCCGGACAGAGATGCAAATATAATAATAAGGGAATCCCTTCCATTACAGGTTACTGTGTACCAGACAAACAATGCACGAACAGAAGTGCTTTTTCCATCTCAGAGTTAAGTGCATTATTCGGATATATATGAGTACAGGATAGGTGTAAGTGCAGCGAGGTAATGTAATCGTTGGTCTCTGTGGGAAGGTTACGGAAAAGATTACAGAGATAGGCCTTGGATCTGGATCTGAAAATTAGAGAGGTGATGTCTGGAACAGATAGAAAGAAGGAAATGTGAAGACAAGTTATTCATGCAATGAGACAAGGCTAAAGGCTAACAATACAGACAAGAGTATTAAAGGACTGGTAAACCTAGAAGACTGGGTACATACGTGATGAGATTTGTAATGCCCGACCGTTCGTCACTAGCCAGCAGCCTGTCTGACAAATGACTGTCGGGCCTGGCAAAAGTAGCCCCCCAAGGGAACTGCACAATCGCCAGTGATTTACCAACATATATAATCCAAATCGGGCGAACAGGCAACCACCCACACCATACAATATTTCCTGCGCGACTGAACGATACTCGGTAATATCGATCAGACAGGCAGAAATATTGTATAGTGTGTACCCACACTATACATAGCCTTAAAGTTTATGATACTTTTTATGTGGATGTTAACCACTGATAGCGGTTGTAAGAACTACTCTAGCATCTTTCGCTAGCCTTAAAGGCAGGAAGTCTTGAAAAGTAAGAAGTCTATCAAGCCATTGTGTAATATATACACTATTTATATATTTATATACATAATATCTGTCTGTTGTCTGTCTGTCTGTCTATCTTCTATCTATCTATGTATTCATTGAGGAGGGTCTTTTGTACTTTTAACAAAAGATCATTAATAAATATTTCCTATCTGTTGTGTTATACATTTAAATTTAATATGAGCTGAATGCAGAACTAGTGTGCCATCTGTAGACCAGTTTTGACTTTGTAGAGTTTTATCAGTACGAGTGATGCAAGTCTGCATATACATGCTACTGTACATCACAATTAGATGCCATCACAATCTGATCATATACTGTAGTGTAGAAAGCTGGTAACAATCCAATGTACATTTTCTGTTCTGACCGAATGTGAAGCTGACTGCAATAGCCCATTGGGAATTTACTGAATATATGCAGCTCTGGTTAAATGTGCATTCTGGGTAAATGCCGGAAATGGTTTAACACCAGCTATATGAAAAAGTCACATCAAAGAGCCGCACAACCACTAATGAATAGCTTGTGGCAGATGTGCTGTGTCATCATACTCTAGAATATTATTAGATAAAACCATATGACATGCATCATTTATAGAGTTAATACAATCAAACAGATTCTTAACATAACACCACTTAATATTAGACCATAAAAAATATTATAAATGTAGTGAAAATAACCACGATCAATGAGGTGATAGTATTTATGAACCAGGGCATATAGGATTAACCTTCCCTTATGAGGGATTCTAGAAAACCAGAAATGGTTTAAAATCCTCCAAAACTATAGCCACGCATCCACCATACACTTTAAACTGATAGTCCCCAAACGTATATGTGTTAGAAAAAGCATCTTATAGCCCACAGTACACAGTCACAAAAGCGGTAATGTCGGCAATATTGACACATACTGTATATACAGCTTAATTTGAACCCCTGATACTCACGGACACAATAATAAGCCCCTCTGCTAAGTTTGAATAACTTTTGCGTCCACTGGGAACAGACACTGCTGAACTCATTGGTTTCTCCAACACTGGATTCTGTGCTGCACTTGAAACCAACACTTCCCCTCAGGTGTGAAATCCATGGAGGGTCAGAAAATTGCAGAGTAACAGCATAACTCTGCTCAAAGTCTTGGAAACACCAAATCAAGTCTCATTTGGTTCAAACAACACTCAGATCTGTACAAATTTGAAAACTAAAACGACTATTACAGTAATTTCTCCTCAACGCGTTCATAATGGAAAAGTGTTTTCTCTTCCACCTTTAAAAAGGTTCCTTTTAAGTGACAAAAAAGTTTATTAAAAGTGCAATAATTATATTTTGAAAAAACAAGTGAATATATTGCATGTCCAACCTTAAAGGGTATGTCCAGTGAAAAAATAACTTTAGCTAGAATTATAAATGTAATAGCCAAATATTCCCAGGAAGGGACTTACCTGCCATGGTCCCTTGCTACATAGGAGCCGCCTCCTGCATCTGTTTCAAGCTTGTTTCGAGCAAAAACAGGAGCAGAGGGTTTCTGCACTGACTGACTGACGCTCTACTTTCTGGCCGCAGCTGTCAGGCAATTGGGCGTGATGTCACGTTGCGTCTTTACTGACAGCCGCAACCAAGAAGGGGAGCAGCTGTCAGCTGCAGAGCAGAGGAGGACCCTTAAAGCTATGTCCACCCTAAAATTTAATATTTGATATGTTTGTTCCCCCTGGTCCCCCAGCCCCAACCACGTAATTTTTAATTTCAAAGCCCCCCAAACTCTACTTACTTCCCCTCTTTCCTTCGCTGCACTCCCGGCCCTCTGCTGCGAGGAAATGCAAGCAAGGGGCGGGACCGGCAGCCGCGTCTGTGATTGGCTGAGCGCAGCCATCACGAACGCGGCTGCCGGCAGCTCACTTCCGCGTAGGAAAGCAGAGAGGTAAGTAAAACATTGGGGAGCTTTCTAAAAATAAAAGTATGCTGTTGGGGCTGGGGACATGGGGGAAGGCTGTGTTAAAGGGGATTAACGCTAGGGGGAGGGATAGCAGAACGGGAGGGAGAGGGAGGGGGGAGGGAGGGGAGAAGGGCTGCAGTACGCATGGCGAAATCTCCGGGAGGCCAGGTAGCAGGCAGAGCCCGCTAGCCTCCTGGTGGTCAGTTTTTGGGACTTTGGGGGGGGACTACAGGAGAACCAGTGGAGTTGGGATGTGAGGTAAGGATTAAACTACACTACATGGTGGGGGCCAGTAGTTGGGGGATATAGTTTTGGGGGTGGACATGCCCTTTAAAGGACCTGGTCAGGTAAGAAACTTTAGGGGAATATTTGGCAACTATTAATAATGTGAAACATAGGTTTAGGGGGGTCCTTTACATTTCTAGCTAAATAATTTAGCCTTCATGCCCTTTAACATGTCTGCTACCTACCCCAAATGAAATATTCAGCACATTATAAGGTTTATTATGGACCAGATATGTAAGTAAAGCTAGCCATACACGGACGGTGTTCTCCCCAATCTTTCATAGTTTTCCCCTTCTAATCTGTGGAGAGATAGGAGACTAGTGATGGCTAACACAGAATCGACATTGTGAGAGATCCGATCGAATCTATTGGATATCTCAAATGTTGATCCTGTTTATGGGGCTTATTTCTTGCCTCCATTCTAGCAGAGTAATCTGACTCCTCCCACAGGTTGCATTACCAGGAGGGGGCGCCAGTCGGAGTCTTTAGTCACGGACCTGTAGGTCAAAGTTGTACATCAGTGCTACAGCCCCCCCTGTTATTGTCCTGCAGATCAAATATATGTATCAGCAGCAACCCACAAACAAAGCCCCAACACATGTATGCTGTGCTGTCCTGTCTGTGCATTTCGTGTGTTATGTGTAATGATGTACCCACGATATATACAAGCACACACTACAGATACTGAAAGACAGTACCGTAAGCGCAGGTGGCAGATTTGATTTGAAGCAGTGAATTGTGTGTGCCGGGGGGGGGGGGGGGGGGGGGGGGGGGGGTTCTAGGTGCCAGTAGCAAATCTTGCACAGGGTGCTATTTAACCTAAAGCAGGCCCTGCCTCCCTCCATGCATTCAATCAAGGCTGTAACTGCTGACATAACAACAATGATTGCTGATTCCCCTGCTGACTCATTTGCATATGCTTAAGCTTGTAAAAAGCTCATTGAGCAGAGGGAGGAGGCAGATTACTCAAAAAGAACTTATCATTAAATATTGTGTTGCAAATGCATGTAATATACTGGTAAAAACAGCAGTTGGGGTTGCAAACTGATAAGTCACCAGTTTTTTTTTTTGTTTTAAGGGTGGACATGTCCTTTAAACAACTGTGACTGCTACTAATACTCGTATAAATCTATGATTCAAACCCCCTCTCGTAAGCCTCATACACATGCTCGAGCCATCGGGGGTCATGCCTCGCTCGAAAATCGAGCGTGTGTACGAGGCTTTAGTGAACCCCCTCTGTCTATCCCTCATGCTCCCTACTGTGTATAACATTGCCCCAGGAAAGGTGACAATTTTAATATATTATTAAACCCATAAGGTACACTTTAGGGTAATCTCCATATTGTCTACCTCTTCCCTTATGCACAAACCCCATCAATAATCTCCAACTGGTATTCACCTAGTCTAGAAAGCCTGTCAAGGTCACAATTGCGACGAAGCACCACTAAGTTGTTAAGTTTTAATGGGGCCTGCTAACGTGTGCTGGTGGGGATTTTAAGTGTTGTAGAGTTGAAATCCTGCCACTCCCCTTTCCCCCATCTGCTTGCATTGCCAGGGAACAGCTATTGTCTTACATTGTCTTTGTTAAGTAATATGGTTTAATCAATATTTTACATTTTGCCATTGATAATTATTTAATCATCTATTTTACTGTAATTAATAAATTCACATGGGTGGAGTTTACCAGAACCCTGATTTTGTAGTTTTTGTCAGATTTAGGGTGAGTTTTGTAGTCTTTCTCGCCCTTTCTCATCTATCATGCAATAGGGTTGCAAATCAAATCTATAATAAATCTGTGGGTTATCCTGATCATTTTACCCCAGCATTTTAACTGCATTTGCAATGCTGATGTTCCGGATCTCTGCATATCAATTTATAAATAATTAAAGTAAGCTATAAACTGCAACATAATGTTAAACTGTGTGATTTTATTGTTTCATATAAGCGTCTGCAGTATAAACTGCCCCCTCTTCAGTTTCATCCTCTAATTATGTCATTGATTTAACTCTTTCAGCCATTACTACATAACCTCAACATAGAAATACAAAGTAATAACATTAAAAAAAAAACAAAAAAACTTAATGATACTTACTTGCTAGTGTCTGAGCTATGCCATTCATATCATGTTTACTAAGCAATTCCTTGAGCGTTGTAGAAAATTTCAGATCATGGTTAAAACGATTATGGAGCAGATTTAATAATGCCGGTATCAGGACCTGATGTAATATCGGGTTATTGTGGGCTTTGCACTTAAGTAGGGGGGGGGGGGGCTGCGCCATTTCCAAAAATGGCACCAGGCATTGGATGCATAAGTGAAAATGTGAAGTTTTGTTGGTTAATTGAACTTTTACTGTGGTGAACATTGTCCCTTTATAAATAACCACCTTGCATTGTAGTTTCTATGATCTGATTCTAGTTACAAATTAGCAAGGCATAATGGGGGAAATGCATAAATAGAAGTTTGTTCCTGAACACTCTGCTATGATGAATGACATAAGCTCATAAGTGAGTTTAACCCTTTGATATACAGTAATGGAATGTGAGCCAAACCTGGCCAGAACACCCTGTTGATGTAAAAATAAACTAGATATTATAAATACAGGTACTGGTTTATAGGTGCAAAAAGTGGCAAAAAAATAAATAAAAAGTGGTTAATGTGCAAGTAAGATTTACATTTATTGTTATTTTTTGTGCAGACATTTTTGCCTGCAGTAGCCCTATACCCCTGCTTGCTAAGTACAATATATCTATAAGTAAAATCACTAAGGAAATCCCAGAACCTCCAACTGAAAATGCACAATATTGATTGTGAAAGTATCTGTAAGACAACCAGTGGCTAAAATAACAAGTGTGCAATAAGCATTTGTTGACAAGAAGGGAATAACAAGAAAATGATTGGTGGAACATATGCCATACAGTTACATAAATAAAAGCAATCAATTCATTCTAAACAGGCAATGGTATATTTCTTTAAACACATTTATAGTAAAAAATAAATAGTGCAGCCCCATATCACCTATACTCCTTTTATTGATTTCAAAGAATTTAATGTAATGTTAATTGGACAGTTGGCAACTCTTATTGCACTGTTACTAACCCTCACATTGTGAGCCTCTGAAGGAACAGAATTTGTTGACCTTATAGGTCTAGCAAGACAATGATTTACAGCTAGGCAAGTAGCAATGAACTGTTAATGCTAAAGAGACCAAAATCCAGCTCTCATGGTTAAAAAATATATATCCAAAATTTGTTGATCCTTTAGTCAATTATTCTATACATAAGTACAATGTAGGAAATAATAAGGGGATCCCGTCCATTACAGGTTACAGCATAAGTACCAGACGAATAGCAGAGTATGCATAAGTGCTTTTTCCATCCCAGAGTAAAGTGCATTATTTGAAGATGTATGAGTGATCAGGGTAGGTGTAAGTGCATTTAGCGCGGCAGTGAACATAATGTAATTGCTGGTCCCTTTGGGATGGTTACGGAAGAAGTTGGAAAGATGGGCCTTGAATCTAGATATAGAAATGAGAGGATGTCTGGGATAGCAAAAAGTGGTAAAGGCAAACAATACAGACATTATCTTTTGTGCTTTAAAACCAAGGTTAACATATCCAGAGTAAGAGACATTAAAGAGAATAACTCAAAATACACAGATCTAATGTATGGATTTGTTTTGTGTGTACCTGCCCAAACTCGATTATTAACATTTATAATGACTAATATCTATGCAGAATTGCTAAATCATGAACTTACTGTAGCAAGTGGGAATCTGCCTGTCACCTTCAGGATACATTCACCTTTGTATATGCATAATTTTAAGGAGAACAGTATCCTAACAGGCTCCTCAGCCAACCACCCTCCCATTACGATGTCCCAGGGTGGGAACCTAAATTGCTAGTCCCTCACCCTTGGGTTTACCTTTTATAAGTCCAGCCAGAGGAAGGGTGGACCTAGCGGTTTAGGTTCTTACCCTGGGTAGGCTCTGTACTCTATGTGCATGCACAAGTGTGATTCGTATAGAGTACAGATTCCGTCGGTACCTGTCAAAGCGGCAAAAGAGCAAGTGATCGGGCAAGTACCTTACCTTCCTTTCCGGCTCCTGTAGGTTTTATTGAAGAACAGGAGGTAAGACACAGCTCCTTTACCTCCCTTTTTTCAATAAAACTGAATACCAAAAATGTTTTCATCAGTGGAGATACACTTTAATGCATATAACACCATTACCAGAGTTTTACGTACAGGATGTGGAGTTTGGATTACTGTGAATTGGGGGTTATGTAGATATGTGGACAGACTTTATATTACTATGCATATTGTGATATATGGTACAGTGTACCAGTTATAATTCCAAGAGAGAGCTTTCCAGGAGTACTAAAACAGTTCACATTGCAGGAAGGGGGGGGGGGGAGTGAACAGTTTCAAAATAATTCATCCAACCTGTAAAGGCTTTGTTAAGGTGCCCATACACTGGGCAGATATTATGATCAATCCGACATGCGATTAGACTTTTTCATTGATTGGCCAAAAATTTCCCCATCTTATTACACAATATTAGATTACGATCGGGAAAGTCTTAGGTTGATTGGTAAATTGATTGTAGTGTTTTCTGAAGGTCCAGTTTAATGTAAAGGTAATGTAACCTGACAATAGACAACATTAGGCATTAATCACCAAACTAATGTCGAACAATATGTATGGTACATCTACATTGTACATCGCAATTACGATCGTCATAACCTTTTGTAGTGTATGGCCACCTTTAGTCTTTTCTCTGTCATTCAAACACAGGATTTCCCAGTGCTCCAGTGACTTCACATAAATCACATGCACAAGGTATGTTATAGGGGTAGCATAGCTTCTCAGCCTAGCATACACTATTTTTTTTATGATTGTCTAAAAACAGCGTGTGTTAAATAAAGGACATAATTGGGTGTAATGATGCAACAAATGTCTAAATCATCTAAAGTGTCTAAAGGCCGCATTTTACAAGCAGCGGTTCTTATCTTGAGATTTTACCATCTGACCTATTCAATTTTTATAACAAGTAGATTGCATAAAAGAAAGGGCTAGACCAATACAGAGAATAAAATTGAACAAATAAAATCCAAACACCCTATACCCCCAAGATGTTACTACCAATATACGCAAATATGTTCATATATTAAAAAAATTATAACAAAGAGACAACAAGTCCAAGATGACAGATTTTGAAAAGATTTGCCTCAAAAACCCAAACACGAAACAATGACTCTCAAGTATTTATAATGAACTGATCACTCCTATATCAACCATAAAACACAAATTCCAAATAGCATGGGAAACGGATCTTCAGGAAGAAAGGGAACAAGATGATTGGATAGAAACCTTTAAATATCTGAACAAGGTAAGTCTTAATGTAGCACTAAGAGAAACCTCCCTAAAAGTAATGTATAGATCATATAAAGTACCTGCTGTGCTTGCTAAAATATACCCAAATGTTAGTTCACATTGTTTCACAGGGTGTAAACAAACTGGGGACTTTTATCATATATGGTGGCAATGCCCCACTGTTTAAAACCTGTGGATATCCATATTTGAAATCCTATCAGAATCTGTAATGTATTTCATACCACCTACACCAAAGTGGCTTTTTTAGGCCAAAAGATACCAGAATTAGCATTGCAGCACAATAAATGTATTCAATATGTGATGCTCGCAACAAAAATTCATACAGGGGCACAATGAAAGAAACCAAACTTAAACACCACAGCGGTAATCAATAGAATTAACTCCATTATGATAAATGAACGTATATATTTCATACAATGCAAGATTCCATACATTTGTTTTAAAAAATATGGTTATTATGTACGGCCAGCCCATACTCTATACAACTGCCCATTTAGGAGGGAGGGAGGGGGTAGGGAAGAGAAAATATAAACCCCTTAGAAACCATACAAGAAAACAAATTATACTGGAGGGGTAAATGAAAACAGAAAGGGATTACTGTGCTCTCTTATAGATTATATCTCAAGAAATTAACATACATGACAGGTTGTTAAGATAGAATAAGTTAACTGTTGTTAACTTTGTAAACTCTGTTAATTATTGAATAAAAATATTAAAAATACATACTACAGCCCAAGGGAGGCATATGACGTTGAAAATAGTGTATTATAATACTATACTGACAAAAGATCATATGTTGATTTTCAAAATTGTTATTTTTTTTGTTTATATACTTGTATCAACACATATAACAATCTAAATGAATCTTAGAAGTGATATACTAAGTTCAATGCCATATATAATTTACAAGATGTCTTGTTTTAAAAATCTATTGAACACTAAAAGAAAGGGCTAGGCAGTTCAAAGAGAGATTAGACATTTGCCTATAGATGAATGTCTAATCTATCTAATATCTAAGATAGACGTGCAAATAAGTATTGCACTTTTTGAAGAGACCCTGGAGTGCTCCTATTTTCGTTGGTTACCATAATATCTAAGTAGTGTATGGGCACCTTACGTCCTCACCCCTGGGTGCTTTACAGATCACATATTATATATGTGTGAAGTTGTTCTCGCCAATCTGGTCCTCTTCCTTCTTGCTGCAGCAGTGTGATGTAGCATTTGGGAAGTACGTATTCCCACTTGCCAGATTGCTGACTATCACTGACAGTAGCAAAGCTAACCATAGCAACGAGGGAAACTTTATGCATAAAAGCTGATTGATAATGTACCCAGGTCCTCACCATGGGTAATAGCCAACACCTAAGGGGGTCCTTGATTCATTTATTATTGAAAGAGTTGATATTAGAATCGGCTCCAAAGCAATATGAAATTTAATGCAAATTGTGACCACCATCAGTCATGGATAGCAAGTAAGAGAAATAGAATCGTCACTTGCAGTTCAGCATGTCATGTATGTTCCTGTCCACAGCTAGTGGTTGCAATTGGGATTTAGAATGAAGTTTCACGTCAGCTAGAAACACTGATAGATTTAATTTGCATCAATGATCACTGTGTACAGGACATCCTACAATTCAGTTTCCTTTGAAATGGGCATGAAGTGTCAAAATAGAAACCTTAAATGTACATTGCAAAGCATGCAAATATTAAAATGTTTTGGGTAACATATAATGCATGTGAATGTTGGACACTGAAGATGCAACAAAAGAACAAGATAAATGGAGATGGCTTTTAACTATTTTGTTGGAGGACATCCTACCATAGTCCAAATTCAGCAGAAAAAAAATCTGGGAGCCCCGCGCCGCATTAGGGGATGGGGCGATTGACCCAGAGGGGGAGGGCAACCCCCCTTTCCCCTTTGTCCAGGCAGGTCTTCCGGCTTCCCAGTGTGGGCCGAAGTCTCGCGAGACGCGGCGCCGGCCTGACGTCATAACGCCGCGTCTCTCTTTAAAAGGCGGAGCCACGAGGTCACCAGCGCCATTTTAGCAGCGCTGGTGATAGGAGCAGAATCTCCCCTCCCTCCCACCCCTTCAAAGTTAATTGTAAATATTGTATACAAAGTTGGTTTTAAAAAAAAAAAAAAAAAAGGAAAATATTATGTTGGTGGAAGTTGGAGTCACGGCTGGCGGGTACACCCTTGTTGGAGAGGTTTATGGAGCCGTTACATGCCCTCTGGCAAGACAGAGGTTGGCATTCAAGCTGAGATCTACGGCTAGGTTGGTTAACAACAAACATGGTTATGGTACGCAGGGGTGTACAGTGGTGGAAAATATATGCAAATTTAAAAAGGCATATTTATCTAAATTGATTTAATTTATTAAATCATATGTAAATTTATTAATAAAAAGCCGTGGCCTATTTTTGTTACCCAAAAAGGATAGTGGTCTGTGTCTTATTTATAGTGTTAAGTATTAGAAAGTTAAAGTGTATGGCTGCCTGGGTCCTGTAGGTTTTGTTTTTCCCTCTCTGGGTCTATTAGTTCTGGAAACCTGCATCATTGCGTACAGAAGTGACAAGTGTTCTTTAATGGTTCATGTCTTGAGGGCACTTGTATGGAGACCACAGTTTCCCTTTAACACCAGCTCTTAGCTGGCACTCTGAAATATCTGCAAAATCAATATTGGATAGCTTATGGCCTCCGTATGGGTGTCTTTTGCGATAGCCACACGGTCACCACTATTCTAGAATTAAAGTTACGCTGACCCTTTGTAAATAGGTTAGCATCATTTTAACATTAGAATTTATCGCTGTGGCTTTGCCTAAATCACCCTGTTTGTGTATAAGGATTCTAGTGTGCTTGTTTGAAACGTTGTGTTTGCAGCTTTGGAAAGGAAGGATAGAAAGGCTTGTGCTTCGCATAAACAAACATGTATTTAGATGTACTGTAGTGAAATGGTGATTTTTGGATACATTTTTCATTTGTTCCAAATGTAGCTGTGCAGCTGCTATGGCTTGTAAGTTATTTGAAAACTCAATGCCAAGTAATATGAAGTCTGGTCTAATTAAAGATTTCTCAGGATGTTACAGTTCTAAAAAAAAATGAATTAGGAGACTTCTGGGTAATTTCCAGAGTTCTATGGAAGCTCAATATATAGTATATTGGCACGCCATCTATTGGGCCTTTTATGTAGTACATACATGTATATTAATTTAGGAACCTTGGTCACACCTGTAGAACTTTTTTGGCTGTATTGTGCCTATTCAGTATAGAGGAGTCTTATATGCATAGTGATATACCATTCAACTTACTAGTTTTTGTGGATGTCATAGCATTTTAAAAACATTTTTTATAACTCTTTTCGTATACAGAAGTAATATCTCTGACAGGATTAATGGAAGCAACAGTCAATTATCCCTCTGTATTTCTCCTTTTACCTCGCCTTTTCCTGCATAACTTCGAGTATCTTATTGATCAATGCGTAAATCACAAATGACAATCACTTTATGAATGGGCATAGCAATTGGTCGAGTTGAAATATGTCAGGTGTGTCACTTAAATTCATGACTGGCAGATGACTGAACAGTACCATGAGCAATATACCCTATAATCCATAATTTGTTGGTCCCCAGCTCTTTTACTAGGCAAAGCGTCCATACTGCAGTATTTTATTGCAATAATGTGTTCCCTTTCATATGTTTTATTTACATTATCATAGCTAGGAAACAGAACAATTCTGATCCCCCCCCATACTGTCAAAGTAGGTACAATGTATGTGGAATAAATCTTATTTATTTCTCCTGCAATGTTAAATATAAGGTACATATTTTATTTTTGAATTTTTTTTAATTTGGAAAATTCTGCCTGATATTTTGAGTTTTATGTTTAAATCAATTTCCCTTATAGGACTTTTCGTAATTCTTTTTCCCTACAAATCACTACATATGCAGTTTTTACGAGTCATCTGTGCCTTCTAGCACCCCAGTATTCTGTCATACCCCATCGTTTCCTTTCATTGTTTCAGGCACATTCCTGAAGCATTAACATTCTGCAATGTACAGCTTCATTTATGCGAGGTGCGGTGCCAGCAACCTACTAAAAGACAGGTGTTCTAGCTTGGCACTGTATTTCTAGAGCTCCTTCCCTGTTAAACGCATTTGGTGCAAGATGTAATGTAAAGGAAGAAATAGCTTTGGTGAATCAAAATCATAAAAAGGATGGTGAAAAGCAAGTTATGCGGAATGATTTCTGCAAGGAAGTGCTAAAAACAAAAGGAAAGGGCTTACAGTAGGTGCACATAGGTAAAACCTAGTAAATGCAAAAGATTTCTAAAATGTTTTAAACTTCTTCTATCTAGACTATGCAGTCCCAGACCCATTTCTGCTAAAACCACCTACAAGAGAAAAGTAATTTCTTCTTAAAGGGGAAATTAAGTAGTAAAAAAAGATTTTAACCCTTTTTAAAATAATTATTTACATTTCACATACATATGCATTCTAAATATTATTTTTATATTTGAAAAATCAATTCACCAATTCATTCAGCTGTGGTCAGTAGTTAATTGTCATTTCCAGTTCTCCAATGGTCTTTTTTTTCTTCCCAAAATGCTCAACGGTAATTTTAACCGCATTGACTGGGTCAAACATGCTCAGATCTCTAGTGAGCATCAGTACTCATCAAGTCAGTACTTTTCAACCATTAAGGCTGAAGCCACACTACGACGCACAAAAAAATGCTATGTGTTTCTGTCCACTTTTGCCATCCACTTGTGTCTGCTTTTACACGAATTTTCAATTGTCATAGTAAACTCATGTCATAGTAATTGTGTCCGCTTCTCTCCGCTTCTGTCAACTTTTTATGCGCTTCCATAGACTTGTATTAAGTGCAATTTTGACAAAAACGGACCAAAAATGGTCATCGCATGCGTTCTAAAATTGCAACGGATCACAGCATACACAGTGGGGCCTACTTCCCGCGATTTACATTATAAAGAAAATGGCATTGCAGATCGTAAAATGTAAACGGATCACAAAACGAAAAATCGCGCTAGTGTGGCCTAGCCCTTATTTATGCACAGAGAAATTGCTTGATAGGCAGATTAAGATTGCTTTCTATACTTAGTATATAGAGGCTCCCTTTGTTATGGTCAAATGATTTAAATCATCATAAGAATTAAACAACCAGATGACACTGTTTTACTAGGGGTTCCAGATTTTTGCCTCAGCTGCTTAAAGGGCATCTCTACCCTTAAAAATGAATGGTTACTTATTAGTCCCCTGCCACCAATATCAACTGATATATTCAATACTTTATTAGATGTATTACTAACCAGATATTTAAGTATATTTATTGCATCTATTTTGGCATAGTAAGCTGGCTCCTCAATCCATGCATTCAAGGCAGTGACTACTGACATCACAAACAATGATTGATTGCTGTTTTCCCTGCTTCCTCCTCTGCACATGCTTAAGCTTATAAAAAGCTCATTGAACAGAGGGAGGAGGCAGATACCTTTTTCAAGCAAATATACACATTGGAAGTCGTACTAACCGGAACACATGCACATCTGTCCAAAACGCCTATATGTAGATACCGTTTTCAGAACTAAAGATAACTTAAATATCTGGTTACAAATGCATGTGATAAACGGGTTAAATAGCATTAAAGGGCATGGCAGTCCGTTTTTACCAATAGTAGCCAACATGCAGATACTTTTTTTTGCAGAAAATAACTTTTCTTCCTCAAAAGTTTGTAGAACAGTGAAGTGAAACAAACCCTACTAATAAATTGGATTGGATTTTCCTTTAATGTTAGAAGGTCATTTTATTTTCTCAAGTGTAAATGCAAATAAATGGATTTATTTTACTTTTTTTGCTTTTGCTTTTCACTGGTCATAATGGATATTAAAAACTGCACATTGATTTATTCTTATTTATAAAAATGGTTATTTGAAAGTCAGGAATAAAATGTGTCTTGGCAGTAAGTCTCTGGTAGTCACACTTCGTACACTGTAGTAAATCTTTATTTATGTGAAGCAAAAAAGTTATTAATATTTGATCCGGTGCATACTAGCTAGTGAAAAAGAGATAATTGCATTTGCACGCAAAAAGTAACGTTTTCTGCAGATTATATCTGCATTTCAAAAGCATTAAGCTTTTTTTTTTTTTTAATCGTTGATTTCTAGTTATTTCTTTACACCTATTTGATATTTAACAAACTGGATTATAAAGCCTTTTGTTCCATATATGCAAGAAAATGGCAGGTTCAACACCATATCTGCCAAATAAATTTAGGGGGTGACTGGTCAGACACAGCTACGCTTTACAATAGTTTACACATTGCACATCAGGCTCTCCCCATAAAGTATTGAAATGTAAGTGCTGTGGCACAAGAGGTGGGGGTTGGTGAGATTGTTATCTGTTATCTATACTTAAGTATAGTAACACCCGGTAATTTTTCACCATAAATTACTGATCATGAACGTCCTGAATTTTTCTTTGTTGGGGTGGACTTTATTTTAAGCCATACAATTACAAGAAAATGAACAAATTCCTTCTGATCCTATTGGATATGTTTCTAATTGAGCATGAGTGTGGCCAGCTTAAAGGGGATCTATAGTTATCAGATAATATTGTGCCAAAAGACAGAGCACATACTCAAATATACAAGCGGTCTCACCTTTCCCTTTAAGCAGTGTACACACCATCCAATAATTCGGCCTGACCGACTGACATTTTAGTGTATCATTCGGTTGGGCAGAAATATCGGATGGGAATATAGAACATTCAGATGCGTAGGAAACCCACAACTGAATATGCGGGCCTCTATAAACTGCATGCTCGTTCGTGGCCAACTGTTGGACGCGGCTACTTTTGAAACGTCCGACAGTCCTTTGTCTTGGACAACCGGTTGGAAGAGCCGAATAGTCATTTGGGACAAAGGATTTGAAGTTGTGTACCCAGCTTTTCTGTGGCTGTTTAATGATGAATGAAATTAACCCTTGGGTACTAGAGGTTAGCTCCCATAATCCACCTCTTTATTTTGTTGAAAGTTTTAAGGGCTGATGGTTACACCAACGCTGATGGCTACACACGACGAACGGCCGTTATGGCCGAGAATCATTCACGTGTATGCGTTTGGTCTGGGGTTGTTTGTTTATCCCCCCGGCGGATCAACGAACAACCCCCGACCGAACGCATACACACGGACAATTCTCGGCCGAAAAGGATGTTTGTCGTGTGCAGCCGTGGGGGTAGCGGGTCATGCTCATATTGAGCGTGTGTACGAACCTTAAGTGTATGCAGTACATTTCACACGCTCTCTAGGCCTCAGCAGGTCTAAACCTGCAGACTTGCCTCTTGAGACTAGGAGGTAATCATATTACGGAACAGACACCCACCTTTAACAGGCACAGATTATGTTACAACAAATGTCTTTGACACAGAACAGAGATTTAAAAATGTGCAATTTTATTAAAAAGGAATATCTCTACAAATATCTCCTATCCAGCATTGAGGCAGAAAGAAAATGCAATGTTTATAAGTGTGGAGATTTCAGCATGCATGGGCTGTGTGTTTCTAAATCCAGAACATCAGTCCACTAACCCACCAAAGCTAACACAAAGAAAACCAGTACTTTCCTTTTGCTGGCTGAAAAATAATAGATATTACTGAATGCATAAAGACAGTGAAAATTGGTCAGGGGTGTGGCCAATAGGTGCACATGCTCGCAAGGCTCTTTGAAGAATACATGGGCTGTGAGTTGTACTAACAACAATATGGAAGCATTCATAGTTACAGAATCTACTTCTTACATATATGTAAATTTAATTTACTAGTGAAGCATCTTACAATGTAAAAGTGTTCTTAGAAGAAAAGTTTTCACATAAAAAAAAATAAGTTTAGTTCTCATTAAAGGCCAATTTTAAGGATGCAGGAAATGAAAAGCGCTAGGAACGCATGCAGCCACATGTTATATAGACTGGGTTTGATCATCTGGCTCAGAACTTCAAGGCCACAGTGTTAACAATATAGCCTCTTACTCTTTAACTCTCACCTCACTACAAAGACTATAAAAACAGTTTTTGCCCACAGATCCATTTTTGCCAAGTAAACACATTTAGCTACAATTTCTCCACCTGGACTAAAGGGATTTAGAATCCAGGTCTAGCAGTATCATTTTTTTTAGCCTAGAATGATTCCAACTAATAGCATAATAGTAACTCCCACAAAGATTAAAGTTCAACCAGAATAAAGTTACCTACATAACCAGACATACACTAGGAAGCTAGATACCCTTACATATAATCATAGCTGTATGTTTAGCTTAGCACTAGTGGGTAGAGATGGCCGAACTTCTGAAAATCCGGACCCATTAAAGTCAAAGGGGACAAATAGTTTGAAAAGTTATTAAAATTAGGTTAAAATGGTAACTTACTGTACATGGATGTGGGACCTGGGAAATGGTCTGGGGAACTTGTAGGAATGTTTGTAAGCAGCCAATTGCAGTGCACCCACCTGGTTAAATAAGTTGCATGCTCCTCTCTAGATAAATCAATATCTTCTTGTCTCACACAAGTAAACAAAGTCACCCATTGGCCTCTAGTTTGTATCCTAGTAATTCAGCATTAACAAAAATAGACATACTTTTTCAGACTGTCAAGTTGATTTATTGTAGTCATTGGAGAGTCATCTCCGAAAGTGTTGCTAATGCCACATTTTGCCTTGTGCTGCCATATTTCCAGCATGTCAAAGATGGGACCTGGAATTATCTGTGAAGTGTGACTTGTCAAAGTGGAAAAACAATCACAAAATAGTTGTAAATAGTCAAAAATCACCCCACAAATTTAGTTTATTATAGTTTTCCTTCCTCTGTGTAATTACTGGAATTTTCCTTTTGCAGCTGGAATTCCTAGAATGACCATGGATCCCATTCATTTTATCAAATGAAAATGCTTAGGTTAGGAGGGCATCAGATGGCAAGTTAATTGCATGATGTCAATAAACGATACTAGCATGAATCATCGACTGCAGTTTCCAGGTGTCAAACATCATGTGGAAAAAAATGACTCAAGGAAGACTGTGAGGGCTAGGCCACACTGCTGCGTGTTTTTTGCATTTGCGCTTGCGATTGTGCTTGCATTTGTAAAAAATCATTGAAAACGCGGCAACGCAAAAAAACGCACGTTTTTCAGTGTGATTGCATTTTGCGTTCTGCATTTTTAATCGCAATTGCATGCGTTTTCCTATACTTATTGAAGAAATCACAAGCACAAACGCAAAAAAATTGCACATGAAATCGCATGCGATTGCGATTGCGTTGCAGTGTGGCCGTGCCCTGACCCTGATAAAATAAGGTTTACATAATAGTATAGCCAAGAGTCTGCCATTGCTTTTCACTTACAGGCAAGAGTTGACAAGCTTGCTGGGTTCCATTACGTTTGCAGGTGCCCAGAACAAAGAAAAGATTTAATGAATTTTGTGTCAAAAATGCAGAAGTTCTACATTAAAACATTTAAATTTCTTGGATGGTTAAAATATCTGACTAAACTATAGCACATGTAAATAATTGTAAAGCGCTGTGGAATTTGTATCGCTATATAAGAAATAAAATACATACATACATACATGCTTAGCAACTAGCTCATTTTGAAATACTGCTGCCCTAAGCATAGACCTGATTGCTGCTGTATGCACCCAGTCTTAATGTTAATCCCAGGTAGCACCTTCAGGGTTGCACTAACCCACCATTATACCAAGGAAATCCCATGTGGGCCCACACCCAGTTTACAAAAACAAAAGTTTGAATGTAGATGATGATGCAAAGGGAAATTAAGAAATGTCAAGTCAATAAACATAAAAAGTCAAGAGGAGTAAAAAGAGAGTAAAAGGAGTGAAAAAGAATTTGTTAAATGGGCCCCTTCATGCTTCCTGGTGGGTTCCTTATCTTATAATTCCTCGTGTAATTCCTGGTAATAATTTTCTGTATTAGTACCATATACACAGTTATAAAAATGAATTATTGTACATTCATATTTGGGGATAGAAGGAACAAAAGAAGGTGACATGAAGGAGAATCGACATAAGCAAAGCAAAATTTAAAATAGGCCGCAGAACTAGCACTTCCGAAAAATGCTCCTTTTGTCACGTACAGGGGAGTAGATGAAATGTATTTCTGTCTGTACTCAGGGTGCATAGAATGTAAAAAAACCTGACAGGAGTTGTTGGAGGTTAAGTGCCTAAGAGGAAGTTCTGTAACCATAAAAGGCTTTGTAGAATCATTTTTAAAAGTGCGAACAGAGAAAAATTGCTGATTCGTACAAGAGCAGACAGCAACAAAGAGGGCAGTTTGTCTTGTGTCCCTGTATCAAACTCCCTAACCCATTCACTGCAAATCAGCTATTCAGGCCATGCAAGTTGCAGACAATTAATGAGCTAGGGGTGTGGGGGTATGGGGGTTTCTTTGCTTTTATGTTTTCACTGCAATTGAACAAGCCAGTATTGCTGACTGCTCTAACACTAAAACAGAATGAGAATCTTTAAAAAAGAAAATTACTATTTTCCCATTGAAACTGAAACCAGAATTGGCATAAGCGGAAATGAAAATGCCAGGCTTGGATTACAGATTCACAAAAGTGCAATTGTTGCTCACTGCTTGGAAATGTCAGTGATCCTTCAAGCATCAGAATGGGTTTCACAGGTTAAAGGGAATTCTCAAGTAATGAAGGCAATATTATCTATCTAGCCGAAGTTTGATTTGGATTTGGTTGGCAGATTTTTTAAAGGGGGTGGTGGTTACATTTCCTGGAAAGAAATAAAAAATACGCTTTATTGGTTTAACCTTTAACTTTTTTTGTTTTGTTCCAAGCAATGATTTAAATGTATCCTTGTAATGTCTATACCAATGGATTTATTATTTGCTCATACTTGAATTATCAGTATATATGTGTAACAGTAGCTGACATATTCATTAATGTTTTACCTTTAAATGGTCTGTCCACCGCACCTTTAAAATCTATACATACCTTCCCCAACCCAACCAGGGTTAGTTATATAATTACCTCTCTGTGATTCCCAAATATATTTTTACTTAAGGAGGAGGCAAGGACCATAAAGAATAGTTCTGATGGAGAGAAATGAGTAAATGGAGTTTTCCCCTTACAATCTCTACCTTACAGTCTTTTTCTGACTTCAAGGGTATAGAATCACTTGAAAAGCTTGAATTAATCCTACGTATGTGAAGACGCACATATGTAAAGGTGATTAAATCCCTCCTATATTGTTACATTGTAAAACTGATGAAATATAGAGATCTTTTAAGCCAGATATATGTCCCTCCAGCAATGCTTACCGAGGCTATGCCATGTTTAATATCTGTTGAGCATCTTACCACTTTCCAGGTTCAGGAGTTACCTTGGGAAATCAGTTCTTATTCCAGGTGTGGTGCCTAACATTCCACCAAAAGAGGAGCTTGAAAAGGGATGTTGGATTTTCCCAAGCAGAGGTTGTGAGGGATGGTAAACAGGCAGAGAAAGGAGCCGTAGGGGTGGAGTAAGAGGCATGCTAGGGCAGATAATGGGCATGGCTGGGATGCGAATGGATGTGTAGTGGGGGAGAGTGCTTTAGGGTTGCCGGCTAGGACTTAAACACTTATTGCAGAACTTGGGATTTCTTTTCTGCAGTTAGGGCAATACTAGCCAAAGAGAACATATGGTAACACTGAGCTTGTGGCAATGCAATAATTGTATAAGTGTAAGTGTATAAGTGTATAATATCCAAAACCTGCAGGAACTGCACTTTGCTATTGCTCCAGAAGTCCAGATTAAAGCACATTTCACAATTCATTCATCATCTAGAACCTCTGCAAATTTCATCCATTCACACAGATTCAATAACTTGCATATTCACATATGTTATTTAATGTTATTAAAAAAAAAACAGATTATAGCTATACCAAAAAAAACAAAGGATGTGTATTTATTACAGGGCTAAAATAAGTAACAGGATGTAGTGTAAATACTGTACTATTACACATTCATATATCACAGTAATCTAAATTGGTAACAGATGAGTTGCATACCCTGGAGGACTGAGTTCCAATCTGAACTAATTTTATCAGATCATTTAAAATGCAAAACTTTTTTGACACAGGCTAAAAAGTGTCAAGGAGTGAATGCTGCCAACGTGTTTCGTGCTAGTAAGCACTTATTCATGGGCTTTTAAATAAGTGCTTGTCAACATGAATAAATACTTGTCACAAAGAAACACATCAGGCATATTCATGCTTTGACCCCCCAGTGTGCTCAGCTCATCTTTAACTGGTTTCCTGCTATTTTCACATATACCTTCTGGATATTTGCCTGGTGCACAGCTATAACAGGCTATGAGCTATATCTGATGTTCACAAGTTGTAAAAGGAGAATGTTTCACTGATCAAGGTGAAGTTGTATTAACTTCATGTATTAACTACCAACCCTAAATGCATGGTTTGGTAGTTAATACATGGTTTGGTAGTAAATACTGTAGAGATCGACCTGAACAGAAAACGGGTCCAAAGCAGATTTTACAGATCCGCCGAAACTCAGACTTTGCCGATTTCAGGCCTTTTCTGATTTTTCTGAACCGCTGAACTAATTAAAAAAATTCTCAAACGTTTGAGAATTTATGATTTTAAAAATCCAAATTTTTCTAAATTTTTCAAATTTAGAAAATGGAAAATTTTTAGAAATCTCGAAAATACTATGCATAATGCCAAAACAGGAAGTGCATGAAGTTTTCAGGCATTGATATGTGTTCCTCAGACCATTTCCCAAGTCCCTGAGCTATTTACAGTAAGTTATCATTGCTAATTATAACTTAATATAATATTCTATTCATAACTAAAGTAGCGATGAGTAGCGATATACATAGATCTTTTTCTTACTCAATCATCAAATCATTAAAATACATAATTCATACAAATATAAATGATAGATCTATAAATGAATCTCAATGCAGGGGGGGAACCCTTACATAAAAACATTATTTTTTTTATCTCTAAAACATCAATACACCAAATACTTAATTCATACAGGAAATTTATAAAAAGCTATAGAAAAATATCTGTATTCATCAAAATGGTGGATCCATGCAGTTTCTGTCAATCTCTTGAGGACCCCCATGCAACCTCTCAGGGACCCCTGGTTGAGAAACACTGGTTCGGATTGTTTCCAAACTTCGGCATTGGTAAAACATGATGTAATGTTTTAACCTAATGAAATACATATTAGTGCTGCACATTTGAATTCCCCCCCCACCCCCTATTTTTATATTGTAGGAATGCAGGCAATCCTCCCTAGTGCGTGCACCCTATCTACAATTTGAACCTGTGGAGTGTCATTATGTGTTGTGATCTCTATTTTATATATATATATATATATATATATATATATATATATATATATATATGTAATTATTTGTTAGTGCATAAAAGCTATAGTTTATATCTGTTCTAGCTATTTGACAATATATGCAAGTCAAACTGTACAGTGAATCCTATTAGAGGATGACGAACGCTCCATGATGGGCAGCAGTTGGCAGGTATCATTTCAACAGTGTAGAGAAACATATACGCTCTGTATCGCTAATCAGTTCATTGGCTTTTGACAGGCAGTTAGTAGAAACCCTTAAAAGATTTTAAATCAGGTTGGAGCACCTTAAGAACATTGTTAAAAGTTTCCACCTGAGCAGGAACTGGAATCTTCTTTTTATTGTATTAAAATCAAAACATTTTCTGTGTTTCCTGCTTACTTCTTTGATTTATGTATCTTTCCCTGTCGTCTTAACTATGTATTTTACATGTGGCCCATTCTAATGCTTTAGTGCAGAACTAAATTAATTACACACATTAAATAAATGTACGCATTGTCACCCTGCTGCAAACATATTATTTTCCAAGCATTTGAAATCTATGATTAAAAACACTATGCTGTGACCATCTCTATGGCAACTGTGGCGATGTGCATGCCTCTGACACTCCCAATTAATAAATGGGGCATTACGTGTTTTTGATGGGAGTTCTGTCCTTGAAAATGAACATAGTGCTAAATACAGTATGTTTATTGCCTGAACAAAGCTGACTTCTGTTAATCACAGAGACTTATTCAACTAGCTATGGGCCAGGGTCTGGTAAAAAAAACATGTTCAAATTTCTAATTCAGAGCCCAAGCATTATTTACCTTGTCATCAAGGGCTGAAATATTTCTCATAATATTGTTAATAAACCCCCCCCCCCCAGTTACCCACTGTAATCCCATTTTTATTTGTTTAAAATAATACTGGAAATATAATAAAATGATGTCTCAAGGGAGCATTAAAAGTGCATGTTTGAATTTCTGGATATGAAAGAGATGGAGTTTTACCAGGTAACCAACCCTACTGAAAAATGGGTCACATGGCACTGGTAAAAATATATTATATTCACATTAGTATTCTTTCCAATAACTGCTGTCAGGTGGTCTGGACATTGTTGTTTAACTACAATAGGAGACATGCAGACTGAAATATCCTAAGGGAAATAGTAAAAGAAAATACTGTAAGCAATATCCAGAGTTTAAAACAGGAATGAAGACCAATAATACACAGAGACCTTATGCAGAAGGGCCAAATCTCATCCACGTAACCTACATTTCTATGTAGAATATAGTATAGTGACTGGCTCCTTTTAAAGGGGAACTAAAGTCTCCTGAAAACATTGTCTCAATAGACAAACATACAACTTGCTGTGTCTCACTTTTCCCTTTGCTGTGGCTGCTGGGTTTACACAATACAAGCAGTTTTTGGGTAAAAGTATGTAAATGCTACTGTCAATGATATTTTGCTTTTCACACAAAAAAGAAAGGTAATCTTTGCAGTGTATTTCTTAGATAGAATGGATGTAAAACAAAATGTCTGGGGAATTGAATCTGAAACCTTATGTACTTTCTCTTGCTAAAAGCAAAGCTTTATACCATTACCCCAATAGAGCTACCATGGTACATTTAGAAATGTTATCTTTTGCTAGGAACAAAATGGAAAAAAAATATAAAAGTAAGGCTGGGGATTTGAACCCATGGCCTCATAGACTGTGTGTTTCTAAATCATATGTTTAGAATGGAGTGAGACTGTACCCAGGGGTGAGGACTTTAGGATTTAGGTCTGCACCCTAGTTACTTCTACTGTACAGAAGAGATTATTGATGAAATAGCACCAGGATATTGTGTACAATCCATTCAGTGCACCAGTGTAACAGACAATGAACAGCTCCTTTCAGTGGCCAGCAGCATATTTTACTCCCAGAATCTTTTCAATTCTTTTAAAGTTTATTTTGCTCTCTACATATAATCCATGTTATCTTAGCATTTACTTTCACTTTAAATTTGATCTCTCTATAAAGTTACTCGATAAAAAAATGTAAATGCATGCATTTAATGTTTAAATATCAAGTCTTTTCTTACCATTTAAAATGTTCTACTAGACAATTGTGTTCTGACACTGTTTTTGTGGGTATTCACAAGACAGGAATAATGGCAGCATGATGACAACCATTGGGATTCATATAACATTGCTTCCTATGAAGGTCAAATTCACATTTCTATTGTTCGCTGACTTGTCAAAGTGTCTTAATTCTTTGCCATTTCAGTTTCCACATAAAAGAGTCATTGTCATCAATCTCCTAACAATAATCCATCTTTTCTTAATTTGATAAGAATGTTACAATCACTGGCACACACCTGTGACATTAGTAATTGCTAGATAGCATTTGTACCCAGCCCAGGCATGTAATGTGTCACTACTGCACTGGCAATGTAAGATTCCTTCTGCTAAAACTTCCAAATAAGCAAGTATAATATTGTGTAGGACTTGGGGGCTGTGGTGACATTTGGATTTTTTTCTATAGTAGCTTAATTCTTAGAAAGCCTGGCTTGGTAGTGAACAATGTTAAACTTTCAGCAGTCAGACACTAATAAAAATGGTGACAGTTGAGGCAGTGATAAATAACACGTGTGGCTACAAAATCCCTTCCATTACAAAGATACAGAAAACCAGAATGAGGTTCCATTAAGTACTACAATCTTGATATGGATATGCAATAAGGATTAAACTTATTTTTGTGCTACTTGTAAATGACCCTATTTCCTTGAACAGACTTTTTATCTCATTATATGGGCCACCAATAACAGATGCTATTTCACATCAAATGCACACCTAAAATGGAATGTAGAGATAACAAAGGATAGGATATCAACACTTCAGATCAAGGGAAGAGGAGAGCTAACAGCAAATACACTAAAGGATTGATGAGAGAGGTAGGAAGAAAGACAGAACTTGCTTTGTTCAAAGCACCAAGGGAGTGGTAAGCATAAGGGGGAACTGGGTTTTCCAAACTATCAAAGACAGATGTCTTGCTAAGCAGAATAAAATGGAGGAGCGTCCTTGGGCTTTAGCAGTTTGGAGGTCATTTGCTTGTAGGGTTTGTACAGAAACTTTGAGGTAGATTGTAAATTTTAGAAAACAATCTAGAGAAAACATCTTGATTCTGTAATTGAGACAAACATGTTAACCTTTTTAGAGATAGACATAGTCATTGTGACGGATCTTTAGCCTTGAGTCCTATTTTACCCAACATTTCTGTGACATAAGCAAAAATGAACATAAGCATTTAATGAGCAATAACAAATAGTAATAAAAAATAATCATAAACTGATGAGGATTTGGGTCTCTTCTCTCTCCCTCATCCTCTTTTTTTTCTTTTTTTTTTTGGACTAGTAAACATGGCAGACCACGCTTTAATAAAACCACTCCCTAGGTTTTATGGGACATAATCATCTTGAGGAGGCATTGTATGTACTAGAGTGGTCCAGTTCTTGTATATGTGTGTTATATGAGTATTACGTAGACCAAACATTACAGATCTACCAGTGTCCATATCCACTGAAAACAGGAAGTGCCAGTATATCATTTTCTCAAGCTCAAAAGTTCATATTTTGTCCTTATTAGACCAGGTTATGTTCCCACTGTTCAACTTGAGATTTGGTCAGCGAAGTTCAAATACAGTTCATTTGTTCAGTGTTTCTTGTTAAGTGTCAATCTGTCCCTGTCCCTGTTTGATGCATTGTTTATCGTCCTTGATATTGTTTTTCCTGTTTGGGATTTGTTTTCTCAGTTTACTGTAGGTTCTTCCTTTATAAATCAAAAATACAATTTCTGTAATGGATTCAGTGGTAATTTAGACATCAGCAGTTATCAGATGTCTCGTTTTGTTTTTGAAGTAAAATCATTTTCCAGGTATTTTTCATAAGAAGTAACAGTTCTAAAATGAACGTTAACATGCAAATATAATAATTTTCTACAGGAATTGTTTTGGGGTTTCCCTATCTGCTTATTTTGTATTATATACGGATTTCAATGACTGAATCAGAAAGATAAATGGTGTATTTCATTCATACAGTTATCTAAATTATGAGGTTTGGTCATTTATGATCTCCAACTAATGGAGATAACTTCAGGCATGTGCTCAGTTGTTGTGGAGCATTCATGTGCAGATGATACCTTCAACCACCCACTATTTGTGAAATGACGTTGCTGATGTTTCATTACAATTAATTCCAGGTACCAATAGACTCATATTTGCTTGTTAGATATATGGTATTTATTGTCTAACAGCTTTTAAAGGAATAGTTCACTACGTTGATTGAAGCCAGGGAGGTTAAGGAGCTTACTTCCCGTTCTTCAATCAATGTTTAGATAGCCAGGAACGAACTTCAGAAGATCTTACCTTTCACGCGATCCAGTGGGGCCGCTCTGAAATTCCTGACTGCTTCCTGCTTCTGTTACACTATAACGCACATTATCGGGCATGCGCGTTATAGTGTAACAGAAGCAGGAAGCAGTCGGGAACTGTGAGAGCCATCCCACTGGATCGCGTGAAAGGTAAGATCTTCTGAAGTTCGTTCCTGGCTATCTAAACATTTATTGAAGAACAGGAGGTAAGGGATAGCTCCTTAACCTCCCGGGCTTCAATCAATGTAGAAAAGGAATAGTTCAATATTATCCATTTTGTGGGGTATCATTTACGGATTGTCATATTATATATGATTTCATAATTAGCTTGTTAGCTTTCCGTAACCATATTCCAAACATTCTCCATCAGGGAAGTCAGATCCTAACCCACTGTCATTTTAATATAGCTTTAATTATGCTTTTACTTGAAAGTATTTTGATTGTACTTATTTTGCACACATGAGATCCCATGTAATCTTCTTATCCTCATGCTATCACAGTAAGAGTGAACAAGATGCTTCTGGCACATTGTAGTTTGTAGTTTTTGGTAAGAGGACTAAAGTCAAAAACACACTTAGGTTTAAGTGATCCCCTATGTTTGGGGGACGTGAAAAACAGCAGCTGTGTTTCAACAAATGTCATTAAGGATGCAGGCACGCAACCTTTAGAGCACATTTTGAGGAACTGAAACTACCTGCAATCCTCTGGAACAACAGCTGGTGGAAAGTTGCTGGAAACGGTTTTCCTTAAAAGAAGTTCAGTGAAAAAGTAATTTTTAGAATTGTTTATGTTACATATTCTTTTCATTTCTTAAAACTCATTTGATTTCATTTCCTTTGCTATTCCCTGCTGTGGTCAGAAATGAGCTGCCATTTTAGGTTCTTTAACGGTCCATCTTCTTCCCAGGATGCTGATTTTTGTGAAATGATGGCTGATTGATTGGTCCAACATGCTCAGATATCTAATCACCTCCAGGTGCTGTGTCAAGGACAAGACCATAAAAGACACTATTAGGGGTCCTGCATACAGGAATTCAGTACTTTCAAAGCATCTTTTCATGCACAGAAAAATCACTGGATTGGCAAAATAAGTCTAGTTGAATTTAATTCTATATGTTTCTGTTATATTTTCCCTTTTTTTTTCCTGAAAATGTACTTTTCAGAAAAAAGAGCAGTATTTTTCCATCCCAATGACCTTAATCTGCCCATTCAGCATTTTGCCTGTGTACAAATAAATGCAACCGAAATACTGAAATACTGAATACTGAATACTTCCTGTTTGCAGGACCCCTAGTAGAGACTGTTATGGTCTTGCCCTTGACCCAGCGCCTGGGTTAATTCAGTTACACAGTAGAGATCTGAGCATCTTTGACCCATCCAACAGCCAATCAGTAGAAATAATCTGTTAGGAAAATTCCAGGGATGTGGTGCATCCTGGGAAGAAGAAGGAATGTTAGAACCTGAAATGTCAGCTCACTAATGTCAACAGCAGGGAACAGCAAAGGGTATGAAATCAACTGATTTTTCAAAATGAAAGATAGTATGTAGAATAACTAAGAAGGCATTACACAAACTAACAGTTTAACAAATATTGATAATTTCCACTGAACTGTCTCTTTAAATGATCCTTAAAGGGTCTGTCCATCAAAAATTTGCTTTCTTACTAACTTTTTCTGAAGAACAGGGGGTAAATGCACTATTTCTTACCTCCCGTTCTTCAGTGAATCTTGCAGGAGAACTTACTGGGATCATTCCAGCGCTGACAGAGCCGTGGCTGAAATTCCCAATGCCTCCAACGCATCTCCAGTCCTTTGCACTGTGCGCGCATGCGCACACTGTGCTAAGGAGAGTGGAAGTGTCGGAGGTGTCTGGGATTTTTTGATGGACATACCCTTTAAGTAAGATATATAACAGTTGCGTTGTAAAAGATTTCCTTTGACTTTCTTTCTCGTTATTTATTTTGGTGTGCTGATTTTAATCTGATAATTTCTTTTTAATTATTTGATGGACATACCCTTTAAGTAAGATATATAACAGTTGCGTTGTAAAAAATTTCCTTTGACTTTCTTTCTCCTTATTTATTTTGGTGTGCTGATTTTAATCTGATACTTGCAACGGTAACTGTCAAATAATTCAAAAAACACCTACAGTAATAATGGCAAGATTACTTATTGCTACGACAAAAACGATAATGTATATTATTAGGAGTTTAACACGAAGGAAGAATGCAGAAGAATAGGGGATCCACATTGTTTTGTCTCCTATAGCCGACATCATAATTTTTGTGAAAAAGAGCTATTGTAACGCACAATAAAATAATATGAATATAAGGATTTTAATTGCAGTCTGCCACTATCATTTCCTTCAGCAACAGCTTGATATAATAACGGTAAGGTTTCCATATATCGCTATTCAAAGAAGCTTTCATATACTTATATTTCTAGAAGAAAAATATTTTCCTTGCACAGCCATCCATATTATGACAGAAGTGGAAAAGGCATACATTTAAGACCCGTAATGAAGTCAAAACGTCTTTCTCTAAACTTCAATTCCAAACAACTGTGCTCCTTTATTAGTACCAAGGGATAATCTTTCAATTCATTGCCCGTGTTAGCAAATCCTTAGATCTGATGGTTATTAGACAAAACTCAGAACAGACTTAAAATTGATTCTCTTAGGTGATATAACTTTGCTTCTTGAAAAACTAAGCCAGCCATATGATTATTAAAAAGTAATGGTATCCTGCCATGTGGAACAAGCTCTTGCTATTTATATTGTGTAGCACAAATGAGTCTGCTTTTATAAAATAGGTTCCGGTACCCTACCTGGCTGCATTTATACACAGCACATTTATTACTATCATTAGTGCTTTCTTCTTTTACATTGTACCCACACTGCATGCTATCATATTATTAGTGCTAACTTGCTGTTCTAAGTAAGCCAGTGTTTGTCCTCTTCAAGGCAAAGCGTTAGTTCTCTCTTGGACAAGCAGGTCAAAGGGAAAAAAAACAAACCGATGAGCAGTAAGTACACTCCAGGATTTTCTTTACAGGCAGAAAAGTCTACATTGTATTGAAAAAATTGCGGCTGTAGCTGAGATGTCCATCAAGGTATCATCTCTATGAATTATTACAATTATTCTATATCTATAAGTAATGTAAGCAGTAACAATGTATGTACACGTGTTAGATAATGGCTGCTTTAGGCTACAATTTATTGTGTGTGGAGGCCTCTCTCAACATTAAGAAATGTGTCAGATCATATGATGATGTCAGGAGCCACAGGGGGCCTCAGGTCGCTTCCCTCTCTATCAAACTGAACAACCTGTCTGTAGATAAAGATTTTTGGACTGGTTGTCTAATGATTAAATCCCCAAAAATCCCCTAAACACTCCATCTGATGCAATGAATAGGGTTTATGGAATTAAGTAAGTTTTGGTCCTGCACACAATAGTACTTTTATACGCAATACCTTTTCAGAAGCTCATATGAATACATTTAGTTCATGTGCAGAGTTACAAATAAATCCTTTTAATACTCCCCATCCAATATACCCAGAGTGAGGACCTAAAACACACAGAAAATACAAACCTACCAATTTAATTCAAATTGCTCACATAAATTATTTAAATTGTAATGCTTCTATGATAATGTAAAATGCTAGGTCTTACCCATGGGAATACAGCTGCAGTGTTCTAGGGGGTAGTTGGAAGACATTAATATTCCTACAAGAACATGGGGCATTTGTCTATTATAGAAATCAGCTGCTCTCTAAAGACTCCAACAAAGTTGTGGGAGATTGACTTACCTACTCATGATGGTGTCCACATACTGCCTGTGGTGATTGCTTTCTTCACTCTTAAGCTTGTAGGTGCTATAATGTTAGACTGAGCTTCTGACAGTAACCTAAGTCTTTTTCATCTGTTATGGCAAAGTCAAAGTAAACAATATATTTGATTGAGTGTCTTTAAATGAAAGAGCTATCCATTGCAACCAAAACAACTATAATCCAACTGCAGCTAATATATATTGGCCTTTTAATTATAATGAAAAAAAGGTTGGTGGCTCCAATTAAAATAACCTTCATAGTTTTGTTCACATTAAAATTGTAAAGAAAACAAAAATAAATAAAACTGTGAATATTGCCGTGATATTTTTCCAGATGAAACGTCCCTTGATCATTTGCAGCAATACATCAAGTTAAGAGCAAGTGATAAAGACAATATATGTAATCTGTGAACCTGCACACTTTGTCTAATCGATGCTGCTCTGCCCTTCAGGAATGAGTTTTCAGATTGCAGTGACTTTACAGGACGGATGTTTTTTCGTGTAAGGTTACTAAAATAATATAGTTTGGATATAACAGACAATGAAACCCCACTTCTCTTTTTCTTCTTTCCCTCAATTGTACCCAGGGTGAGGACCTGGGTACAATAAGGTACTAGGTCCTTATTCCTGTGCACTTTTTAGTTAAGAAGCTTTACTTGCATTAAGTTTCCATCGCTGCTCCGGTTTGTGATGGGGTCAAAAGGAAGATGTACACCTTGCATATTTTCATTTGCCTCCTCATTCTTGGAGAGGATTAAAGCATCAAAGGCAACTTTAGGCAAGTTAACCTCTTTAATTAAAGTTAAGTTAACAACCCAGGGATTAGGACATGTGTCCTCAGTGTTTTAGGTCCTCACACTGGGCACAGTGCATGTGTGAAGAAAGGGTGAGGGAGTATAGTTGTAACTTAAATCTATCTGCAAGTGAGAGAAAGAATATGAATTTACTGTAGGATTACTTACAAAACAAAAACCTGAAAATAAATACACACTCACACCAAATGTTTTCATGGGAAAAAATATATATAATAAATTGCAGTGTTAGGGTCTGTATTTGCTGTGTCCCCAGGTTCTCTTGGAGTCCTTTTATAAGACTACAGTGAAAAAAAGAGATGCAAAGCAAGTCTATAATTTTAGCCAGTTAAAACACGGATTTCACAAAACATTAGGGATCCTTTTGAATAATTATTTTGGCTGTATATTCAATGTACTTTTTTGCATTAGCTGTGTTTTTTCTTCTTGTTCATACATGACAGTGTCTTACTTGAAATTTTATTTTGTGTGTAAACAGAATAATCTTGACCAGGGGTGTAGCTAGGATCTGAAAAGATCCAGGTAACTCTTGGGAATTGTCATACATAACATTGTAATTTGTGTTCGCATTACAAAAATTTCAAGCCATGCCCTTTCTTCTCCCTAATTAAGCCACAATCCTTTGGTAGTTTGCGATCATAGACAAAAAGATACTGAGAGACATAGACAGGCAGAGACATTGAAAGAGAGATAGACAGACATACAGAGAGAGAATGATAGGATATATGAAGAGAAACAGGCAGAGATATAGATAAGATATAGATGTGATAAGGCAGATAGATAAGTATATATATATATATATATATATATATATATATATATATATAGGATTCCAGTGAGGGAGCACTCGTAGGTCTTGTAATAAAGGTAAATTAAATTGCTTTATTTATCTACGCGTTTCGGCTGTGTTTGAGTGGAATATATAAGTGCCCACACAGACTGCTATATATAACTGCCCACACAGAATGGTATATAAATTTGCCCACACAGACTGGTAAATAGAATTGCCCACACAGACTGGTATTCATAGGTGCCCACACAGACTGGTATACTTAAATATCTACAGACTAGTAAATATAACTGCCCATACAGACTGGTATATTTAAGTACCGACACAGACTGGTATATATAATTGCATACAGACTGGTATGTATAATTACCCACATAGACTGGTATACGTAATCACCCACACAGACTAGTATATATCATGTCCCACAGAGACTGGTATACATGTGTGCCCAGACAGACTGGTATATATAAGTGCCCACACAGATTGGTATACACAAGTGCCTACACAGGCTGTTATATATAAGTGCCCACACAGACTGCTATATATAATTGCCCACACAGACTGGTAAATATAATTGCCCACACAGACTGGTATACATAATTACCCACATAGATTAGTATACATATGTGCCCAAACAGACTGTTATATTTCAGTGCCTCCAGAGACTGACAAAGATCCCTCATTTCTGAAATTTACCGTTGTCTTTCTCTGATCAAACCATGCTGGTTTTAACTGAGCACTTTATGGTTCGAATTGGATTGGTGCCTCAAACTGTAAGTAATTTATTTATTTAAGTATTGCTTGGAGTGCTGTATAGGGGTTGCTTTGGAGGTTCTTCCTCTTTTTGTGGTCTTCTATGTATGGCTTTTTCCTCTAGCACCATTAAATTTATAGCTAGCATACTAATATTTAAAGTGGTGATCCCCATATACTATTCTTCAATTAATTGGTAACGTTACCCACAATCCACAATCCATCAATGTACATTTCATTCTCAACAGTAATATTGTGATTAAAATAGTGATTAAAATTCAGCATAGTCAATACACCTTCCCTATTTAACATTTATAAACGCAGTTGCTCTGGGGAAATCTTCTAATAGAGATTCAATATTGTTTTTGCAGCTCTGGGTAAATGGCGGGATTGAACCCCTGTCTTTTTATTTACTTCTATAAAGTGAACATACAGTATAAGAGTTAATAGACAAAAACACACACAATTGTGCATTGAAATTTGCATTGTGCCATATATGAGTGGTTAAGCACCGCTTGCTTGAACAGATATTATATTCACTAATCTTATTTACTAGGTTGTGGTAATTGTGTACATGATATGTTACTAAGCATACAAATAAATCACATTATTTTTTATGCACCCTTTGCTGTTTAACTACCTTTAAAAAAAAGAATCATCAGGAGGGATTGACTTGAATGAAATAAGCACCTTTAGGAGCATCATAAATAGGAAGCAGCATGGCAGTCACATTCGGTCACACCAAGGTCACTGGTTACAACTGAGAGTCTTTTTTTTTAATCTGACAGACATATTAAATATTCATATCCTGTTCACACAGCAGAACTTTTCTTTGGTTCTTATTTTTTGTATTTTTCTCTTGCTTGTCAGAAAGTTGTCTGAGCAGATAATTCCATTGTCTTGTCTTTCTATCCAAAAGGCCAATGCAGTGAAGCTGCTACCAATTAAAATGTACAGTGGATGCGGTTTCCCAATAAAGGACACCCTAAGTTCTGCTTAAAGAATTAAAAAGGGGGCTTTGAATATGTAAGTCATGGTGTTAAATCTCTTTGAAATTCAAATATAAGAATATTTAGCTATAGGTCCAGACCATGAAATTCATTGGAATAAGCAGTTCTGACTTTGTTAATATAGTGTAAAGTTTTGGGGAAAATATTAACTTTTGTCTTTTTTTTCCTTTGCCGTGAGCAGCCTTTAGCTTAGTTATGGATTTACACATTGATTGTTCTTTCTTCATCTGGCACAGACTGTGTAAAAAACAGATGGTTCACCCAACAAAAAGTCCAACACCTGTAAAATGCTGCTAATTTGATACCATAAAACCTACATATAGGAGAAAATTAGGCTGGGTTCAGCATAAAGATTACTGATAATCTTTCTTGACGAAACCCTATTCTATACAAAAAGCTAACTGCTCAAACCTGGATCCAATCAACTCTTCCCTCACTGTCAAGATGGAAGACTGCCATAAATGTAACACTCTCTTTTACAAAATGAATCTATACCCACCGGGGCTGCCCCACTAAGTATGGGGGCTGTATAGCCCCCAAACACCTCTGCGCACAGGAATACGGTTGCCAACAAACTTTATTATAGCAATTAAAAACAATAAAAAGCCCTAAAAACCTTGCAGAAGCAGTCTATTAGCAGTTATTGAAGTTGCACCTCTCTGCTATGGTCTCTGCTATGGTGCAGCCCATTTAAATCGTACTGGTCTTGGTAAGGTATAATGCACTAGGTAATGGCTTGTGAGGTAGTTCTATGCATTTCGCTGTTTTAATCCTTACAGCTTCATCTGGGATAAAATTTGAAATGTCTCTCTGCCCTTTAAGAATTTTAATACATGGAAGTGTCATTTTAAACTGAATTTTTACAGAGACCTTGATCTTAAAATATGAATTTTTATTTTTTTGCTTTTGTTTTTAACCCTTCCCCTACCCATACTTTTAAAGATGCCACAGAGGGGGGAACTCTGTCACAGAGGGGGGCTCTGTCACAGAGGGAGAGCTCTGCCATGGGGGGACTCTGCCACAGAGGGGGGGGCTCTGTCACAGAGGGGGAGCTCTGTCACAGAGGGGGAGACACTGTCACAGAAGGGGGACTCTGCCACAGGGCATGACTCTGCTACGGGGGACAACTCTGGCACAGAAGGGGAACAACTCTGCCACAGAAGGGGGACAATTCTGCCACAGATGTGGGGACTCTGCAACAGGGGGGACTCTGCGTCAGAGGGGGGGACACTCTGGGCTTCTAGCGCCCATTAATGTAATGGGCTTAATGTCTAGTCAACTATAAATGAATAGAAAATAATCAAGATTTAATTTCAGTCATTCATCCAAACTAATGTTGTTATAGTTTTGTCATCTGTATTGTCGGATGCTCTACCTCCCATCGCTATAAAAATGAACAGGGCAGTAGCCAACAGCCTGTCTTTAGGGGATTAAAATATTAAGATTGTTGGACTGGTCTAATCTTTATCTACCGCATGTACAGGCCCTTACAGTAAGCACGCTTTTCCTGTTTTCATTGAGCTTTTTTCATATGTCTAAGCAATTATGTAAAACCATAACACAAAATGATAATTTAAATGGTATCTCCACCCCCCCAACTCTAAACACCAGCTTTAAATGTTTAAAATCAGCCCAGAAGTAGACGTACACACCAATAACAGACTTGTCTGCCAGTAAGTAGACAGAGCTGAAGGAACTAGGTTAGGTAAGTCTATTTCTGGGCTCATTTTACCCATTTAAAGCTGGCTTTTAGGCTGGGGGGTGTCCCCTACATTACAGGAAAATTGGATTTAAGTGGTTCTAAACGGCTGGCCTCGATCGCGGCTTCTTTTGCCGTGACCAATAGTCCTTTGTCCTGGTTGACCAGTCAGGACAAAGCATCTTATGGTGTATACCCAGCTTAAGAGTACACATATGTACAACCTAATTTTTAGCATTTACTAGTATATGTAAATTTGGCTCCTACCCATGTGACATTACTGAATTAGTCAGATGGTGAATTTTTTAATACCTGCATAAATTAACCTTGGTCTGATTCGTTTGGAAACATTTAATCATACTTAACATGAGATAAAAATACAAGTTCTATAAACCTATGTCATTTAGATGATAACTTAAATAAATAAATAAAATTAAACAGAAAACCCCCCAAAAGTTTTTGTGAATTAAAATCACATGTATAAAAAATAAATAGTAGCTGGAATTAAAATGCCATTTGATTAGCTGAGTTTAAGCAGATTCCTTGGAACATGCATGCAGCCACTGATTGTCTGTTATGCTGTGCTGTATGGCTGTATGGCTAAGAAGAGCTCTCTGTAGGACACTTGAAGGTGGGAGTATAATTCAGATTCGGTAAAGAGGGAGTGTGAGATGTTTGCTGCTACATTTATCAGTAGATGTCTAATAATCAAGGCCATTAGAAAATTGCAGCTTATTCAATTTTCTGACTTTGGCAAGCTCAGTGCTTAAATTTATACTTGGGCTTTGTCCAAAAGCAACTACTCTACAGCAAACAAATAAATGTTGAAAACATCACGTATCTCTAGGCCTTATCTCACACAAGACCCCCTGGCTAATAATGAGAACCAACAATTTCTCAGACAACACTTCAAGTATTCATCCACGCACATCAAAAACTGTCAGTTAATAAAGGATGTGACTGTGGATCTATTCAGAGTAGATTAGAAGAAGAGTTTTACAGGAGAAGAGATCTGTATGCAGCTTTATTTGTGTGGGTCCAAGGACTTTGGCAGGAATCAGGCAAAGTTGGTGTTTGAGAGTTTAAAATATTAGAGAGCAGGATGGATAAAGTTGGTACTATTTCATATAGAAAACCATGCCTCTACATTTACACTGTAGACATTACATATTTTCCTTTTCTGGCTAGGCTTGCAATTATGGAATTTAAATGGTTTAGCCACCACCAAAATAAAAATCTGTACGTATCATCCCCATCCCCTGAGATTGGGTTTTGGGGGGTGTAATTTAAGTCATAAAGTCATAAAGGGTATGTACACTGTAATAACAACTATATCTTTCTGGATAGTTGTGCCTTAAAATATAAATGTGGTGTATTTTTTCCCCCTACTTCCTTTCCAGACCTTACCTTTGTGCTTCAATGTTGATGGCCTTTCTTCTCCACGAAATCACGTTCTTAGCCCTGCCCCTCGAGATTTCTAAATCTCCAAGATGAATTTGGTCAAAAAATAATGCTGGCTTGTGGCATGCGTGTGTCCTGGTGACATTGATGCGAGTGTGCATCCTGTGATGTCATTGCACCGTGCCCGATATATATACTTTATATCAGGCGTGGTGTGATGACATCATAGGGGGCACGCTCGCGTCAACATCACCGGGTCGCACACATTGACATGTGCGCCTAACATGCCCATGTTGTTCTTTGACCAAATTAGTCTTGAAGATTTGGATATCTAAAGGGGGCAGGGCTAAGGACAGAATTTCTCTGGAGGAGGAAAGGCAGCAACATTTTTAGCACAAAGGTAAGGTCTGGAAGCATAGTAGGAGTAAAAAAAATACACCACATTTATATTTAAAGGCACAACTATCCAGTAAGATATACTTATTAATACAGTGTACATACCCTTACCCATAAGAAAATAAAGGACACCTGGAATCCCAAAGATAAATGTTCCTAGATAGTAGATAGAAAACAATGTCCACTGTTCCATACGCTGCCATACTATTGCTGTTTAATTCAAACAAATGTCACCATGTAAATCATAATCAGTTGTAAGGAGCCTGTTTAGCACTTTATTCCTACATCAATACGAAGCAGTCGGGTCACAATGTTGCTGCTGTTACTTTGTGATGCAATAACATTACACATCACACTTTATATAACCCCGATGCATGAATCACTTTGTGATCATTCCAAAGAAGTAGTCGTTATGTTTTGCTAAATTTTATTGCATCAGGTAAGCTGCAATGTTTCCAAACAGATGTCCTTTCTACAATTTCAATGGATGTGATCTAAGCACTTAGCCATTGCTGAATATTGTAAGTATTTAAATATTCAAAAAGTAATGAACAGGAACGTAAAAGCTATACACTAAAAAGCAAATGATCTTGCTCATCTATTTACACTACAACCTATAGCTGGATTTCTTTTGGTAAGTACAAAGATTTTTTATGTTGGAAGTATTATTACTTTCAAACTAAAAAAAATATTATTCCTCATCTTCCTAGGAACTGAGCTGTGCAGCTTAATTAAAATTTAATTATGCATTTGTCATTTGATCATATACATTTAGGGGGGGGGTTGCTCCTTTAACACCCCCCTTATACTTTTCTGCATTTAAAAATTGAAAAGACTAAAGCAGGAATGTCAAACTTACGGCACTCCAGATGTTTGAAAACTACAAGCATATTGCAACCAGGGAACGCTGGGAGTTGTAGTTTTCAAACATCTAGCAGACCCCAAGTTTGACTTTCCTGTAATGCAGGATAGGCATTTTCTATATTAATTTAGAAATTGCACAAAATTCTATTTCCAGGACACAAAAGTCCCTTAAATGTATTTGGTGTAAATGATACCCAATGATATTCAAGGCAGTGCCCACTTTATAAATCACTTTTTGCAAAAAAAAAAAAAAATTCAGCCCAAACCTCAATTAGCCCTTTTAAAAATATGGTCCTAAATCTGATGGGATCAAGCAATAGTCTGTTTAATTTTCCCCTCAGGGACCAAACACCCAGCAATGGTGAAGCAGTTTAATAAAAAAGTGACCTAATTTCCCTTTCATATTGATATGAACATGGGCAGATTTATAATCATAACAGTAGCTAATCATTCTGCTGGTTGGCTGCCCTAGGCTTCTATGGGACATAGAGCTCTGACTGGTACATGTCCTTTGGGATTCTTTCCACGTGATACCACTGAGCCATAAGAGAGAGCACAGAGAATAAAGATATTCATTGAAATGTATTCTTTTCCAATATTTCTGGATTTTTTTTGCACATAAATCCACTGAGAGTTTTTTCTATCATGCCTGGCTTGTTATTAAAAAAAAGAGAAGTTCCTGCTTTGTAAAATGAAACTTAGACATGTGTTTTTGAATGTGTTTGTGTAAAAATATCACTCTCTATAGAAGTGTCTTTTACGTAAAAGTTTTCTCAAAAAAAAAAGTTCAAGGAGGGATATACCCTGATGGTATATACCTTGATATAGCTTGATGGTTAAATGGATGTACATTTTGGAAAATTACATTTTGGAAACCATTCTCCATAAAAATCAGTTGAAATATGATCGTTGAACATTTTTAAAAATATGTTTCCCTTCCACAACAAATCTGTTTTGCCTACCAGTCCTCCCACAGAAATCTGCTGGCGGGATGAAGTATAGCATAGCTTATTTCTCCTGTGTTTTTCCCTACATTATGTTATATTTTATGGCTTTATTGATATAATGTCTAAGTCTTTAAATTGTTTTTCAGCCAATTCGTTTTTTTTTTGTTTGTTTGGGAACGTGAAAAAATTATTGTTTGCAAACATAAAATGTATTTAGAAGCATATAAAGTCGAAATCTCTTTTTAAACATTAGATAATTGTTGGTCGAAATGGCAGATAATGACCATTTTTCTGATAATCTACCATGTATGGAGATTGAGCTCAGAGCAGGATTATCCACAAGGCAATCCTAGGCGCCAGCCAAGGGCCTAGGAAACTTCTGGGGGCCCAGCTTCAGAAGCAGTAACAAAATTACAGTCTATACATACAATATATGTAACAAAAATGGGGGCCCTAAATGATGGTCCTGCCTAGGGCCCCATATGATCTTAATCCATCTCTGATTGAGCTAAACATTGTTAATTGATCCATCCTGCTAAATCACCTAACAGTGTCAGGGAAGGACGAGCATGGTTCTCTTGCACTGAGAAAGGTTTTCTGATTGTGCCCCATCCCCATAGTACAGTAGAAGTGTGTAACTAGTCTTAGACAAATCCTGTTTGGACAGATCATCAGATCTGGACAGAGTTATATAATGTGTGTATCTATCTTAAGTGGTTATGCCAGGGATACAGGTAAATTGGTCGTCATTTCAACCTGAAATACAGTGAGGTATCATTTACCTGTTTAAAAACATTGTTTGCTCTTAAAAATGCTTTCCTAGTCATTAGCATAGCTATTACGTTTCCAGGTGAGTTTACACTGAGATATGTGATATGTTTCTTGTCATTTCATAAATGACAACCTGTCATTTGTTACATTTGTTTGTTTTGGATTTTATTTACATTTGTTTTTTCTACCTGTCTTTTTTTACCACTTGAAAATGTTGAAATGTTGATTTGATAAGACAGACAGAAGAGCAGCAATGGATTAGAAGCCAAATGCTTAGCAGAAAAAGGACATTGACATTTTGTTCATTGAAGGCTATGGCTTTGCTAAGGACAGACAAGCCACTCTCTTGTATAAGACTGTAATACCTACTGGCTCTATCCTGTCTTTGCTAAACTTCCACTGACACCAGTTTTAATGCTGTGGGAAACTCTCCAAATTAACCTTTAGCTGCAATTAAGGGCTAGTACACATTTTTTCAGTATTAACCCTATGTCCCTGATTGACACACAACCTATCAATAAACTATTTGTTATGGTGCCCATACACCAATACACCAGCAAATCCTGGTTGTACAATTGAGCAACAAATATTTTTCCTGTTTGGGCTTATTAAAAATTCTGTACGGAAATTGTACCATTGCCCAAACACAAATGAATGCACATATGATATTGGGATCATATGGGATTTGTTTGTGTATGGGACCCATTAGTCTGCAGGTCGGGAAAAAGAAAACCCATTCCACAAATATTTATGTGCATCCAAATGCACTGGTTTATTGGAGACCCAACCAAACAAAATATCATATCAGGTGATCATTTAAAATATTGACCCATGTGTAACTAGCCTAAATCCCACCTTCCTGGGTGGTCATTGCAACTTTCTTCATTGCACCTGTGTGACTATCTCCCTACATGTTAGAGATATGGAAAGTAGTCATGCTCCAGGCAGATCACTAGTGGTACTTTGACAGCTCACCTTTTTGAAGGATAACTATCATGTGTATAAAGTTTTTTTTTAAAAATAGTTAAAATGAGAAGTACTTGAGACAGGGACATAGGACTGGTAATTCCTACCTCCCAATTTTGTTTCTGTGAGGAGCACCAGCCCAAAGAAAACTGATTCTGCCAGTCTTTCTCCTGGCTTCAGCACTATCTTTAATACAGGAATAGTCCAGGACTAACCTGGCAAATTAAAACGATATGCTTTGTAGCTCCTCAACGAAACAATATTGTGAGGTAATAATAATTAATCCTACCTCTCTGCCCCAGGTACTTTTAATTTAAAAAAAGTTAATTTCTAGAGTGTAGTTATCTTTCAAGATCAGAAGGGTATTTTAAGTTTAGTTGCCCTTTAGTTGCCCTTAGTTTGCCATGTTGCTAATGTGACATTGATCTTTTGCAAAACTTCAAACTAAGGAAGAAAATCTTGGAATATTGTCTGTAGGACATGGGTGTGTGGGGGGGTTTAGCAAAATTAATTGTTTAAAATGTCTTTTTGAAAGTTTGAGGTTACAATTCATTTACTTTGTTAAATTTGCTCTATCCCTTTAGTGGCTTCAATTGCAGGATTAAATATCGAATAGTGGCGGATTATTTAATATCTAGGTCTTTATGCTTTGGCAATGTCAGGCTTTTGAAACAGATAGAAGAACAGCGCATGGATCCTATGCCAAAATTAATCTTGCTGATGATTTGTTTTCTAGAATTAATCCTGCAATGATATTATCAGGCAATTCTCAGTATATTGACTCTTCCCTGATATGACACTTAAAAAACCAAAACCAAGTGACTCAGAGCCACTATTACTCTTGGTAAATGTCCTGATCATGATTCAATATCGCATTTGCAAATGTGGATAAATCCTGAAAAGGCTTTGCTCACTGCAGGATTTTAACAACAGACAATAGCTGGCGTTAGAATCCAGCACTAAAAGTAGCGCAAATGCGATATTGAATTGTGAGCGTCTAGTGCTACAGCATGGTGTTAAAGTCACGCTAATTGGTAGCGAACCCTGTATGTGTTTTAACAGTCACATGATCATAGTTGAGTGGAAGTAGACAAACAAACCTGGTTCCATTTTATGGAAGCAGAAACGCTTTGCAGGCTTTTCTAACTTTTTACCTTTCAGAGCATGTTTAGTAAAACATATTAATATAGAAATGTAAGAATTTGATTTCTGAAAGGAACCATAACACTAAAATGTTTTATAAAAAGAAGAAAGTTAAATCCTTGTATTTAACAGCAACAACTTTCCAAATAAGCATCTCTCGGGTATAGTAATACCTTTATATTATTTAGCAAGAAAAACTACACAAAGCATTTGGCTGAAATCAGTCATTTAACAGCACACACTTTCCTCTCTATTACCCTGTACAGTTAATACTTATAAACGAGCCCACAATGTCTTTAGATCCGGTAATGTAATTGCATAAGAAACTGGTGAACTTTAGCCTGCATGATTTAAAAAAAAATATCCTTCTTATTATATTTTTAGTAATATCCTGCTGGGTGCTATAAAAAAACAAATCTATGTTTTTCTCAACAATTATTTCATTTTGTATTATTTATTAAATAAAGGTATGCTGTTCATTTTCTTTTATAACAAAATCTTGATTAAGTAGGCACCAAATGACCAATAAAGGATACAAACATAACTAGCACATCATTTTTACGTTCGATAATTATCACACTTACAATACTAGTAATATTGAACCAAAACAAGAGGGACTAAGCAGAATAGTCAGGCGTTCTTGATTGTTTCAATTTAATGATAAGCGTTCTTAGCCACAATGGAGCCTTGTTCTGCTTAATAAAATATTCATTTTAACTGGTGGTTTTAATTAGTTTTCCTTCGTTTACCTCAACATCCCATTATATTGTCTTCTCCCTACAGTCTAATTGCTAAAGTGCAGTCCATTACTTTTAACTCCACCCTTTGTTGGTAGTTTGCCGAACTTAGGCTTTGTCTGAGTGCATTAAAACCATATAATAGTAGGGTTTACACTATTGGTAATAATGTTAACGTCTAGTTAAATGTTCTTTATTTAAAGTAGTTTGTTTTAACTTAATGTTTATGTATTAGATTCTTGGACCACCCCTTTAAAGCGGTGTTATGTCGGTGTTATGTCGGTGTATCTGTATGCAGGCCTATTATTTTTACCAACAGTAAACATAGTTACCAGATAAGAGTTTTTGTACAGTTTTTGATCAGAGGTCGGACTTTGAATATGCTAAATCACTAATTAAATAAATCACTGTGGAATACAGAATAGTAAGAAAAAAAAAGTAAAGCTTATTTTACAATCCGTTTGTAATTGTATTTAAACAATCTGGACTCCATTTTTCTTTTTTATGAATACTTATTGTAAGAAAGTTGAGGCTCAATTAACCCTGAAATGCTGACTGTGTTAACCATTGCAATAAAATAATAGCTAATTGGGACACTTTTCTTAGTGCTATCAAGTGGTAGGCTAGGAGGTTTGTTGACCTAATATACTTACATGGGCATTACACCATTTTTATAAGTGGCCATTTATGTAAATAACTGCATTTTGTCATCTGGGCTCACAGAGGATGGTTTCTAGTTAGCAAGGAGCATGATACAGCCAGCTTGTAAAGAGTAAGGAATAAACAAAAAAAACCCAACATAAAACAGACTGGAATAATAGTGTTAAATAAATCACCCATCAAAAAAATAAGTTATTCTAGAAAAGAAGCCAGAATTATAATAGAAAACAAAGTTTTCCCAGCAGATCATCACAGTGAAGTAGGATTATATCATACAGTATATCTTGACTGAAGCTAAAAAAAAAATCATTGGTCTACTAGTTCAGGCAAAATACAATACTACTAATATATAATTTTAGGCTTAGTTTTTGTGTAGCATTTTTAAAGATGTGAATGGGCAAATAATTGAATAATACTGTACATATCATAATAGGTGATATAGGTACCCTGCAGTGCTGTGAATCTGTAATTTTATTCTGGAGTATGAACTCCTCAACATCTGCCAAAAACAAATCAAAAGGGCATCTATTGACAAACTGAGACTGTTTGTAGATCCTTCCTACATGTACATGGACATATTTTGGCAGGTTATAAATAAAGGATGCCATACATATAGCAATACTACCAAGCAATTGGTGTATTAATATTTGCCAAAATAAACATTTTACAGCATGCTATGCTTTTAAATGGGGAAGGTTCCCGCTTTCCTACTGTATTTTTTTTTACTCCGCAATTACTGTGCTGTGATTGTGGGGCTCAAACCAGCACAGGAGACTTGTGGCTACAGGTTCGGGATTTTATTTTTTTCCCTAGCTGCTAGCCCAGGTAAGGTAGGCTTTATTTTCTTATTCTTATTCTACTGTATGTTGTTATGAGAATAAACTGCTTACACTTTATAATATGGGCTTGACACAAGCGTTCTATCCATGTTGTATTTGTCTTTATTTTTGTTTTTTGTAAACTTAAAAAAATGTAATAAAATTATTGGGAAAAAAAGAAACAGGCTGTGATTATCATACAATAACGAGTATAATACGATAACATTGCTATGTGTATGGACTTGATTAAAGGGTATGTACATTGTAAATATAACTTAATGTTATTGGATAGCTGTGGCTTTATTTTTCTCTGTTTTAGCATCCTCCCATACCCTTTACTGCAGGAAAGTTGCTGGCTTCCTCCTCCTGTATGCTCTTGTTATTAGGTCTGCCCCTACAAGTCTTGGGAAATCCCTTTGTTGAACAATACTGCTCTGGGTTGCAGAGCATGCTCGCGACATTAACACAAGCGTGAACGCACATGACGTCATCACGACATGCTATGTCTGGTTTCGGCGTGATGACGTCACTTGCATGCATGCTCGCTGTGATATCAATGTGACTGGCGCGCATTGATGCCACACGCCAACATTATTTTTCGACAAAGGGATTTGACAAGCCTCATGGGGGCGGGGCTTAAAAAGAGCACACAGGAGGAGGAAGACAGCAACTTTCCTGCAGTAAAGGGTATCGGAGGATGCTAGAAAAGAGGAAAAAAAAACATTTAAATCCACAGCTATCCAATAATATTAAGTTATATTTACAGTGTACATACGATCCCTAATACTGGTTTTAATGGAAAAGACAATTTCTGGATCAGTCGTCAATATATAATCAGCAATAGAGTAAATCTGTAAATCTGTGGGTGCCTTTAAACTTTCTCAATGTCAGGTGTAAAGCGATTGGTTGTAAGTAGCGCCTAATCCTTTAATAAACACATCAATCTTGTACTATTTAGCTGTTCATTTTGTGAATCTTATTTCAAGAACTGAAAGAGGCAACACCGATTAAAAAGCAGTCATTGATTATCAGCTTCCCATACTGTGTGATAATAAGCTATTGATAATGTTTTTTAGATGTATGTAACCATTGTAGTACAATTTTCTTCTATAAATCCATCTGCCTATTGCAGACTTTTCCTTGCAATTTTTTTTTCTGCACATTCTAAGGGCCGAGCATGCTAACGTGCGCTTGAGTATTATTTCTGGAGAAAGAGAGTTATTCACTTGGTTCAGATAGCTCTAGCTTTCCAGACAAGCTTGGAAAAAAGAAATAAGCTCTTCTTTAAAATTTCATCAAGTTAGAACGGTCGCACAATCCATGCAACAGTCATTTTGATTTACTCACTAATACTGCTGACAGGATATTCTAACTACTAGCTATAAGTAATCCTGATCACCACTATAGGGAGGAGGACAACAATAAATATGTCATATTTCATTTGGCTCAATCTATTTTAGGAGCTTGACATCACGTGTTCAATAATGATTTCATTCATTTATAGCTATTGGGGTTTATTTAATAAAAGGAGCAACATTTTGCATGTGTTGTTATCTGCAGCAAACTATCAGGTGTTACCAAACTTTCCTAACATATATATTTTTATACATTTATTAATCTATGTGTTTTATATGTATAAAATATGTATTAATTGGCCAATAATAAAAATATATAGCTATATATAGAATATAGATAGACTATGTAGATCCTTCCACCATAGATGCAATATCACTTTTGTGGCTTTGGTTACATCTTTAAGGTATTCAATCCATGAGTTAGCCTGCAAAACAATATTGAAAAGTTTACACTGGCTGGGCAGGTGTCTTTTGCGATAACTTTACCGCCGTAGCAAGCAAGCTAACCAGAGATAGATAATTCAGAGTGCACACCAGTCTTACACAAACAAGTTTTGTTTATTAACACGTGACGCTTCGGTGTCCATGTGACACCTTCCTCAGACCCACAACAAATATTGTATCAGTTATTGTGACTTGAGTCCAATAGTTCCCACTATGACCAGTGGTGAATGAGGCTGGTAATGTCCTTTTCTGTAGGGGTGCTCTGAAAAACTCAGATTGTTTCAAGGGTTTCCGCAAAGGTAAAAAGACTGAGAAACACTGGTCTTTGCAATACAAGGAAGAATGGCTCCTAAATTATAACCCTGCCTAGGTCCCTGTTTCTTCTTCATCCTGTCCTAATTTAAAGGAACCTTCTGTAAGCTGTTCATGACCACAGTTAAGTAAACAGATTCATGTCTATACCATGTTTGATTCTTTAATAATGGAGTTACAATTTCATAAAGAGTTTTGACAAATATATTTCTTTTCTTTGGTTTAGGATATTCAGTACTTTATTGTGTAAATATATCACTTCTAGTATTGTCCTCATTTCTCTTGGGACAAAAACAGGAGATCCAGGAGGAAAAAAAAAAAAAAGGAAAATGATAAAATACTATCCTAAGCTTGAAATCTGCACAATATATTAATGTATTACATAGAAGAGATATAGGGTGTAATATCAGAGCAAATAATAGACTGCAGTGTAGACATGGGAGATATAACAGATATAATGGAAACCTACATGGCTCAGTTCCCACACAGAAAAAAACCAGAAAATGTATTCACAGTTACTTTGTCGCCGCTTATATCCATGTAAATAAAAATTATTGACAAACTGATAGAAAACAATGCACAGTGTTTGGACTACGGTACACGGACTGCATTGCAACATACTATTGGAAAACATAGACCGTTTCAATTAGTAAATCAATGTTGAAGATCATAAAGCAGATGCCTCTAAAATCTGTGCCTCATGAAGTGGGTACAGGTCCTACACGAGGCACAGAATCCTTAGTGGCTGACCCAGATGTTGATTTTTAAACCAATGTACAGGCTCATTTACCAAGAGCCATAGTGCACAAAACCCTTTTTTAAATTTACGCTAACCTGTTAAAGAAATGTTACCATAACTTTAAGAAGGGGTTTGCAGGGTTTTTGTTAACCACGCATCTGCGACAAATTGAAACTGTAACGCCACCCACATAGCTAAAAAAAATCTTGCAGAAGGTACAGCTATTTACAGAGAGGCGATCTGGAATCCACACAGGGAGCGTTGTGGACAGCAATATTGGTTCTCGGTAAATGAGCCTTGCCTTGCAGCAGTGTTCCTTCTTTAGTAAAGTAGTTTGCTTTGCCACTTCATCTCCTTAGACACCTGGAAGGCATTGAAGGGTTTAAACATAGTGATCTTACTTTGTGCAAAAGCTCATAATGACTTCAGGAGTTATTCACCGAACAGTTAAGTCTTTGGAGGTTTTAAGCTAGAACATAGTAATAACCCACTGTGCTAACTTATCAAATGTGTCTCTGCTTCTCTCTCCATCTCTCCATTAAACATATCAGCTGCCAAGTACCCTTTTTTTATCGGGTTATGGATATTTCTAGGTTAGGATCTGCATTGTTCTCATTTACATGAAAGTCTGGAATTGGCTTAGGATTTTGTTGGAATCCTGTGGTATTTCATTTATATTTTGGGGATGATATTGATTTACTTCAGACAGAAATTATTGGCAGCAGAATGCTCTGGCTGTAAGTTGTAAGCCTGTTTAAAGCATTTAAAGTTACAGAGCCAAAGCCTGTAACTGTAACCACAAAGAGGACAAGAATGTGAAGCCTTGGTTAGGATATAGAAACAGATTTCAGATTTGCTATAAAGTTACTACATTTTAATATGTAATATAACACATAAGTGAACTGTTAGCAGTTAATGGGTAGGTTTCTTTAATACATCCCATTGAAATAATATTTTCTGATTCCATCTGTTCACAATTACAAATCTTTGGAATTATGAATTAAATCTCCCAGCTTCAATACAACTGAGATGGGAATGTTCCGTTCATGGCTTATTGTGCTTACAGATTGTTCCATCTCAACATCTCATCATCTCATTCAAGTGTGCGCTAACTTGTTGCTTGCTTTTGGTTTATGTAATTTTTTTAAAAAAATTAAAAATTAAGAGTAAAGTAAGCGGGTGCTTTCCGCTGATCAAGTAAATATATGAAAGCAAGTAGTTAGAGCACTCCTGGGTCTTCAATAACAAATGTATTCAAACGATGCACGTTTGAATAAGTTTGTTATTGAAGACCCAGGAGTGCTCCGACTTCATGCTTATATAGTGTGTAACCCTGATGACGGCCCAGTAGCGTCGGGCTGAAACGCGTAGGTTCATTTGGCCTACTACCCTTACAATAAAGAGTTGCTTAGTCCATGGAGTGCGCCTGAATCTCTCTCTTATTAGATATCCCGCTGGCAGCACCCTGGCAATCGTCCGGCAACGGAGTGCATCGGATTCCTACCTATATATATATATATATATATATATATATATATATATATATATCTCTTTATATATATATATATATATATATATATATAAAACAATGTAGGCATCACGCTTAAAAAGATATGCAGATGATAAAGCAACGTTTCGGCTCGTGTCCTAGAGCCTTTATCAAGCTCAATCAGGACACAAGCAGAAAGTGCTATATCACTGTCTAAATAAATAATGGGAATGTCCTTTGAGTGCATCGTTTTTTGTGTATATATATATATATATATATATATATATATATATATATATATATATATATACAAACATAGGTAGATATGAAGGTGCACACCAAGGTCTTATTTCGGTTAGCAACGGATACAAAAACGTGTTCAAACTTTTTTTAATACATTGCGTTAAGTTGCGTTTTTTTCTGTTCCTAGTGTGAACGAGCCCTAAGGGTTAAAATCACTCAAACTGATTAGCATAACATTAACCTATCTAAAGGTGAGTTAAGGTAGTAGGCTGAACTTGCTTTATCTGCCTTTACAGCTATAAGACTTCCACTACAACTTTTTTTTGCCTTTTTCACTCTTTTTATCCAATGCTTCTTTGTTTATTAGTAGAAAAAAACTCCCAAAGAACAGAAGGTCAGAGAACCCCTAACTGGTTATATGACATTCAATCCTTTGAAGGTAGAAAAGATAAAAGCACAAAGAACCATATGAAATATTAGTAGAAAATCTTTCCAGAGAACAGAGAGGTTAGAATAGGCTGATGGCTCATCTGATAGAGACTATTTAGAAATATTCTGTAGCATAGAATTATCTCCCGATTCACTAGCCAGTCTCAGTGTATTTAATTAACATTGAATACCTGTTATTTAAACGGAACAAAAGCGATGATTCCTTTAAAACACCTTCATTACAACAGGCATGTAACTTGACCTAAACCACCTTCCTGCACAGCAAGAATAAAATATCGAAGTGTGAATGTGGATTGTTGTTGGCCTACTTAACCCAGCAACAGTGACAGAAATATTTTAAGAATTTGACATAAAATTATCTTTATGCAACTAATAAAAGAAAAGGAAGGTTATGATAATAGTTCTTTGCATACAAGATTTCCTTAAAGGGTATGTCCACTTACAAAATAAACATGGGCTAAGATAAAAGTTCTGCATGTAATTCACATGTACTTCTTGTTTCCTACCCACTGTTTCCTTGTTTTCCAGATACAGGTCCCACAATTGCACTTATGCCTGGCATTCTCCTGTACTCTAGTCAGACCATAGTTCAATATCCGTTGCACGTTCCGCCCGCACATGCGCAGAAGGTTCACCACTGCATCTGAAACCTGATCTAAGTCTAACAGAGAGTCAATGGGAATGTAAGAGTTACTTACCCATGGCTACAGAGACACAGATAGCAGTGCTAATCGGCTGATAGCTTTTTATTACTCCTTATACAATAAAGCAAACCTAGTTTGTCTATGGGCAAGTGGGTGTGGCCAGAACACATGAACACATGGTAAAAGCTTACACTCACATTCTCAAGGACACGCCCCCCAAAATGAGTGGAACTTCTGGAGGATGCTGCAAAGGTAAAGAATGGATTTTTTTTTTAAAAGGCAGGAATAGGGTTGTGGGGATGGGTACTGCATTATAAATAAAAAAACATTTTTTATTTTATTTATGTGACTGGATGTACCCTTTAGAGGTTTTTACTGCGGGTGCCAACCCGTTTCGAACGATAATCGGCACGTGTATGAGCACTTTATCGGCTGAAACAGCCATTCGTTTGGGGATCGTTGCCCGACCCTCCAGGCGGATCTCCAAATGAGCGGCCGTAACGTCCAATAAAGTGCCCATACATGGGATAATTATAGTCCGAAACGGCCGTTCGTACACATCATGCGACACGGGTCGGCACCCGCGATTACAAGTGTGTATAAACCTTTAATTAGAAAGAGAAACTAAGGGACCGATGCCATAACTTACCTGCCCGGGTTCCCGCAAGGCAAAATCCTTGCGTGAGATTTTGTACATCACGTAATCTCTGACAGGTAACTGCGCTGGCTTATGCCTCCTATTCAATGGCGTAATGTTTTTCACTGCACAGTAGCACAAACCTTTACTAAGAAGGTTTTGCATCACCTGTGCCTCGCTATTTCATCGGAAAGCGTGGGTTTTACACTAACTTGGGCATTTTGTTCCCTATATTGCATCGTCCCCTATAGGTTTAAACTTTTTCTCCAGTTAGTTGAACCCAGGTGGGCAAAAACATTATTACTACCTCTAAACACTTTTTTCCCCACTGATATAATCACTAACTACCATATTTGGTGCCCATGGGTCCAAGAGCAGAATATATTTCTGGACTTCTTAAGTTGCCAATACACTAGTAACCTACCTGTGATGTTACCCTAATCGGATTTCCAATCCACGTTACAGCAGTAATGTTGTTCTTACAGTGTAATCCAGCCGTGGAACATCATGGGAACTTTCACAGGTAAGAACTGTTGAACTGGAATACGTTAAAGCCAATTAGATTTTCGTCAGAATGAACTTCCAAACGGCCTTAACATCTAACACAGTCTATGTCCAACTTTACTTTCTACAAATGTTCTTTGGTCACATTAACCAATAATTTGTTAATGTCATCCCTACTGTATATCTATCAATATTCTTCTTCCTGTGAATGATGGATTATACATATTGACCTCTCCCTAATGCAGGTTATTTTTCTCAAATGTTAATTTAATTTCTGTTCTGTTAATTTAGAAATGTATTGATGAATATTACAACAAAGTATTTTATCAAAGAAAAGCTTGTATTTTAACTCTCCATTAAATATACATGCATATCTATGCAGCTCTTACATAGTAAGAGTAGAAATGAAATAGTTACCCCAAGCATAAATAAGAACATCATGTGAATTTAAAATCTTACTGCTTCTATAGCATGCCCCCCTGATACTGTATTGAGTTTATTGAATTGTATAAAGGAATAAACATTAATGCATAAAAATTGTGGATGAGTTCTAACATATAAGGACAGATTTACCCAGAGCCGCAGCTCTGTTTTCTAAAAATCACACTGATTAACACAATTTTCTTGTGGCGGCTGTGAGATTATTTCTTCAGGGACCTCAGGAAGGAAAGTAACAAAAATGATCTTGTGTTGGGGGGGTAAAATTTTCTTTCTTGGGATGGACATGCACTTTAAACATGTTTCTATAGATTACAATCAGATTTCTATAAATACAGAGCTTCTAGAGAAAGCTTTTAAATGTACAAGATATATCTCTTCAGGTATAATCATGGTACTGTTCTTTACAAAGGGTTCACTGAAGAATCACAGGAAGGAAGATTCCTATAGTGATGCAATGCTTTTGGTTTTACATTGCAATGATCTGCTAGTGATTCATGGCTTGTCTTGGCTACATTACAGACAGTCTGCTTTATGTAGTTTCTGCACCTGCACATAATATTTTATAGACAGGAGGTGTTTTTGGCATTGTTACATGGAGAAAAAGCAATTGACATTTCGCTTGCCCTGCACATGTGTTCATATAGAGGCTTGTACAGTATGGAGAGATTTTTACTTTTTGCTGTTTGCAGTACATTATCTAGTGTGTCTACTGAATATTATCATATTCATTGTTTTAATGTGTAAGTGTTTCTATTCTAGGGTAAGACAGTCATTAGTGGTTGATCAGTGCGTTCTTGGCTAATGATTAGATGGACTCGAACCCGAGTTCGAGCCGAACTATTCGAATTTAAACAAATTCGGACTTCTTGAACTATCCCGGACCTGGATTTTCGATATTTTCAGACTTTCGATAGATATTGAATGTTCGACCGTTCGAATATGATAAAAATGCCTATTATACCTATACGTGAGCATCGAATCCACAAGTACAGTGTCCATCAACACCTATACGCGAGCATCAAATCCGCAATTAAAATGCACATGGTATCTAGGCGCGAGCATCAAATCCGTGAGTAAAGTGTCCATCAAAACCTATACGCGAGCATCAATTCCGCGAGTAAAATGCACCTGGTATCTAGGCGCGAGCATCGAATCCGTGAGTACAAAGTCCATGATACCTAGGCGTGAGCATCGAATCGGTGAGTAAAGTGTCCATCAAAACCTATACGCGAGCATCGAATCCGTGAGTAAAATGTACATGATACCTAGGCGCGAACATCGAATCCGCGAGTAAAGTGTCCATTAAAGCCTATACGCGAGCATCGAATCCGCAAGTAAAATGTCCATGTTACCTAGGCGCGAACATCGAATCTGCGAGTAAAGTGTCCATTAAAGCCTATACGCGAGCATCGAATCTGCAAGTAAAATGTACATGATACCTAGGCGCGAACATCGAATGTTCGAACGCGAGAGCTCGAAAATAGTGAGTGAGAGTAAAATTGATTTTTATTTATACCCGTTGCTATGCCTTGCTGTATTCAGCAGTGGGCTTCCATTTCAGCTTCCGCAATGGACCTTCTTCCCAGGATGCACACTTTATTGGAAAGTTTTATGTTTGAGCACATTTGACCCATCATTCTATGATTATTAAAATGAGAAAATACACCTCTTTTTTTTTTTTAAATATATATCCATTTGTGCTGGACTTCCCCTTTAACTTCCAGCATTAAATATCAGGAAACAGACTGAATTCTAGTTCTGTATTTCAAAGAAGTCTGCTACTGTGACATTTATTTAATGTCTGAGACATGTAGAGGTTTTATACCTCTTGTGATATTCTATGAAAAAGCAAACACACACAGGGCGATTTACCCAGTGGTGTTGGGTGGTTTGCTACCAGTTAGAACTTCATATTAGTGCTGCATGTGTTGGTAAAAGACACACGCACATCTGGTGCTTGTCATTCAAACACACAAAGGTCTCTGGGTAAATCTCCCCCACAGTGTCTTACATAAATTCCCCAGCATTCTTTGCAACCGCAACACTAACAATAAGTTGAATTAGCTGGTACAGCAGATTCAGCTTTATGCTGTAACAAGTGTGGGTAATGTAGCTGTTTGCTATCAGCAGACTAAGTGAATTTCTTTTTCAATAAAAAGATTAAATTAAGGAGTAACTAAATTTTAGCCATCCAGCTTAAGTTGAACTACGGTTCGGCTATCATGGGATGATGGGAGCTGTAGTTCTATGGTAACTGGAAGGTTTTGTCCCTGGGTAAATACTGAACAGTTTTTCCAAAACAGTAGCACTCCAAGAATTTCTTTATTATTACCACAATTCACTGGGAATTGTGCTCGGTAATGTACTATGTCTTAACTTCTACACAGGGAAATGTTATCTGCTCTTTGGCTTCCAGTATTGTTTACTTTATATATCAATCAAAGGTAAAATGCCATGGGCATGAATGGCTGAGTTAAGGGCTGGGAAAAACAGCACTACACTATGGAATCTCCAGAGTTAGCTTCTCCATCCATCATCGGAATCTTTTAGACTCTGATATCCATGGCAGTCATAAAACTGTCTAGATAATAAATAGACAAGGACTAACATGCAAGATAGAATGGACTATCTTTCTACTCCCTGCCACTGCCTGACCACGTTACCTGTCTGCTGTCTACCTGTACAACAGCTGCTCTTATCTCTGATTCAGTCTTTATGCAGTCATTACTATAGCAGAATAAAACAGGTGCAAAAAAACACTAGGGCTGTGATTGCATTTCTTTAAACGTTTATGGATACAGAGGTTTATATTATATGCATGTGTTTAAATTTCAAATTGTCGTTGTAAAAGGTAAATACATGTTTTTTTATGTGTAACATAACATAAATACTGATGGTTTATACCTAATAACATTTTTGTTTTTGAAATAGGGGGTGATTATAAAGATCATTTCCTCCACCTAAACCAAGACCTGCCCATTGTATGCACAGTTTATTCATTTTTGAACATTGGAGGACAACATTTATTGATTTATTTTATAGCAATGTTGGGCTTAGAATACATGGGAACATTGGAAACTAACTCCACCAGCGTCAGTGTCACTAACATATAATAAAGATTTATTTTCTATGGTGGGTAGACGTAGATACAGTATTGTCCTAGACTTCTCTTGCCTCCAGCCTTAAACTGAATATCTCATTCTATTGGGCAGGAGGAGTGCGTCATTCTTGACCTTGCTCCTCCCACACCTCTATAACGGTGGCTACAACTTTCTCATGGTAGGTTGAATGAGTAATGTCAGTTTAATTGTCCTTTAAGATAAAAGGAAACAAACTGTTAGTTTTCTTTATGTTGAAGCTAACTGCTTTGATATATGAAAAAGCAAAAAAAAATAAAAAACGACTCACTTCCAATGTGTTCTATAAAACAAAGCAGTTTTGATTGAGATGGTTATTACTTCTCACGTATGCACAGTTGGCTTTGTCAGCAGGACTGATCCGCTGATTGAGTCACTTGTGCGATGTGTGAGTATATTTGTAAAATTTGTTCTGTCGGGGGTTTAAGGACCAAAAAAAAAAAAAAGAGCCTACTGCAGAGCTGGGCCACCTGCCGCTTCCCAGCTGTTGCAGAACTACAACTCATATTATATTGATGGTGGAATGATGGGCGTAGTAGTTGATCAGCAGGTGGCTGGGATTGATCTATAGACTAACTTGGAACTACTCGAAAGATTAAAAAATGTTCTTATATTCACTGCAAGTACATGGAAATTTAACATCTCCACCGAATAAAAATCACGATAAAAGCAGGTTTTATTTAATGTGCACACATTCCCAAATATAATACCAAAATGAAACATTAAAGGAGAAGTTACCATTGCAAAAAATGTAGTATGGAGCTTTAGTATGGAGTTTCGGCTGATCCAACAAAATATTTTAAATTAATAACTCGGAACTTGTCATCAAAAATCAAATATTTGAAAATCAAAAAGAAGATTAAAACGTCGAATAACTGTTTAAAAATGTAAAAATCCAATCGAAAATTTGAAAAATTCAAATTCAATTAGGTTTTAATCAGATATTAAGTTCCGTGGAACTGCTGTCAAAACTAAACTAGCCAGTCTCGTTCATCTAAAGTCTTCATCCTTTTACTGGGAGGGGATGGAGGGTAAAAGGGTAAACTATCTCAGTATTTAGGGGGTGGGGAAGGTAAAAATAGATTTTAAAGGTGGGGTAGACATTCCCTTTAAACACACCAAAAGGTTTGGTACAAATCTTCATAATACAATGGTTACTTGTTAGCATGGTTTATTGCACTGTGATACATAATTCTTTCCATAATTTATACTTAAAACCTATTTAAAGGAAATAGTAGATAGATCACAGGATCAGTTCTTTGATTTATACAAAAAGTGTAAAAAAAAAACAAAGCACAATCACACATTAAAAAATCTATAGCTTTAAAAATGCAAAGTAGGCAGTGAGATGTTATTTAAATACGGGCAGCACGGTGGCTCAGTGGTTAGCACTGATGCCTTGCATCGCTGAGGTCCTGAGTTCGATTCCACCCTTGGACACATCTGCAAGGGTTTGTATGTTCTCCCTGTGCTTGCTTGGGTTTCCTCCGGGCACTCCGGTTTCCGGCACAATAATAAAGACATACTGATAGGTTGTATGTGTACATACTTAGTAAAATACGGTTTGTACATTCTTTCATTGTATATACTGCCCAGCAACATTGTAAAAAACCCAGGACCATGCCATATACACTAAAGGTGACCATACATTCGAAAGATAATGGGTAAACCCCATTGTTCCATGATTGGATTTACCCATTATCGTTCATGCGTATGGGCTTTACCCGAACGACAGTAGTGCCGACGAATGGTCGTCCCCACTAAGGTCGGTCAGGAAAGACGGAAAATTTAATTCGGTCATTATTGGCTCCCTTTACATACCCCTGTATGGCTGCACAACCAACCGATCCCCATACCCCGAAAGGGGATCGGTCGGGTATGTGTATGCGGTTCCCCCAGCATGTGTGCCGACAGATACCAATGTGATTTGTTGGTACACATGCTGCACAAATCACATGTTTATGGCCAGCTTAAGATGTTTGTTGTCTTTAATATCATGGGTTAAACTGTAACTGTAATTTAACATTATAGAAAAGGGTTTTGCTGCCTCAGTGACAAGATCTAACAAGTATTTAAAGTACATGGCAGTACACAGTGTTAATAAATTTCAGTTAAATGTGTATCATAGTTTATTCTAGGCACTGGTGAGATTTGAACACAGAATCTCTGGTTTACTAGACAGGCACTTTAACCGTGCCATATCTGTTCTGGCTTTGAACTGCAAAATCTTCTGCCTGCCATGAATGAAACCCAGGGTGAGGGCCCAAACCGCTAGGTCAGGGATGTCAAACTAACCAGATGTTTGAAAACTATAATTCCCTGACTTCAAACCCTGTAAAATTCTTCCTAGAACTGCAGCATTCTGCAGGCAGGGAATTGTGTATTTGTTTTTTAAACATCTGTTTGGGGCAGATGAAAAAAAGGTGCAAAAGTATGCCTGTGCTATTAATTTGCAGCAACCAATCAGATGTTAGCTGCTACTGCGGTTAGATAACACCTGATTGGTTGCTGCAGATTAATAGTGTGAGCACACTTATGTGCCTTTCATTCTATTAGCCCTGTAAGACCCTTTATTTGATACCAATGCAAGTAGCATTTTTTTGAGACCAAGACTTTCCTGCATTTTGCACTTCCTCTACAGCCCAAATATACACCAGTATTCTTGTTTTCCAGATACGGCTGCTAATTTCCAGGGCTCATCACATTTTAATTACTCAGCGACTTGATCTGAGTGAGGTTTTTTCTCCTTCAAGCTGATGGTAGCCAGGAATTATTGCATCTGTTTAACCCCATGACGCGCAGCAAGTTGTAAATCAATAGTTCTGTTTCAAGGCGCTCTGTTATTAATAACAATATGGTTGGAGGCAAAGGCTTTGAGCGAAATTCACTCTCTGCACAAGTATTTTGCTTTAGTGCCTTGAATTTAGCGTTTGGAATTTGAAGCGTTGACTGGAACCAGCATCCAGTTATTAGTTGAAATATTAAAAACACATGCGGTAGTTACAGTTGTGTTTCCAATGAATCCTGGCAGCCCACACACCTTGTATATTGTTAATTAACTGGAGGTGATGGGGCATACTGAAGCATTTTTTGCCTCTGGCAATGAAAAAGCAAATATATTGTAATATTGATTTGGGGCTGCCAGATCCACTATATTAAATAAATGACCTCATTTTTTTCACAAGTAACAATGAAAATAATGGGAAAACAATTAGGAAAAGTTGGTTTTGAAAATACAGCATGTATATATAGTAAAGCAGCTCTGCATAATAGAAATAGAGTATAAAGTGTGACATCTCTAGAACTGACTGATATTGTGAGGAGGATTAGCAAGGGCAAGGCAGACATGGTGTAAGCTAAGGGCTGTAAACTCAAACAGACCCTCACCTCCCTAAGGGTAAAAGGAAGGAGTGCATATAGCTTTATTTATAAATACTGTACTTCTAAAGTGAGATTTACTGATCATATCTGGCCCTTTTGGTGCCTTAAGCAAGTCTCACATGGTGCCCCCTTCCTAACTTAACCTCCCCTACCACCTTTTGCATTATTATTTGCGCATATTAGAAAACCTGAAGCAACTGACAGAGATAAGTACGGTAATCATCCTGTATTCATGTTTTTTTACTTTTTCGGACATGTTGTAATTGAGCAGAGTTAAGTATATCCTATCACTGCTGAAGCTTCAAATTGTCAGAATAGGTTGAATTCAGCCTCGATAATTATACTGAATGCAAACAGGGAGGCTACAGGGAACTAGATTGGTTACAACCTATTGTTCTATGGCTGAATGGATCCCTGTCATTAAAAATAATAAATTAAACGGTGTCTTCCACCCTCTCAGTGCCCTAGCAATTGGCCTAGGTCGTTTTTTCCTAGTAAAGATTTCGACAGCATTCCATGGAACCTATTGAAGTTCTGAGAATCCATTTAGAACCCAATTAAATAGGATTTTTTTACATTTTCGATCACAATATGAGTAATCAATATAAATTTTAGATTTCCCAACATATATATTTTTTACATCTAATTTTCTAATTCAATCATACAATTTGTTCAGGGCTATTTTAGCTTTAGTTTTTCTATAAGAGTGATGGACCTGAACCCATGGACGTATTTTAGAAAATTGTGCAAAATTTGATAATTTTCAAATTTACTGGCTGTTTGCTACCCCTCGAAGTGTTAGTTTTTTAGTTTATTGTTAGTTTTCGGTAACCCTCAATGTAATGTTCGCTTTTCCATTATCCTCAAATGTACTGTTCAATAACCCTCGAATGTAGCATTCGTTTTCGGTAACCCTGAAATGTATTGTTCGAATTCGGTAACCCTCAAATGTGTAGTTTGATTTTTGGTAACCCTTTTCTGAGGAAGAAACCACACTGGTTTCGAAATGTCACAAATGAATTGTGTTTCACTTTAGACTGGAGTGCCCAGCGAGCTTTGTTACTTTATAAAGTTTGGTCCCTTTTCGAATGTTCTAATTTCAGTAGAGGTTTGCAAGTTCAAAAACAAACCCATTAAAGTCAATGGAGGAGTGATAGTTCGAAAAGTTCGGATGATTTACAGATAAAATAGCAATGATAACTTACTGTAAATGGCTGTGGCACCTGGGAAATGGTCTGGGGAACATGTCACTATCACCAAAACCTGTTTAAACATACTTACTTTATGATCGGGCAATTGTCAGATTTGCGCAAGCCACATTCAAGGTTTATGGAAAATTCGAGGGAGACCGAATGATACTTTCGAGGGTTAGCAAAAATAGAACCATAAATTTGAGGGTTATCAAATACGAGACATTCACTTGGGTGGCAAGTACAGATATTGCTGAGACTCAGGTTGGAGGCCATAGCTTAGAGACATAAAATACTGTATGTATTTGTCAGCATTCAATGGGAAAATCCATGTGCTCTGCACGTTGAGGCCCTGCAAGGCAGATATACCGAACTCCTACTGTCTGGGGAAGTGAAACACAGTTTGGTTATTTTACTTTAAACTACTAAAGCAGATTTCACAGCTTCAATGTCAGATAACAATCACCATCAAAGCAGGAAGTCTTCATTTCACATACAATGAATGTTAGATACATGGAATTGTTGGGCCATTTTACCTCATTTGTTTGCTGGTGTTAGTCATTGGAAAAATTGTCCTCTGTGCCAGTCAAGGCTGTTGCTTAGGTCACCCCTGATCTGTGACTGATTTTTAACTCTAGATCTCGCTCTGGAAACACTAATAAAATGAAAATCCTAACCTAGAGGCATGGCTGGGACACAATATTTTTATCTATCTATCTATCTATCTATCTATCTGTCTGTCTGTCTGTCTGTCTGTCTGTCTGTCTGTCTATCTATCTATATCCCTTATATTATATAAATATATTTATATCTCCATAGGAGATTGCATTGAGTTTTTAGGAGCTACCAATGTGGTGGGGGGTATAGGATGTTACACATAGGAAAGGTGTATGTGTATGTGTGAACTATCTCACTATAACCATTTAAATGACCATTAGTAAATCTATATAAAGTATAGCACTTACTTATATTAGGTACAACATAAAATATACAAAATACATAAACTTACTTACAGAGCTGAGATCCCTATTTTAAAATGGAATGGTCAAATGGCGGCTTAAACCGCACCCCTGTGTCTGCTCCATATGAAAGGAAGTATAATCCAAAAAAAGTTTCTGTCTGCTACACAGGATATGATGTGTATTGTAATGGACATATACACCAAGGCTCCTTATATACCAACTCCAGCCTGCAGGTGGTGTCAGTGAGTAATAAAATACAAGACATCCTTGCTCTCTATGGTAGGAGGAGAGAAAGTGAAAGTGGATTGTGGTGTGTGCTTTGGAGTGATATTGACTGCAACACAAGATCCTATTTATAAGACCCTGTGTATAAGATCCTGTTGGGACGACAGATTATTGGACAGACAATTTACCTTATTGGATACAAACTCTGAGGCAACAGATAATTGTACACCCACTTACAAGGACACACAATATACAGGCCTGGTCAATATTCAAAGTGTTGCACCATAGGTGTCCCTACCCCTGATTACTGCACATGTTAGGTTGGAACTTGTTTATGTGCACTGTCTGCTTTGTGCCAGACCACCAGAGTAACCCACTGTGTGCCATGCTACCCATAATCATTCCATAAAGCAGTGATCTGGTACAAATTGGTGGCAGTTGTGCTGGTAATACCATTTATTCTCCCTGTTTTCTTTGTATATTTGTTCTCTGTATTAAGCTATGGAGGCTGCTACTGAAAGTATTGATTTAAATCCTCCTTCCCTTATACCTGCAGATGAAATTCCCTAATTAGACTCTAGCTCTACCAGGCCCAATTGCCAAACCTATTTTTAAATCTGATCCATTTGATGGGGTAACTAGGGAGTGGACTGATTGGCTAGAACAATTTGAATTGGCAGCCACTATTAATGGTTGGGATAAAGGTGCTCGCTTGCAAGTCCTTAGTCTTTTGCTTAGTGGTAAAGCCAGGCAGGATTTACTGTAATACTGAAATAAAAAGCAGTTACAATAACATGATGCTGTGAGGTACCTTCTGTTATAATATATGAGGTACCATCACCACTTGCCATGGTGAATACTAATAAGTATTAACCTAGCATGTTTAGTTTCAACCACACAGTCTGGGTCTACTCTCAGACCTGCAGGATTATCCTATTTGGTTCCTCTGGAATCCGGTGACTGTCTGAGTAACAGTTTAAAATATACCTGTGTAAAGATTCTATATCCACTATATCCACACATAGCAAAACAGACACACCTAATTTCCATTGTGCACCAACGGGCACAATTTTTCTAGTATGTATATATTATATAATATATATATATATATAATATAATAGTAGAAATACAAGTGCACTCAAGGGTCCTTTTCAACTTTTATTCAATATATGTGCAATATATACAATCAGCTGCACTGATTGTTGCACTTTACGATGCACATATACTGAATAAAAGTTGAAAAGGACCCTTGAGTGCACTTGTATTTCTACTATTGGATATCATTAATTTCATACAGGAAATACGGTGCACACAAAGGACTTTTCCAAAATTTTTAGGAATTTATTCAAACATAGTAAAACAACAGCAATGTTTCGGTCCTACAACTTGGACCTTTATCAAGCCAGTTTGATAAAGGTCCATGTTGTAGGACTGAAACGTTGCCGTTGTTGCACTATGTTTGAATAAATTCCTAAAAATGTTGGAAAAGTCCTTTGTGTGCACCGTATTTCCTGTATGAAATTTATTGAGAAGATTCGGCGGTAGCACCAAGGCACTATAATTTAATGAAGAGCAGAGTGCCTGTTTATAAATATATATACACGCTATATATTTGCTGAATAAAGTAATTGAAGAATAAATCCTGCGTGCGGTGTATATCTGGTTTTCAATATATGAAAAGTAGTCACTCAGCCACTCAGGGTGTGTGTTTAATAATGGTAAAGGGATAGGTCAACATCCAGTAGAAATATGTGTTCATTTTGAATTCATGGGACTAAGATGTGGGCGTGTATGGATGTAATTATGTATGGGATGTCATTTCCTGTGTGCATTTATGGAAGTGGGAGGGAATTTGCATTGTCATACCATTTGTTTTTTGTAGCTTGAAAAAGGAGCAGCTGGCTCTAAAACGTTGCTACATGTGGACATAATAAATATATAAATTGATGCTTTAGACCTGTGTGCTATATATTTTATGGAGTGCGTTGAGTGGGAGTAATACAGTGAATCTCCCTGCTATACTTGAACCAGGCATATGTTCATGGTGGAGTGCTGCTGAAATCGATTGTACATATTACTGTTGAGCTGGCACCCCCGTGAAGTTGCTGAACAATGGAGGATGACTATTTTTCATACACAGATGAGGACATGGTGAGGCTCCTGGGAACGGTACAGGGACCCAGGGAGTTCCTCAATACACCAACACCCCAAATGAGAAAACGCAGGTTGAGAGCCATGCATAGGAAAAAGACTGATCTGGAGCTGCATAATGTAACCCTTGCTGAGTATTGCAAGCATAATAGGATACCATGAGCTTTAAGGCTTAATATCAGACCAACCCTGTTTGCTGACAATGATGCCTTTAAACCCAAACTTACCAGGATCCTGAATAAATGCTCACAGGATGTGATGTTGTTAAACATAGAATACATCACAGCAGAGCTGGGTACGCTGAGCATTAAGATCCAGGAAGTGGAGGTGGAGTTACAGAGCCATGTAACATCTGAAGACATGTTACATCTGAAAGCGGATGTTGACAAGCGGATAGCGGTGTACAGACAACGTGGTGAGGACTTTAAGAGAATAAAATTTGCCAGGGATGCCAGACTATGAGCAGGGTAGGGTCTACAACTGGTCTATGTCACCTGAACCCCAAGAGAGTATGACCAAGACGCGTCAGTGGAGGTCGGATTCGAATCTCCGGAATAAGGAACAAGTTAGATCAAAGTACTCTGCTTTTCTGACGGAGGCTGTCAGAAAATGAGATCCTGACAGAGGGGCGGCCGGAGGTGGCGAACCATCTGGAAACAGAGTCATCTTGCCAGAATGGCACTTTGAGAACGGAAGAACAAAATCTCTCTCAGGTAACATTGACTGCCGCTGAGATCTAAGTATTGTTAAAAGGTTTGGGATATTTTCCCACTACCAAGATAAATTATTTCCAGATGGACATAGACCTTTATGCCTTTTTTAAGAGACTGATATTGAAGACACATTTCCATCAGAGACCATGGGGAGGCGACATGGGAGGTGGGAATGTGGGTTTATCTCTGAAAGATTTTGATTTGTATGAACATAGTCGGTTTGTACCTCCATCTACTTATGCAGAGTTGGTGGTTTATTTTGATGAAGTGAATTTGGAGGTTGATAATGTCTTTAATAATTTACAGGATATACATATGCTACACATCGGGTTTAGACGTTTTAAGAAACAGAAGGGATATTATAGTCAAACCCTCGGATAAGGGGGGGGGGCTATAGTAGTCCTGGACATGGAGTATTATTATAAGGAGATTCTGGCTCAATTATCGGACAGGGAGGTGTATAGAGAGGTTAAAAGTGATCCCATGAGGGACATCAAACGCAAAATTGCGTTCATTTCTGATATGTTCAGTAATGGGACGATAGCACAGGACATGAAGAAATACCTCACAGTGGAACACCCTAGGACGCCGATATTGTACACCCTGCCCAAGGTGCATAAGAACCCTGTCCAACCTCCTGGTAGGCCAATTGTGTCAGGGGTGGGATCCATCTCTTTCCCCATGGCCACCATGCTGGACAGGGTTCTTGCTCCATTGGTACGGGGTGTATAATCTTTTGTGTTGGATACGTCTGATTTTTTAAATAAAATCAGGGGTATCAATGTTATTGATTGGGAAGATGTCATATTAGTAACGCTCAAAGTATCATCCTTATATACCTCTATCCCGCATTATCAAGGGATAGAGGCCACGATCAGATTGCTCCAACAAGACGTTGTTTGGAACTGATACTATATACTATTTTGCCTTTGATAGGAGGTATTTCATGCAATGTAAAGTCACTACCATGGGATCCAATATTGCCCCAGAATTCGCCAATGCCTTTATGGCTTGGATTGAGAGTGACTTTGTCTATGTGTCGCCACCTTTTGCTAGGCATTGTCTGGCATGGTGACAATACATAGACAACGTATTCTTGTTGTGGTGGGGCGACATTGGATCCCTAGAGCAGTTCTATGTATTATTGAATAGTATGCATCCTGACATAAAATATACATGGAACTATGACCTTCATGAAATCAGTTATTTATATGTGAGAATAAAAAAGGACAATATGATCAATACCGAATTGTTCACAAAAGATACAGATAGAAATCAGTTATTGGCATACAAGACTATCACCACTGATATGTAAAAAATGCCATTCCAGTGGGGCAACTTAAGAGGGTGAATAGAATTGTTTCTGATCTAGAAAGAAGGGTTGAACAGACACAGGGGATGCTCCAAAGAGATCGGGGTTATCCGGAAAAGGGTCCTTGAGACAGCTAAGCGAAAGTGTGAGGTGAAAGGGCGTAATAAGTGAATTCCTCTGATTATGGACTTTGGGGTGGGCAGTGAGAGGGTGGCCAAGGCAGTGAGGAGGTTTTTATTGATAAAGTGAAATTGGAGGTTGATAATGTCTTTAATCAGTTACATGTACATATGCGAAGCAATCTGACCGTAGATGAGTCATCGGCTTTAGTCGGTTTAAGAAACAGATGGGATATTATAGTCAAACCCTTGGATAAGGGGGGGTTATAGTAGTCCTGGACGTGGAGTATTATTATAAGGAGATTCTGGCTCAATTATCGGACAGGGAGGTGTATAGAGAGGTTAAAAGTGATCCCATGAGGGACATCAAACGCAAAATTGCGTTCATTTCTGATATGTTCAGTAATGGGACGATAGCACAGGACATGAAGAAATACCTCACAGTGGAACACCCTAGGACGCCGATATTGTACACCCCGCCCAAGGTACATAAGAACCCTGTCCAGCCTTCTGGTAGGCCAATATTTGATTGGTGATAAACTTTTTTTACTTACCATTAAAAGTTAAATGGATGCACTAAGAGACTGGTTTTTAGAACTGTGTAACATTCTTGCTCTTTTTATTATATTGTAGAATTTATAAGAAAATTGCAGCCTGCATTCTAGTGAATACAATAAAAGTTCTTATTTGCCAATTGCCTATAGAGAGTCAATCTTTAAAAGTTTTGCAATTTTATTTCACAGTTAGCTTTATTCTCTCCTTGTGGTTTTTCTGAAGAGTTTTCGTTTCCCCACTGCTCACTACAGAATGCTTGTTTACATTCAAAATTCCATAACATAGATTGGCACTTGACCTCTGTGTGACAGTGTGGCTCATAGACTTTCCAAATGACTATGTCTGTTTGAAGTATAACATCCATGAGCAGCTGACTGAGAGGGTGTGTCTAGTCACCCCTTCCATATTAATTATATGGAGTGAGGCTCATGATCTAGATGTTTATTTTAGGACAAGGACAAAACTCAATTGTGTTATATTTAAAGATTTTTATTTTCATTTTCAAAGATCCTATAATTATGCCTGTTGTTCCCTTTAGACAAATTGTTTTCATGCACTCGCTTTAATAAAGCTGGGCATACACAAAGGAATCTGACCATGAATTTGCCCGATCTTTCATTTATACTTTATACAGAACGATTGTTCAATGCGGCCACTCACCCAATGTTTTTGCACCCCTGTACTGTAGTAAAGGGAGCTGATAATTCAACAAAAATTTTCCATTTGGGTTTTAATTGCAGAGCACAGTAGTTTGCCAGCTTTGCAACCTACCCATATATTTGGCCAATGTTTAACAAATCCAGTCGCTTCCAATGGGATTAGCTTAATGTTGGCTACGTGTATGGTGTTTTGTTATATTTTTTCAGCGGTTTACATAAATAGTTACTAGTCACATCTAAAGGGCAAAATCCTCCCAAAGAACCTGCCCTATAGCCTTCTGTGGCAGATGTTGTACCTACCGTTTTGGGTTTGGCATTTGACCATTACCAAACCAAGGCAATGCCACCTGTATATAAGGTTCTTGTAGCAGCTAAATCTAAAATGTCTGGTTGTATCACTAATGTTCTTCTGTTAAAGAAGACAAAAAAAATGAAAAATGCAGCACCGTTCCTTGTATAACTCCTACCAGCTGAATAACTCATAATCTTATCCCAATCAAGTTTCACAGTTTTGGAGAAAAACAATATAAACCTAGCTAATTTATAAGTACCAGGGATCTCAGAGACTATTGAACCCTGGCCCATATTTTTATATTAAATCTTATTAAAAATGTCTGGGCACATTCTCACTGGACCCCAGAAAAAAACATCTGGTCTGGGGTAAAAAAAAAATCAGGATAAGTCTTAACACAGAACTGACAACACACCGCATATTAATATATAATCCAGTAAAAGCAGCAATCAATCAACATTACCAAACCACCTGATACACAGAGAGGGAGCACTGATTGACACATTTCATGATGGCAGTCACTTCCTCACTAGCTCTGGGAAAGTGACTGGTGTCACAAATCCTGTTAAGCAGATTTATACAGTTACAGTGTGCTGTGTGTTCTGTTTGACGTTTCCTAAATGGCTATGACTTACTGCTAGAAGAGCTCAAACTTGGAGCATCAGTGCTGCATATGATAAAGGGTAAATGCTCCCATTTAAAGGAGAAAAGTGCTTTAAAAATGTTATCGTATTGTATTATTGTATAATTATACTCACCTTCACCGATCCTCTCCTCTACTTGATATGTTAAGTTCCCAAGGGAAGGACATGAACTGCTAATTCTTCACCCATTGGTACACTTTTTATCTCTAGTAATTGTTACCAAGAATTACTTTGTTGCTATGGTCTATTTCCACGTTTACAGGCTGCCCACAATCCTGCCAATGGGAAGACATACTTCTTGCATAGCCCCTTTTAACATTGGTCCTTTTACTAACAGTATGGAAGGTTGAGTTAGACCACAGTGACAAGGAATTATTACTGGAGATAGAAAGTGTACCCAGGGATGAGGACTTAGTGGTCTTAAACCTGGGTAAGAGAAAGGGGTGGAATAATATAGAATTTTGGTATTTAAAATAAAACAATTTATTATTATTTTCAGATTCATTACTACTATTCTAAGAAAATAAGGAACATATTTAAAAGCCTTTATTCTCTCCCAATCATATTTAATTTATTGGTGACGTAATATTTTAAGAAGTCATTGTGGCTACAATTTGCTACATTAGCCAAGGATACCAAGATTTAAAAGGCAAGGCCAAATTGCCATATTTTCTTATGTGCTAATGATCCGTTAGCCCATGATAATGCATTTCAATGTGGATGGCCACATTGCATGCACTGTGCTTTGATCTGTTTTTGGAACACATGTGATCACAATTTTTTTCACCCACATTGCAGTCTGGCCTCAGCCTTAGGGCCATATAAATGCCGATTGCTGCAGGTAAGTAAAACATTAAGTAACATTACCTTAACATTAATTTATTAGCTTAGGCTTTTTAGCTGGGAGTACATTGTTTGCAATATCAACATGCATATATTACAACTATAGTTTTATTTAGAATATGTCTATGTCCAAATTTCATATTAACAACAAACTGTTGTGACAGATAGTACGATAACATGCCTCCATCACGCAATATTCCTGAGCTACTAAGCAGGGAGAGAGAATTTTATGGGAAACAATTAGTGCCTCAATATTTCTGTGATTGTATCCATAGGAGATTGAATTATTCATGTCCCTGGTAAATACTAATAAATATTGATTGCATTTGGAGAAGCTTTCCATTAATTATCATTCAATATGTTCATTGCTCAAGTGGTTGAGGTGTCTGTCTGTGGGTCTTGGAAACCAGCAAATATAAAAAAAATAGTATGTGTATGGATGTATTGTGTGTGGGGGTATATATATATATATATATATATATATATATATATATATATACACACACACACAATATATATATGCACACACATACACACATACATTTTTTATTCATCAGAAAGACTAGCAGTGGTTTATGATGAACTCACCATGTAAGGTGAACAATTTACATTTTTATGATATGGGTAATTGTAAACAAAATATTATATTCTTTTGGAACAGCTGATTTACATTTTAACAGCTTTAGAGTCCTCTAATGGAATAAGGATTTAATTCATATATCAGAACAATCAATAAAATATGAGAGGGACACTTAAATTGCCTCACCATCTAAGTCTAGCATTTTATTCAATGCCTAGAAAGTCCTTCACAGACAGTTTAAGATGCCTTCCTGATTGTAAATCACATTCAGTCCATTTGTGATGGTATTATTTCTGTATACATGTATATTTTTAATTTCTCTGATGCATACTTAAGTAAATGTTCTGGCCTATGTTCATGCATAATACATTCCATCTAATTACCAGAAAGTAGAAACATAAAACACTGGGATTCTGTTTGTAATTTCTTCGCTTCACCAACAAAAACATCCTGAAAAAAGTTGAAGCTGGTGACTAATCTCACAAGGATGACTTTGTTGACCAGTCCCATTAGCAAAGTATACATTTTTTTGTGTGTCTTACCTTCTTATTGGCGAGATCTCTTTATTAGTTTTTCTTTCTAAATCCTATGCTGTGAAGTGCAGCCCACAGAAGCAGAAGGTCTGACATATTGTAAAGTACATAAAATAAAGTCTAAAAGGGATCAGTTGACATAGTCCATGAGCAAAGCATCTACATTTTATTTGTTTTTGTTTTGAGATGGGTGGTATTTTTCTTCCCCAAGAAATGTGTCTGTTTATGCTGAATCAAGAAACGTTATTTCACAACAGAGTGTTTTGTTTTTATTCTAGTATTAGCACACAGATGTTCATTACATGCTTGGTTGCTTTGAGAAACTGTTCAAGTTACAGAGTCTCAGGTTACCTGCAACCTGTTTGGAACAGACTGCACATCACAGTTGCAGGTAAATGAGATATTTAAGGAAAACACACACTGTAAATAGACTTTATCAGTTTCAGCAGTTTAGTGTAAGAACATAGTGCAGTCAATGCATATTTTATTCGTTTGTATGTATAAAAATGTGTACACTAACATATATATATATATGTGTATATATATATATATATATATATATATATATATATATATATATATATTATATCCATAGAGCTTTACAATTAATTCAAATCATGTCCTGTCCCAATGAAATTGCAATCTAATGATTGTGGTAGAAACCGGAGCACCCAGAGAAACCCACGCAAGTACAGGTAGAACTTACAAACTGCTTTTCAATGTGTCTAAGGGAGTATTCAAAGCCAGAAAGGCATTGGTGCTAACTGAACCACCATTTTGCCCTTTCTAGAGACGTATGTGTCATCAAAGGCAATAAATATAGCCAATCCTAGTAATATGTTCAAATATATATATATATATATATATATATATATATATATATATATATATAAAAAAAGATTCAATGCACACTCTACAGATAAATGTAGTATATTTTTCCAGTCGTTTACAAGGAGTGTCAAAAAATCATTGGTTCTGAAGAAATCGTTTTATTTACCAATAACATATAGAAAAGGTATATTGGCTTTTTACAGCATTTATAAGCAGTTGGTGACTGAAAATTTCCCACACTTTTCACACCTGTCATCAAGAACGGTATACAGTAACAGTACACCATCTGCCTATTTGAATAGAAGCATTGTAATTGCCTGGTGTAGGAATCCCAATTGCAATAACCGGTATCTGATCTTAAAGGAGAATGAAACCCAATTTTTATGCTCTTGAGTCTGAAAACAACCCCCTAAAAACACAGATAAGCTATAAAATCCCACTTCAGTAAATCGTATTAAAGTAAATGTAAGCCTGTTAAGAACTAGATGAAGTATCTGTGTGTATGTGCAGTGTCAGACCGCAGTCCTTGCTTTATCTGTCCTGTAAAAGGATTGGCTAGAGATTATTAATGGGTGTTACCAACTGTAACAAGTTTCTGCCATAGTCAACTACTGAGCATGTGCAGAACATAATGTTCGTTGACCAAATTGTGTGATACTAGAATGCTGTGAAGTAAAGCACAAACCATATGTTATTTAGGTAAATTTCCCAGCACCCGTATAAAAATAAGAGGTAAGACACAGATTACTGGTTTATATCAAGGTGTTCTGCCTTCTGGCTCAGTGTTATTGTCCTTTAAAATTTAACTATGTACATTACACTCATTAGATAAAGATTTCTTTCTGGAGGTCGGATCACTTAACAATATTGAGGGAAGGCTCCACACATGTTAGATTGTTGTCCTTATCAAACATGTGTTCACAGTTTTACCTTAGATTCACACACTAAATATACCATAGAAATAATTGTATTTTACTTTTCTACAGATAACATTAATCCACTAAGATTTTACCAAAAATCTAACAGTGCTATGCACATAGAGCCGTTTTCGCTCCCTATTGGTTCCTCTAGGCAATGCAGTGGGTCAGTAGTGTCTCTCAGTGCATAGCGAATGGGGTTTATGCATTCTGAATCTTTAGCTGGCATTAAAGATTCTGCCTTAACAGCTCCTGTTATCTGCTCGCTACACGTGTTGTGGCGGTTGCGCGACACAGTTTTTGCGTACCACCGCAAACATTAGTTATGTCACGTTAACCCTTGGTACATGTTAATGTGACTTTCAGATAGAAAAAGTCGATAACGGCTCTCCATGCATAGCCCTGTAAGTCTTTATACAGTGATTTGTTTAGTTACAGGGATCCCAATGTTCCAGTGCTTACAGTGACTCCTATGTTGGGAGTTGCAGCATATAGATACCTGAAGACTTTCCCTATATTTATTATAACCTCTAGGGTCACCTTTTACCTAGTATTAGTATTCCTACTAATAATAGGAATAGTTGCAGAAATTTTGTGTAAAAAAGAAAAAAAGAAAGAAAGAAAAAAACCTGAAAACTTCTAAAATTGTTATTTGCATGTTTGGTAAATGGGTACCTGTGGATTTGATACATTATCTAGTGGCTTGAAAAGATATCAATAAATGAATGTAAAGAATAAATAAATACAGCGAATGATTTACTTCCTCTATGTACCACACAATTGTGACAGATAACAAGTGTTTTTTTCCAGGATACTTTAATTTACATGAATACATAAGGAATTACTGTTAAAATGTCTTTGTTCATATGGGAATTACAATTCTGTGAGATTGAACTTTGCTGTAGGATGCAACATAGGTACCAGCTAATACAATTATCACCAAAAAGCAAATCCATTTGAAAAAGGAAATATAGTCATATATTATTGGACAATATAAATGGACTAAAATATTGATAACAACAGAATAAAAATCTAATAACAATTTCTTTCTGATTTGTGCTTAAAGGACAACTATACTCACCTAAACCACTGTCCACCGATGTGTAGTTCCCATGGTCAGGACCTAAACAGATAGGTCCTCACCGATAGGATCACGTTCTATTCCCTGTTATACTTACTTGAAGTACACTTCGTGGCTCTGTTTTTCACTCAGTCAGCGACTTTGGCCAATGAGAAGACACGCTTTGTAGAAGCGTGTCTTCTCATTGGCTGGGTTCGCGAATGTGGAAGTGGAGCCGGAGCCGTAAAGCAAACTTAAAGTAAGTATATAAGAGGATAGAAGGTGATCCCAGCGGTGAGGACATGGCGGTGGTGAGGACATGGCGGTTTAGGTCCTGACCATGGGTACTACAGACTGCCGGGCCGGTGGAACTGAGTGAAGGTGAGTATAGTTCTCCTTTAATATAACAGAATATCTATATTAGATATAGTATTATGGTGCGTCTTCGTACAGGTTAGCAAACTATTGTAGATTATCATGTTTCTATATTTCATGGCAACTTTAATGATCAGATATTTTCTGCTAACAATATAGCTCACAGATATTACACCACTCTTACTTGGTTATATTGCTGAACCCCAAAATCTAAACAATTGGTAAAGAGAAAGAAAAAGTATTTATGTTCTGCTACAAGTCATGTTGCACATTGAATCACATTGAAGGCCAAACAAATAAGTTTCTTGTACACTTGTTTCCCTATACATTGGTATTTTATCTGAAGCCCACAGTTTTTACTAAAACATGAATTTCTCGCTGCAGTAACAGCAGACAAAGTATCTATTAAATGTCCACCCCCAAAACTAAGATTTAACCCCATACGGTCCCCATTCTGTAGTTTAAAATAGACCTTACCATACATCTCTGCTCCTTATGGTTCCCCTGCTATGCATTATCAAATTTCAAAGGTTTTACAGCGAATCACAATGCAAAAGGAACTGCTAACGGCCCATTACATTGGAGATGGGATTCCCCCTCACACCATCAAACTGTACTGAGCAAATGGGCAGTGACTAGAAATGGGCGAACTTAGTGAAGTTTGGTTTGTTTCCGAACTACCGAACTGCAGTAAAAGTTTGGTAGTTCGGAAATGAACCCATTATAGTCTATGGGAGACTAATATTTTGGAAAGTTATGGTGAATAACAGTTAAAATAAAAATGCTAACTTACTGTAAATGGCTGCAGCACCTGGGAAATGGTCCGCAATTGTCGGGTTTTCCACATGCTACATTTCAGAGTTACGGCCAATTCAAGGGTTACCGAACACTAGATTGAAGGGTTAAAGAAATTGACCACTATATTCGAGTGTTACCGAATGCTACATTCTTGGGTTACCAAAAATGAACGCTACATTCAATGGTTACCGAAAATGAATGCTACATTTGAGGGTTACCGAAATCGACCACTACATTTTAAGGTTACCAAATGATACATTCGAGGGTTACCGAAAACCAAAAGCTTTATTTGGGGGTTAGCGAATTGCCTATAATTTCGATAATACAGCAGCAAGTTCAGAAAACAAACTAGATCAAACATTTCGAGTTCATCCGAACTTATAAAATTCGACCTGAACTCGGGTTTGGGATTGAGCCATCCCTAGCAGTGACCAGTGGCAGGCCCACTAATCAGCCTGAGAAACCCAATGATATATCCCCCTTCCTAGGGTTACGATACCAGGGTATTTAGGATATTCTAAATAATATGTAACTAGTGCAGCAAGACTGTTTGACTTTTTTCAAAGTCAGCCTTGCTGTATATTTTAGCTATTTTACGAAAGGTATTGTAGCATTTTCTGAGCAGATCCAGATGTTTAGCTGCAGGAAAACTCTACATGTAATGTTGTGTCAATAGTGACCCTTTCAAAAACGCCTTGTAGACTCTAAGAGAATGCTACCTGAGCAAGAACATTTCACTGGCCTAGGGGAGAAAAAAGTATAAATCCCGCCCTGAATGTATCAAGTTACCTGATTCCAAATCTCGGTGTGAATCTGTACGATTTTTAGATTAGAATGTTATAATACTTAAAGCTTATATTAGAGTTCTCAACATGTTACCGTAATAGCCAAATTCTATAGATTACCTTCCAGCTCTACAAATTCTTCTTGTCTTTAGACAAATGCTTTCCAACAATGTCGATTATCTATTCTAAGCATCCGTTTGTATTTATTTAGTCCTTGGAAAAGGATAATACTTCATTAGAACCCAGCAAAAAGGCAAGAATATGTGTATTCTAATAAAGAACATGCTCTCAAAATCCATCACTTTCAGTCCCTATACACTGAATGGGTCAGAGGCATGTCACCCATATACAGACCTGTAATTTAATACCTTATTGTCTTCTTCTCATTTTTATTAATGCTTATTTTTTATTTATAGTTTGACAGCGAGGCTGTCAAAAGCAAACATAAACATGGCTTTCGGGGTCATCCAATTTAAAGCCACAATGTTATGCTAGGATGATTCCACACATTCTTTCAGCACACTTATACGACTGCTGTTAGATACAGAAGGATAAAACTGATTCAAATAATACCAATATTATAATTGCTGCTATGCTCTGTATGCTGCTCTGAAATCACATCATATGCTACTTTCTGCATTGGGTTTCTTAAGACCCGAATCAGCTTCCTTTTTTTTTTTTTTTTTTTTTTACAGAAGTTGAACTGAATAGAAAAATTTGTATCTACAAATTCAACATTATAATGTATTAGGTTCGGAATATATGACAGTCATTTGTGTACTATGTAAAGTAAAGATTTAACAGCAGGAACATTCTTAGCAGGGTTTTAATAGAATATCTGAGAAGAATATAATAAAAATAGTGTGGTTAATGCACATGTTGCATGTGAAAGAGTGATCTTCAATAATCATAAATATTTAGGGTTTTTTTTCCCACTGGTAATGATCTCTGTGTATTTTCCTGTTGTGAAGTACAATAGCTGCAGATTAGGAATCGTGGGGTTGCTGCTTTGTTGTATAAAATCTAAATACTAAATACATTTTATTGTTTGTTTTAGTTTTTTTCTGCTAAAGGGAAAGCTTGTTATAGATATTTCAGTTAAATTAAACTAAAATACTAATAAAATATTGTAGCATAAAATGAAGAAACTGAAATTAGGACCAAGGTCCGAAGTAATAAAAAGGACAGAAAAATCCATTTCCTGCAGTATCATCTTTACCCTGTAGATAGCAGTACCTCTTAGTAGCCAGTCTATTATTTTTACCAGGTCACTTTGATTGTGTTAAACTGCTTTAATCAAACAAGCCAGTGTCTGCAAAGATACACCAAGCAGTGTATACACAGATGCTGATTTTATTGGGATAATGCATTCATTTCAGTGTAATATTTAGTCACAAATTAGTTGTCATATAAAAACATGAGGCTAAAGGACTTTTAGGAAACTGCCAAGCATTGTAAATGCTTGGTGAACGACCCCGACCGAATGCATACACACAGAAGATTCTCGTCCGAAACAGCCTTTCGTCGCATGTAGTGCTCGCCCGTCGGGGGTCACTGCTTGCTCACATATTGAGCATGTGTATGAACCTTAAGCTGTGACATCGCCAGCACCACTGCTCTGCCTCTCACCTCTGGCATTACCACAAAATCCTACTGCTGAGACCCTGGCCCCAAACTTCTTAATGATTCTTAAAGCTAGCCACAAAACTGAAAAGGTAATGTTTAGTCTCCCTAAGGTGTCTATAGGTAGAGGAAAGGATAGAGAATGGTTGCAGGTCTGTAACTAGCTTTAGAAAAGATACATTTTTGTATGGGTGGGGCTTATCACACAGCTTATTATGTGCTTCTCACAGAGATTCATAGAGACAGTGTAGACTAGGAAGGGAAACTTTACATGGCTATAAATTCAGATTCACAACAGCTAGATACATCATCAGGGACCCTTCTAAGGTAAGGCACCTAAGTCAAACTTTGTAAAAAGGGCTTCCAATCTCTATTGGACGGTGCCATTGTTAGGTGGGCATGGCTTCTGAGTATGGGTGTGGCTCCCAGTTGTGGCTGCGGCAAAACACTTGGTAAATTTTAACTTTACAAGGGGGTGGGGGAACAGGTAGGTAAGTAGATAGAGAGAAAGAGATAGATATGCTGATAGAAAGCAGATAACTGGGAAGCTGGTGGATAACAGTTAAAGGAACAGTTGAATAACTAGGAGACACTGGTGCTTTATGGGGAATATAAAGAAGAAAATTGTAATACAAATGGCCACACACAGAGAATGATAAAATAAGTTCCCCTACACATAAATGGTAAATAAGTGCCCAGCTGGACAAATGTCTCACTCTGCCTCATTAGAGAAGTGGCCCTGGACATCATCCTAGACTTGCATGTGTGATGGGGCACCTTGCTTGTTTTGAAGACACTTGTGTGGAGACCACAGTTCAACCTTCCTGTTGACTAAAGTTTGCAAGAAAAGCAGGATTGAGTATTCCTTTCTGCATGTGGCACATCTGTAGCACAGGAGCATTAAAGGCTGATGTGCACTCTCTCCCTGCATCCCGACAGACACCTTCCTTCTGTTTGGCCCTTCCATCTATGTATTTGGAACAACTGCTAAAATTGTTGGGACGGTTAGAAAGCCAAGGGATTGATGTCAGTATTTACTGTTGTTGTGCTACATGCAGAGAACTAGGAATACTTAATTCCCCTGTGAATTGTAGTCAACAGGTAAGATGCTTTTTAAAACTGCCTTTGTTGACTTTGTTTCTATAAGACCAATTGTGGATAAAACAATAAACTCTAAATGGATAATATGATCTGCTGCATCGTAGCAGCCATGCAGATGTGTTAAATCCTGCAAACAATCAATTTACTACCACAATCAATCTTTCCATTAAACAGTATGTAACCTGTTTCATGCTCTTTCACTTTTTTCCTTTTATTTAAATATGTAGGCAACAGAGATTTAAAGTGCCACCATTTGTTGACATTTAGCCATATCATCCTTCTCATTCATATATTAATTTACAAATCTGTTGCAGTTCTAACGATCATTGCATAACGAGTACATTCCAGAAAAAAAGGCCTGGCATCCATCAGGGCTTCCAAGTGAAAGTCATTTTGATGAATCTGCCATGCTAATTCACAGCATGACTTTCCCGAATAGAAAGCCCTGCACATATTTCTTTTTAAAGGTTTGGGTCCTGATACATGTAAAACTAGATGCGGCAGGTTCTGACATAAAGAATAAAGATCAAAAAGTCTAGACTACCTACGGAGATGACATTGATGCAGAAATCATTAACACTGTAAGCTTTTTGCAGTTGTAATAAAATATTTAGGAACCATTATGCTTTTGCCAACTGCACCTCTCCATACAGTGCACCATGTTTTAGATATTAACAAATTCAAATATTTAGTAACACCCTCAAGGGCATGCAAGTAAACTGACTGCAGGAGCTTAAGTAGTTTGCCGTATTTCACTACAACAATTTGCAGTGCACATCCAGGTCAGGAGTTCGATATTGATCCATTTTGGGTTTTGGTAACCTATAAAATGTTTGACATTTTAGTCTTAGGCATAAAGAGGTTTTAGCATACAGTATGCATTTCATAACATTTCTAATCAGAGATGGAGTACTTTACAAAGAACCTCATTTGAATGAATTAAAGAGACCTACCGTATATACTCGAGTATAAGCTGAGGTTTTAATTTTTTAAAATGAACCTGAAAAGCTATCCTCAGCTTATACCCGAGTCACAGCAGTTACCAGGCACTTTTGCTGCATGCTGCTCCTTTAAAGCCGTGATAGGGGATCAGTCGGTCACAGCTAAGCTGAATGGGACAAGGAGACCCCTGTGATGTCACAGAACTTTCTCCTTCACCAACTTTCTCCTTCACCAAGAAGACTTAGAATACTATTATGCTGTGTTGGTCTAGTTCAGGTACTGCACTGCGATCTCCATTCAGATTGCAGTGCAGTACAGACTATAGTAAGTTGACAGTTAAAGTAAGTATATAGGGTACCCACCAGGCGTCCAACACCTCCCTGGCCACCTTCTTGCCAGTATATATATCCAGTAATACAATGAAATGAGGGTCGTCCAGTCCTTTAGGATGCAATCTGGGGTGTTCCCATTTATTGGTGCAGACACAGCAAAAAACACACACAACGTTTCGGCACACAGGCCTTTGTCAAGTGAACACTTGACAAAGGCCTGTGTGCCGAAAGTTGTGTTGTTTTTTGCTGTGTCTGCACCAATAAATGGGAACACCCCAGATTGCATCCTAAAGGACTGGACGACCCTCATTTCATTGTATTACTGGATAAGTTGACAGTTAATGACAGCTTACTACAGTATAGTATTTGTTAATGGAGCTCAGAGTTCCATTCACAAATAGCATTTTTTAAAAAGTCTTGGCTAAGACTTAGAAAAAAATGGGGGCAGAGATCAATATTGGGTAATTGGTTCTGATCACCTAATTATTGATCTTTGCCAATGAATAAAACATCACTTCTTGGAAAATTTGTTTTGGGAAGTGATTTTTCCAATCGTCATTTTTCCAAATATTATTTTTGCCTGTATTGAAAGATCATTATCATTCCCTCAGATGATCTGATGATTATCTTTGGGAATAATAAAAAAAATAAAGTAAAATACACATACAAAAAAATCTTAAAGTGATATACACACATTTGGTTCCCTACAATAAAGCTATACCATATGTGGTCATGGGGGCAATAGGGGTCATAATTTCTACACTTGAGTCAATCAGTTTTACTTGTTTATAAGCACCTTGGCTTATACTTGGGTAGATTTATATTAGAGTATATATGGTAAATGTAAAACTTACAAGGCAATTATACTCCCATAAAAACCACCTCTACCTTTAAATGTACCCAGGGTGAGAGTCTAATCTGCTATGTCCTCACCCCTGGTTTTTGCCTAAATTCCCTGTACAGGTCTATGTACCTATATTTCCACATTAAGGTGTATTTTTAAAAGATACTCACTGAAGTTAGTTGATGCCACTTCACCTTTCTCAGGAAATGATCTAAACGGCAGCAATGCCTTATCTACCTCAATTTTTTCACATTTCATTCTTTAAGAAGACACACAGCAGTCCAGTGTATATCAGTGAAAGGAGTTGCAGATGTTCAAAAATGGTTGTTTCGAGACCATGACACGAGGCTCAAGGAAATTCAGAGATAAGAGCACGGAATCTCAAACTTCTTTTATTAAAGTTGAGGACTGAGACACACAAATCTGTAAATAAGTTATATGAGGTGTTACAGTGAATATAGCCAGTGAATATTAGTTTTGGAAGATTTTTCTAGCAAGTGGATGTGAACTTTAATAGTAGGAGCATGGAATTTTAATTTTATAGGCTGTTTTACAGGAAAAGATTATAATAAAGGAGTCTCCATAACACAAACCTGCAAACGTTAACCTCTTTATTGAACTATAGCTCTTGGGGGATGCTGGGAACAGTAGGGCAACAAGTGATCTGGAGCTACTACCTTTAATAATAGGTCAGTACTTGACATTTTCCCCGTGATTTCATCATACTGGTTTACATCTTTTATTTGACTTTGCAGCAACAAAGCTTTTAATTCCAAGAGCCCCTTTGAGTATTTTTTTCCCTGCATCCACTAGGCACGATCTCTTTCTAATAAAGCGAGATAGAAAATGCATAGATATTGCTGGTTTTGCTGGAAGCACGAATAGCAGCCCAAATGTTTTGCCTAAAGCCCAGAAGCAATTAGGAAACATCCTGACAACAAATCCAAACAGACTCATTACTCATGATTTACAAATACTTTCCTGAGGACTAAAAAACACGTTTCGGACCAGTGTTTAGATGCCTGGGGGCATAGCGGGGCAATGCAATGTTTTGCTAAATTAAATGGTAAGTGCTCGGTTTCAGAACACACGAAGATATGCAGGGAATTTAATAGACTCCACAGTGTGTACAAATTAGACACATTTGTGCAATTTTTTTTCACAGTGTATACAATAATGTTAATTATTGCCAGTTCCTGTTGACTGAATCTACTTTCAGAGCTGTCACTGATATTTAATGGGAACAGTGGCACTGAGGGTAAATCATGTGTCTGGCTCCTGTACCACACAGTTGACCCTGACTTTTGTTTAACAACCACACACTAGATTTAACTGTTTGTTTCGCATCAGCAACTTGGGAATAGTTTATTTTCAAACACACTACATATAAAGGATAATGTGCCCCTTACAATGGAATATAAGGCTATTAACGTTTATGTTTTTTCTATGTGGGATGGAAAATTGTGCAGCGTTGTTGCAGTTTGAAAGCTTGAAAAGCATTTCTTTATTGGTAAATGATATATGGCGTTTATGAGGTTTGATAGGGCTGCAGTGACTTTGTAATATTCACACACCTAGGTTGCTACTTGACTGTTATATGATTATTTATAATCCACTGTTGTTCCCATTACAAATATGATCGCTTAATTATTATTATAACACATTGACCATTATATCATACAGTATCTATCAGGTTATACTCTGTGCTTTATATATTTAGACAGAGGGGATAGTTAATAGTTAGCCTAGGAAATCAACAGCCCTAATGAAGGATGCAACAGAACATAATACCTACCAACTGAATCGAATCAAATGTGAATTCAAAGTTTTAAACTCCCTTTATGCTGTATCTTAGACTGCCCCTGTTGGCAATGTTACTAGATATAACCAGATTCTGGTCCTTCACAAACTTGTAATGGCAGCCAGTGTCTGCGACTGATTCTTAGGTTTGTACATAAATGCTAGGGACCAAAATTCCAGCAAGTGTCACACGTGACAATCACTGGCCAAGAAGCACCTGAACAGCAGCCTGAGAGGCTTTGAAAATATGCTTGTTGCCTGTTTCCTGCCTTAAGCTTTTGTTAAGTGACTGTTGGGAAAACAGACTTTAATTAAGCTTTGACACCAAAGATCATTGCCAAAGTGCTGAGCCTACAACTGGGAACACACAGTACCAATCTTTTAATGATGACAGACAGAATATTACAGATCATCTTTGAAAGATGTAGCTACACCCAGTCATGAGCATTCTCCCTAAATAAAGTATAGAGAGATCACTGTCATAAACCCCACAATTGCCGCTTGCGAAGAGGAACATTTTCTGTTCGTAATGTCCGTTCCCGATGCAGACGCAAAACGGTTGTTATGGACGTTCACACATCCTGACGGTAACAAAGGGATTGGCCCTTTGGTAATGTGTGTACCCAGCTTTAGAAGGTTACAAACTAAAATTATTGTCCTGGGTTTAGGTTGTTATTGCTGAATGTCAGAATTTAAATTAACCATAAACTTATTTATGAAATGGGATTGAGATTAGTACATTAAAGGCATGTCCACACTGAAATTTAACATTTTATATATGGTAGGTAGCAGCTGCCCACCCCCAACCTCTATAATATATTTTAAAAAATATGCCCAGATGTTTACTTACAGACCCTTCTCCCGCGCTGTCTCCTATACAGCTCCCTGCTTGCAGAAGTTGCAAGCAGGGGCTGGTCCGCCATCCGGGTCTGTGATTGGCTAAGACGCAGCCAATCACAGACGCAGCTGACGTCATCAAAGATGCTGCGGGAGAGAAGGCTCTGTAAGTAACTATCGGGGCATATTTTTCAAAAAATATGATGGCGGTTTAGGGTTGGGGAGCTGTTAATTACCTTACCTGAAGTGGATTTCATGCTAGGTGCCACGGCCTCAGAGGATGGATCCGGATAGTGGGAGGGAAGGGCTCCCCTGTGCATGCCTCATACCTTGATGGGGTTGAGGCTGAGATAACCATATGGAGCAGAAATGTAAGGTAAGGATTTTTTTTTTAAACTACAGAATGTGGCCAGTATGGGGCTAAATTTCAGTTTTGGGGGTGGACATGCCCTTTAACATATTTTCTTTTCACCAGGTTATGCAAATGCAAAAAGCAAAATAGTTGCAATACCTTTCTGTAGAGAATGTACAGAAAGTTCTAAAAGCACAAGGATACTTCCACGTACACATATTTACGTTACATGCAGATTGATGGATCAAAAAAAATAATTGATTCATTTATGCTGTCCCCAAATGTGGCTTTACCACACTCAGTTGATTGGTCAGAAGAGAAAATTAGTGATGGTGTCACATAGGGGAGCAGTAAGGTCAACTATTTGCTGGGTGTTTTAATTTTAAAAAGAGCCATAACATATTGGACCTCATAATTTGCATATATTATAATATTGACTTTTAAATGTTAACATTTTCTTTCAAACTCCTTCTGTATATACAAGCCGAATGCCTGTTCTGTTAGAGCACAGAACATATATTGAACTGTCAGTTATATTAATTCCATTGCCATATCCATTCCACACTCCTGTGATGGAAGTAATCCCATTTTGTGGGTCAAATTATTGATTCCTCTCACTTTATGCAGAGTTGCAGAACAGAATGGGGAATGCGGGCCATTGACTTTAATGAAGCATACTACACTAAGCCCATAGAAAGGGATATAGCACCAAGAAAAAACAAGATGTGTAATGGCTCCTACAGTGAAAGTGATATGGCTTCCCCTCTTGAAGTTGACTTAACACGGCAGGTGAAATATCCCATTTCATACACTGTGTAATGACATCTGTAACAGAATCTCTTATGCTGTAGTCTTCACATCTGACATTGAGAACTTTACAGCTACGTATTTAGCATTATTTGTAAAGATCTAATATTAAGGTTTTTAAGGTGAATTTAGATTTCTTGATTAAATATGTCAATATTTAATTTGCATGTATAAAGTATACCTACATTTAGAGATTAATGCCCCTGGGTACATGGGCTAAATCTTGGAACTACATAAAGAAGAGATTAAACAAAACAGATATAGTATCTCAGATGAGCATTATGGTTAGTACACACGTCTGCTTCAGAGATTGCTATGCATTATTATATTAACATTTTAAGTAGGCTTTTGCATGCCGGCCTATAATAAATCCAGCATGGTGTTTGCAAGAGAAGCTCAAATAAATTGTGTAAAGAGTTGACAGTAATTACAAATTATTTCTCTGTTCCTAAATGCATTGCCAAAATCTGCAGGTTTAAAAGCTCCTGCACTCTTTGATGGCTGTCAACAAATACAGTCAGGTATGGATATATCCTCCAACTCTATGGTTGTATTTAGTGAATGTTTGCTTTATGAATTCCATAACTACATTTTACTAATAAGTTACCAAATTTTACAGAGTGCAAATTTAAAGGGCGTGTCCACCCCTTTTTATAACTTCTTTCTGTAGTGTAGGGCTCCCTCCCCCAACCCCAAACGCCATTTTAGTTTCACACAAAACACCCCCAATCTGTACTTACATCACCTCTTTCACCCGTCGATGTGTCACGGCCCTCTGCTTGCATGAAAAAGCAAGCAGGGGGCCAGACCAGCAGCCGCGTCTGTGATTGGCTGAGAGGACGCTGCTTCCGGCTGTGCAGATCGACGGGGGAAAGAGGTGATGTAAGTACAGATCGGGGATGTTTTGTATGAAACTAATATGGCATTTGGGGTTGGGGGAGGGAGCCCTAAACTACAGAAAAGGGGTTTTGTGCTAGGGGTAGGGAGAGAGAAACGGGAGGGGGAGGGAGGGGAGGAGGTCTGTACTGAGCATGACAAAATTCTCCCGGAGGAGAGACAGGAGGCAGAGTCCTATATGGACTCTGCAGAGCTCCTGGTGGGCAGTTTTTTGGACTTTAGGGGGGATTACTGGACAACCATTTGTAGCTGGGATGTAAGGTAAGGATTTTTCTACACTACATAGTGGGGCCAGTAGTGGGTTAAATTGTAGTTTTGGGGGTGGACATGCCCTTTAAAATGAAATAGATTTACAGTTATTTATTTTGGCTTCTAACGGTTATTGGAGAACATACACAAAAACTTTAAATCTGCTTAAAAAATAGAGGCAATCCTACAGGAACAGTGTATCTAATTTACAAACATGGGTCAAATTTGTTACAGTGCTATAATCCACAGCATTCAATAAACAATAAACTTCTGCATGTCAGGCAATATAAACAGGGTCACACTGGATCTGTCCCATTAGGACACAAGGAAATATGTCTAGTGGACCCTAACTTCTGTGAGCTCACCAGTCACCCATGAAAACCGATAACAATTGTATTATTGAAATACACAAAAAGGGGCTTTAATGCTATGTGAATAAACTTGAGGATTCAGTAAAATATATATATATATAGTTTATCTTCTTGGCCTCTGTACCCAGGGAAATAGTTTAGAAATAAAAGGGCAAAGAATTTCAGAAGACTGATATATCCCTAAAATCCCAGAAATGTCTAGCCTATTTGTAAAATGCCCAGTATAGTGGCTCCTGACTAAAAAATGTGACATTAGTCTCTCTTACAGTAATTCATGAGAATGTTGTACTTGCACTTTATACTGTTGTGAAGTATGTGTAAAGACTGTAGTGTATCACTGTGTAAGTTTGAGCCCTTGCTTGTTTTTGCAGAAATGCTTTAAAGTGGCTCTTTGGGCTCTTTCTCTGTTCACAGTAGTGTGTCTCCCAGTGTGTTGTTAAACAGTTGTTAACGGGGTGTCCTGTGTCATGTTCCGATTTTCTCCAATTTGATGGCTCTGACAAGCTGTAAAAATGTTTAGTGCAGCTAGATAATTAGGCTAAAAGACAGGTACTTTGTACATTTTCTCCAAGTGTTATATTTCATAACACTTTTATAGAAATCTGGCCTTTAACTGTTCCTTGAGTCTAGATTTTTTTTCCCCTTGATTGGACGCAATGAGCTGTTATTATCTACCTCTGCATTTTCTTTGATCCATTTGGGCTGTCTCAAATCCCTCTGCTGCCATGGAAGTGGAAAGTTCATATTGTTCTGAGGCTGCACGATAAGGCAGGGGTTAAGGCAATCAGCATTAATTATGGGGCAAGACAAGATAAAATGACAAGTTTGAGTTAAAATATAACACAGATGCTGAAAGAATGTTTTGCGGAAGCAACTATTCAAGGTGAAGTAAAGAAAGGCCTTCTATAACTTTTATACCAAAAAAAAAAACAGGCTGCACTGTTTGGTACTGTATAAACAGAAACTCATTTACATATCATAACATTCTTTATATAGAATAAATAAACCTGCTGGAACCCTCTAGCATAGTGGACTTCCTGTTTAGAGCTTTATAGCCAATACCAAATAACCTTTTAGTGCTTGACCCAAATGAGATACAAATTAAAAAAATGCAACATCCTATGCATTTGTCCGGCCTTTCACAGAGCAATATCATCCCCCAGGCTGATCCTTAGCATTTACATATAGATTAGGTAACTGTCATACAGCAAAGTAATTCCCCTTGACCTCAGTCACATGCTCCCTTAGGAAATTTTAAATGGATTGTCTGAGGACTTCTATTGGGCAATGTAACCTGCTGCTGTAACAAGCTACTCAGATGGGGTGAAACTTACTTCATGGACATATATTAATTGTATCCCCCCCACACACACACACACACTACACCATCCAATCAGTTTTAAGGGGAGAATCCACACTCTATTAAAATATGAAAACCTCACTTTTTCTTCAAATCCACTGCACACCTCTTCTTATCAATTCAATATTCCCTAGCTGTTGATCTATGCTGCTGGCCTGTAGTGTTGATTGAACCGTGACATGATCTCAAGCCAAAAACAATAATGATTAGTTGGTCACATAGGATGAAAAATGTAAACAGAATTCCTTTTTTCATTTTTGTTTTTAGAATCTGATAATTATGTTACTATGCATATCACATTCTCAATATTCATTTCAAAACCTGGAAACCAGTTTACAACAGTTTATATTTTTATTTTAACTGTTTGAGTTATGCTATGCTTGATCATAGACTGTATTCTATAAAAGTAACAGAATACTGTAGTGCAACATATTATTGAAATATGGTTTACAGTTTAGAAATATATCAGCCTATAGAGTTTTTAGGGTCCATATTTCTGAATTGTACAAAAATTGACATGTCAGAAGCCTAAGGGGACAATATGAGGGAATAAAGAATTAAAGGAGAACAAAAGTCTGCAGACAACATTGTCCCAATAGACAAGACAAGAGCATGTTTACAAACATAAAACAAGATATGTCTCCCTTTGCTGTGACTGCTGGGTGATTTATGAATTTAACTTGTGGGTACTAGGGGTCAGCTCCCATACCTGGCTACGCAGTACACTTCACATGCTCTGTAATGCTCAACAAAACAAGAAAGCTGTAGCTTTGCTTCCTTGAAGCTGACAGCCAATCAGATATCAGCACAGCATCCCTCCTTCTCCAGAGGATTCAGTTCATTTTTTGTGTAAACAAATCAGTGGAATTAAATATGCAACTTCGTGTACTATGTCTTGCTAAAAATAAAGCTTCATACCCCTATTCCAAAAGAGGTTCCATTTCCATGTGGAACAATAGTACATGTAGAATCTTTAATTTTTTGCTAGGAACATAATGGGAAGAAAAAAACAAGGTAAGTTTGGGGCTTAGAACCTGTGACCTGCTGGTCTATGTGTTTCTAAAGCCTGCACTTTTTTTGATGAGCCACCATTGAATCTGAAAAGAACACTGGCACATCTAGAGCTTTATCTTCTGCTAGGAATAGAATGAAACAAAAGGTTTCAGTAAAATCAACCAAAAATTTTGTATAGAAAATACTCTGTATAGAGTCAATACTGGGGTCAGAGGGAAAGGCCAGTAAGTGCACATGCTCATAAGGCTCTTTGAAGACTACATGGGCTGTAAGTTGTACTGGCAACAATATGAAAACCTTCTTAGTTACTGAATCTATTTCTCACATGTTAGTAAATGCAACTTACTAGAGACAAATCTTGCAATGTATTGCAATTGTGTGTTCTGGGTAGAAAAGCTTTCACATTAGGATTTAAAAAAAAAGTTTACTTCTCCTTTAAAAAAAAAAAAACCTAACTATCCTATTAGTTTGATAAACTATGGAAACTAAGAGAATAAAACAAGAACCAGTATGTATATATATATATATATATATATATATATATATATATATATATATATATATATAAGGCTGGGCATTTTCAATGGGGATGTCACTGAGTGGCTTCCATTATCCACTGCCCCTCCCCCTCCCTAAGTTAGTCTTTTGTATAGGAATCCCTGTTTATTGTTGACAGACGATATTGGGTCCTTCTTTCTCTTTTCAATAGGAACAATCATTAACTATTTTTACACTAAACAGGGATTCCTATATAAATGAATAAATTACTAATACAGGGAGGGGGAGAGTGTATCTGTGCTGTTTTGTTTTTTGCTTTTTTGGCTGGCCTTATGTATTAAAAGATATAGTATGCTACCTACATTGTACTATATGGATTAACTTTTCCTTGGACTTCAATGGCCTGTATAAAAGCACTCAGCCTGCAGCTTCGTGCTTTTATATGGTCATGGAATTCCTCAGTGGCATTATATCCTTTTATTACACTGTAGGTAGCGTATTATCCCTTATATATATTGTAAAATGTAAGTCTGTAGCAGTTTTAAGAATGTTCAACAAAACTTTTTTTAGGATGAACACTGTTTAAATTAACAATTTAGTTGTTGTATAGGTTGTTTTTATATATTTAAGGTATAAAATACTTTGTTTGGTGTAAGAGCATAGGAAATACTAGAGTTTTCTGCTAATCAGAAAATGTTTGAAGGCAAAAACATGAAAAGACGAGTAATATATACAGTACATTATATACATTTTGTATATGTGAGTTGTTAGGCTTCATACATACCAGACCTTATAGTTAGTTTAGTGTTGTCTTACGCTGGCCATACATCCTAAAGTTGTGCAAGACTTTAAATACCTCTCTCCCTACTGTGGGGTATCAGCAATGTCAACATAACCCCTATGCTGAGTTTAAACATTGCAAGCAACTCATGTGTGTAACCCCAGTCAGAAAGGTCCTTTTTTTGTTTATAGTTGTAACATTTTAAAAGTTGTTTTAAACATTTTAGTGCCTTTTTAAATTGGTATTAAGATAATCTGGGCCTCCCTTAAAAAACCCACAAACTATTCTTCATTCCCTACAGCAGAGATGCCGAGAGCCAGCCATTCTTCAATTTGCAAATGGAAACTTTATTCTTACTATAGCTGAGCCTATATGTATTTATTAAAACTAACCAGAATTAGGTCATGGAACTAAAACAGTTAAATAAATACCTTTTAAAAAAACAATTTGTTTAATGCAGGATCAATGCCATTATATTAGATTTCATAAGCATCTTGTAGAACAGCCTCTTCTAAAAAAAATAAACACAATTTCCCACCAATTATATTAGTGTATATTAGACCTGCAAAGACCTGTCAAAGAATTTGACACAATAACAATTTAATATTTATTGAATATTGTATTTGCCAATCTTAATTTTAAAACTGTACAGATATTAAGAGGGACAGAAAAATGGTAAAAATTTTCGATTACCATGATTTACCCTTAAATATGTCATAGGGGCCTTTCTATTAAATGTTAAGGATCATATGAAATGAGCCAATTTTCATTTCTTTCATCTTCATTACTAGGACTGTTTAGCTAAAGTAATGTTGCTGTTCCATTTAGAAAATGGTGGCTCACACTAAGAACTGCTGGGCCATGGGGGTATCTTTTACATACATATTCATGTTGCTGATGTTAAACTTCAACATCCATGGGTTTTAAGGATATCCATCAAATAATATGTTGTGCTTTATCTGTACAGTATGAAAAGTGCAGTTAGATTATTCTCCTATCACAGAATCCACCCCCACCTTTGTTGTTCTTTCTTCCAAACTTCATAACCAAGTCCCCGCTGCCTTAGAAATTAATTAAGGTTTGGATTTTCTTGTTTGGACTGATCAAAATGCCTCACATGCAGCGCTGCAAATTATGAAGTGTAAATTAGGGCACTACTGTGTAGGAAAACAAGTCCCAGGAAACCAATTTAGGAAACCCCCTAAGGATTTTGTGGGTCCTCAATACACTTCTTCATTGAAACAGTGTCAGAAGAGGGTAGTGCCAACCAAAAAAAATGGAAAATAAGATTCACACAAAAAGGTGGAAAATTTTGCAGCAAAAATTAGAGGGACAGATGATGAGATTTTTAATTAGGTGCATATTCCTGCTTATTAATGAAACAATAAAGCGAAGATGAAAACCCTGCATTTGCTCCCATTAGTTATACAGATACGCTTAATTACAAAAAACAATGAAAGATAAAATAAAATAAGGAGGTGAAGTAAGTGTGAAAGTGCACATTTTATTTCTAGTGTCCCATAGATTTAACATTTTATAGATTTCCATTTAGCCGTCGTTTAAAACATAAATACTTCAAGCAAAAAAAAAATCAATGTTTTTTTCTTAATGTAGGTGCCAATATTCTCTCGGCATTGTCAGATCAACGTAAAATTATTTGTAAAAAGGTTTAGTGCAGTTGCAAAGGTAAGTGCAAGGAGTTATTAAAATGTGTGGTGTTTTTATATGTCAAGAAACCAGAGATAAAACATTTCCTATCTAATGTCATTTAAATAAAGGAGCATATGTTACAGTGTATATTTCATGCAACATGCCACATAGTTATTTCATCTGGTCACGCACAAGCAAACTCTTTAGATTATAATGAGACTTTACCATTTTAAATCTCATCAGCTGATGATTACATCTTCATGGTTGGTGCAGTTTGACATAGACACCCACAATGACATGTTACTGTACTGCTGGCCTTAGTTTACACACTTTGGAATCATTTTTTACTGAAAAAACAAGAGCAAATCATTCATATTGGCAGTTTTTTTTGTTCAAAAAAAAAAAAACTCTGAAAAATTTCTGATTGATTTATTTATATTTATTCATGATCCCAGAGGTAAATCGTATTGGAAATAAAATGAAAGTATGAACACACACTGCTTTTTTGTCAGATATGAAATATACATCTTTATTACTAGAAGACAGAAAAATATGGGTCTCTGGAAAACCTTTTTTTATTATTGCTAGATTTCTAAAATTCCTATTATCCAATCTGTTGATTCTCAGTTTATGGGGCTACCGCTTTCTCTTAAAGCACAATAATGTTTTTTTATATAATAAATATAGAAAGAGGTGTGTGTGTGTGGGGGGGTATTTTATTTTAAACTGTTTACAGGCTACCTAATTATTAGGTCAAAAGGAAAAACAATTAATCCCTTACTATTATGCACCTATTCTAATAGACCGTAGGCAGGTTTTCCATGTCTGAATTCTGTCTCCCAGCATTCCACAGTGCTGTCTGAGAGCGGCAGCTGCACCTTCTGTTGTCCATAGATAACTAATCCTTATTGTTTGTAAGTACTCAATTGTTTCTCAAGGTGACTACAAAGTAGAAAATGATCATCGTTTTGGTCTTTGGGTCTAGATTACTAAAGTTTGCTAATTAGTTTGTATCCTCACATATGCCATTAGTGAGTCAGAAGATGCAACCCTATTTGCTGTTTTAGCACTGCCTTGAGAGGCCTTAAAAGCCACAAGATACCTGGTGAAGTTTTTTGAGATTGCCCAGAAGAAGAATGCTGAGAAATGCGCTTACATTGCACTCTGGCTTTCCTTTGCTTAGAGTGGAATACATTAAACTTGGGTTCTGCTCTTTTATCCCTCCCTTTCCCTTGGCTAACTTAACAAAGTTCTATTACTCAAAAATAAATAAATAAAATAAACTGCAGAAGTTATCAATGACCCTGAACTGTATACTTCCCTCCCTATTTCCATTTATAAAGTGCCTTCATGTGCTAAAACAAAAAACATATGGAAATAGGAGAGAAATCCTGTAGATAAACAAAGATTTCAGTATTTGTTCCAGTATGGTTTACATGCCTGGCTGCATCAGATCTCCTTGTGTTTCCTTTGGTTGCAGAACAAGTTTATTCCAAAATCAAATAAAAAAAGGTTGCTTAAAATGGAAGCTATGAATAGGAAATAAGCTTACAGATGATGTTTCAGCTGTGATTCATTCCTTACTTTACAAAAGACACAAGGTTTCCGACTTTCTTCCTGTGACCTTATTTTTTTTTTTATTATCTAAATAATAAGATTGGATGTAAGGTTGGATCTTTTTGCATATCATGCCGTCAGTTAAAGGACTAGGTGTAAGGTAAATATAACCCTTACATGTCATTGCTGTTTATGGGTCACCTGACATCCAGAATGTAGCATACTGAAGCATGTAACACATGCAGTCCTGGTTCTGTGATATTTCTTTTGAGAGAACTCCACATTCTGTTCTTCTTTCAAGCATTTTCCCCCCCATTCTTAGATAACTAATTTAGACGAGCTTCCACCATGGCTAATGCAAGTTTGTATTTAACTATTTATAGATTAAGTCATAATACATTTTAGGTGAAAGCTATAAGAAATCTGAACAATTTACCCTGACAGGAGATGAGTGAAAACATATGCCTCTAAAGCTAGCTTCACTTATGACATTGCTTAAAGTGTTTTTTTGCCCTCTTGTCCTTTCCGCTCCTGTAATTGTGTTTTATAAATATTAGTTCAAAGCTAATTGTGGAGAATCAAGACAAACATAGATACTTAATTCAGTAGGACCCTGTAGTTAAGCATCCAGCTGCAAAGGGTGTGGTTAAAGGACAACTCCACCCTCATAATGACATGTTTTAGAAAGAATGGCCCCTTGAAAATATGCTGATATATCCTCCCTTGTTCTCTGGAATCATGAGCCTATGCCTGCTATGCTCCTAGATACCTCATGGAAACGAAGGAGTAGTGTGTTTAACAGCTATATTTGTTAACACCCTATTCAGTAATTTAATAAGCTGGTTATGAGCTTGAGCGTGTTCAGAGGAGGCATTTAGGTTAGCATTTCCTTTCTATATTCTAGCAGATATTTTTCCTTTACCTGAAAAAATAAAACAGTCTAATTGGTATATCATGTTGAAGATACTATCATCATATGTGTTGTACACAGACATATGGAATACAGACTTTGTTAATGCTAGAGGAGTTTTTTCAGGGGTAGGACACTGGGTTAGAACAGCAAACTATTTCTAACTCACAGAAATAATATGCCTAGTTATTTAATGTTACCGTAAAATGCTTAACAAGGTGATTGAAGTTAAATGTACAAAACAGCATGCACACTGTTTATTTTTATACAGATTTTCTATTAATTAAGCAAAGACAGCAGGAACTGCAGAATATAACAACAAGATGGATGCTGGAGTTTCTTCCAGAACCTTGTTTGACATCTTCCTACATATTATTGAGCACCTGATTGCAGCATCATGGCCCATATGACAAAAACGGTCTGTTTTGTTTCCTATTTAAGTCTTTCTAAACAATATTCATAAGTGCCAGTTACCAAAGGTGAATTCTGCTTAATTTTACAGGTAAAAGGAAATTGTTCAAGCAAATAAAATATTTGCCTTTCCTATTGCCTGGAAAGTGCTAATTCAATGGTGCTTGCCTCTTTGCATAATTCCTAACTAAGGAGTACGTAGCCAACTGCAGTCGAGGGAAATTTCCGGGGTGTAACTACAGTTTGTCATGCAGAAGCTGAACATCGGTTGGCATCAGAAACAGTCGCTTTGTGTATACCGACGGGACTAGCCCTTTTTTCTGTAATGTGTGTACCCAGCTTAAGTGACTGATCATGTCTGAGGAGGAGGCTGAGACAAAGAGTCAGGGGCGTAGGAATCACTATAGCAACCATAGCAGTTGCTATGGGGCCCAGAGCCAAAGGGGGGCTGTCCAGGTCCCCTCTAGGCATGTCCACCCTCCTGAGAAAATTTTTCCCTCGCGAAGTTCAGTCCCACAAACCCTATTTTAATTTTATTTAAACCTTTCAAAGATGCCCCCAGTTTTAAGTTAAAGGCAAACGGGGTTTGTTGGGCTGAACTAAGCGAGGTAAAAATTTTCTTAGTAGGGTAGACGTGCTCTTTAAAAAAGCTTACTGCAGCTTGGCCAGTTTAGGCTGAACTGCACAGAACTGATATTTATATAGGGGGCCCCATCAAAAATCTTTTGCTATGGGGCCCTGTAATATCTAGCTTTGCCATTGTAAAGAGTGTTTGGATCTCTGCTTAGGAGTGATATATTGTTTAGTCAGTAGTTTCTTTGCTGTAAGTTAGTATGGGCTGTAGTTTGTACCTAGAAGAAGAATTGATTTTAAAAGTAAAGTTTTGTTCAGTTCAAAAATTCTCTTTACCTAGAAATCAACCTTTCAACCCCCTTTACGTGGGTTATTCAGGGGTAATAGAGATAAACAGGAAAGAGGCAGTTAAGAACTTTAATCTTGGCTTAAATACATGGACTTAGCCAGGTGTTTTAAATTTTAGATTGGGCATTTCAGGTGGAGTCCATTTTACCCCCCAATTTTCATTGTGTTTAGGTTTTTGTAAATGAAAATGCAGTTTTGATCAAGGTAACACATGCAAAATCCATTCACCTTGGAAAGAAACGCGTAGGGAGAAAGAAAAGACGAAATGAATAGTAAGAGGAAGAATGATGTTTGTTAATATGTTCACCAGAGAATCCGGGGGAAAATAAATTGACTGGACAAATCAGCAAAGGCTAAAAGAATGAAAATAAATATGAAGATCAAAAAGAGTTTGTTAATGGATCTGTGTTTATTTCTACTAATATAAACCAATTCCTGCTTAGTGACCTTTACAGAATGTGCATGGTGTATGAGTCTGTCAAATATCCCTGACATATCATCAAATGAGCCATAACTGCAAATAGTTAATTCATTGTGACAAGAACCGCATTTTCTAAATGTCCCAATAAAAGATGGATGCTGCAACTATTGTTCTTAGAGCCTACATGGATGATTAGTTGCAATCAAATATTGATTACTAATTTATCACTGAAATACACAGCTTTCATCTAAACATGTTCACTTGTCACCTACGCAGTGTAAAGTAAACATATAAATCCCAGCAGTAAGAGATGGGAGGAATATTGTTTTCTAATTAGTTCTTACAAGCATGTAAACTGCCAAAATGTGTATTACTGTGCTTTTCTTTATTGCAGAGAACAGTGACATTGCCCTAGTATTTAAGTCTTTAAGGGCAATACACAGAGAGATGCTATGGCAGCGATAAAATATGCAGATAGCGTCTCTCTGTGCATCCCATGCCAGAGGTTAACCATTTGGGGGATTTAACATTAGAAAAAGGAATATAACACTGTTTGTGGCAGCTGCATGGTTAAATTTTTCTATGGCTTGTGTCATTAATGCAGGTATGGAGGTTTGTATCTATGGCAAAAATAATATGGTTTAGAAGGCGGTTAGACTGTTCTGATACATATCTATTGAGTGTTAATCTGCAGGTGTGTTTTTTTATTTTGAAATGTTGATTGGTGATGGTCTCTTTCTTTTTCTTCTTTTTTTTTTTAACTGAAATCCAACATTGCTTACTATACATAGGCCTGCAGGTGTAAGATGATAATAACTCTGCAAGGAAACGTGGGGCACTCCATTCTAAATGCTAATGACAGAGTATGCTCGCAATAGCATCTGTTATCTTGGAGGGAAATGTCCACACACGAGTAAAGCATCTATTTCTAATAAGTACATAAACCAGAAAGAAAGAAGGAATCCAGACTTATATCCTCCATGGGCAGATAGGATTGCAAGGATCTACGTGCCCCTAAGAGGAAGTTAAGTTTTTCGTATTCTTGTATTGGTAATTATTTACATACCCATTATAATAAACATACCCATTATAATAAACAGATGCAGCCTGGCCCTTATAATTCGCCTTTTTTGAAAGGAATAAAACTGTTAAAGTTTAAAAGGGGAGATGCATCATAACCCATGTTTAAATGTGACAACATATGCAGCCAGGGAATGGTGGGAGTTGTAGTTGGCAAACATCTGAAGGCCTGCAGGTGGGACATCCATAAGTCTAGGCAACCTAAACTTCTAAATATAATATATACACATACAAGTTTATAGGAAAAAATATAAACTTTTTATATATTAATATATTATATAATATATTATGGATATTTAGTTGATAGCAGTGCTATATTAAATATCGTACTGTAGTATACTATAGACATGTACTAAGTAGAGGTGAATTCTTCAGCTCAGTTAATACTATTGTGTAAAAAGAATAAATTAAATGAATTTTCTATTAACCTTTTACCAACAAGATGTAATAAAGAATGCTACTACCTTTATTGAATTAAATAAAACAAGATACCTATAGATTAATGAATGGCAAACAATGGCAAACAATGGCAAACAAGACTTCACCATTTCTATTGAATATAAATTAACTGATAAATCAAGGTATATCTTTGGCAATATTATGTTATTATTCCCTACATAAAGTAGAGACAAGAAGGTATGCAATGTCCCGTGCTAACAGGAACGTGCTACCCAATGTACTTTCAAGTCAGTAAGAGTTTTCCACTTATTTTGGACTGCCTTCACTATTTTTTGGAAATAACAAAGCAATACATTTAGCAATGATTCTGCACAAGTTTTTAGAATGGAAATGAACACCTTTTCAGTGGCTTTAAAGCCCTCTAAATATTGCAACTTACTGCTCATGTTCTGCTCAAAGTGATTAATACATCAGGGGGGAACAAATGCAGGAAGTAACGATAGGGAAATTTATTGTATCTCCCCTATGATTCTTAAAGTGACCACTGTAAAGGACGTGTTACTTACAACATTCTTTAGTTTCTTATTTCCCAGCCATGTCCAACTTGTGGCCTTCCAGATGTTTTCAAACATCCAGGCAGTTGTAGTTTGAAAGGCTTTTTGGGGTTTTTTTTTGGTGTAGTAGGTAGGTTCAAACCTCTGTCAGTCCACCAACCAAAAGCTCAAAGCTATAGTACAAACCAAGGACTCAGAAAAGTTGATTTTATTCAAGTGAATCACACACACACACACACACAACATTTTGTGTGATTCACTTGAATAAAATCAACTTATCTGAGTACTGTGCACTCTCATCTACTTGCCTGTGATGGTAGTTTTGACCATGAAATTTCATCATAGTAGTTTTATCTCAAAACCAGTTGAAATTGCTTGGTAGAAAGATACTCAACTCTCCCAATACCAGGGGAAGTAAAGGTATTTTGCCCTGGAGAATTTATATTTCTTGAATCAGCAGTTATATTTGTGGTACACATATTCATATGAGGTTAAATAAAAACAAACAAGAGAAAGAAATGTATAATTTGACTAGGTTAATTACAGTAATGCATATTAATTCTCAAGGTCACACAGTCTATGCGCTCAGATAAATAGCTTAATTGTGCAATATTTACTCGTTCAAATACAGGAGCAATTTAATTTAAGTGAAAAAATAGACTAATTTGAGTATTCTACTTTCCCAAATGCAAAGAAAAAAATCTGAAGTCTTAATTTGACCTTGGGAGTGTTTGGGAGCTTCTTGAAATAATTTAAGGTCAAAGTGTTGGGTATGTTCCTGTGACCTTGACTACAGTTCTTTCCATTCTTTGATCATTTGCAAAGCCTTATCCCAAGACAGCATCTTTTTTTTTATTATAGCCGGTTGTTCATGCTGTTGTTTATGGCAATAAAACACTTTATTTTTATATACTGTTTAACAACCTGTCAGCACTTTTGTATAACAAGAAATTGTATGAAGTTGGCAACAGCTACTTAATACACTCTTTTAACCCCATTAATCATGCTTTATCACATTGAGATGACTTTAACTGATGTGATATTTAGCACAGTGTGAAATATATGTTAAACGTTTACAATCGAAAAAAAAATCATTTACAATAATACATTGCATAATTGGGTATTTAGAGCTGTTCAGAAATAAATTGATGTGTCCAATTCTTCCTTCTAATAATGCAACATTTTACGGAAAACCCGGAATCTGAAGCACTGACGTACTACTCAAAAATATACTTAAGCTTCAAGTGATGCGAGGCATTAAATACTGTTTCAACTGATAATGACATGAAAGAATTGGGGCTTTGTTTAGTTGTACATTAAATGTGTCTTTTTCTGCTTCAGCATACTTTAAGGGCAGAGATTTAAATAAAATGAGTCTGAGCAGAATAATGACATGTAGGCAAGTGTGTAACTGCAGGGGCCCTGGGCCCCCCACAAGATTGGAGACCTTAGATCTTTAGAATATTCTCCTTAGTTACTCTCCAGTGCTACCTACCATTCTCTCCTAATACTATAATGTATAATGATACCCCTGTGCCATGGGTATCAATAGCTTGGAGTGAAATTGTTCATGTTGAAAACTGTCCACAATTGTACCTAATTAAAGAAATCAGTTGAATTTTTATTAAGAATTTGTGCTATGGAACAATTTGAAGCAATTTCATCAAAGGAATATTAATGTCAATAAAATAATAAAATCATTGTAACATTATGTGACAAGCTGAAAATATATAAATGCTACAATTGTATATTCCAGCAGTGTGTTGATGCCATGAAAAACACTGCTGCCAGGATTGTGTAGCATAGTATAGTTGGTAGTGCAAGATAAAAGGATTTGCCCAAAGGATTCTGTTTTTAAGGCTGTGATATAAAATTTAAACAATGGGGGAAATATCAGTCTGATTCATATGAATGGGATTACAATGTTATGAGGATGCATTAGGGTATCAGCAAGTAAAGAAGAAAAGAAAGAATGCAGTGATCAAAAGGGCTGTAACAGACAAAATTACCCCACAGGTCTGTATACATATATATATAGGTTTATAGAGATTTCTAACCTGTACTTTTCAATTTAGAATATAGTTTACATAGCCAGACAAAAAGCACAGGATAAGCTTCAAAGGCGCATACTTAAACTAGTTCTAAATGCCTCAAAATAAGCTAATATGGATTTTATATACAGTTTAATTTCTCACATGTGGCAATAAAATATGCTCATGTATCTTGTAGCTTGGTGTCACATGGGAGTATAAAAGGCCGTGCTAGATATCTGATACATACTTAAGGGCATAGTATTATCTCCTAAAAAGGGCTGCTAAAAATGCCATAATTGTAACGTGTGTAATTCTAATATACAGGGTGAGTTCTTCCATCATCCATAGAGTGGAAAGAAATATATCACAGGTTTTCCTACGTGTAACACTGAATTTTGCATATACATGCTTAAGTGTCCTTGCTCCCTAATCTATGTGGGAGATTCCAGAAGATTCCAGAAGCATAGGAGTATTATAAAAGTGCATATGAAGCGATAAAATCAGGGAAAGAGAATGTACAACTTGAAAAAATTCCCCCGGAAGCTAAACATTTTATTGACCATAACCATCAAGTGTGGGAACTGAGGGGTACAATCATAAAACAAGTTATGTCACCTAAAAGGGGAGGTAATAGGGAGAGACTGATGTTACGCAGGGAGACATACTGGATTCACACGTTAGAAGATTTAGCCCGAAAAGGACTTAATGCTAATTGGTCACTTGCCTGATTTCCTAATGATTAAATTCCTGTTTTATGCCCTTATCCTTGCTCCATCTTAGACTGAAAATTATTGTCTTAACTCTATATTGTATTTATAATTTGACACCATATTTATTCATGCACAGTATTTATTGAATTACAATGTATTATAACTATTTTAGCACTTAACTTATTTTTATGTTGCACTTTCTGCATATGGTTCAATTTTTAAATGGGTATCTATGGTAAATGTTTTTAACATACCAATAATGTGGATAATTAGTTGTTTTATTGGGGGTGGGACTTGGTGAGGTCACACTCTGGCCTATTTATATGTGTGTGTTCACTTCACTTTTATGATTGTTGTGTCTTAAAAAAGGTGCTATATCAGCACCGAAACATTGATAATAAAATGACTCATCACTTACAGACCGGTATTTGACTTATTGATACCTCTGACATGCTCCATCCTGACATCTTGGAAGTCCAACTATAAAGATGTAAAGTTAAAAAAAGTAAAAATAACAACAGGATTTCACTGCAAAACCATTTGATTGTAAGCCTGTATGTGACATGCCAGAATATTGAATACTACAACTACAATCTACAATCTACTGGGTATGTACCACTATGTGCCAGTCATTTTCCCCCTGGAAATTATTTGGCATATATTTTAGCATTGTGCCACATCTTCTATGCTTGTTTGTTCTTGGCCGTGGTGATGAACATTATTATTTTAGTGGAAGACATTCACTTAAATAGGAATAACTGAGACATTCACTTAAATAGGAATAACTGAGACATTCACTTAAATAGGAATAACTGAGACATTCACTTAAACAGAAATAACTGAGCTGAAAAGTGTCCTAGTCTTTTTATAAATCCAAACGTGTATCCTTACAGGATAAAATACCAGTGTAGATGTTATTCCACGCAATCATTTACCACGTGTGTTCTCAAGGGATTTAAGAACAATCAAAGGTCAACAACAGGATTAACTGTGGTGTGAGCCACTTGTGCAGTTAAGTTGATAATTAATTTTTAATGAAACAGCAACTTTAACTCTGTTTACTGTCCTTTATCTTGCAACATTTCTTCTCTTTGTCTTAAAAGGTTGTAAGATCCTCTATGTAGAATCTGCAATTATAGATACACAGACATACATATGTCTCTAATATGAGGTAGATAGAGGCTTAAATATGGAAGGCTGTATCTCTACATGCTTAGGAATTCTTGTACTTGCAACAGACATACTGCACAATAAATCCCTACATTTCCCCATTAAAGAACTAAAGGGACAGATAAACAGCTAATATTTTCTCTAGTTACCCTGTATTTTAATAAACTGATATAGTCTACTAAATGTCATGGTCTTTGAAATGTTAAGATGTGTCCATATTATTCTTTACCATAATATCTGAATATACTATTACCAGCAATATTTTGTTTGCACTTCACTTAAATAACCACACTGGGTAAGCCTGCTCAACCAAAGCAATGAAACAGTCCTATCTGACAAAAGGAACACTGATTCGTTTGTATTCCCCGTGGCTTTGTGGTATCAGAATGTTGACTTGAATTCTTTCAGGCAAGGATTTATGCAGTTTGTGATGTGGTAAAGTTTGTGCTGGCTGTAATTGTTAGGTGTGTCATGCTGTGTTTCATGGTGGTTACTGGGTAACTGAAGCCTATGAATTGAGGACTTGTAACATGTTGTTGTATATAGGCCTAGTGATGTATTTGATTATGTAGAACCATTACATTGAATAAGTGCTGTGTTAGGGAGCGTGCTATGGCTTTATCAGCTCTGCTCAATATTTTATGGTATCGCCTGATAGGGCTGTTTGTTTTGAGGAGAAGAAACAGTCAAAGTGTAAACAGGATTACAGTTAAATTTATTATCAAAAATGACTAGAAATGTACTACAAAACATTACTGTTGAGAATGAAATGTACATTAAAAAAATGTGCAAAATGCTTTTAAGGAAATGAAAAATGAAATTACCCCGAATGGCATCTCTGGGTAAAATGTAGCCCATTTCTAAATTTATTATACACTTTCTTTTCGGGACCACTTTTTATGTCAGTTAAAAAGCACAAGGGAATAAATAAATTATCTGTTCAATAGTATTGATTTTTCATAATTAAAAATCTATATGTCTTAGAAGCATGTTCCCCCAGAATTTCATATATTTGATGGATTATTATTGCAAGCTGAATAAAATGAATGGCCAACCCAAAATAATACTAAGCATAACCTCTCTTTGAAGCTTCAGCTGATTAAAGGGGAACTGTGGTCTCCATATGTGGTCTCCTTTATTAAAAAAGAGCACACTCCTACTTTTAAAATTCTTTCAGGATCATACTTCTAGCTGCAGTCCTTTCAAATGTACAGTAGTATAAAGGGGGGTGTTTCCTACTAGTACTGTGAGCTGTTATATGACCAGCAACATTGCTCTGCCCCCATGTCACAGGTTTAAGCTTTCCAACTTGAATGCTACTGCTAGGACAGAGCATCATCATCTGCATTATAAGCTCTGTCCCTAAACTTCTTAATAATTTTAAAAGCTAGACACAAGCCTGAAAAAAAAATGTTTTTCTCTCTAAGTTGTCCATAGTTAGAGGAACGAGCAGAGGAGGGTTAAAGTTCTGCAATGAGCTTCAGAAAATATAAATTTTTGGTGGGGTGAGGCTTCTTACACAGCTTATCATGTGAATATCACAGAGACTCAGAGAGACAGGCTACAAAGTGTAACTTTACAACTTAAGATAACAAATTGCCAGGCATCCCTATTTGGACAGGATTGCTCCGACTGCAGGGACAAAATTCAGAGCAGTCAGAGCTGAAATCCGATCCAGAGACCAGCTCTGGCAGCCCCGCCCAGTCATGTCTACTCCCCATCCAGTTATGCACTAACCCCACCTCCAACCGCGACCCCACCCCTAGTCCTGCCTTTGCCACACACCCCGGCCCACAACCATGATGTCACTGTCACGCTCGTGGGTGGCCAAGATCTGGCAACCCTGGATACAGATAAGCTAGAGATATTATTGTCTTGTTGCAACAGAGGAAACTTGTATAGAGACCACAGTTAAGGTGGCCATACGCATGTGATTTCCAGCATGTGTGCCGACAGATCATGGTGGTACCGCATACACGGACCCAACCAATCCCCATACGTGGCATGGGGATAGGTCGGCCGTGCAGCTATACACAGGATCCGCTCCCTTAACTAAAGTGAAGGGAGCCAATATGGAACAATGAATATTTTCTTTCCTAATCGACCATAATGCCAACTATGGACGTTCATTAGCACTGCGGCCAGTCGGGAACAGTCCCTACACACTGAAACCTTTACGCTTTAAAGATGCTTTGAGTTTAGTGAGGAGGAATAATAATACACTGCCATCAAACATATGCAAAGCATTACAGATTGCTTAGAGTATAATTTGCAACTGAAATAGAAAAAATATTTAAAGGGCAACTAAACATAGCAAGACAATAATTTTACATAAATAAATATATTGTACTTGTAAACATTTCTTAACAGCCCAATTTTCAAAATTATTGCTATTACTTTTTAGTGTTATTTTCCTTCTTTTGTAGTGGTAGATTTTCATTATTTTCATCTGAGCTTTGGATTATATGCAGGTATAACCTGGGGGGGTCCAAGAGCCCCAGGAAAACCAAGGCAAATGTGTTCTCAAGTGATAGAGCCTTGCCTAAGCCACAAGCAAAGCTTTTCCCTTTATTGTCTATGTAAAACAATTGGCAGAGCTACCCACTGTCAGGTTGCCACTTTTTTTCCCCAGAAGGAGAACCCAACGATATATTAGCTCAGTGTGGCCTTTACATAAATTATTAGAAAATATAGATATCGTGCTCCTTTGAAATTAGGGAGAATTTACACTAATATCTGCTTAGCGTGTTATGTATCTGTGAATACAGAATATTTTGTTTTGATGCTTGTTTCACTGCGGTGTAACTAAGTATTGTTATTGCTTGTTTCTTAGACACTGGATAAACAAATTTAGATCTAGAAAATCACCTGTAGCCAATCAGAGCATTAAAGCCTTCACACCCTCTTGTAGAGCCAGGCATTAGCTGCAATAGGAATTGCCTGCCAAATGCACACAAAGAGCAGATTAAGAAATAAAATTCAACCATTTAACAAACTTTTCGATATTGAAATAGATTTCTCTTTGCCAATCTAAAATGTGCAAAGCTGCGTTTATTTTGCTCTTCATTCAATAACTGTCTGAAGAGAATTAAAAGAAAACTGAGCTCAGATACTGTATTAATTGACTCCCCCATTGCCACGAAGCATCTTTACTTTAAGAAACACATTAACAGGTAATTAACATTATGTGAAGTGACCTGTTAGTCACGATCACTTAAAATATATCAGCTTTTTTGGTTTTAATGTTGTTAACCTTAATAAAACAAAGACATCTTGTCAATGCTAACAATTTTAATAGCAGCCTCTGTTTGCTTTTCTTTTATTAAAATTTTTAGTGATTTATAGGGGGTCTCTGAGGTTATAAAATTGGCACACAGATGGCTGACATTTTCATATTTTTTTTGCCTCCAGGCAAAGATTTTACACGTATCATCTGGTGAGGAATCGTACAAAGGGAAGAGACATATTACCTTGATATTTTTTGCTGCTGAAAATTAGGAAACACTTAAAAAGAATCCCTTTTTTTGCAACTAGCTTTGCTGGGAAATATAATTCCACCATGTTTCTGTAGATGAAAGGAATGCTTACAACAACAACGGGGGAAAAAATGTGCACAGCAATTTTGATCGGAAATTCACATTTTATGTGGTATATAAATCTTTTGGCTCTAAAACAGACGGACCAAAGATATGTCATGATCAGTGTAGATCTGCACAATGGTGCGATATCATAGTGCATACGATTCACAAAAAAGTGGTTGCATGCAGATCTCAGCGCAAGGTGGTGCACCTAGTGCATGCACCTCAGCGCACCTAGTGTGGCCAGACCAATTGACCAACACTATCGTCTGCTTTTTAACATGCAATCAGATTGCATGTTAAAACGCCCTAGTATGGCCTAGCCCTAAGGTGCACCTCTAGGTTGTAAAATAAACAATTATAGCAAAAATATAAAATTGTCTTAAAGGGCATGTCCACCTGCAAAATAAACTTTTCACATATGGCACAGACCCCTAGACCAACCCCAACCGTTTGTTAAAAAAAGTGTGCAGAACTCTACTTATAATCCTTCGATCCCCTGACACTCTGAACTGCTGGAACTGCAAGCAGGGGGCAGGACAGGCAGCCACATCTCTGATTGGCTGAGCGACAGCCAGACGTGGCTGCCACAATACAGAATGGTGGGAGAACAAAGGATTGTAAGTCGAGTTCTGCACACTTTTTTAACAATCAGACTAAGCGGTTTGGGTTGGGATAGGGTGCCCTACCATATGTTTAGAGGTAGGGCACCCGGGAGCAAAGAGAGCTCCTGAGGGATAGAAGGAGGGGGGGGAAGGGTTCCCCTGACAGGAAGGAAGCGGAAACCTTTCACACAGGAAGACACCTCCTACTCTTCAGTTTTCTGGACTTTAGACAGGCACTGCAGTAGAACCATTTGGAGCAGGGATGTAAGGTAAAAAAAAATTTACATTACACAGTAGGGCCAGTATAGGGTTAAATTTTAGTTTCGGGGGTGGACATGCCCTTTAAATTAGCCAGTATAGGAAGATATTTCCTGCAAATGCACTTGTCACCATTATCCAGTGGCAACTGTGCCTATCGGCTTTGTTCATGCAATTAGCGTTACACTAGAAAGATATTTAAGCTGTTGCAGTTTCCTATGCAACTTAAAAAATCTCTAAAATTGTGCCGAGCGACAACATCGCAAATAAAAAAGACTATACGTCCCTTTCCACTGTTAAATTCCATGTTTCTAATTCTTTTCACAATACTGCATATCAAGTTTGGCCAAGCATCTCGTTTGTATGACAGAAATGTGACAATACACAGCTCTGTTAGCTAGAAACAGCTGTGGCTTAGCATTTCGCTGACTTCTGTCTAATTAGCACTGGTTATAAGTGCTCTGTAAAGTGTAAGAACAATAGCAGCATACATTATTCAGTCAGTTGAAATAACTTACATACCTGATTTGATTATATCAATATCAATCTTCCACTGTTTAAAACATTAGTATCAATAGCTGAAAAAAAAATTTGTACAATAGAATGGAGGACATTTTCCTTCCGTTAAAGGCTTAAAGTACTATCAAACGCTAGATTCCGGTCTTTCCTTCAAACGCCATATCAATTCACTTGCCAATTCCTGTCGGCTCCAACTGAAAAACATCTCCCGCATTTGACCCTTCCTCTCGAAGGAAGCTACAAAAATCCTAGTCCATGCCCTAATCATATTCCGGCTAGACTACTGCAACACACTCCTGTGTTGTTTACCAAACAAGTGCCTGGAACCGCTTCAATCCATCCTCAACTCTGCTGCCTGGCTCAATAATTTCTCTTCTCGCTTCTCTAATGCCTCTCTTCTATGTCAGTCCCTCCACTGGTTGCCCATCATGCAAAGGATCCAGTTCAAGCTGCTTACCCTATCCTATAAAGCGTATCCAGTACAGCCCCTCCATATATCTCAGAGCTGATCCACCGATATCGTCCCAGATGCAATCTCTGCTCCGCAAACTTTTTCCTCCTCCCATCCACCCTTATCACCTCTTCCCATGCCCGTATTCAGGACTTTGCTCATGCCCCTCTGCTCTGGAACTCCCTTCCTTAGTCTGTCCGTCACTCACCGTCCCTTAATACGTAACCTTAAAACCCACCTTTTCAAGCAAGCATATAACCTGGGCTAGACACTACCCCTCTTACTACCCAATATGATCCAACCCACCTTTCACACTCCACTACCAATCTATTTACAGCCTACTGATTCCCACAACCTTATGTCTCACCCCCATTTCCTCTAGACTGTAAGCTCTTTGGGCAGGGTCCTCTCTCCTATTGTATTGCTGTAAGAAACTGATCACTATGTTTACTTATATTATGTATTACCTGTGTATGTAATATGTATGACTTTGTATAACATGTATTACCCTGTATGTAATGTATGACTATGTAATTGTAAAGTGCGACGGAAGATGTTGGCGCTATATAAATCCATAATAATAATCAAACATGTGACTCTATTGGTACTTGTTGAGCACCAATAATGTGGGTACTTTAAGGCTATAAGAAAAGGGGACATCTCTTTTTAATTATTGAAATTTATTTTGACTTTTGTTATTTTAATTATAAGATGCAGTTGCATTGCTAATTGTTAGCTAGTTTAATTTGGAGCATATTGAAGCAAGTAAAAACACAGAAAAGAGAAGAATAAACAATAAGCACAGCTTTCCAGGCTTAGTGTATTTTTTCTCAATCGTATATTTGCTAAATAAATGACCAGATGAGTGTTTGTACGGGACAATCAACGTCATGAGTCAGCTCTTGATCTATGTGCAGCTATCAAGGACCTTTGGAAATATTCTGTTCTATTTTCTAACGGTCATTCTTTTTATGAAATCTTAATGGCTGTTGATAAAAATCAGTGGCACTGACACCAAATCAGTGAGATGGTCAAAAAAGAATCTATTATATCTGACAGCTAGGAAACCCTACAAGATATGGGGAAATGCATATTTAACCTCCCAAGGCTTCTTAAACCTGCACAGCTGATTGTCAGCTCTGAATTGACTCACAGAAATGTTTTTCAAGCTGCAAATCAATCGATAATCTCTTCTTATTCCTATCCTATTTTTTTCTTTTGTGATTGCACTAAAACCTTTCCTATTTTGCAACATAAAAACAGATATATTTTCAACTCGTGTGTTTCCCCTTTTTATTTTTGTGCACAGCACAGTAATTTGTTATATATAATATATATATATATATACAGCAGTGCATGTCATTATATTATTAATGCTAGAAGAATGGACTCTTGTTAAGAAGTATTTCATCCGTTAATTACCCGTCCACACAGTATCATCCCTTTTGTTTACCCTGTTGATTCTACATTTGCAATTAATGGCTTCTATACACATGGACAAAATCAGATAAATCCCATCAGATCCATTGGTATTGATATTATCTCCCTATACATTTAGTAGAAGGAGACTATACGATCAAGCTGATGTGAGGTCAGTTAGGTCTGTGTATGTGGTTACCACCTCATGTTGGAATCTATGAATGGCTATCTTGATTTTTAATTAGATTTCCAGCTGTAAAACCTTGTACACATGTGCGATCACAGGTCCAACCTGAGATGCACAAGTGTTTTTTGAACGGCCATTTCAACTGACTATCACTTAGTGTATGGCGCTAGGTCGGGCCTCCTTGACGATCAGCCAGGTTGGCCATACTGCCCAACTAAGTCCCATACACTAAACAATAGTCTGTGAAAACGGCTGTTCGAAAGACGTGTGCGCTGATGGTCAGGCCCGTGATCACAAGTGTGTCCAGACCTTTAGGCATAAGGTTTTTGGTTAAAATTAGGTAAATCAAATTACAGTTAAGAAATGGGTAAACATTAAATGCAGTCTATTAAATTAAATCTTTGGCCATATGCAGAGAAATAGATCCACCTTGATCATTGTCAGAGTCCCTTGAGAGTCAATAAATACCATTAAGGCCCAGGATTTACTGAGGAATTAATCTTCCTGGGAAGAACAGAGGTTAAATGAATGGTAGAAGTTGTCTAGCTTGGATGCATTGATTGTGACAGTCAACAGTGGTTTATGTGATAGGAAAGAGACATCTAGTCTCCAACATTAAAGCAGAACTACTATTAGCTGCATAGGCAACTGTTTTCTACTAACTGGATAAAAGTCCTATATTTATACTCAGCTTGAATTTCTGTGAAGCACAACATGCTGTACAAATAAAGAAGCGGAAATTGCCAATTTTTTCAAATTCCAATTCTATGTCCTAAACCATGCTATAGAGTATTTCTTTTGACTCTTAAACTGAATATGCTTTGTATACTGAATTGAGAAAGCCAGTCGGATGACTAGCGAAACGTCTTCAAGAACTAAACTTCAAGTCCAGTTGATCTAATTGAATACAACAGATATACCATGACCTGGATGAATGAGAACCTTCACAAGCTTTGTATACAGTATTACAGCAAAATGGCAACTTCTCTAAACACCCTTTTTAAGTGGAAGTTTTGTATTTTTTCGTATTTGGAGAGAACATACAACCTCGCTGTGCTTTGTAATCTAGTATCAAATGACTGACAATCAGTATTTATTGTTTATCTTTACAACTTTTTTTTGCTTTTTTTTAAATGTTAATTTAACAGTTTATCAAACCAAATAAAGTTTGTTTAGTAAATTATAAATTATAAATGTACATGTGCTCCTAACCTAGTATACTGTTTAGCTTTAAGGTATATCAATTTTAAAGAGAGCAACAGAAAAAAGGTAACTTATCTTTAGCAATTTTTACAATTATGTGTTCACAATGTGTCAAATAGCACCCTTGAGGTTAGACAGATAAGAACATGTCAGATTATATACTAACAGCTAAACCTAGAAGCATGTGACTTGTCAGAAACACTCACTGGTGCTTTGGTGGGAAAATGCAGATGTAAGCATCTGCCCTTTAAGGTGTTGGCCTGGAAAATACATCATTACATAAGCAAAAGGTTGTGTATAACTCTGACAACAAGTATTCAAATACATGTAATGAACCAGAGAGGCCTACATGGGTGGTCCACTCTTTTACCACACATCTACCTCCCTTCCTGAATATTACAAAACCTGATATAACTAACATATTTAGCAATTAAAAAAGTGGGGATGTGAACTTTCTAGGTCTACTGATGTGTTATTTCCTACACTTCTATAGAACTAGAGACTTCCAGTTCTGACTATAGATCATATTTACCAAAGTTAAACCCTGAGACACAAAACAGAGCAGGTGAAAATTATCCCAATCACATTAATCTAAATGAAATACCCGAACTGTTATTTTTATCAGTTTATTAGATGCATTTGTAACCAGTTATTTAATGATATTTAAGTTGTTTATTGTTCTGGAAAATGTAACTGTCTCCTCCCTCTGCTCAATGTGCTTTTTGTAAGTGTGAGTGTGTGCAGAGGAGACAGCAGGGCAACATCAGTCAATTGTTGTCTGGGATGTCAGCAGTGCCTCATGATTGATCAGACTGAAATATGACTGTGTCATTTTAATTTCCACCTGTTAGAAGATCAGTAACTATATTGATCAGTAGAGATGGACAAAACTCACTAGTTTTGTTCTGTTTTCAGAATCCCGATGATCTGAAAATCTGAAACCGGAACGAACTTTCGATCATTTTCGAAAGTACGAGGCTGTTTTCAATAATTTTCAAAAATAGCTTCTAACGTTCGAAAATTATCAAAAATATGATGGGAGACCATTTTCGAGTTTCCGATCGTATTTTCGAAGATTTTTAAATGTTCAAGGCTGCATTCAAAATTTTTCTAAAATAGCCTTGAACGTTCGATTTTCGAAAATACCATCGGAAACTTGAAAATGGTCTCCGATCGTATTTTCGATAATTTGTGAATGTTTGAGGCTATTTTTGAAAATTATCGAAAATAGCCCCGTACTTTCGAAAATTATCGAAAATGTCTTCCGAAGTACCGAAATCCGGAGGATCTGACCAGACGAATCTTTTGGATTTCAGAACCGAGGGGTTCTGTGTCGAATCTGGGTTTGTGTCAAACCCGGATCCCATCTCTATTGATCAGTAGAGATAAACAAAACGGATGAGTTCTGTGGAACCAGTAGACGTTAAGAAAATCCGAATATCCGATTCAAAGCCAATTTCAAAAGGATTTTAATTGTTCCTTTATTTTTATTGAATTTCAACAATTTCCAAACATACATCGTCATAACCAGGATCGGTAGGTTTCCATGCCAAGTCTGGTCTAAAGGTCAAATTCAGAACGCTTGAATACTCATAATTGTACAGTTACACTTTTTATTTTGTAAAGACCATGTAAGAAGCTGAGGCCTTCTGCTGTGATTATGGGTCTCTATAGTATCTCCTATAGAGCATGTTGACTGAAGGTATACAGCACTAGTTGGGAAAAAAAACTGGTCAAATGTCAGTTACCTGCACCCAACCCCAACTAATATAAACAGCACATTATTAGAAAGTTATTGACCCCATTCCTGCAGATTAAGCTGGCTTCTCCATTCATGCAGTCTGACTAATGTTTCCCCTTGAGGCCTTCACTGCACATGCTCAAGCATATAAAAATCTCATTGAGCAGAGGGAGAAGTTAGAAACCTTTGCCAGAATGGAAGAGAATTTATCATTAAATACGTGGTTACAAATGCATATAACAAACTGGTAAAAATCCCATTTAGAATGTCACATGCACTTCTACTTCACAACTATTTTGTTAATGTGGTTTCAATTATATTTTACTTTTAATTTAATGTGTGGTCACACTATTTTTGCGCAGTTCTTTTCTTACGCTTTAAAATCAAAAGTTGCTGTTAAGTCTTTTCCCACAAAATTATAACTTCAACCACATATATTGTGTGTATGGCCTGCTGAAAACAAAGAATCATGGTGTTATAGACTGTTCGTTCTATACTTAGTTCATACAGTTGGTCAATCATCTAGAGATCGATTACCACAGCTGAGCAAAACAGACTGCCATGACAAAGGAATAACAATACATTATATAAAGAAGCTTTTTAACCTGATGGGGTCATTTTTTTATGGAAACATGCACAGTACTTACCATCCATTCACAGAAGAGATCTCTTAATAGATTGCATGTTCTTTTTTTTGTTGCTTTGTGAACTGGTCATATTAGTACATAACGAAATTTTTGTTTGAAAACGATGTACAATGAATTACAAGTGACCAGTCGATAGAATAATCAGTTAAAATGAGTGAAACTGGCGAAGGAATTTTAGATGTTTTGAAATTTCAAGAAATTCCGCCGGATCTAGGATTCTTTAAAACTGGCAGTTCTGAAACTAAACTAAACTGAAACTAAAGTTTATTTTGAAACATCTGTAATGATCAGTAATACGCCAATGCTAATAATATAATCAGGGAAAATCTTGTCTGATTGATTCATTTGTGTATAGAAATACACCTAAAATACGTCTAAAAGTGATAATATGGAAGAAAGAAAATTTTCAGGAACAAAAATACGAGCATTTAAAACAATGATTTAGTTTTAAAATATAATTAAATTTTGTGTGTATAGTTAAAGGTTATTTTCCAATATGCATGTCTCTTTCCTTCTTGAAAGATATAAAAATAGTAATCCTCACAGAAAAGTATGAATCATACAGTCATGGCAAGACAGTAATCTTAAATCTGAAAGATATGTGTTCACCAACTGTAATGCAATAAATATTTCAAAGACTTCTATGCAGACAAATGTAGTAATCTTAGTAAAACTTCTGGTGATATTGTTCTTTCTCCAACTGTAAAGGTTATGTTGGAGCTTTGGGAATTTATAGAAGAATAGAGAAAGAGTATAAATGGGGCAAGTAGTAGTTTTGGTAGCACTGGTTTTATTTTAATTTTTTTTAAAATAATATTTTGCTTTCTTGTGCTAAAATATTTAACTTAACACGATAAAACAATTGTTCTTTATTTTAGAGCATAGAGATATAAATGCTGGGTGTACACTGTTCACAATATTTGAAGACTATACTATGTATCATTTTAGGCTTATAATAACCATTTTTTTTTATATGGGGAGAAACTCACTGATTACATTATACAGAAAAAAAGAATCCTTTTTATAAAAGGAAAAAAATATATATATAAATTTACACTCTAGAATAGTAACTAAATATGCAACAGATATACAAATCCTACACAATAATACCAGACTATTCCTAGGTATATCTGTAAGAAAATGTTGCCTGACTTTGGTATTTATATATATATAATCCCCAGCAGAACGAGGACGGCTCGTTTGAGCTGAAACGCGTTGATACTTTTTAACATGCTATAATAAAAGTTACTTTTTATACAAGTCCCGTGAGTGCCTCGTTCTGCTGGGGATTTTATTGCTTATTTCGAGGGCCACCCGGGCAGAAATCATCCGGAATCGTGTGCTGACCGTCTCCCTTTGCCTATATATATATATATGTGTGTACAAAGAAACCCGGACAGTGCACAAAGAGACCTTAGCATAACCTCAACTCTTAAATCTAATGTAACATATCAATTAACCCCTTATAACAGCTGCTGTTCTCAATACTGGCCTCTGTGCTTATGATTTATGCAGTGACAGAAAGGAACAAAAATACACGGGGCAATATTTTTACTATAATGAGGATTGCACCTGTAACAAACAGAAGAATGTTTACATTTAAAATACTATATCCTTATCCATTCCTTGTATATGGTCATGGAACTCCTTTTTTATATCCTTATCATTTGTAACAAGGGGTGCATTATTCGCTATATGATCTTCAGATAGCGAATAGAATGAAAACAACCCCTGAAATTTAAGTCAAAGTTTTGCTCTCCTTTATTAGCTGCTACAGTCATAAATATATGAGGAAAGGCAAGGAGAATATACACAAAGCATAAATGTGTGAGTTGACTTTACAAGAAGAAATGGATGTGTCTACCATTTTGGTGGTGTTCTGATTATTGCACTACTGCTCATAAAACCTTTTTAGGACCCCACCTTTTTGGAAATGCTGGGTTTTTCCTAAGTAATTCATTGCATTTTTGGTGGTCTGTGTCTCATCTGCTCTGTTTCTCCTGGAGAGTGATAGGATACTCATGGGGATAGGTGTCTCCTCTGTACTCTTAGTCTTTTGCTCTTGCTGGTGGGTAGGAGTATGGGGTTAGTGAAGGACAACAACACATATTTAATACATAGATTCCTGTAACACAAGATATAAACTTTAAAAAAAAAAAACACTTAAAGTGGAGGTGGCATATAATTTTATGATTAAAAAACACATTAACAATGTGTAATTCAAGTGGCACAGTGTATATGACATTATGTTAGCATCTTTCCAAAATTACACAGTCATGTTATAAAGGTTCAGATAGAAATTATCTGTATCCTAAAACCTATTAAATAAAGCGGTGCTACAGTCTGCCTGTGAATCTTACCTTATGACCCTTTCTGCTCACTCACATGCACATTTTCTAAACTCCTGAACTGGTAAAGGGTATCTGCTTTCTGTATGACACAATGAACAAGCCTAAACCAGTTATCCTCTTTCATAGTACAGGTGTGCTTGTTATACATTTCATTGCCTTTCATTTTCAGTCAGAGCCCAAACTTCACTATTGCTATTTTGCTAAGATAAAAGCGTGCAGTTAGGCGTATCTAATTGGGAGCACTTAATTGGGAATAACGTCAATATACTTTGTTCAGCACATATGCTTCAACCCCAACCTAGTTTTTTTTAAATAATCACACAGCATGATAAAATTCCTTTAGAAGTGAAAGGGGACAACTTAATAAAATTAATATAGATTTTTTTTTTTACACTGCAAAGTAGCAGGGAAACTGCATGGTAAGCAGTGAGTTCTTGATTCCAACCTAGATAGGATATAACACTGGGTGTTTGGTATATGGAATTGGGGTAGTGCACACCCTTTGGGGTTTGTTTACTGTCTGCTAAGCCTTTGGCTGGGTACACATAAGCAGGTTGTTTATGCCAATTGACCGATATTTCCAATGCCAATGTGATCTGTCGGCACACGTGCTGTGGGATCACATGTGTATGGCCACCTTTAGCCACAAACATGAAAAAATATTCAGTATATACAGTTGTTGGATCAATAACAATGAAATAAACTAACAGCTCTATGAAATTACATCAAATACCGTATATATAAGTTATAATTTAATATACCAAATTATAACTTATATATACGGTATTTAAGAAACCAAACAGCAAAAAATGATTGTGGATATATTGAAGCCAGCAACAGTACATTGGCAAAAAATAATTTCGCTATCCATGTAGGTAAAGGGAACAAGGAAAAGAATTGCTGTAATGAAATGCTACACTTAAGGGTACCTCAGGTAAGAGGCCCAATTATTTAACCTTGGTCAAGGTACAAAGATTAGAGGCACCTCTTAAGGACATCTTAAAGGGAAAGTTCAATGGGGGGGAAATCATCATTATTTAAATTATTTACATAATACATACCTAGGTATTCTATATATTTACAAAGGTTTAAAAGAAATATGGTACACATGGTCTCACCACTCAAGCACTGAATTAGTTGATTGTGTCTGTGTACTGGTACCAGGAGGGGAGTATAAAACCTTTGGATTATACTATTTGAACTCACTGGGTCAGATTTGTCCAGGCACTGGAATTTCGAAACTACCGGTAAAAGGTCTATTTTATTAATTGGTTACTGAATCAGCCCAGGGTCTGAGACCATACCAAACACAATTAGGGGGTCCTGTAAACAGCAAGTCAGTACTTTGGAAGAATTTATTTATGCTCAGGGAAATCAATGGATGGGCAGATTATTGTCATTTAAATGAGAGAAGAATCCCTGTTTTCTTGAAAATGTGCTGAAATTCCCTTTTAACCATGAATAACTGTTGGGCACCTTGAAACATGCATAAGCTTGTCTTTCTTCCTTTGCAAATTGGGTGCATTACATTTATTCCTGATTACATCAGAGGCTTATTTGTTTACTGGTTCTCTGGTTCCCAGTTTCTTTGAGGCACTATTAGCTATTAGTGGCATTAAATACTTACATCTTAAGAGCCGCTGAGCCTCTGTAAATAGGTTTGCGACAACTGTGCAAGTTCCTGTTCGGTATCTCGCGCAGCTGCCGCAAAGCAAGCCTTAATGTCGTGCTAACTAAGTGTAAATCAGTTAGTGTAACGTTAAGAAGGGGCAGGAGTAAATCGAGTGCAAAATTTGGCTAGTGCTATTAATCTGCTTTAACCAATCAGATGTATTTTACTGGTCAACTTCAGCTAGAAAGCAAAGTATTGGCTGCAACAGATTAATGAACTTTTGCACCTCTAACCAAGTCCCTAAGTGTTTTTGATCTTTTTCTAAAAAAAAAAAAAGTTGTAACCCCATATTCTTGTTAAGGTTCTGCTGAAGAGATGGTTTGTCACTGAGCCAGCAGCTGTCCTACTCCTGCAGCTTTTTGTGATCTATTTGGCACAAATTAGTAGGAAATATCACTTTCACTTTAAGGTGAAACTAAGCTTAACATAAAGAAATATAATTGGAATAATAATAATAATAATAATAATGGTATAAAACAACAGCCTGAAATGAATTATTTAGTAAACGTACAGAATAAAACCAATGTATGTGGCCATACATTAGGACACTTTTATTTACCCGACTGAGCGATCCCATGACATTGGATCGATCCTGCTGAAAACGACCTTTCCCGTGCTTCTTCGTGACCGTCATGCGATCGCAAAATGAATGGGATTTGTTATTGCATGTTGCATGTTACTATAGTAACATAGTAATTAAGGTTGAATAAAGACAAAAAAAACAGCTAAAAAGGGGGAAAAAATTCCTTCTTGACTCCAAACGGCAATCGGAAAGTATCCCTGGATCAACCAGATCTATATGCATTAATACCAGTAATTCTCAATATTTTTTAGTTTTAGAAACTTATCTAGGCCTTTTTTAAAGCTATTCAATGAACTTGCCATTACCACTTCTGCTGGAAGACAGTTCAAAGAAGAACGGAAAGGCAGTTCTGGCAGGATCGGTCTAATGTTGTGGGATTGCATGGTAGGTAAAAATCGTCCGAATGCATGGACACTTTTACGGATAAAAAAAAATCTTAGAGATCTACAGGGAGATTCAATAAAAGTTCTTATCGTTAAAAATGGTGCTAATTTTGCGTCAACCAGTCAGATCATATTTAACATTTGAAAGCTAACATCTGATTGGTTGGGGCAAAATTAGCACCATTTTAAACGATAAGAACTTTTATTAAATAACCCTGATAATTTCAAACGCATACAGACCTATTGTGCATTGTCTAAACAGTGAATTATTTACAGACATTTACTAGTGCAAAGATAATGGATATTATCCCTGATCAAAGGGGTTGTTTTTGAATAAAACCCCACAAAATACCTAATGATTTAGCAAACAACCTGTTTCAATCATCTACTGATCTACTGAGGTCAATTCCTATACTAATATTCTTTCTAAGTTAGTCAAGTTCTTCTGAAAACTGTTTATTTTAAGTAAACATTCTTAAGTATTCACAAGTATGTATATTCATTTCAAGTATGTCTTTATTCTGTTAAATCGTTCTTTAGATCTGCTAAAATATGTACTGTTGTGCAACAGGCCATTAGAAATATTACAGGGAGTGGGAGAACATGAGATACTGGGTTGTAGAAAATGGTTTTGAAAGATCATTGTTTAGATTAGTTTAAGGCAAATGTGTTTGAAAATCCAGCAGTCTTTTCTTCTTGTATTAATGACAGCAGTGCTTATAAACTATTATTAAAAGAGGAAATGACCTCTACATAACCTCTACATTTGTTAATGCTAAATTTGCTGGCAGAGTAATTACATTTTCAGTCGCATACTGTATACTGGAACTATGAGGTTAAAATGAATTTGTTGGCAAAAAAAAAAAAGATTTTTATTTGCCTACTGGTGAAACACAATGGGTTATGTTGATCAAGACAAAAACTGGAAAATCAGCCAGGTCCTAGGGTGGGTACATACAAGGGGACTATTTGTTCTGACCGAGCGTTCGTTACGAGCGAGCGCTCAGCTGGGACAAATGTCTGTTGGTCATGTCATTAGTGGCCACGGCTGACAGTTTGTCCCCCATAGGGAACCGCACGATCGGCCGTGATTTACCGACACATCCGATCGCCTGTTCGGCCGATCCAGACAACTGGGCGACCGGCATCGGTCGCATCGACGTCCAAAAGCAGCACAGATTTTGCGCCTCAAACAACCGATCTACGGAAGTAAGATCCTGTCTGTCATTTTTCAAAGAGCAGGCTACACACAGTCCCCAGCGCTCTACCTATGCACAGCATAGGGAGAACACTCTGGACCGTGTAATTACCTTGGCCACAGCAGACTCTATCTATTGGGTGTCTACCGCGTCCAAGGGAAAATTGGCCACACACAGTGCCGATAAAGACCCGATACCATCGTTTCCAACCCAGTGTGCTTATAGCCCAATATCTGTAACTGCCAGTGAACATTATTATAGTATAGTAAACGATATAATATATATAAATATAAAAAATATATATACATACATTCATATATTAATCCTGTCATAGAATGAGAGAGAAAAGGTTTGTTGAAAGTTACCATGTAAGTAAAAGCAAACAATTTCCACACAGACACACAGGAAAATGCACCTCTATGAATGTATTGACTGGCCAAAATAAAACCTGGCTCCATCTCTCAATAAAGCTTCAGAACTTGTGTGTGAAGCGTTTACTGTAATTAGTTGTCCTGCCCTGGGCTAAATGATGTGATCAGTTTGTGCGGGTTTTTCTACTAAAATCTATAGGCCAAGTGTCTAGGATTGGAAACTGTTCCTGGAATGCAAGAAGCACAAATACTTCTGTTATCATCTCTGTAAATGAAAGAGGACAGCTGCTTACAAGGATTACACTTAGGCATTTCCAGCAGAATCTTGTTGCTTTAGCCTTGTGTATCTGTTAACAAGATAGCCTGAGTGAGTGAATCATCAGGGCTACTTTACAGCTGGGGAGAGCGTCCATCTGCCATGCATTCCTAGCTTTGCAGGGATCCCCATTAGTAAATATATTAATATTCTATAACCCTGCACAATAACTGTTAAATAGTCTTTATTAAGTTAGGTTAGGTACACCCCCTTCTTTTGTCATACATCTACAACATCCAGTACCCATAACAATGAAATGCTCAGGGGGTATGCAGACTATGCAGTGAATTGTAGTCCTATTAAGGAGGGGACAGTTTTTTTTCTAAGTTTAATCCTAGTCATGGTGGTTATAGGGAAAGACAATACAATATTTCATGTTCACAAGCCTGGATATTGATAAATGAGCTATAAACGGGATAACATTTTGTTGCCAAAGAAAAAAGGAAATCACTTTTTCAGAAATTGTTTCAAGAAGAGTTTTGCAGTTGGGAGCTGCGGATATGGTTTAATTAAGACCTTGCATGTTTTCAAATCACTGTGCAATTGCAGAACTGTTTTTCACAGATAGCTGCCTAATGTTGTCATTACATGGTAATCTAAAACACAGCATCCTATGTTCACTCTTTCAGCTCCTAAAAAAAAGACAATGTGTGTCAGTAAATAGAACGGGTGAAACAAATCTCTTTCTTTCCAATCCTTTTCGCAGCAATACTGGAGAAAAGTTCATTTCTGCAAGAAGTCACATATGCTACTCCTACCACCCTTGGAGACAGTGAAATAGATGCACATATTTATTTTGCTCTCTAATTAAGTACGGATTTGTGGAATATATTCCTTCTGCACTACTAATGAGCTCTTTCAATGCCTTTATTTTCAGTTTTCGCTGGAAACCTGTGATAGGAAAGCTATGACACCTGACAATCACTCAGTTGTGTAGATTTTTTTTTATTGGACATTAAAAAAAAATAAAAAATTATATATAAATTTATATGTATTTGCCATCTGGTCTGACGGCTAATGACAAAAGTTTAAAGAAAGCAGATAGCATTGCCTATATTTCGGGATATGTAATTGGCTAAATATATATGTAAAATATTCTTTCTCTTCTTTTTTACCTTTTTTCTTTTTTAATTTCCTTTTTTTCTTTGTCTACTTGTTATAGTTGGCTTGTTAGACTGTAGCTGACAGTTAACAATGCCGCTCTGCTGCTGATAGCTATTATAGTGGTACTAGAATTCACAAAATAAATTTATATTTTTGAACATAAATAACAATTAATAAAACACAGTTAAACATAAACTTTTTAAAATATATAGAAGGATTTGAGCAGAAGGTAATACTGGGTTTAAATGGTATCTCCAACACCAAATGTAAAATTTTCTGTAGTGTAGGGGACACTGCAACTCTAAATGCTAGGGTTTTAACTTAAAAAAGTTCCCATATATAGCTTATGTTCCTTACACATCACAAATAGGGACTGGACCGGCAGCACAGCACAGAGTCAGACAATCTTAGACATGGCTGCCAGCTGTTGAAAGAGTTGCGGGAAGGAAGGTCGGTAAGTCTAATTCTTTAACTTTTCTAAGTTAAAGCCCTATTTATTATTATTATTATTATTATTGATTTATATAGCGCCATCATCTTCCGTGGCGCTCTACAATTACATAGTCATACATTACATACAGGGTAATACATGTTATACAAAGTCATACTTATTACATACACAGGTAATACATAATATAAGTAAACAAGTGTGGAGTTTCTTACAGCAATACCGTGATACAATAGGAAAGAGGACCCTGCCCAAAGAGCTTATAGACTAGAGGATGTGGTGGTGAGATATAAGGTGACGGGAATCGGTAGGCTTTAAATAAATTGGCAGTGGAGCATGAAAGGCGGGTTGGATCATATTGGGTAGTAAGAGGGGTAATGTTTAGGCCAGGTTATATGCTAGCTTAAAGAGATGAGTTTTAAGGTTACGTTTGAAGGTGTTAAGGGATGGTGAGTGATGGACAGATGGAGGAAGGAGTTCCAGAGCAGAGGGGCAGCACGAGTAAAGTCCTGAATGCGGGCATGGGAAGAGGTGACCAGGGTGCATGAGAGGATGGTATCGTATGCGGAGCGGAGTTTGCGCCTGGGACGGTATCGCTGGATCAGCTCTAAGATATATGGAGGGGCTGTGTTGGATAGTGCTTTATAGGATAAGGTAAGCAGTTTGAACTGGATCCTTTGTGTGATGGGCAACCAGTGGAGGGACTGACAGAGAGGAGAGGCATTAGAGAAGCGGGAAGAAAAATTAATGAGCCGGGCAGTAGAGTTGAGAATGGATTGAAGCAGTGGCACGCGGTTGTTTGGTAAAAAACACAGGAGTGTTGCGGTAGTCTAGCCAGGATATGATTAGGGCATGGACTAGGATTTTTGTAGCTTCCTTCGAGAGGAAGGGTCGAATGCGGGAGATGTTTTTGAGTTGGTGCTGACAGGAGTTGGCAAACAAATTGACATGAGGTTTGAAGGAAAGATTGGAATCTAGCGTTATTCCCAGGCATTGGACATGAGGAGATGCGGATATGGGTGTGTTGTTAATATTAATAGAAAGACTAGGGACAGGAACAGATCATGAGGGTGGGAAAAGGACAAATTCAGTCTTGTCCGTGTTTAGTTTGAGGAAGCGGGAGGACATGAAGGCAGAGATGGCACTAAGGCAGTCGGGGACCCGGGATGTCAGCGTGGGGAGATTTGGGCCAGAGATGTAAATTTGGGTATCGTCCACATACAGGTGGTACTGGAACCCAAATTAACTAATGAGTTGTCCAATGCCATAGGTGTAGATGGAGAAAAGAAGAGGACCGAGTACCGAGCCTTGAAGGACCGCCACGGGGAGGGGGCGAGGAGTGGAGCTAATTCCAGAGTGAAAAACAAGACTAAAGGTCCTACCAGAGAGATAGGAGGATAGCCAAGAAAGTCCAGTGTCCTGGATACCTAAGGAGGTCATGATCTGAAGAAGTAGAGGGTGATCAACAGTATCAAAAGCAGAGGACAGTTCAAGAAGAATGAGCAAAGAGTAGTGACCTTTAGATTTAGCACTAAATCTCACAGAAAACTTTGTATTTTCTTAAAATTCACTGCAGCGCCAAGGGATCCAGAGGGGGGCATTGGGAGAGCTCCCCTGCACATGCCAGGGAAGGGGCAAATTATTATTATTGTGGATAATATAGCGCCATGATTTTAAGTAGCGCTTACAATTACATGGATACATATGGTACATATCAGGTCCTGTCCCAAAGGGCCTACAATGTAAGCATATAACCTATCAGTATGTCTTTTATGATTGTGGGGGAAAACCAGAGTGCCCAGTGGAAACCCGTGCAATCGCGGGAGGACATACAAACTCCTTGCGGATGTGTCCATGGAGGATTCGAACTCAGGAGTTCAAGGTTGCAAAGCATCAGTGCCAACCACTGAGCCACTGTACTGCCCCAGTTAAGGCAGATATTATACACAGAGAGGCTCCTACTCTTCAGTTTCCTGGTCTTTCAGAAGGCACTGCAGGAGAACCACAAGGAGCAGAGGAAAAAGGTAAGGATTTGGATAAAATGCATGGGGAAGGAACATACTGTAGTAAGCGACATAGGGGTTATGCTTAGTTGTGACTATGATTGCAAAGTGTATTTTGCTCCAACACTTACCTCAAGAAAACCATTGTTCTACATCCCTAAAGCAGTTACCTTAGCAAATGGCATTATTTTGACCATAGCAGTTAGGGTGTCTGCCTTTTATTGTGTCTTACATTTATTGTGTCATCCTACTTGCACTGGCAATGCATAGACAAATACTTATGCAATTTGAGCCATGCGTTTCTGTTTGGAACATCAGCTGGCTTCAACATTGGCTAAAATCTGCTTATTTCATAGCAGCACATATTCATTTGATGTCCACTTATTTCTGCTTGCTGTGTACCTAAAAAGCTAATGTGCAATTTAACAACCACAGTGCGTAGTTTGCTGTGTGATTTGCGGCAGCTGAGTGTATTGCTACCAAATATTGCTTTGTGGATTTTTTGTGTGTGATTATGTCATGGCCAGCTTACAGCTGCCATTCAATTCAGGCAGAGGGGCAAGACCAAAATGGTATTTACCCCGATCCACAAACGTCATATTGAATTGCAAAATTGAGAGGTTTTGTGGTTCACTAGAAATCCCATATGCATACACATTAATGTTACATATTTCTGTACTTAAAAAAAGATACACAGAGTGATGAACTCAGAGCCGCTATCCTGACTTAGCATTCACATTACTTTAAGGCTACTTTCACATGAACAACTGTTTGTCATTCTGCTCGTGTTTTACTAGCGGTTCCAGATGTTTTGCCGCTAGGAAAACGTTGCATGCAGCATTTTTGCTAAGAAACTGCCAATAACAAAATGGCCTGGACAACGAACATTTCTAGCCCAACACAAGCTATAAACCGGCATTAAAAAGTCCAACAAAATAATTTACCATTGCTATATTACATCGATTGTGGCAACTGCACTGGTAATTTTTGCAAAACTTGTCTAAAAGTCATGCCAACCTTTATTACATCCGTTGAGCTTCTTTAACATTTAGGGGTTTTTTTACACACCAATTTATTTTTAATGGCAACCAAACTGCTGCATGCAGTGCATTTTTTACAACATCGCATGTAAACAGTGATGTTCACTAACATTGCATATGCAGATGTCATCGCAACAAAACGCAGCACAGTGTGGAAATTTGCTTGATTTGTTTAAGCACAGAATTATGCAAAGAAAATGCAACAGAGCAATGTAAATATTAACAAAAATATATAGAAAATATGATACATGAATGTACAAAACCAGAATCACACAATCACACACATTTTGTGTTCATTCCTCATGCATTTTACTAGCGTTTCCAGATGGTTTGCCGCTAGGAAAACATTTCATGCAGCATTTTCCTAGTGGCAATGCTTAAAAAAGCCAGTAAAATGCCAGCGAATCAAAAACCAGCCATCCTTGTGAACCTAGCCTAAAGCTAGATACACACAGTACTGATAAAGTCCGATACTGTCTGTGTGTTACTGTGTATGGCTGCTTTCCTGATCAAGCTTGTGGCCGACTGGTCGTTTGGAAAAGACAGTAAATTTCCTTTGGCCACGGTAGTCTCCCTATAGAGGGAGTAAGCTGTAGTTGAGGGAAACACACATTCCCGAATGTCCTCCCTATGCTGTGTATATGGAGAACGCTCTGGACTGTGTGTATCCTGATCTTTGAAAAATGACAGACAGGATCTTGCAGATCCTGTCTGTCATTTTTCAAAAATCTGTGATGTGTGTACCCAGCTTTAGCCTTTGTATGATTCTTTGTTTTTACCTACTTGTTATCAAGTTAAATCTATTCCAGGCTGCCAAAACAATCTTGTTTAAATAAACAGAGCACATGTGTGCCCAGTGGTGTTTCAATCAATTAGGTTACTAATCATTACAAAGCTCGTCTATGGATGAGTGAGAGTTCACTCACATTGCAGGTGGCAGACACTTGTTAAAAGGGAAGATTAAATTGTTGCTGTGCTCTGTGGAGTCAATTTAAATCATGTGTTGCTTGGTCTTCCAGGGGATATGTTCCCTCTGAAGCACTTCCATGTGGTAGACACATTAACTTTTTAAGCATTGGTGGTTTTGGCTACTTGTACCACTTGTCTTGTCATATTAGGATTGTTTAACAAGATGAAACATGGTTTACTGAGCTAATTAGCCGGCAATTTTCAAAATGATCCCTTTACACGTAAATACTAATTTCTTTCTTTCTTTTCAGAATTTGTGCAGAATTTAGTGTTGTAGGAGTCTTAATCTAATATTTGGTACATGACATATTATTACAGCTCCCATGCAGTCCAAACCTCCTCTTTCTATGAATTCAGGATTAGAGATGAGTTCCGTTTTTAAAACAAACCAGGTTTTGATTCAGAACTGTCGGTTTCTGCAAATCCAACAGAATTTTTTAAAGTTTTAAAGCTCTGAACGTATCATCGAAAATTCAAAAATCTAATATTATAATAATCATCAACAACCTATTTGTAAGTGAATAAGCTGTGTACCTGCCACCCACAAAGTAACCAACTTCCAAAAGGAAAAGGAAGTGTTTACTAGGTCACTAACTACCTGATCCCTGATATAGACAGCATCAATTATCACATTTCTGGTCATAGACTGGGGTAACCTGTTATCAGCTTAGGCATAAATAACATTCTAAAACATTCTAAAGCCTAGACACATCGTGCGTCTAGGTTTGGGACCCACGATCGCACGTGTGTACGAACTGTAAGTGAGGTTATAGAGATAAAAGGATCTAAGCCTACATTGGTTTGTGCTCCTGTAGTTATTTTGGTTACCAGGCGCTTAACATTTGGAACCATTTAGAAATGGTAACCGCTGCTTGTGTGAATGTAGCTTTATTCAAAAGGGGTTGACGTGAAATCCCAGGGTGTTAACATTAAATAATATTACCATATTTTTTTGCTATTATGTGCAAATATGTTTCACTAGTTAATCCAGTCTGAATGGAACACTGTTTATTACAGAAGATCCTAACCATATTGCAATAATTCCATTACCTTATTAGTTTAAGGTACTGTAAGTGAAATCTTAAAGGACAACTATCGTGTCAATACATTTTTTTAAAAATGCATTTAAAATAAAAAGTACTTGGGACAGGGATATAGGATTGATACCTCCCAATATTATTTCTGTGAGGAGCACCTGCCCAAAGAAAACTTATTATGCCAGTCTTCCTCCTGGATTCAGCACTATCTTTAATACAGGAATAGTCCAGAACTAACCTGGCAAATGAAAACTGTACATTCTGTAGCTCCTTAACAAAATGATATTGAGAGGTAGGAGTACTCAATCCTACCTCCCTGCCCCAGGTACTTTACATTTTTAAAAAGCTAGAGTATAGCTATCCTTTAAGAACTATGACATTTACAGAAATAAATTCTCTTATTCCTGTTATTTGGATTGCTTTAAACATAAATATTTTACATGTGAAAATTTGCCCGGAAACAGAAAAGGATATTGTAGAATGTTTTTATTTTTCTGCCAAGCTAATTTTTTGGAGTTGAAATGTGCTAGAAAATGTGCTGTCATAAATTGGGCAACCATGACAGTCATTAATCATAGAGACAAAGAAATTGCACAAGTCATTCCAGGGCTCATTTACCAACACAGATACTAAAATACACAGGCAATAACCAACTGTAACCAGCATTATTACAACATTTGGTTGTTAATGGTAACTTGGGTTACTATTCATTAACAGGTGTCCAATGTGTCACGTGACAATAATGCTTTTCAGCGTAGTACTTCACATTGGGACTGAATGTGAAATGTCCTTTTTTTAATGTGCAATGACCCATCCCCCAGTCCTGATCTCTCTATCTAATTCAAAATAGGTTTGACTGTTCTTCCAGTGATATTCTTAGTGCCTGTTTGTACTCACTAAAAGTCGTGGCCTGGGTGCCCCAGGCAAACCACACAGAATTCCAAATTAAAACAATGGTGCTTTGAAACCCAGGAAATATGACGGAGACCTTCTGGAGTAAAAAAAATCAAAATTTTATTGAAAACTCACATTAAGATATATTGATATGTTTTGATATTAACTCCAAAACAAAAAATCTCAGCAATATTTTCTAGGTTGTAGAGTTCAGTTGGTGTAATTTGGTCTTTGTAAAAAAACTGCTGGATCCTAACCCCTGGGTTACCTGCCTAACCATGTGTACGCTTGTCCCGTTCCACCCCCTGCTTGTGTTTGGAGCCCGTGCTATGGGAAGGTTCGCTCTGCAAGAAGTGCATCTTCCCATGACCTCTCTGAAATTAAAACTGAGCAGTCAGAAAACCAATTGTCACTCACTAGGAAGAAGGGCTGCATTTATCAGGAAATGCCACAAACTTGCAGAATTAGGGCTTGTGTACACTACTCTTTGAATGCACACATTTTTGATTGTTGTGCATTTCCCGTGTGTTACAATGGATATAGTTAGAACATTAAAATAGATTTCAATGGAAAAAGAATTGTCCTGTTATGTATGCATTGTAAAAATGCATACATAACAGTGCACAGAAAGTGCATAGTGTGAATGAGTTCTAACAATTGATTTCTCTGCAATGCTGCTAATTTGAGAGGTGAGAATTTCAGCTATCTGATACTCAGGAATTAAACAAACCATTCAGACTTATTTACATTGAGTTTTTCTTTAAAGAAAAGTGTTCAGCCTCTAGTTTCTGTTGGCTCCATTGGGTTTCCTCTACCTTAAATCTAAAATAACAGGTGACAAGTAATAACAAGAGCAAAGAAATAGGGAATTTGTTCATTTTGACACGTTATTAGCAGAACTATAGGCCAAAAGACTGAATGTTCATCAATGCTGAAAAACTGTCAAATACCTGCTAAACATCCATTGAAATCCTTTCAAAATGCAGCTGTTTTTTAATGGTTTATAATTACAGAGAGAATAAATGAAAGCTGTGAAAACTGTTGAATTTTGACCCTTAATAAATAGACCCTGTTGAGTTCAAATATAATCATTCAATAAAACATTTTTATTACAATTTGGCCACCAGAGGTCATTGTTTCATTGGAGTCCATACAAATAATAACATTTGCCAATGTTTTACCTATCCTTCAGAGAAAAATAAAGTCAATGTAAACCCTGCTTATAACTATAGTCTAGCTTCCCTTTAATGGGTTTGTACATGCCAGACTGGGAAAAGTTCTACTGCAAATGTTAACATATGCCTTTTTATACACACATATGGCATTGATATTTCACAAAGAAAGGAGGCCAACGTGCGCTTATTAAATAAATCCTAACCCCCACTTATATACAAAAGTAGTTTTACCATTTTACTTAATAGCATACCAGATGTGAAGAAACAAGAAAAAAAAGTTTCTTGTTGAAATTATTCCAGATGTACCCAAAACCTTACATGTTATACCTGTTACTACCCATAATACCCTTTGAATATTTATTTCTAAACTTTACATCAATTAAAGGATCACTATAATAATTTCTGTGAGTCTAATAGAATAATAGAATTAAAGAGATTTGTCAGTATTTGTCATTGATTAATCATTTTACTTATGAGCTGGTATGAAAATACTGTTTTGCGGCCATTTCTGAAATGTAGATGTCTGGATCATTCTTTTGCGTTCTTTGGAATTTCACCTTTTCCAGTATCGGTATAGAAAGGCTGCGTTTATATAGGGGCATAAAACACAAGTGATTTGTTTATTTCATTTACATTTAAACCAGACAGAAAAAAAACCCAATTGTTTATATTTGCAGTGAGCGTTCTATTTCCTGTGGTGTGCATTAATATAACAGTGTTACAGGGAAATTAACCATCAGGATAGCAACTGCTTACTGACATAATTATAGGTCAGCCAGCTGATTCATGTTTATCCTATGTTTATAAATGGTTTGCAACTTCTGAGCCTTGAATAGTATTGAACGGATTGTTGACAGGTCTAGTAAGAGACCTAATACTATTTCCTCTAATAGTGAAGCAGTCATTAAAGGGGGTTTTGTTCAGTTTCCTTTATTTTCCTAGGATCTTCTCAATGGCTACGTGGAATTTAAAGCAATACTTTTAATAATCCCCCTAAAATAATAGTAAAGTCACTGCTTTCTTCCAAAAACACTAATCCTGACTGAAGGATCTGTTAGGAAGGCGCTTTCTCCAAAGCTACCCGCTTAAAGGGGAACTTAAAAAAATTAGATTATATGGTACTCATTGTTGAATGTTTAAATTCTATGTTTAAAAAGAAAAGTAGCCTACAATAATATTATCCTATTCAAATCCTCTTCCCCCCCTCCTCTCTCGGACATGGTATTTTCAGTATATTCACATTTCTCTGTGGCCAGACATGCGTCAATACAGAAATGTGTCCATGAAATGCAGATCCGTTTGCCCTGTTCTGTTCATTCTCCCTTGTGGATTTTCAGGGAGAAGAAAAACAAAGCGCAGTGAATGTTCCATGGAGCTGCCATGTTGCTTACCTTGACTACACCATTTTATAGCCGACACCAGATCAGATTTGTTTTACTATATGTGCAAGTTGGTGCTGTTTTTTAAAAGCCCAATGCCTACTGTATAAAACCAGGATAAGACGGATTGCATCAATACAGTTCTGAACAATAGTAATGTAAATTTAAGCGGACGTGCTATGCTAAGCCATAATATATTATTTCTATTTAAAGGGAAATAAAGCAAGATTATTTCTTATAAATGTTTTTATTAATATAAGCCACTGGTGTAAAAGGTTTTCTGTCTAATGTAACCAGTTGATAAGTAAAATATATAAAGTGAAAGCAGGATTATAGTTGCCCAGTTTATCAAGTATAAATAATTAATTTATGTCTGGTTTATGGCTGATTGCATGTGACCACTTTAGGCCATAAATAGGCTGTGCTATGTGCTTTATAGGGAATCTGAAATCATGAAGCCTTGAATTGGTGTAATATCAACATCAGGGTTTTCACCTGCATGAAGGAAGGAAAATGCTGCCAGTCTCTGCAATGTTACTATTTAGACTGCATTATTACTGTATGTGGCGATCAGTGATCCCTCTAAGCTGTACGCATGTGCGCGCACACACCTCTGCTGGTCTGCGCACACAGTTTAAATGGGTGTGCACACAAAAATCTTCTGGAATGTAAGTGCTGCAGTATGGAGCGCACAAAATTTACTTTTGTGTGCGCACAGAAAATATTTTTCTGCGCACACAATCAATTTGCGTTTAGCTGGAACATTGGTGGTGGTTCTTAGTATTTACAACTGCTGTGTCAATGTCATGGTGCAAGGTGTTTAGGGTGCAGTTCTGCCATGGAACCAGGTCTCCTCTACATTTAAAATGATATTAAAATGTCTCAGTTTTTAGTGATATTATTTCATGTGCCAAGCATTCCATTATTACGGAGCAGTGATCACTGATTTTGGTTAGTATGGCAGGTTTTTGATACTGGTACAGCTACATGGAGATCAGGATAGTTGGGAGGCATCCATTATTGTAGAGTGCAGGGCACAGGAACTGTTGCACATTAGCCTGTTTAACTGGTTAGGATGTGCAGATTCATTTATGTATAGCATATGCAAGCAAACAACTCCATTGAACATTATCCTTACAGCATGGCAAGGCAAAAGCCTGAGTTCTTCTTAAGGATAGAATACACCTGGCCTTGGCTTTCAATTCATACATAAATAAATAGAATTGTTCCATTTCCTTTTAAATTGTATCCCCTGTTTTTAATCAATTCTACAACCTAATTCAGACAAATGCTGTAAATGCACTGATTGTGTATTTTTGTTACATTTACACCCATCATCAGACACAAATCTCTACAACACATTTGTGGAGGAAGAGTCATGGTGACATCCATTAAGAAAGATGTCACAGTTCAGTCGAAAAAATGAAAAGAAAGTAAATTCCTTTTTTTCTGAACAGGCAGAACATTACCAAGTTAACATCCCAAGGACATTTACAGTCTAGGGTTCTGTTTCATTATGCAGTGTAGCAGTACAGTATAAATGGTTTCTGCTTATGTAACATTCATTGAATATATAAAGATATAAATAGATATATATTTATTAATGAGTCTCTTTCCACGTTTATGTTTCCTGGTGCTGCACCCCTTAGGGACCTTTAATATGATCATAAAAACATTTTAATACATAAATAAAATTTTAATAAATAAATCCGTATTTCAGGATGAGGGGAGCTGATATCGCCCGGTCCCTTTAGTTCTTCTTGAAGGCCAAGGGCATGTATAGCATTTCCACCTCCGGCAGTTTCCTAGGTGGTTAAAAAAGAATCACCGAAGTGCAAACAATAGAGGCATGAAAACTGTGACTAAGCTGTCACATACAGTCTTCAATTCACAGGACACGACACCTTCCACGTGGTGATGATTACATGTGACAGTCTCCCAACACAAGCAACAGGACAGTTATGGTCAAAAGCACCGAGTCATACTTGGATAAACGATTCTATAGATTATTAGAAATAACATGCATTTGACATGTTGCTTGCTACTATGTAATATAATTTCCTCATTCAATGTCAAATCGTTAGCTATTAGAGGATTCTAGGAGTTGTAGTTCCACTAAAACAATAACAATAGAAGCTCAGATTGTGTATATGTATATAGGCAACTGTCTTCTTGTATTTGGATGCAGCAACACAAATATTGTCCAATTAAAGGAGAAGAACAGTGCATATGCTTGTCCCTGTATCAATGTGGGAATAGCTACACACACTGTACTGCGCATGTCTAGTCTGACTACGGTACCTCCAAGTATGTCACTGGCTGTAAAACTTTCCATATTTTCTCACCAGAGGATGGCGCTATCTATCTTGACATAGTATATATACAGGGATTTTATTTACACTATTGCAACAGTTAGCCAAACAACAGGTGGCTCTGTAGGATACCCCAGCTATAAATCACGGGTTCTAACGTTGAGAAAAACGTCTTTGCACCCTTGTTCTGCCTGAGTGCAAACAAAATGAAAAAGATGTGCACACTCGCATACAGTCACACTGCAAACGGCTGATTAATCAGTTACGGTTAGGGTACCCCCTGCTGATTTAGAGCGCAGAGGCTGCTGTGCTGTTAAGAGTTAAGGGAAGCTTGTCTCTGCCCCCTCCTTTTGCCTGGGTGTAAACAGAGGAGCCTCAGCCTATCATGTCTGATTGCTGCTGTGTGCTGGGAGAGAGAGCCAGACTCTGTAACGTGATACGTTATAGACTAAGGCTTCCACTTGCACACAGGCTGAGCGCTATCCCTCATTCACACACACACACATACCGGGAACAACAGCCGAACACACACTGTACCCTCTCCAGCCACCTCTAGCACTCTGTGGCACAACAGAGCTCTGCAGGTTTAGCCTGGATCTGCTCCATCCTTAGTGCAACCCGTGTGAAGCTACTGGAATGGGAGGAGGCTGCGTGTGTTAGAAACCCCACACAAAAAGCACCATTAGCATCTGAAATGAGGTGGCTTTTTAACTCCTGAGGGAACTGACAGAAGACCCTATAGAGGTAAAACTGCTTTCTCCACCAGTTATCTTTACCTACTGATTTGCACTGAAGCAGCCAGCATGCATTCGGGATAGTACATAGTGTGGCTTTTGTTTGTGTAACTAGAGAATCCCGGAGCAGAAAAGATTCCCTGCTATAGGGAGAATAGACTAGATTGTAAAGGGATGTGTTTAGAGTACAGTACAATTTAACCATATTGCCTGAGCTCTTGACAAACTGCAACTCAACCCAGTGAATTTGGTGAGATTTGATTTCATTTGAGGTTAACTAGAAGAGCTGCATAATGTCTGAGACTGTGTGCAACACCTAGGTGTGCTCCCTACCCATCAGGACTGTAAATCTTGCACCTTGCCTTTAACTAGAAGCACATAGGGCTAATCTTATCTCCTTCTGTATACTTCTATTGTTTTTATCCGTGTTTGGCAATCAACTCCACCAGATCAGTTTCCTACTTCTCGGACATGCCTATAAAATTGTAAGCTCTTGTGTTCATATTTGTGTTAGCTGTTTTTTTTAAATACAAAACTGTATTTACCCTTTATTATTGTACAACTAATCAATATTAATAGCCAGAGAAATGAGTGGATTAATGTGAACTGCAGGCAGGTAACGTAGTGGGACAGAGGATGCACAGTGACAATGCGAGTCAATAAGCAGTGTTCATATCGTCTACACATTCCCCAGTGCCATGGTGCTCTGAGCTATTCTGATTGACAGATTAAGGTGGAGGCTTACGGTAATTTGGGGTTGTTCACGGTTTAATAGAATCAGATGCAGTGCTGGGAGATTGTGCAGTTGAAAATTTGATTCCCCCACCTCACTGGAGTGGAAATACTTTTGGTAATTGAAAGCAGATTCATGTCTGGAGTTGTGCAAGCTGAGGTTTTTATTCTTAAAATAAACCTTTTGTTCTCAAAAAAAAAGAAAGAAAGAGAAAAAAATTTGGCCACAAAGCTAACCATAGAGTTATGTGACCATTAGTAATTTAATTTGATAGATCATCCAGAAATTGAGTTTGAATGAAGCCAGCTATAAATTGCCCTTCCATTCAGGTCTCATGCTTTAGTCCTGTTGGCTGCATGTGCAGCAGTGACATTGGATCCTGATTCACACACTGAACATTACAAAGAACATTTCGTTAACCTCACTTTGTATTTTGTAAAACTGTTAAAAGAAACAAATAGGGTGTCAGTTTGCAATAAATAAATAAATAGCATGATAAATGTCCCCTTTCATCTCCTACTTATGAGCTTGGAATTCCTCTGGATTTTTTTTTCTTCAATAGTCTAATTGTACACAAGGATGTTATATTGGATATAATGCAAACCCTGCAGACAAAGACAGAGTGATTCTCCCTGTGTGCAGAGAGAACAATAGGTGATAGTGAAGGACAGGAATTCATGGGCATGGAATGCGTATGCTCCAAAGAGATTAGTCAGGTACCACATTTCATGCGGGTATGAGGCCCCTTCACAGGAAGAAAAAAAGAAACAGACAATCTAAAGCTGTAGAAATGTGTGAACCAGTAGTTTTTTGCATGTTCATTGAAGAAAGTTTATTGTTGGACTGTCTGTTATGATGAAAATGTGAAGCAGGTCAGTGCTAGTTTCATTAAGAGTTGACTGCATAGTTTCTTTGTGATGTAACTATATTAACTAATGATGAAGTTGTTTTTTTCTTTCTACATTTTTGGTTTAGCTGATCGTAGTGTGGGGGTTAAGCAGCATTTAGAGTCCTGGAATTTTTACTTTGTGGTTTTGCTTTTCCTTCCAGCGAAACTGATTAATGTCTCTTAGAGGTGCTAGAGATCTGCAGAATGATTTAGCAAAGTTTGATGGTAGGGTTTGCAAGTCTTGGCTGTTCCTCTGAAGGTTCGCATTTTGGGGAGGGGGGGAGACATTCATCAAAAAAAAAGGGGGGGGATCTTCTTTACATGATTAAAATACCTGTGCACATCTGATATTTTACACAAAGGTTTATGATGAAGTGTGACCTGACACGAACAGTGATTTATTTCATATAGAACAGTATAGTGTGACTCATACAAAGAAAAAAACATTAACCACGTTTCATGCTAAAAGGATCTTAGAGTTCGGATTGCCAACATTGGGCAGACCCTCTTAGAAAAATGTGAAAATGGAACTTTCATGGCTAGAATAATTCACTTCTGGAATTTCCAGTTTAATTAATTCCAAGTCTGTAACATAGACATAGAAAGAAGTTTCTGCTTTTCTTCCTCCTTCTTTAAATCCTTTTTGGTTATTTTTTGCTTGAAAACTGAATTTTGTGAACTCTTCATAACCCCAGCTAGACCAGCCATATTGATCCTGTGCTTCACTTTAACACTGCATAAGCAATCAGTGCATGTATTATAGCAAACAACAGTATTTAGTGGCATTTAGAGTATTAAAGTGAATAGCTTACTGTAAGGATACAAACTGTGTGGCTAATCTGCACGGCGATCCAAACAAAAATCTATTTCTCCTAATTAGTATTCAGGTCCAAAACCAAAGTTTGCATTTGGGTTTAAAGCAGAAAGGGAAGGTGAAATTTCAACTAGACTGACAAGCTTTCTGCATAGACCACAGAGTCATGGGACAATGATACAGGTTTAGCACAACAACAAGCACATTGGTTCAAAATCAAACATTACACCAGAAAGAACAATCACATATTCTTCAGGCTGAACAGATATCTATGGAAGTGCAAAGGGAAAACATGCATATTTTTTATCTGTATATAGTGTTTATATATAATATATTTCATTTATTTAGCAGTAGATCTAGTCATTGTTGTATACACATAACCACATCTTGACATATCTATATCTCAACATGATATGAATAAGAAAGGATATCTGTAAAAAAAAAAAAAAAAACCCCACATATCTAAAAAATATATCACCCATGATATTCCCATGAACAGTGTGTAGAAGTGAGAGCAGACATAGAAAAGTGTTATGACAGAAATGTCAATAGACCACAATAAGTCAATAACATCACAGGCCTAAAAATGAGTGGGAGAAAGACAGAATCACTTTTGTGAAAGGCAATAGACCCAGGGCACCGATCCACCCATCGGAGGTCCAGAGAGAATTAATTCAGTAAAATCATTTAAAATTCTCTTTTTGGAATATTCTATCACTGCAGGCATATCTTTATAACGTTACATAATGGCGGGATTTCACACGGAAACATTAAATCATATGGTGGTCCCACGCTAATTTGAAAGCATTAGAGGCGAAAGAAATGGATTTTAATGCTAATAGCATTGCACTGATTAATGCTGTAAGAAAATACTTTATCCCCGGTGTTTGTTTCTTTAATAGACCTATTATATAAGCACCTGGCACTAGGGCTAGTAACTTTAAGTGACCCGTCCAGTGCACTTACCCTGAGCCATAGCTTAAATGCATTTCTAAAACATTCACATAGTCGTTGAGAATAACAAAGTCCTGTTTTTCAATGGCTTGGCCAATTAAAGTATAGAGCTTCTAAGATTCATTCTATTCATCTTTGAAATCCCCATTCACTTTAACCCTTTTCAGTGTAACCTTTCTAGTACCCTCTGGTGGATAAAAGCCTGAAACCTATGTCAGCAATATATGAAAATGTGGCATAGGGGTCTATAACACGCTGCTTTGCATCTACATCAAAAAATAATAGATGCTGTACGATAAAGATGTAGATAAAGAATTCTCCGCTACTGTGAATCTAAAATGCAAAAGGTATCTGTGCTTTTACTGCACCCCCTCCTTCCCACTCAGACGTGACTGGTATTGAATGCAGCAGATACAATCAATTCTTCAGGTCTTGCATTAAATCTGTTTCCTGTGGTACACTAGACTTTAATTTGACTGTACCCTCCAATATTTTTTATGAAGCAATTTATTCCTTACTAGTCCACGCAAGTGGACAAATAAAGTATATTGTTTGCTCTGTTAAAGATTCCTTGCCATTTCTTTCCCTATAAATCTTTCAATTCTCCTCACTGGCCATATTAACTGGTTTATACGGTTTTCTCTGCAGAAAATGTCACGTGTGACTAAAGGCAATTAGCGAGACATTCGTAATCATTTCATTGTGTGATCCTTTTCCTGGTTCTGGGTGTTTTGAAAGGGTTCCATTTTCAGACAGCAATTTCATGTCTAATATGCCTCATGAACATAATTCATCAGGGAAAAAACCACATGATGATTCACCAATTAAAATGCATTTGGCTCTGGATTCATTCCGGCCATGGCTCAATTATACAAATGACATTTCAGACACATTTACAGTTCTGCAGACTTGTTTTCTTTGTACATACGATAATAAAGTTTAGAGAAGTGCACAGAAGGATTGCATTTAATAATACACCGGTGAGAGACGTGGCAGAGGGATTATTCTATTTTATAGTCTGCAATGCATGATTTTTACTCCATTAAATCTTATATGTTTTTAAAGCCGCTTCTTCTTAAGAAGACACGGCACAAAACCACTGCTGGAAACCATACATTTAATATTCTATGTGAATATATATTCAAATAAGCCAAAAACAACAAGCCGAGACATTAGCTAGTGCAGTAGAAGCACATTCCTCTGTGTTCTGAAGTTGCCAAAATCTAAAAAAGAGGAAGAAGGTTGCGGCTTTCAGCGTCTCCTCTGAGAGAGAAAGAAATAACTTTTCTCTTTGACGCTATTGATTAGCTGGAGTATATTGTATGTATTTGATTTTGAGATATTGGCCAGCTTACAGAACAGGCATTGACTAATAGAGAAGAAAACATTCTCAGTCTTTACTGAATTCTGTACATTTTATATATAATTCAAAAGAAAGGTTCAGAACAGTGAATTTCTAGTATAACCACAGCAATCATTTCTTTTATAGTCATTACCTTACAACACTTCTAAATATATAACCTCTTCCGTTTCAGTAAACCTACAATTGTATATATGTATGTCTCTGTAAGGCCCTTTCTATTTTCTTGTTTAATTTCTATCCTTCTCTGTGATGGTGATAACATTTCCCTAATCAGCTGTGTTTTAATATAAATTAGTGTACATTTTGTCTATGATGGGGCATACGGAGAGTTGTACAATGTGACATTAGCAGATATTAGACTGAAGATGCAAATTGATTGAGGAACTGATCGATCTCATTTTTGTTTCTCATTCAGTCATAGAATTGGTCACGGAAAAGTATTTCTTATTAATATTAATGGCAATCCAGAAAAATTCTAATTTTATGTGCAAATATTTGTGTTATAAAAAGAAAGCATAGTTAGTTACATCATAAAATTCCTTCCTCCACCAGCTACAAATAAAGATTCAGGCTGAACATTATTAAACGTATTTACCTAGTTTTCATTTTTCTCATATTATTAAAATTTTACTTTCTTAAATTGCCTTTCGCTTTTGAATTTAAACCATCTCTCTCTACAAGTTAGTTTGGTCAGTACAGTTTGTCTCTTGCAGAGAAAACCCAGGGTTGTAACTACCACGGAAGCAGACAGTGCGACAGGGGTAGGGGCAGTGGGCCACATCTTTTTATTTCTATGACAGATTCAGCCTACCTCCAGAAAACCACTGTTTAGGGTGCAGGGAGGGGGGCCCATTATAGTTTTTCTGAAGGGGGGTCAGTAATTGCTTGTTCTGCCACTGAAAAATGCCTGTGTAATTATAACATGTCAATTCTTCTGTTTTTATTCTTTTATTATGTCATGCAAATAGTCATGCAAAAAGTATGTGTTTCTCTTGAGAGTTTACTGGTAGCATTTAATGTATGAATCAAGTAGCTTCTTGTCTATATAGAAATAATTGTGTCCATATGTGCAGCTTAAGACCTAGATGTAAGGGCCGCGTACATTTTTAGCATGCCAGGCAAGGCTAAATTATAAACAGGAGTTAAAAATCAGGTAAAGGGCAAGTGGTATGTGTGTAGGGGGAGAGGTAGCTAGAGACAACAAGGGGAAATCTCTACGTCTGGGAGATGTTATCCACATTGCTTTTGACACAAGACAGACACTGTGCTGTTGATCTGATTGGAACCACATCAGCCTGTAAAAAAAATAAAAAAAATCTCTTTATTGCTTAATATAAGATACATTCTTGTCTAGTGGCAGATAATGATGCCTTGGCTTTTCTTTTTTTTTTTTTTTAAATCTTTTCACTTCCATTTCCAGATCTCATAACATCCGCTGTAGTGTATTGTCTTTCAAACTGTGAAAGGTCACATGTCCCAGTAGAAGTGAAAGCTCGGACTGCTGATTCCCTAAGATATATAAATAACTTTTGGCAAAGTAATAGTCCCCATTTCGATCATAATATTTTGGTCCAATCCAGTGTTTAAAAATATAATTTATGCAAATGAACAGCATTCTATATTAAAGTGTGCTTTTAAGATGTTTCCTGGGTGAAGCTTGGATTTGTATTTAACAGCTGTTGGACGACTGCAGGTTTGAATATTCTAGGTTCAGAACATTATGTTGCTGATTGCAAACAAGATTGTGAGTTTTTATTTCATTGATTTATTGTCAGAAGGTTAGGTTTCCATATTGCAGGCTCCTTTAAAAGAAGCAGTGCAGTAGCATCTTTGCCAAGCTGTATATATTTCGGTTTAATCTTCAGATGTTGCCAGAACTGAGATCTCTTTCACCCTACTATACTATTCACTGCTGCTGTTGTCTAAACAATTCTTAATAAGGGCTTGAAATGTTAATTAATACAATAATGGTTACAATAACATTGATAGGCAGTTGGAGGCTGGTGAGAGAAAGTCCAAAAACTACCAGAAAGAAAAATATTAGCTCATTAAGAAACTTTTTTTGAGATTCTTTCCTAGTCCCTGGCAGTACAACACTGACCCCCACAGTAATCCTTTTGGACACACAATTCTGTTCAGTAGATGTGAACCTAGTAGTAGAAGTATTAGACTTGCACTAAAGCTAGGTACACACAGTAACGATTTCTGAAAGATGACAGACAGGATCTGCAAGATCCTGTCTGCCATCTTTCAAAGATCTGCATACACACAGTCCCTATAGGGAGAATGCTCGGGACTGTGTGTTTCCATCGGCCACGCTAGACTCCTATAGGGAGTCTTAATTTGCTGCCAACTCAACATTAGGAATTGAACTCTTGCCACTAGCGCATTGTTTCACTTTGATTTAAAGGCAATGTGATGGCTGTGTCAGCCCCCTGGGCATGTTGATGACAACTGAGAGCTTTAAGAAGTGGCACACCAGCAATGTGAGAGTTAACATTCTGTTTTCTGGTGCTGATTTAACCAGGCACAAGTCCGAAGCTTAATGGAAACGTAGCCCAAGGATAGTAACACTATAAACCTTCTTGATCACTGTGCTTATCCTGTGAGAAAAATGCAAGTGCCTGATGGAAGAAATGCTACCAAATACTTCCTATTGTCCGTGCAACATATGGTTTTCTGAGCAATAAAGGCTTGTTTGAGACATAATGTTTCTCATTTTAATCAATGGAAAGTAATCACCAGAGCTTTCCCCACAAGAGAAATGGCATTCAAACATTGTGCCATCATTCAAGATAGGTGATTGTATCAAGGTGAGAGTAAAAGGGAAAAATAAAACTTCTCTAAGAAGAAGGTTTATTGTTATTCTCTTATTTTTATGTTTTCTTCTTTTTCTTTGTATCTAGAACATTCTTTATTTCTTTAAATGCATTGTATGTAAGCTGCCATAGAGGGATGCCTGGCAGAACTTTGAGATCTTGTTCCCTGGTCACTGCTGATTTCACTGTTCTCTTAATGGTCAATTCTTAATAAATATATGTATGTGTGTACATGTTAACCTACTCTTTACTAAAGCTAAATACTGTATTTCTTATTTAACAACTATGAGGACATATCCTTCAGTATATACAAGTCAGTTTGAAATATCTGTAAAGGAGCTATTTCAAATATTACTGGAATGTAAACCCAGCGAACATTAGACAGGTGTTTTTTTAGAACAGTTTGGTCACTTAAGGCAATGCTTCCCTGCAGGCTATGGATTAAATCTGACTTTGGATCAGCCAAACAACGAGTATGACAGTAATACTTTTTACTTGGAAGATCAAGTGATAGGTTAGTGGGTCTGTAAAGGGAAAATGCAGCCTGTTGCATGAATACTATTCACTCTTGCCAAACAACTGAAAAAGTGCTAGGGATGAAGCTTAAGTAGAATATTTCTGCCCAGGCAAGAATTGTGTCAGCTCTCATACAAATCTATATGTTCTTAGGGAATGAGATATAAAACTTTCTTATAAGAGGATTAACCCCTGATCCACCAAATCTATCTTATTATATCTGCAAAACAGTATTGTCCTATCTATAGACATCCCACCCTGTAAAAACTCATTTTAGGGAGGTACCACCGCCACCGACACCAAAAAGAAAATAAAGCCAGCTATATAAGAACAACATATCTGCTACACCTACTTACCAATTAGAAAAACAAATCAGCATGCATGAACCAGACTCTCTCTAGTACTCTAGTTACCGTGTGTAAAGCCAGAGTGCTGATGATCCCTGATTTTATCTATGGAGAAAGATAGTTTCACATAACCGTTACAGGAGCATTTCTGTCACGCTCCCCCAATAAGCTCTGGAATTGTTGCACTTGCCTCACCCTAATTGAGAAAATTTTTTTTTTTTAAGTTTTAAAAGTGTACCTAGACCCATCTGTACTGTATATATTGTCAGATAAAATGCTATGAGGTTTTCCCTACCTTACATTTTCTACTCTAACAGTATTGATAGTCGCACTGTTTGCAGAATAATTCGATTTTTACTTCTCCAAATGGGTTAAGTCTATAAACGGTTTTAAGCAATTATTAAGTGAGCTTGAAATTGTAGCCTGAAACCCTTTCTAGGTTGCTAACTTTAAATAAAGCAGGATGTTTTCTTTAACAAAGCTAATGTTGTTAACCTTCTGTAATTATTAAACACTTGTTTCATTTTAATCATCACTTTAAAAAAAAAGCATGTCCTAGCTGAAGAGACAGCTGGTTAAGCTCCTAAAAGTTTTCGATTCTTGCAATAGCAGGGGGCCCATTTATCTTCTTAATTAAGTAAATCTTTGTTTAGGGAAATTTTAAAGGCCAGCTTGCCTTAAAGGCTAATCGTATTTACGGTAAAGTTGATAGAACACAAAAAGAACATATTACAGGTATTAGCCCTAGTACATAAGAGGCAATTTTGCCCAAACAATTTATGATCAATAAATTGACCAAAATGAAAGCTGATAATATTTCAGTCTCATCATTTTTTATTGAAGACCGCACAAATGACCGTGATTAACTACAACGCTGATCATCAATTTTGTGATCGGGGTGGCATAAATATCCACAGAGGGTGTGCAACTCCTTGCTGGGAGTTGTAGTTTTCAAACCTATGGAGGACTACTGGATGCCTTTGTAAATGGGTTAGTGTGACTTTAACATGGGAAATTTGCATCGCAGCCCTGACTGGTTTTAAAACTGAAGCAGCGATAAGCAGGGATTTCAGCTGTTATGTATAATCTTTTGGTGTGTGATTCCTTACCTGGCCTATTCTTCCTGTTTCCAGTTTCTATTTCTAAGTGTCATACACAATAACACAAGATACCTTTCCTACCTACAGAATTTCTGGGCTAAGGCTTATTTTGTGCATTTGATTGATAGGGGGAGAGTTATCTTCTCATAAAAAATGCAACTGCCTGACCAATCCATCGCTGCTTTTAAGTCTCGTTTAATGATAATGGTTGGTCTCTTTGCAGTAGGGCTGCTGTTATGACTGCTTTTTAAATTGTTATTAAGCAATTAGTAAACGAGACCTGCCGACTTCAATTTTAGCTTTGAGATGGAATTTTAGCAATTTGAGCTCAGGAAATCATTTAACTCTTTCAGTCTGTCAGTGTGTAACACTTCTCGCGCCAAGACTTATAGTATAGTATCGGAAAATTAAACTAGTGATACTTTTTTTTTTCACAGCGAGTTCCTAATTCCCAAGCTTGGATAGGGGCTTTGAAATGTAAAACTTGACATATTTCATATCAAATATATTCAAAACCACCTATTATTCTGTTTAAGCGATACATAAATTACATTTACAGCTAGGTATAAACAAGCAAGGCTTTAAAGGGGCTGTCTCTCCGATGATCAAAGTGAGCGATGCGTTGATACGTGTTTTTAAAAGGTCTTTATGTATTTTTAGTGAGCGATACCCTAGATCCATATAATTATTAACTTTATTTTCTAGCTATTGCTGCTGTAGTGATAGTGATCGCAAGACCAACAGCTGGTTATAGGTATTATGAGCTTAAAGGGCATGTACACCCCTTTTTATAAATTTTGTCTCTCTCTGAATCCTACACTCTCCCCCAGCCCCAACCCCTATAATAGTTTTTACAGAAACTCCCCTGATCATTACTTACCTTACCTCTTTCCTCCGACGCACTGTCACGGCCCTCTGCTTGCATAAAACTGCAAGCAGGGCGCTGGACCAGCAGCCGAGTCTGTGATTGGCTGAGAGGCAGTGGAGAACGCCGGGGGAAAGAAGTAAGGTAATGAATGGGGGAGTTTCTGTAAAAATTATTATAGCGGTTGGGGCTGGGGGAGGAAGCCCTACAGTACCCCAAGGTTAAACACTAGGGGGAGGGAGAGCAAATTGGGTGGGAGAGGGAGGAGAGGGAGGGGAGGGCTGCAGTGCACATGGCAAAATTCTCCTGGAGGAGAGACAGGAGGCAGAGTCCTATATGGACTCTGCTAGGCTCCTGGTGGCCAGATTTGAGGACTTTGGGGGGACATAGCAGGGCAGCCATTTGGAGCAGGGATGTAAGGTAAGAATTTTTATACACTACACAGTGGGGCCAGTAGTGGTATAGTTTTGGGGGTGGACATTCCCTTTAAGTTCAGTTGATGGAGGATCATGAATGGCCCATCCTTGTATAGCATTTTAAAGGAAAACTATGCCTAAACTGCTAGGTCTGGATTAACTGCTATAGATACCTTAACTTCCTCTTGCCAGTCTGATCCATCTCCACCCTTTTGTCTGTCAGGGACAAGGCCATTAGGAATAAGTGTTTGGCAAGAAGCACATCTTCCCATTGTCCAGAATATTGACAGATGACAAGGGCAGAACTGGACCAGATGAGTATGAGAAAATTAAGGTTTGTATAATAGCTTATCCAGACTTTAGCCTGGAATGATATCCTCACGGATAAGGTCCACACCATGGGTACTTTTTAAGGTTAGAAGGGAGGAGGAGTGGCGTTAATTGACTTATAAATATCTATTTGCAGTTTTACCTACACATTCCAGGAAGACAGAGAAATGCACTGAGGCAGGCGCTGTAGGTGTGTGTGCACACCATATTTTGTGGTCATTTTACTCACATAGGCCCTATGTGCTTGTGCAGTTTCCCATAATACCTAACAGTTGAATGCTATTATAGATCTTGGATCCTGGGATTTACAGTTTCACAAAGGATTAGCAGGTAGCACATCAATACATTAAAGGTACTGTGGTGGAGATGAAAGCATTTAGTGATATTGTAAGAGAAAGTCTGCCTTCTGGGAGAGATCATGTTTGGTCAATTTGTGTATTACATGTAGAGTACCTAGGGGCCATCATTGATGATGCAAGGTGCAGAATTGAACTCAGCATGCAACATTAATGTAAATCGCATCAAAGCATTTTCTAAGGAACCTACTGAACGTGCAGCCTTGTGAAAAGAGTTGCAACCTAATGATGCAATTCAGAGAATCACAATGGAACAGGCTAAGCTTGGTGATGTAAATGTGTGTAATTCTGTGGCTTCTATATCTTTGAGAAGATTGCATCCCTGGATATTCACATTTCAAACTCTGTTGGGCCCCTGAGGCCCGAAATGTACATAATAGTCCAAACCAAACAGATTAACCTCATTATCTACTGTTCTGTTGGTGATCAAACTCCATTAGATCAACATGTTATTTGTTTTTTTATTTGGAGAAAGTTATTTTTAGATTTAAGAAATGGATTCTCTTCATAAGTTTTTTTTTTTTTTAATATTTAAACATTAGACACTTGTTAACTTGAAAAACACCTAAACATTTAACCTGCAAATCTGGTGTGCATATATTCTTGTTACTCTAGCCAACCTCCTACCATTACAGGCACAAAATAGAAGAGACTCCTGCTGCTCCTTTAGAGCCAGTTGGGCATGTGGATGACATTATTAAAGGCAGTGTTCCAGATGAATTGCAAGGAGGCTTAGGGTCAGAACATACATCTACTAAGGCCTGCTCTCTACTGGTGATTGAACAGAGTCCCTATGTTATGAAAAACACTTAAGGGACATTTTTTAATCTGGTCTTTGCGTTTTAAATGAAATGAACGTTAACATTTTAGTACTGTTATAGATAGACACAATTTCCTTTTTATCCTCTGTTATAAAGCGGTTTGTTCAAAGGGTGGTTTTCCTCTTATTGCAGGCTGCACTGCTCTGTCATAATCACAGGAGTAAGTGAAGTGCTTTATTACCGCAGACAGCTTCTCTTCCAGCTCAACATCAAGAATTGTGTTTGTAACCTCACATGAACCAGTTTTATAGACAGGGAGTGCAAAATGTGGGTAACATGATCATGGCTCTGTTTCCCATTTGTGTACAATCCAGATGCTTTTAAACTTTGTTCTTATTTTGTAAGTTGTAGATTTGTGTGATTAAAATAACCATAAAAATGTCTCATTAACAGATTAAGAGATTCTAATAAAGGTGTTTAGAATGTTGTGGTATTAACAGTGCTCTAAGGACAGGGACACACGGGTCGAGATATCAGGGAAAATTTATGCTGCAACCAACATTTTTCATTTGATTTTTTTGTGAAAAATGGACAAAAATAAACTGGACACTTTGGTAAATGTAATCCATTACATGGTCTTTAACAGGCTATATGATTGGTTGTGCCAACATTTTGGGTGTATTATTTTTTTCCTGACCAATATTCAACTGATTTGTTTATTGGTTGGCAATCATTTGGAAAGGAATATTGGGTTAAAATGGACTTGGGCTCTAAATGTGCCTATGCACTAGAACTCACCTTCTGACCGATCCATGACCCTTAGCTAGATTCCTGTTAAAGCAGGCAGTGTCTAGCATCTTTGTTTAATGATAGAATATGCCAAGCAAGTTTTCATCCACAGAACCAGTAGGTAGGATAGCTGTTAATAACAATAAAAAATGTAAATTCAGCGTTAATTGGATTTTCCATGCTACTTTAGAAAATCCTTTTATGTCAGTGTAGCCGACACATGCAAAGTCACATCATACCTTATAGGTGCATAATTTAGCTAACACAGGGAATCAGTTCGGTTTTTCTGTGTTGTGAAATGCCCATGCAAGTTAAATGGAACTGTGAATAGAAATTCTATATGGGAAAAACTTTCTTAAAGGGTATCTCCACTGGTAAAATAATTTTTTGCTATTCAGTTTTATTGTAGAAACGGGGGTAAAGGAGCTGTGTATTACCTCTCGTTTTTCAATAAAACCTACAGAAGCCAGGAGAGCAGATTCGGAACTTACCTGACCTCTCGGAAAAAATACACATATTTACTTTTAAAGCCACAGCTATCCGGGCAACTAAAGTTGGTTTTACAGTGTACATATCCTTTAAGGGATAGAACATACTATTTGGTTCAGCTGGAAAATTTCTTTGATTCCACTGGTGACAAGCTATTTTTGTTTAATAAATACATGCTGGTTGTAAACTCATTGAAGTGCTCTTTATATCTGAATCATATATTGGTAGATTTATTTAGTGTATAGTACATGTTTACATTACAGACAAAATCTTGTAGATTCTGTCTGTCATCTTTGACATATTGGTACTGTGTGCACCCACCTTTACAATGTCACATTGGAAAACCTTATTAATAATTAAGTTACTGTCTCATTATGGGCCATATTTCTAAACAAATGGTATCGCAAGTTAGCGATATTGTGCGTTATTGTTAATGTACTGCATGACATAAAATTGGTGTTATGGATTTATTTGTGCTCATTTGTCACGTTAGAGGCAAAGCCTTAAATACTCCCGCAAATCTCAGTCAGATCAAATTGCCTGCTCTGTGCTGAGGATCATTATCGCATAGAAATGGAAGCGTGCCTGAGACTGTAAAATCATGTTTTTCATTTTTGTTATTCCTTTAGAATATAAAGGCTAAACCTCTATTCTAATTTAATTTACTTATCCTGAACCTTTCTCTTGATAGGGAGTGATAAGATCCAGTATACTATACTCGAATATTTAGATCGGGGTAGTATGATTGGTTTAAGCTTAGCGCTATTTCCACTAATGACTAAAACATTATTATGCTCATGCTGATTATTATCCTAGAAAATTACAAGTGGGAATCAAATGTTTCTATTCTTAAATATTCAGGAAAGGGCAGACTAATTGGTTAAATCTGTTCTTGCCATTTCTTGTGTTTGTTTCTTTGAGCAAGTTTACTTTTTTAGACTTTAATGGACCAAAGGAATTAATCATACAAAAAATTCTATGATGACATGCTTTGTTTAGTCACTTCAGAGATCTTGGTATTCGATTCAATAAAGACTTCTTGAGAGGGCTGCCAGCTAATGCACCAGAGCACATTATATATATTGTAATAGTGATCATTAAATAGTATCTTAGCCTATTAGGTTACTAACTTGAAATTAGACATGAGTCAAACCTACGTGATTTGATTTCAGAAATGATTATATGCACATTAAATTCAGATTGCAGAAAGGCCTAGGTTTTGAAATGGAGGGCAACTAATACGACATCATTATGTACATGGTTTACATTAATTACAGCATTTGGTGAAATGCTCCTGTTTATAATCAAAGGATTTCTAAAGGATGCTTATTGATGGACATGCCTGATTTAAACCAAGCCACTGATCATTAAATTGAATGAGAAGGTTTGTACTGGCCAGGAGGGTTAATAATTTTCTACTAGTGAGAAGATTACCCAGACCTGATATTTTTTAAAGGTTATTATTAATGATTAGATAGTATTGTTTCACTTTTTAGTATGAACTCTGATCTGGTCTTTTACTTTATTTTATTAGAGATGTCAAACTTTGGCATATAGATTCACTTACATTAATTTAAGCTGTAGCCTAAGGCCTTTTACGCATCAACAGATTGAAGGGTAGAAATGAAAGTTGTACACACCTTGACACACCTGATTCTCTGGATCAACCAAATTTGCTGAGAAATAAGTTTAAAACTGATGACTGTTTCAGAAATAACCAGTAAAGTATTTGATTGATCAGACAGCCTAATAATAGATTTCAGCCTGCTGTATTTATCCACAAATGATAAAAATACAGTTATTTTTAGCGAATTGCCACATTCAGAGATGGCATTACAGGTCTTTCTTACTAGTAGGCTCTAGTGAAGTGATATATTTGTACTCTTACAGGCCTATGTAATAAAAGTTCTTATCATTAAAAATGGTGCTAATTTTGCCCCAACCAATCAGATGTTAGATTTCAAATTGTAAATAACAACTGATTGGTTGGGGCAAAATTAGCACCATTTTAAACAATAAGGCCTGTTAATTTATTGGTGTAAATGTAATTATTTTATGTAGGCCAGAAATCTTTGGTTTTTCCAGATTTGTAATAGCTGTCATTGTCCAGTGGTCAGGATGCCTAGACTTAAAATTGACTTACAAATGAAGAATTGCATTCAGACAATAGAGGAAGTGCGTATTAACCTTGTGATCTTTTACAAAGATGTATGTATTAACAATTATTAAATTGTACATCACTGAGGAGAAAATGCCATTTATCAAGCATTTTATTATCTTTAAAATGTTATCCAATCAAGGATTAATGAAAGTGAATAAAAAATAAAGTTTCAGTTTGACCCAATGTGGCTTGATGGTCAGTAAAAAAAAAACCAACAACTTTGTCTTTTAATTAGCATGAAAAAAAGGTTATTATTTAATTTATTTGCTCCTCTAAAGGGCATGTAGTGTCATTTACTGATCTACTGTCTGAGAATACATATACCACCAAAGAATGTTAAATGAATTTATGAACATACCAATATAAATTTACTGAATATATCTGAAATGGTGATTATTGATGGCTTCCTAAAGAAAAACATGACTTTGTTCAATTTTATCATCTATTTTTATAATCTAATAATGATGAACAATACAGAAAGTTATGGTCTAGAAAGCTGGCCATACACTATTAAGAGAAGTTTAAAACCAATTTACAAGGTTATTTAATAAAAGTTCTTATCATTTAAAAATGGTGCTAATTGTGCCCCAACCAATCAGATTTTAGCTTTCAAATGTTAAATAATATCTGATTGGTTGGGGTAAAATTAGCACTATTGTTTGATCCGATGGACATCGAAACGGCTTTAACATTACGTTGCCCAGTGGTTCTTAGCTTGGTATGTTCCCACGGCCAGATAACACTACTATCGCCATTACAGCTGTAACATAGGTCATAAAGTGGATTGGCAAATCCTGTTTGAGTAACATTGTGGAAATGTTGCAGTTAGGTAATCATGTAACCTTTCCAGAGATGGGTAAGATCAAATGGGGCCACAGGCAGTGTGGGTAGTGTGGCCTCCTTTGTTGCTGCATGTGTAATTTACGAATAGTTTACTGCTTCTTCTTCTTTAGCTGCGCCCCCTGGAATTAATTTGACCTAAGCAATGGGCTTGCTTTGTGGATAATATGGCTCTGGTCTACAATACAGAAATAAAAATAAAGAAAACAATGGCACCTAAAAATAGTTTACTTGTAAATACCTTATATCCTTTTACCTTGATTGAAAGACAGAGCCAAAGCCTCCATATTGCTTCCTACTAATATGCATATAAAAGAAAAACCCCATATACACCAAGAGCCAACTATTCAACTATGTTAAAATCCAAATATGCTGATATAGGGATGTGCACAATAAGCTACTTCTGCATATTTGCTGTCAGTTTAAGGGAAATTAGATCAAATCACTTTTGCTTAACTATGGATTTTAGTGATCATATTTCAGATGATTTGCCATACTTGTAGGATGACTCATTTCCATTCACATGTTTAAGCGTGAGATTTTTAGTTACATTGCTAGGCAGATTTACTGTAATGGGGATTTTGCCTTAATTGTCATATGGTGAAGTAATTAACTGATATTCAATAGGCAGCATTAATAAATTAGTTGCCCAAGCAGCTTATAATCACCTGATTTCCTGAAACATAATAAGAATAAACAGTGTAGGTTTCAAAAGGTATTATTCTTCTTAAATTAAGGAGCTCTCTCTTTAGAAGCTGCAAAGCCCTTGCTTATTAAAGATACTATAAAATAATGATCTTTAATCCAAAGAACTGTATTTAAGGCTACTTCTAGAACAAAGTTACATTTCATACAGCTGCATGTTTTTTAAGTGTTCTAGTATTTAGCTAACACAAACAGTTATTATGTCAACACAGCATTCTACCTATAATTTGAGCCTTTGTTGCAATACATATAAACAAATATATGCATACATTGGCACAATATTATGTGAGCAATGTGATTAAAAATTGCAGGCTGATCTAAATGGAATGGAAGCTGAAACTACTGTGGGGCATATTTTTATAGCAGGAAGGATGTTTCCTACAAATGAAAAAGTATTCTAACATAACAAATGTGCAGCTAATACGGTTCTTTTTTTTTTGGTAGATGAATGGGTATAACTATTGTTGAAATACCTAGTCCTATGCAAAGAAAGGCTGTCTATAATTATCTTGATGTAAAAAATAAGTACTGTGATACTTTTTCTATGGACTAATATATCCTTTTTCTATGGACTAATATATCCTCGTCACCTACCATGACGAGGATAGAAACTGTTTCCCTGTAGGACACCATTTTTCACAGCCTGGGCACACTATGAAAAACTTCCAGGTCCAAATCTTAAAGAGCATGTCCACCCCCAAAACTCAAATTTAACCCCATACTGGCTCCACTCTGTAGTGCCATGCTGTGCCCCTCCAAAGTCCAGGATAGCCTAGTGATGAAGGTCTGGGTGACTCATCCTGCGCCTGTCTCAGCCTCAACCTCGACAAGGTCTGAGGCATGCGCAGGAGAGTCCTCCCCCCCTCCCTCTCCCTCCCATTTTTTTCTCCCTCCCCCTAGTGTAAAATCCCCATTATATATTAAACATATTGATCCCCCAGCCCCAACCGCTGTAACAGAATTCATAGAAAGTGCCCCGATATGTACTTACCTTCCCTCTATCCTCTGGCGTTCTGAGCAGCCGGCAGACGCGTCCCTGATTGGCTGCCTCTCAGCCAATCAGGGACACGGCTGCCGGTCCCGCCCCCTGCTTGCATTTCCGTGCAAGCAGAGGGCCTGGAGACTGCCGTGGAGGATAGAGGGAAGGTAAGTACATATCGGGGCACTTTCTAATAATTTTATTACGGCGGTTGGGGCTGGGGGATCAATATGTATAACATATAAAAGTTTAAAAGGGTGGACATGCCTTAAGGTGACATCCCTAAGGCATGTCCACCCCAAAACTATAATCCCCCCAGTAATGGCCCTATCATGTAGTGTAATAAAATCCTTACCTCACACCAGCTCCATATGGTTCTCCTGTAGTCCCCCCCCAAAGTCCCAAAAACTGCCCACCAGAAGGATAGCAGAGTCCATATAGGACTCTGCCTCCTATCTGGCCTCCGGGAGAAGTTTGGCATGCGTACTGCAGCCCTTCTCCCCCTCCTCCCTAAACTAAATATACTATATTATACAGTATATATATATATATATATATACTAAATATATTGTTAGTCCATAGAAAAAGTATCACAGTACTTTTTTTTTTTTTATCACAGTATTTTTAACATCAATATATTGGATTAATACGGCACTACAATATTTTTCTATACTAAGTATCTTTTTATTTTTGGTTTTCCAGTTCTTTATGTTATTTGTCTTTACTCATTAAACTCGTACATGGAAGCATTTAAAAACGGTCAACATGGTTAGAACAAATCTATAAAATAGGAGGTGATACAATATAGGGCATGAGGCGGCCAAATCAGCATAAAACCCACTCTACCCAATCAGGTTAATGTGAGTTTTACACTGACATGATTTCCAAAACTTTTCAGAAATAAAGAATCGCATCTTACCTAACCACGATCTTGTGATGCCGTAATTATCGCATTGCGAGATCTCAGCCAGGTAAGTAGTGTATCCCTGTACCATTTCATCTGTTCCCTATTTAAATTATTTTACATTTTAGCTTTCAATCAAGTGCCTTATTATTAGAAACTCTTCTGCTGTAACCAGAATGGTGAAGGTTGTTGTATGTGAGATAAGTCTGACTAAAGACATACAGTAACTTATACACCTTAGAGTAATGCTACTCACATGCATTAATTTATAGATTAAGACGAGGCATACCCTTTAACGCAATTTCACTTAAACTTATAGATTAGCACAGAAAAAAACGAAGCCTCAATCTCTAGGTCCCTCTAGGTCACCTGGTCTTAATTCTTTAAAATATTTTTGCCATCTTTCCATTTTGTTTCTTTTTACCTTTTGAACATGAACTTGTCCTGCCTAATCTCAATGAATTGTATAGTAAAATTGTATATTTACATCCAATATTATATGATAGCTAGGGGTATGGACTCTTAGACAAGTGCAAAATCACCAATTGCTTTCCCTGGAAATGAATGCAGGAGCTCAGGGCAGATTGCAGTCATAGCTTGCAGTCAAGTAATATTTTATAGCATAAAACTATTATGCTGGATTACGGATGGTATATTTGTTACAGAAATTGGAGTGTTGGTGCCCATACAGCACATTAATGTTTGATAAATTCAACTTTCAAATGCCTAATATATCAAATGTCTTAAGACATTTTAGACATTTCCCTGAGCTGTTAGTTTGCCTCAACCAATCAGATGATACCTTTTTACTGGTCTACTACATTTAGAAAACTTTTGAAAACATCTGATTGGTTGCTGCAGACTAAAGCCTGATACACAAGTGCATGATGTATATGCACGGCCGTTTTGGGCAAAAATTGTGCCATGCATGGGCACTTTGATGCCCGAAATGGCCATGCAGGCCATTGTCAACCAAACCGCCAAGTGGATCATCAATGACCCCCGACTGCACGGTCTTTAGAACATGGGCAACATTTTAAGCTCTTATCGAATAAATCAGAATGTTTGCTGGCCAGTGGTTTCACCATCTTACTTCCTGTATCTTTACCTGTGTGGTTCATTTTGTGACCGGAATAAAAATCAGCCAAGTCGGTTCTTCTGATTACGCAGTAACAGTGTATGGCAAACTTTAGTTTTCCTAATGACTGTGAACAGTCAAGCCCCTCTCATGAGTTGCAAACAAATTTAAAGCAATTGTATAATGCATTTAAGTTGTATAGGCTGCCATTTAAGTGCTTTTGGTACAGTCTGATATATTGGGATTGTTTTCTTTGCGTAAATGGCCTCCATAAAGGGAAATTATACCCACACTCTTCCCAATAAAATTATGTTGAGGACCTAAAATGCTAGGCCTTCAGCCCTGTGCTTTTCTTAGAATGCCTGCAATTAGTCTTTGAAGTTCCAATAGTTGACCTGGTTCATCCCACCCCCAGCCTGTGCGAAGGGTCTGGCCAATCTGAAGACAATCTTTATGCTCTTATTGGCCAAGCTCTGGAATTTATGTGGGGACATAGTTAGACCATCTCAGCAATCAGAACTTTGGTATCAGTTTGCAGCTGTTTTAATGAAAGCCCAGTGGTGAGAACATACGGGGAGATTCAATAAAAGTTCTTATCGTTAAAAATGGTGCCAACTAGATCTTTAACGATATGAACTTTAATTGAATAACTCTGATAGTGTTTTTTGTGTTTATTGGAAGTGGGTGGGTTATAACAGTATAATTGCCCTTTAAGACAGACATTAATATAACAGCACCAGATGTTTCTGCTGCTAGGAGTTTTGAGTGTAATTTCCTATGCAAAGATCTTATAGAAGTACTCTGAACTTGTCAGTTTAGCAATAGGCTGCCTATAAATTCCAAGCCTGGGTTATTCTCTCTCTGAGTCAGTATTGTAAATGTTATTGGAATTTATTATTGGTATTATCAAACACCGCAGTACACCTCTTAATCCCTTTGTCGCACAGTAGGTCATTACTGAAATTGATTCTGACACTTTCTCGAATCTGCAAAAAGGTTAGAAATGTCCATCCAACAAAGTTCAGGCTATTTCTAAATTAACTATATCAAAGCACCACTGCTTTCTCTCCTTTATAGACTCATACATGCACCATTTAATATTCCATCAAGTAATTGAATCTTTTATTATTCATTTCTAAAGTATTTAATTTTGGGTTTCTCTAATTTAGAGGCCCTGGTTGGCTAGACTTTCCTTTTTCTTTTCTTTTAAGATTCAGAAAAACTGAGCTGGTGTGTTTATAAATGCACTTTCATGATACATAAAGGTTTGATTAAATAGATGCATGTTTCAACTGCTATTCTTAATGCAATCCCCCCGCCGTCAAAGAGTGAGATTTAATTTCTATCTATGTATATTACCAACCTGCTGCTAATTGTGGGATATCCAACCTATGTTCCTCCAAATACTTAAAGTCTACAAACCCCAATATTCCTTGGTTGCAGAATAAACACAGAGATGCCCAACCTACTGCTCTCTAGATGTTTAAAAACTACAACTCCCAGAATTCATTAGGTCCTTATCCCTGCGTTTACCTTACATAGCATGATACAATTTTAATTTGGTTTCTGTTATGTAAGGTAAACCCAGAGGTGAGATCCTAGCATATTGGGTTCTCACCTTGGGTTCTTTAAAAGGGAGGTAGGTGAATAATCACAGTTTTGAATGCATTCTATGTACATGAAAGGAAAAATAAAGCCTCTAAAAGTGTTAATCTGTATGCCTTAAATATAATAAAAACTTGCTAGTTAACTAACCTCCTTTATTTGATTTCGTTTATATATTCTGTAAGAGTTGAAAGAACCTTAAAGGACAAGTCCAGCCCCAAAATGAAAACTTACATAAAGGTAAATCACCCCCCACAACCCTAAACGGTAATAATTTGAAATTTGAAGTATATAAGTCTAACCTGAAATCCTGCATAATGTCCTGTTCCCCCTGTTTCTGCTTCCTGGTTCTTCCAGTTAGTTACTGTCAATTATGGATCATAGCCAATGACTGATTGTTTATCCCGTGTCTGCCTCTTCTGAGCATGCTCAGGCTCAGTACAGGCTCAGTACAGGTTTCTAAATTGCTCAGTTTCCATGAGGCATCCAGAAGCATAGCAGGCATATAGTAATGATTTCATAGGACAAACTATGATATATCAACATATTTTAAAGAGGCCATTCTATCTACAAGATGTTCTTATGAGGGTGGAGTTGTCCTTTAAGGTGGGTACACACTGTAACAATCTATCAAGATACTGTCTGTCATCTTTTATAGATGGAAGTACACACAGTCAGAATTGTACTTCCTATATAATGTATATTGAGAAAATTTGTGACTCCCTACGATCGTGGCTGACTATCTATACTTAAGTACAGGGAGCTGACTGCAAACAAAGGAAAATTCTCATCCGGAACTACCGTTCCCCCAATGATCGGTACAAATGGGATTGCCCCTTTATCGGGAATGTGTGTACCCAGCTTTACTGTTTTAGTGTAAAGAGTGTGACTTGTTTATTATTGCATTTAAGGTGCACATGGTAGGGGTTCGCTGCAGGAGCTAGTTCTCCTTATAAGGCATTCGGAAAGCACTCTGAGTTCCACATTGTCTGACAAAGTATATAAATGTAAAGAGGACAGAGGTTGACAGACATTATTTATGTGTTTGGGATTAAATGAATGATTATAATAAAAAGACTAAAGTTGTGCTCTGTGGAGCAAGGCAGAATACTTACAAACATGTGTATGGTTCTTTAATAAATAAAAATAGCACAACTGAGTATTTTTGATGGTTAGTGCATTGGGATTTGTTCCTTCTGCCAGTAGGTCCTATATTACTTGTTTAAGAATTTTTATTTCATAAGTGAAGAGAAATTCCCTAGTGTAAAATAATCCAGGAGCATCTTGAGTCTGTAGGGTATATTGAAATGCTAGATTCTTTATGCCTGCAGACAATTCACAGGAGAACACATGTAAATGTACAGTAAGAGGAATGATATTGTATATGGACTGTGTATCTAATCATTACAAGGAAACCTTCCGTAGTGCGGCTGCTGTTTCTGTCTCTAGACTATAAATTGTAGCCTTTCCATTCTGTACTATCACAAATGATCTTATAAATCTCCTACAAAGGATAAAAAGGTAGAGTTATGGTGCTGATTGTGCCCTTAACATGAGTCACTGAACCATTATAAAATCCATTTTATCTTTGGCAGCATATCATAACTTTACTTTTAAGAAGGTTTATTCAAATATCTCTTTACTGAAAATATTAAACAATATACTTAATATACGTACCACTGTACTAGGACTGTACTATTGGGAGCCCCGCCGCGACTAGCAGATGGGGCGTCTGACCGCGGGGGGAGGGCGCACCTTTTTCTCCCAGAAGCCGTCCGCGTCCTCCCCCTGTGGGTCTTCATAGGCGAGCAAGTCTCGCGAGGCGGGTCGTGGCGCGGTGATGATATAATTACGTCGCGCCGCGTCCATATAAGGCGGAGCCACGAGGTCGCCAGCGCCATTTTCCCCAGCGCCGGTGACCGGATAACAGCTCATCCCTCCCTCCCTCCCTGTTTTCATGTTATTGGTTAAAGTTTTGTTGGAGTCACGGCTGGCGGGTACACCCTTGCTGGATATGGATGGAGCCATTACATGACCTCTGGCTAGACAGAGGTTGGCATTCAAAGCTGAGTTCTACGGCTATGATGGTTAACAATAAGGATGGTTTATGGCGAGCAAGGGTGTACAGTGGTGCAAATATGCAAATGTATGCAAATTATGCCAAAATATGTTAATTTAATAAAATAAGCCATGGCCGATTTTTCACCCAAAAAGTAGTTGTCTGTGTCTTATTTAAAGTAAAGGCTTAATTGGTTGTAAGGGGGGCTAATCTTGTTTGGCTGTCTGGGTTCTCAATTTTCCCCCCGCTATATATATATATATATATATTATATATTATATTAGCAAAAGTGTGCCATTGGTGCACAATGGAAATGTGTGTGTATGTTTTGCTATGTGTGGATACAGTGGATATAGAATCTTTACACAGGTATATTTTAAACTGTTACTCAGACTTAGACAGTCACCAGCTTCCAGAGGAACCAAATAGGATAATCCTGCAGGTCTGAGAGTAGACCCAGGCAATCCTGCCACACTGTTTGATTGAAATTAAATATGCTAGGTTAATACTTATTAGTATTCATGATGGTACCTCATATATTATAACAGAAGGTACCTCACAGCATCATGCTATTATAATAGTATTGCCCTAATAATCTAAAGTATAAACAAACATTTCTCATTCCCAGATGGATTTATCCTTTATATACTCTTTTATACAGATCTAATTAAAAAAAAATGTTTTTTATTTCAGTATTACAGTAAATCCTTGGTATACCTGCCTGGCTTTACCACTAAGCAAAAGGCTAAGGACTTGCAAGCGAGCACCTTCATCCCAACCATTAATACTGGCTGCCAATTGTTATTTAAATTATTGCCATTTAAATTGTTATAGCCAATCAGTCCACTCCCTAGTTACCCTATCAAATGGATCAGGTTAAAAAATAGGTTTGGCAATTGGGCCTGGTAGAGCTACTGAGTCTAATTGGGGCATTTCATCTGCAGGTACAAAGACAGGAGGATTTAAATCAATACTCAGTAGCAGCCTCCATAGATTAATACAGAGAACAAATATACAGAGAAAACAGGGAGAATAAATGGTATTACCAGATCACTGCTTTATGGAAGGATTATGGGTAGCATGGCACACAGTGGGTTACTCTGGTGGTCTGGCACAAAGCAGACAGTGTACATAAACAGGTTCCCCACATAACATGTGCAGTAATCAGTGGTGCCCCGGTCTATGGTGCACCACTTTGAATATTGGCCAGGCCTGTATATTGTGTCCTTGTAAGTTAGTGTACACTTATCTGTTGCCTCAGAGTTTGTATCCAATAGGGTAAATTGTCTGACCAATAACCTATCCTCCCAACAGGTGGTAACAGGATCTTAGACACAGGATCTGGTGTTGCAGTCAATATCACTCCAAAGCACACACCACAATCTACTTTCACTTTCAATCTTCCTAGCCACAGAGAGCAGGGATGTCTTATCTTTTATTACTCACTGACACCACCTGCAGGCTGGAGGTGGTTTATAAGGAACCTTGGTGTATATGTCCATTACAATACACATCTAATCCTGTGTAGCAAACAGAAACATTTTCTGGATTACATTTTCTTTCACATGGAGCAGACCCAGGGGTGTGGTTTAACCTCCCATTTTGACCAAACCATGTTCAAATAGGGATCTCAGTTCTGTAAGTAAGTTTATGTATTTTGTATATTTTGTGTTGTACCTAATATAAGTCAGTGCTATACTTTATATACATTTACTGATGGTCATTTAAATTGTACTAGTGCACACATACATATACCACTTTCCTATATGTAATATAATATACCCCCCACCTAATTGGTAGCTCCTAAAAACTCAATGCAAACTCCTATGGAGATTAAATATATTTAGATAATATAAGGGATATATATATATATATATATATAATTAATATACACTCGTACTGCTTCCTTGCCTTAAACCTTATTCTCTTGTGGCTCCCATCCTCTGGAATTCTATTCTCCTCTCTCTATGTCAAGAAACCTCAATTAGCAGGTTTAAATCTAGCCTTACATCCTACCTATCTGGTAACTAGCACAGTATATGATTGTTTTATTTGCACTGCATTTGTCTCACTCCAGCATTTATACCCATTCCATTGTATCTGTATGTTACCCTAACTAGATTGTAAGCTCTATGGGGCAGGGACCTCCTTTCCTCTTAGGCTGGGCTTTAGTTAGGAAACATGCCGACACAATCTTGGAGCACTCTCAGGTCTTGTAAACATATCAACAAAGTTATTGTAAAGGGATCAACACGTTTCTGCCATTATCATAGGGGGATAATAGTTTGTTCAATGTGTATCAGTTGTTTGATCCTGAAGACAATTGCAGATCGCTGTTGATCGCTTTTACAACAAATTTGTTGATATGGTTTACAAGTCCTGAGAGTGCTCCAAGTTTTATTTTTACCCCATAGTTTTACACCTATTCCTATACTGAGTGAGGTATGTCAGGAAGTCAGGGGGTTTATGACAGCATTGGTTAATATGCTAATAAATATGTATTCCAAAGATGAACATACACCCCTCAACCCTGAATTTTGTCTGGATGAAATTTTTTAATTATCTTAATTTTCTCTGTACCTGTCTAGTCCAGCTCCATCCCCACCCCCTCAATCTGTCAAAGCCAAAAGCTGGGTAAACACAGACACATTTTTTGTCTTAACCGACCATTCAATGCTAGTGAGTGGTTAGCCGGAATGGATCACTGTCGGTTCATAGGAGACCTCAAGATCGGCTGTAATTTGGCAACATGTTCGATCACCCGTTCATCTTATCCAGGCAACAGACACAATAGATTTTTCGACCAGACCGGTCAATTGGCGGAAATACCGGGTGGTTTTAATGAAAAATCTGCGTGTGTACCCAGGCTAAGGGAAGGTAAGTTTGGCAAAAAGCACATTTTCCCATTTGCCGGATCCCAGCCTGATGAAGGAGGAAGAACCGGGTCAGTTAAAGGGCATGTCCACTCTGAAAAGGTAGGCACCCCCTGCCCACGCCCAACTGCCAATATATTTCTTCAAAAAAATGTTTAGATTGCTACTTAGAGCCCTTACACTCCCACGGCGTCTCCTTTCGGCTCCCTATTCGGAGAAGGTCGCAAATAGGGGGCAGACCGGCAGCCGCGTCTGTGATTGGCTATGACGCGGCCAATCACAGACACTGCTGCTTATAGTGGAGATGCCGCAGGGAGAGAAGGGGCTGTAAGTATTGATCTAAACATTTTTTTTGAAGAAATATTTCAGTGGTTGGGGGTGGGCAGGGGGTTCCTATCTTATGCTAAAAGGATTCCACGCTAGGTGCCACGGCTGCAGAGGATGGATCCGGATAGTAGGTGGGGGGAAGCTCCCTTGCGCATGTCATCCTTGTTGAGGTTAGGGAAATAGCAGGTACCAGATGACTCACTGACAGCTTCTACTCATCACTTTCCTGGACTTTGAAAAGGCACTGCAGGAGAACTATTTGGAGGAGAGATGTAAGGCAACACAGTGGGGTCAGTATGGATTCAATTTTAGTTTTGGGGATGGACATGCCCTTTAAGGTAATTAAAACATCTTTTTAAGACTTAAACCCAGTATAGAGGACATAATGTATCAGTTCAGGTACAAAAATAAGTGTAATTGTCCTTTAATTCTTTGGACACACCGTTTAAACTTCTCCCAGCAGCTTTTTTTTTTGGATTACTGGGGTCCCTTTTTTTCTTGGTGTACAAGTATATTTCTTAAAAGTATATTAGTATATTAGACACCCGAAATGGAGTTTGGCTATTATTATTTCCCTCAATCCTTAAGCAGGATGTTGCTTGAGCAGATAGTTGTCAGTGCATTGCAGTAGCTAAAAAAGCAAATGCACAGAACATGTGCAAATTCAAGCAAACAGCTATAAGGCTTCAGTGATGCATTATTGGTTAAAACATAGAAATCGCTGACATCCAAGGAGGACATTTTCTGAATTATTGGTTGGTTCTTTAGGGTACGCAGTGACCATAATGCATCCTCTAGTAAATCATTAATTTATCTCCTAAGTGAATGGATTTTACTTAGTATGACAATGTCTCTCCATGAACCATTGTCTCTCCAAGAAATGACCTTTGCCTGTAACATTCTATTTTGCTTATTTTAGTTCTAAATGTCACAGGTTGAAAGGAACTGCAATTTCTTTGATTTTCTTTCCCAGCTCCAGGTTAGTATGTTCAAGGTTGTATTTTTTTTTTCTTCTCATCATATACTTGTATCAGATATCTCTACAGCATTTACTGTAAAGTGGTAAATGTGCCCATAATGGAGAAATTTCCCATTCTCGGAAGAGAAACTAGTCCCATTGTGAAACTTTATGATCTTTCCCAGTGGAATTTCTCCCTGTAAATCTGCCAGCAATCTGGATTTTCCCAGTATAATCTCCCTCCATCAGTCATAGCATTGCTTGGCCAGAAGATTTCTGATAGTCAGGTGCTGCCTAAAAGTCTTTATGGCAAAAGGTCTGTCCTACATGAAGCCAGAGAACTCACTCTCCTGGATCTACTGTAAATCACTTGTGTGGACAGATTTTAAAAAGAAAATCTGCTAACACTCTACTTTATACATATTTTAGGCCTCTTTACCCTCACAAAAACGTGTGTGTTTAAAGGGTATCTCCACTCGTATTTTCAAGATTTGGGAATCCAGTTCTATTGAAGAACGGGAGGTAAAGGAGCTGTGCCTTACTTTCCGTTCTTCAATAGAACAAACAGGAGCCAGGAGAGAAGGTAAGAAACTTGTCGCTCGCACCCCCGGCGTGTAGTCTGACAGGTCCCAACAGACCTTGTCTTCTATGCGCATGCACGATCTATGCGCATAGAAGACAAGGTCCATCGGGACCTGTCAGACTAAGCGCCAGGGGAGCGAGCGAGCGGGTAAGTTTCTTACCTTCTCTCCTGGCTCCTGTTTGTTCTATTGAAGAACGGAAGGTATGGCACAGCTCCTTTACCTCCCGTTCTTCATCAGAACTGGATTCCAAAATCTTGAAAATACGAGTGGAGATACCCTTTAAATCTATTCATTGTCATGTGATCTCAGATAAATCCATTTTTTATTTTTTGTTTAGGTAAACACATATACTATTGGTAAAGGGGTAGTTAAAATAAATCGAGATAGGGCTACTCTAGATTTCCTAAACCTATTGTCATATGTTAACATTTTTTTTTACGATTTTCTGATTGAAGAAAATGCCTTTGGTATAGATATGAAAAAAAGCTTTAAAAAAAGGATTAAATCAGCATCCGCAGAAGAAAAAAGTAACCTGTGAAACCCACATGCAGCCCCTGTAAGGGATTTCATATCACATTTGTTGCCTTATAGCCTTAAGTTTCATGTATGTTCCATCGCAGGTGGTGACCCGTGCGTACGAACGACCGTGCATGGGCACTTTATCGTCCGGAACGGCCGCACGTTCGGAGATCCGCTCGGCGGATCGGGCAATGATCTCCAAACGAACAGGCATTTTGCCCGATAAAGTGCCCATACACGGGTGTTCATACACATTGCAAATGTGTATGAACCTTTACTCTTTTAATGCTACCTATTTGCTAGTATTAAAGGGTATGTCCACCCTTGAAATTATTTTTTGATATATCATTCCCCCTGTCCCCCCAGCCCCAACCGCTCTATTTTTAAATTTAGAGAGTGCCCCAAACTTTACTTACCTTCCCTCTTTCCTCCACCACGCTGCCAGGCCCTCTGCTTGCGAGAAAATGCAAGCAGAGGGGCGGGACCGGCAGTCGCGTCTGTGATTGGCTGAGCGACAGCCAATCACGGACGCGGCTGCCGGGAGTTCAATGCGGCGGAGGAAAGAGGGAAGGTAAGTTAAGTTTGGGGCACTCTCTAAAATTAAAAATAGAGCGGTTGGGGCTGGGGGGACAGGGGGAATGTTATATCTAAAGGGTTTTACACTAGGGGAGGGAGTCCTAATCGGGAGGAGAGGGAGGGAGGGAGGGAGGGAATCCTAATCGGGAGGGAGGGAGGGGGAGGGGAGGGAGAGGGAGAGGGCTGCAGTATGCATGTCAAACTTCTCCCGGAGGCCAGATAGGAAGCAGAGTCCTATATGGACTCTGCTATCCTTCTGGTGGGCAGTTTTTGGGACTTTGGGGGGGGACTACAGGAGAACCATATGGAGCTGGGATGTGAGGTAAGGATTCTATTACACTACATGATGGGGCCATTACTGGGGAGGATTATAGTTTTGGGGGTGGACATGCCCTTTAAAGTCATACAAGGGTAAAACTAAAATCCCAAATGGAATCATAACTCTCTCTAAATGAGCCTATTTGACTTTTGTATAAACTTACCCCAAAGGAACTAAAGGAAAGCAAAATGTCAAGGTGTTAGTCCACAAGAACCCAGCAGTGTGTTAGTTAAAAAAAAAGCTTCCAGTATTACAAATTGGCGTAGCAGACCTAAAGTATTGTTCTAAAGGGATGACTGTGCCAGCAAACAACCAACGCTGGTAGAGATGGTTGTATTGCAATGTTTCCATCACAAATGCATTTTCTTCCTGAAAAACAGGATTTTAGGTGTCTTGGTAGCAAGTTGCAATACATATCTGTACCTGGGTAGGATATGTAGAATATTGTGAAAAACAAACAGTAAACCTCCTTTACTTGTTATCTTGTATCATTCAGATACTGAAAACATTTAAAGTGAAATAAAATATATATTTTATATGAGAATCCATTAGAGATCCGTATTATAATGAATTATTTACACAAAATAATGGAAAATCATTAAACATGTATTTTCATATGTTTATTAGATATGTAGCTGTCAGGAGAGCTTCTCGTTTTAAAAACATTACTGTTCGTTTATTTTTAGCTGGGTAGCACTTGCCTGAATGTTGATGTGGTCTGTCTTATCGACATTTGCTGTCTATATACGAGAGAGAAAATAATGTAACAAAAATAAATTATGTTAGTGTTCTATCCATATTTTGTCTGCTATTGAGGTTCTGTTTGTGCGCTGTGAAACTTGATCACATTGCCCTGTAATTTGCCTGTCGCTGGAAGCATGATTTATTATCCATAGTTTATTGCAGGGTTAAGGCACCAAGCAGAGTGGTTTACAGGTAATTCCAGGTAGAGTATATAATTTAAAATACCTAATTTGTAAGCTGGATTTATAGTTACTTTCCATGTGTTTAATATTTCTAGAAAGATTGGTATATTGATATTTGGTATTTATCTGTAAATTTGTATTTATTCCTAAGAATGTAAGATGCTAATATTGTAGTAAACCTTATGCAATGATTCTTATAACACATTTATTTTGGAAAAAAATGGACATTATATATAGGTATCAAAACTACAATAGTCAGAAATCTGACAGATATAGAGCTAATCTGTTATGCAGCAAACTGGGGCTGCTTCCCTCTGCCTTCCCTCTGCCTTTCAAAAGTTTTTGCACCTTCTTCTAGCTTTTATATGCTCAGATGAGGCAGTTTGGGAAAAAGCATTCATTGGATTGCATTGGATGTAATGTCATCTGTCATCCATGCTGGGAAGCAGAGAAAGAGAGAGAGAGAGGTAATGGAACATATGACAGCATTTCAGGTTAGACCTACATCTTTTAGATTTCTTACTTTTGGAGTTTGTGAGTTTTAGGGGGGAATTTGCCTATTTACAATTTTTTTTATTTGAGGGGCAAACTTGCTCTTTAAGCAAACCAAGTGTATGGCTATTTTCAAACCATTAGTTCCCCTTAAGGATCTATAATGGAGCTATACAACAAGCGTATAGAACAATAGTCAAGAAATGTATTTATAATATTACTTCCCTTTATTAACAGAAAATTGATAATTTGCCTTTTGTAAGGGATTTCTTTAGAGCAATATACCTTTATGAATGGCAATTTTCTTACCATAAGGCCAGGGATGTCAAACTTGCGACCCTCCATATGTTTGAAGGCTACATCTCCCAGCGTTCACTGGCTGAGCTATGCAAATAGAGAATGGTGGTTGAGTTGCAGTTTTCAAACATCTGGAGTGCTGCATATTTGAAATCCATGTATTAGACAAATCCCTTGGTGTCTGCCCCCTCCCCTGTTTTAAAGTCTGGGTATTCTAAGAGAGAGAGAGAGCGCCCTCTGTGCTAAGGTAGAAGTGACTGTTTCATTTAGTGAAGCGTTTTCAGGTATTTATAATGCTGCATTTTTGTGAAAAAAATCACATAGAAAGACAAATGGTTAATAGTTTGATCAGCAGTTTCTGGGCTAGAAGTCAGGTGAAAATGTGATTTAGCCTAAAGATTTCCTTTATGTCAGTCAGTTGTACTGTATATAGTTTAGAAATCCCCATCTACTTGGAACATAATGTATATCATGTCTAAATGATTTCATTGATGTGTAACGTTCATTATTCTCTTCCTGGTTATATTACAGAATATCAAAAGAATATGCAATATTCATACTAATGCATGTGTCCCAAAATAAATATTATATATGACACAAATGTTCTGTTTGATTTAAAATAGAAGTGCTTTTTGCATTATGCCTGATGTTCTTTCAGTAGTTACAGATTTATTTCATTGGAAAGAGATGGGCCCTGTTTTTATTCGTAGCTTCCAAGTAAAATGTGACAAGTCTCATAATTTCCTCTGGTACAGGAAATGAGAAAAGGAATACTTATTAATAGATAATAAACATGTTTCTTTGAAATATGGGAGTCTGAAGATTAGATCGGCTATTACGTTTTGTATGATTACCAGAAAATATTTAAATACGTGTAGTAGCAACTTTATTTTATTTAGAAATGTCATCCAGGTCAGCATTAACACTGAACAGCCAAAGCAGCATATTTGTTTAATACAGTTGATAAAGCCAGTGGATAGATTGGTTTATGTCCTTATATATACATACTGTAGATAGGTGGTAATACTATTATAATTACAGATAAAGGGTTGGGATTTGTTAATATAATTCACTGAGTAATAATGATCTGCTAAGAGCTTGTTTTATTGTCCACTAGTGCCCACTAGTTTAGTCTATTAAACAAAATGGTGAACGGTTAAAGGGCAAGTCCAGCCCTGAAATGAAAACTTACATACAGGTAAATCACCACCCAAAACCCTAAACGGAAATAATTTGAAATCTAAAATATATAAGTCTAACCTGAAATCCTGCACAATGTCCTGTTGCCCCTGTTTCTGCTTCCTGGTTCTTCCAGTTAGTAACTGTCAGTTATGGATTTGACAGTTGACATCACAGCCAATGACTGAATGTTAATCCCCTAGCTGCCTCTTCTAAGCATGCCCAGGCTCAGTACAGGCTCGGTACAGGTTTCTAAATTGCTCAGTTTCCATGAGGCATCCAGAAACATAGCAGGCATACAGTAATGAATTCATAGGACAAACTATGATATATCAATATATTTTAAAGAGGCCATTCTTTCAAAAGATGTTCTTATGAGGGTGGAGTTGCCCTTTAAGCCCTAAACCGATTTATGTAATACTAATAATAATTGCAGGCCCTTGTATAATGGAGCCTGATTTTTTTTTACCATACAAAAAATGGTTATATATCAATGAAAACATTTACATTGAATGTAACATTTGCAGAACACTTAGATCTACATTCAGACCATGATGTATTACGGTAGGTTAATTTTTAAGTGGTGTAATAATAATTATGCAGTTTTCATAAAGGTCAATACTTCTTTCAAGTAACTGAAACTGTGTGCATTGTTAGTCTCCTCTCAGGCAGTGATGGATTAGACTACCATAATTCTAATAGAAAGTGATAGACTTTTTACAGTTCTTATGTGCTGCTTATTAAAATTTAAATGAAATATACTTACAATTCTAAGTGTATTTAATCATTCTGTACATAGAATCATGCAGTAGAATTCTAGCTCTATATTGATGGAGAGTGCAAGACCATGCTCATAGGCTAGTCACTCACAGGCCAATATTTTGTCCCTACAAACAGTTTTGTGCTTTTGTCTGCTCCGCCAGGCCAAAATATTGGCAGCAGTGAACAGACCGTCTGTGGCTGAGATTTTGTGTGGTCCATTAAAAACTGCATGATTGGATGAGTTTTTATGTTCTTCCAACCCAGATAAACTTTTGACTGATTTTGGACAGTCGGGGGCAAAATTACCTCTGATATTTCAGCCAAATTTTGGGTGCAATGGTCAATCGAAATGTGTGCACAGAGCCAAAGAGAGCAGCACCAGAAATAGATCATAAATGTTGGTGGTTCCAAACAGTGTCTCAATATAAGAAGAAAAAAAAAAATCCAAAAAGTGACTGTACAAGTTTGAGGGTTTTCCCCAAAATGATTTGCAATATGACTTGGTGTTGAAGATTTCCCATTCTATTCCCTTTCTGCAGCAATGAATAAAACAATGTTAATAATTATTTGGTCATTGTACAATTCTAAACCATCTTCATCAAATTAGAGGTTCTATATATATTTAGCACAGACACATACCCCTGCAAAACGTCTGACTTCTCACACTTGAATACATAATTACAGCGTTTCTTGTTAAAATGGAAGCCAGTTTTGGAAACGCAATGCCATTTATTTTTATTAAGCTGGGATTTGAATGTTTGAGAAAGCAGACTCAGGGAGGCATTTCTTTTGAAACCGAGGTAATATTCCTCGCATACTCTGTGCAAATTATTATGTTTGGAGCACTTTCATTCCATATAAATAAACATTGGAGACTTTGCCTCAAAGAGATGTGTTGACTTTATGTGCCAGCAGATGAATTGCTTTTTGTTTTTGTAGTTCTTAAGGTAACTATATAGATGTATTATCTAGACTTAAATTGGACCAGCATGAAATTAAGTATGCTTAATGATGCCATCATTCTCCACCATCCACAGAACTGCTGTTGAAGCAAGATTCTAATTTCTATTCATTATTCTGACACTTTTCATAACTTTAAACTGTTCCATCTGGCAGTATAGAAACCACAGATCTGTTTGGTCAGGGTGCAGTGCTAGGTGTGGTCCAGTGATAAATTGCTGCTTGGGAGTGTATGGACTTTTGTATCCAGCATGGCCTAAACTAGCCATGTGGGGGGTTATTTGCTTTCACTCTTTATCAGTTCATTAAACTTTGTGAGAATATTTATATATTTTGAATGTGTTTGTGTATATGTATATTCAGTATACAGGGGCCCTGTTTATAAATAATATGTAATCTTTGTGTCTGTAGATTCAAATATTTAAATTTAAGACTGTTAATTGATATGTGTTCTCTCTTCTCCCTTTTTTCTCCTTATATCCATTCTTAAAGCAAAAAACGGTCACATGTCTGTTACCTGCCCCCAATACTAACTCATATATTTAGCACATTATTAGATGTATTATTAACCAGATATTTAAGTAAAATTATTGCCTCCATTCTCGCTGAGTAAGCTGACTTCTCACTGTATACAGTCTATCAAGGCTGTGACTGCTGACATCACAACTAATGACTCTTAATTTCCCTGCTGCCTGCTCTGCACATGCTCAAGCTTATAAAAAGCTCATTAAGCAAAATGAGGAGACAGATACCTTTTCTATAACCTAGAAGAACTTATGATTAAATATCTGGTTACAAATGCATGTAATAAACTGGTAAAAATAGCAGTTGGGGTTGTGGGCAGATAACTGACAAATCACCACTTTGTCGTTTAAAAGGAATAGTTAACTGAAAAAGGACTGCCTCATTAAAAATGATAATTGTAATGGAGACATTACAGGAGCACTTATTTCCTGTTTCTGCCCCTAAGATTAGATATTCCATTGCGCTCCTTCCTCCCCTCATCCATATGCGCAAGCGCAACTTTGCCAGAACAGTTGCTCTTGCACACGCAAGGGAACGGACAGGAGAGACGCAGCATAAAGCACGGGATCGTGGTTCTGGGACTTTTCCAGTGAACTATTCTTATAAGGCTGGACATGCCTATTCATTCACTCTTCCAAACCTAATAATTAGCACTTATTAAGACCACAACCTATCTGCAACCTAGTTACATTGTAGAGTCATTTGGCGGCTTTGCCCAATGTATTGGCTTTGTAACCAATTAAACATGGCAGAGGGGGAGCAGGAGTAATGAACAGAGCATTGCACTGAAGCTGGCTCTGTGGGCTATACATATCATTTTATATAAAGACAACATTTTTAGCATTCATTTAGTCTTTTTTGATTAAATTATTTTCCCATTTAACACATTCAAGCTATTTGGGCATACAATGTGAAAATTATTAAAAAAATATTATTAAAAATTACATTTTATTACATCTTGTCATGAGCATGCCATTCTAGATCTTATTTAATATACCTGAACCAAAATTAGGGAAATTCAGAGTTCTGCAATGTAGGCTCTTGTTGCAAAAAAAGTGCCCTTGGTTACTGCTTCTTTATAAGGTATCATGGTATGATGCCTTCCTGATTCTATTGACTGTTCCACGTTATATCAGTTTCTATTTAGAAAGCAACCAGTTTATTCTGTTTATGTTACTAATTGGCCTTAGGCTAAGCCAAGCCAATATAACAGCCTACCGACTGATATTTAATTATTCGGGCCAATCAAAGATGGTTGAAACGTGTTGATATGGCGTTGTGACAAAATAAATAAGTTTAACTGGACTTCAAAAAATTAGTTCTTGAAAATTTCAAGAACTAAACTTCAAATCCAGTGGATCTAACTGAAAAAACAGAAATACTGGGAGGATGTTTTTTATAAGATATTTCTATCCCTTTGCTGCATAAGGAACTGAAACTTCCTTGCATTGCATTAATGGTACTGTGCAGACATTTGATTTTTCTATCAAAAAAAAAGTCTTTAACAAAATCGAAAATCTGAAATTTTATAATAGAAAAGGGCTTGATTTTTATTGACTTATTTATTTACTTTTTCAACACTCGCTAATAAACTCTCCTGCTTTTAAAGTTGTATTTAAATGAATCATGCTCCCTCCATGGTAACATCATCTATTTCCTATTAACGTCCTTTTCTATCTATTCTTCTCAGTTTTTTCTAGTTCACTACTGCGTATGTTCTCAATTGTATATTCAGTGTATGAGGCTCGTTTTCTGAAATGTCAGATTGAAAACATGTACAAGAAAATAAGTAACCAATAAGTAAATGATTTGCTGTTAGAGTCTTATAAAGGGTGAGATGCTGTGGGAGTTGGTTCATTTGTTTGAGATCTGAGATTCTTGTTATGTAGTGCACTCTTAAATTACCTGTACTAACTCTTTCCATTTATTTTTTTGTAAAAATGCAAAATAGGTCAAATCAGTTTGCCCAGCAGATTTCATGGTTCCTGTGCAGACAATAAATGAAAAGTATGGGTTGTCTCGTTGACAGTATCTGATATAGTCTGGAGCTAGACACAATAAGTGATAATGCTGGGTTGGCTGTGGTCACTGGCTGAGCCTCCTACAATGTTAATTCTAAAATCTGTGGAAGGCTTACAAAAAGTGGATTGCACTGCACAGTATTGCAGTGATGTACCATGCACAGCTGGCTATGGCTGGCAATTTATGGTGAACATTTCTGTGACATCCATTCCTATAAAGTGTCCTGGGCTGCTGTTAGATCAGGGGTGCTCTACATGTGGCCCAATAAGGTTTTTTTGTGTAGCCCTTGGAAGTGTTGGGGTGAGTAAAGCAAGTAAAGCTAGTGGGTGGAGTTTAGTTGGGATGTGGCAGATTTAAGGCATTTGGGTGCAGGTGTTGAGGCAGGGTAGAACTATGTTGAGAAGCCCTGATCTTTATAAAGGTTCTGCTAATGTGTCCTTTATGACTGCATTGGTAAGATGCACTTTTAGATAAAAATAAACTAGCTAGTGTGTCCCTAAGCTAAGAATAATCTTCCATTAACCCTTTATTTCCTCTCTATATCCTCTCCAACTTTTCTGACATTAAAGACAAAAAAACCTATCATAGCTTAACTTGTTAGCCCATCATCTATATCTTTTTTGATCAGGTATTTACATATAATATCAGGAACGCTACAAGGGGGAGTGGCACCATGAGCAAATTTCCTCCAGTTCAACTCCCGTTAAAATAGAAGTCAATGCCAGAACGCTGCCGTGAACCTAAGCACGCAGCTAATGACTTGTATTAGATAGGATCGCCTGCCCTAAGCAGGATTTATAACTTTTTTTATTACTCACATATATTTCAGTGTTGTAGGGGGGAAAAGGGATTGCTGGGAATATAAACACAATTGTTGTTTTTCCAATTTCCCCCATGCTGCTGCTGTTGTGTTGTATAGCGAAGACCTATTAGGTTGGTAGAAATGACTTTAATCAATAAGAACCTGTAACAATCGAAAGTGTTCCCGGTGATGAGATACAAGACCCACAAATACATTTACAGATTTGCCAACCTACAAATCCAAATGTAAGTGAGAATATGTCAATAGCAGAGATTGGCTGCAAGGTCTTGTAAGATCTTTTAAAAGATTTTTTTTTTTAATGCCATTTGATGAAAGGAAGAGAGAAAGTCAGACAGAATGAAAATGTTCCTTGCATGGCCCATGGCGGTAATGTTCTTTTTGCATTGCATTGGCATAGACGAACAGGATATTTTTAGCTCTGAGCTTCCAGACAAGAAGCCTTATCTTGCACGCTGTTTGCCAGCATTTACCTCTTACAGGTTTGGATTATGTGAGACGTATATGTTTTAGTCTTATCCTCTTGGAAACCACAACTGGATATTGCAGTGGAATGTGATCTATTTTATTTGCTTTTCCCTTAGGATACCATCACTCTACTGTAATATATCACTCACTACTTAGAAGAGGTCATGATAAAGAGAAATGAAAGGGTTCACTAAGCTTTAAAATGAACAAAGCTTGACATGGAGAAGTGAAAGATGTTAATACTTTGATTTGGGCCCTTTAATAGCCCCCAGTACACCACTGATTTCTGCCTTTGGTTGTACTATTTTTAACAATGCCCCTTAGGCCACTGTCACTATGTGCCTATTTTTCTTTATAATTAGAACAATGAAACTTGTTTTGAAACCTGGAGATACGGTACTTAGGGGTTTCTTCCTTATATATGTAGTAAGGACTAGATTTATAGAGATAAAAACCTGAGAACATGTTAGGAATGCCGTGGCCCCCAACTTGGGATATTACAGTAACTAGGCGTGGACCTCTTTCCTTATGTTAAAAAAAAGTGTTTTTATTATAATATCTGTTACATATTTATTACTGACCATATTTACACATTTAATCTAATTTTTCTCCCTGTCTGAATTGTATGTATTATTATATTTTACAGCACTGTGATCCCAAGTGCCTCTAAATAAATAAAAAATACTCTTACATGTTTAACTCTCCAACTGCTGTTTAACTGCAGTGTGTTTCAGGATATGGAACCAATACAGATACAAATAAACAAGAGTAGCTTGGGCATTTTTATTGCACATGTTTTGTTGGGAATTCCCTACACATGGCACCAAAAGTAGTTCTATCCAAAGCAGGAACATAAGGGCACTTTTTAGGCTGATAAGCCTGTATCTGTAGCCCTACCATCTGTAATAATATATCAGAATGTTGCAAATATATCTAGAATATCTATTATAATACGGCAGAATGTAACAAAAGGCATTTATTTGATCAATAGTGTTGTAGTTATCCGTCCTTTTCTGCTGACTGCTCACCTTTTGTTTTAATTTACTGGCATTACGCGTTACCATGGCAATCTATCTCCAAGCCTGAGCTGATTTTGGCTTCCCATCAAGGTGCACCTTAAGCAACTGAACAACAAAATTAGTTAGAAACATTTTATTGAAATAGTAATTGCTGTAATAGATTATCGCTTAGACGCTCAGATCCAATAGATCTGAAAGTTCTCAACTTTAAAGGAGAATAAAACATTGAATGGAAATTCCTTTTACTTATGATTTACCTTACAGGGACCTGGATCAGTGCCATCTTTAAGATTCTGGCTGTAATTTTACAAAGATCCCCCTACATAAAGTCCCAAGCTTTACATAGGGATAATGTTTGAGACTGCACATCCTGTAGATGCGGCCAACTCCCTATACTTTAGTACAGGGAGATGACCGTGGCCAAGGGAAATTTTCAGGCAATTCTGAGGGATCCTAAGGCTATAGTGAATGCTTGTCAGCCTCAGAAATGCATATGCAGTACGCAGTTCTGCATATGCAACAGTGTTATATAACTCCTAGGTAAAGCTTCCAATTATAATGTTGGCCAGGTGACTGCCATGTAATCATTTGTCTTGCTATGGATGTCCATATGCACGCTTGCAAATTGTCCATAAGAAACTTTAAAATGATTCTACTGTACAGTGTGACCTCAAACTAGATTCAATCTAGCAGACCACAGGGGTCCAATTCACTATGTAACTCATTCTACATACATCTCCAGTCAATATAGCATTATTCTTACATTTATTCAAGTCTTTCAGTGTTTATTTTGACACAATATGCCGTTGTCATGGAAGCAAACATTGTGTGATTTAAAACCTATTGTTTTTAAATCAAGAATATATTACAATAAAGTTGATTGAAAATGACTGTTAACTGGGAAACTGCAGTGCCTGTATTTATCTTTAACTATTAAACTACTAAAGGACAAATATTTCCTTACACTGTAATATTGGCCATGCATGCATCTGTGCTTTGGGAACTAGAACCCTCCAACCCTTTGGATTCTTGTGTGTGTGTGCATTAGAGATGGGATCCTGGATCTGACACTGAACCCCTCGGTTCCGAAATCCAAATGATCCATCCTAATCCGGACCTGGATCGTCCGGATTTCAGGACTTCAGAGCCTACTTTCTATAATTATCGAACGTTTGAAGCTATTTCAGATAATCCTCAAACATTCGATAATAAATACGATCGGAAACTCAAAAAAAGTCTCTGATCATATTTTTGAGGATTATCGAATGTTCAAGGCTATTTTTGATAATCCTCGAAAATAGCCTTGAATGTAATCAAATATCTAATCCTTCCGTTTTCAGATTTTCGGATCTTCGGGATTTTCCCTAGATCCGTGAATCTGAAAACAGAACGAAACTGGTAAGTTTCGGCCATCTTTAGTGTGTATGTATTTAACATAGTACTGCTGCCGTATTAAATTATTAAATTGAAATATTCAGGAATGCTGGGAGTTGTAGTTTTTATCTGACAATGGAATGCAAGTCTGCCACAAATGCTATACAGTATGTAAGAAGGATTTGTTTGCATTACCTTGTGGGACAGGAGATCAGGTTCCTTTTCCATTATTGTGTGTGACCTATTGAATCAGTCAGCACATAAATTCTATCTTTGTCAGCAATGCATGAGGCTCTATCTTACACTGTCAGTTAAAGCTGCACTCCATATTGACGTGCTGCCAGTCATGTTTCTTCCATCAGTGCTTAGTAATAGCTCACGTATACCGTATATTATGAAAAAAAACAACCCAACTTTCTGTTATTGGCTAGCTTGGTTTTTGGGTGAATGGGCCAATTTAAGCCAATCTGCTTAAATCTCAGAATCACATGGGGAAATGGCCCAGATTTTCAGATGTGGGAATAGCCATGCTAAGGACATGTGAATCCACACAGTAATGACAAGGTCTATTGATTTCTGTTCCATCAGTTTGATCAGCCTGTGCTAGTTCACTGGTCAGATTAGTGAAGTCCTTTGAAGTTGCAGCTATTATCTCACTCTCACATGGGGGTATTTGTCAGTCTCGATTCTATTGGATATCTAGTGATCCTGCAGGGAAAAGGAGATTAGTGTTGCATACCCTGTATATGGTACAGACTAAAGTATGACTGTGGGGCTAGAGAAATGGAGACTCCCACTAAACTTTATATAGAGCATCAACATCATGGCATTCTATTGAACCTATTTTCTCCACTTCAAACGCTTACTTGTTAGCATAGCTTTTTCTCTTTAAAGCATATCTCTAAAACATCTATAGAAGCAAATGGATTTCATTTTAAATGTAGAATAAAAAAAGTCCATCGAGTTTCCTCCTCCACACTGCCCCAGTAACACCATGTACTGTAAATTCTTTATCTGTTTCATATAAAGTATTTTCACTCTGCCCACGTTGATACGTTTTTATAGTAGATGAAATAAAAGAGGTTTCTGTCGATGATCTGTAAAACAACAAGATTCCCCATGACTGTAGGATTGCATTACACCATCTGCATTTTCACATTAAACCGTCATTTTCTTAATCACATTCAACACGACGTTTTACTAACCAATAATGGAAAATAAAAGAAATTCACCCCTGTTCATATCCATTTGCCTGTATAAATAGCAGATCTATAACTGCTCAGGGGCAGATGAATTCTGCCTGAACTCTTCCCAATTCTTTGCTCTTTTATAAGGAAAAAGTTGTAAAAAGAGGGAGGTTGAAAGGACCAGCATTATTTTTGAACAATAATTGCCAGAGGAATCCATGTTTGAACCTACAGCCTTTTCCCATAATTCCTATGCTTTTTGCTGTTCCTAAAATTAACCTGTAACAATATCATGTATTGTAATTCATATAGGGGCAGATGCAATATATTTCGCTATTGCAACCTACGGGCACTCGTTTCTGCAATGTATTAACCACTTTGCGAGCGTTAATACATTGCGAAAATGCTAGCGGTAAGTTGTGACCTTTTGCACATATTTTAAAGACACCATTGAAGAGGCATTAATTGTTGCGCAAAAAACTAGCGCAAAAACCTGCGCAAAATTTATTGCATCGCTTTGCGCTGCGGAAAGAAAAAAATTGCAACATGGTGCAGGCAGTGCAAAACCTTCACTAACACGTTAGTACATAGGTTAGCGTGATTTTAGCGCTTATTTTCTCGTTAGCGCGGGATATTGCACCTACCTGATAGTGTCTAAAGATGCCCATACATTACAGCTTACCTGGCAGACCTATTCAAGTCATACAATCAATTTCAGAGGAACCGCCAACATACGATAGCAAAGTCCCATTCGTTACCATTTATTTTGCGATCGTATGTCGGTCACATGGTAGGTCTGTAAAGGCAGTTCCTCCGAAATCAATTTTATGTCATGGGTTGGTCTGCCAGGTAGGCTGTAATGTATGGGCACCTTTAGAGAGAACATTTAAAAAAATAAAGACATATAAATAAGTATTTTATACAAAATGGCATGTTTTCTTTTTATCTGTGACAAATTTCAAAGAGCTACAGAATCCTAAAAACAACTTCCCCCATTTTGAATCTATAATTCTAGGAGAGGTGGGAGCATGTATCACGTTTTGCTTTTATTTAAAGGGCAACTCCAACCTCATAAGAACATCTTTTAAAATATGTTAATATGTCCTATGAATTCATTACTGTATGCCTGCTATGCTTCTGAATGCCTCATGGAAACTGAGCAATTTAGAAACCTGTACTGAGCCTTTACTGAGCCTGGGCATGCTCAGAAGAGGCAGACAGGGGATTAACATTCAGTCATTGGCTGTGATGTCAACTGTCAAATCCACAACTGACAATTACTAACTGGAAGAACCAGGAAAACAGGACATTGTGCAGGAATACAGGTTAGATTTATATATTTTAGATTTCAAACTATTACCGTTTAGGGTTTTGGGGGGTGATTTACCTGTATGTAAGTTTTCATTTTAGGGCTGGACTTGCCCTTTAAAAGGAATTGGCTTTACAAGTTTAGTAAGTAGATTACAGCTTGTAGCCTCCTTGGCTGTTCCTGACTTGGAACATCATATGGAACAATATTTTCCTTTGAAGTCTGTCACAGTGACTAAAATCTATGCACATTTTAAAACTTTCAGTTTTTCCTTCATACTTTTTTTTTTTTTTTTTTTTTACCTTCCTCTGGATGAACGGGCAGGAAATGTGGGTATTGCTGAGCAGGTTGGACTAGATGGATGTGTGTCTTTATTCAACCTTAAATACTATAACATTACCTTTTAATTAAAAGAAAACAATATAAAAATATTTGCCCCTACCTCCTATAGAATTTAGGGAGTTATGTTTAAGTAGTCATTTGCATTATATTCACGTTTAGTGATCTACAATGACATTTTGATTAGAATGTAAATTACAGGAATCAGGCCTCCATTTCTATCTAAATCACACTTTATACAAGTCTATGGAAGTGCATGAAAAGGCAAACGCAGAAGCACACAATTTACTGCATTTTACCAAGCATTTTTGTTTGCTTTTACAATTAAAACACATAATGCACTGTGCTTTAAAATCACAATTGCATATAGAGGGAAAACAGATGTCATGAATGAATGCTTATGGACAAATTCTCCAAACCTCATATAATGAAGCCCATTCCGTACAAGTGTGTGCCACACTAGCACTGTGATGAACTGTGAAGCAACTGTGCATCATGATTGATTGATTGATTGATTGATTGATTGGTTCTTTTATTGTCATTGCATTGTAACAACCAGTGAAATTCATTGTAAAAAAACACAATACATGTATAAGAATAAGATAAGAAATACCTGTTATTAAAACAAGGCAAATTGGTGAATTTCAAATCAGAATATTGTAAACAGACACTAAAACCATATATATAAAAGTCATTCATTTTTGAAAGTGTATTTAAAAACAAAAGTAAGGTAAAAACTATTCTGAAATCTACTCGGCCTGCAATATGTGACATTTAGATTGTGTGGAATGGTTGGTTTTTGTAACCTTTATATCTCAGTTACCTTGATGTGATGCATAAGGTTTAAATAATTAGACATAAAAGGTTATTTTTATGACACTCATACAAGGTTAAAACCAGCGCTATGCTACTATTAGTACTAGGAGAAATTCTCGTGTTTTAAGACCATGACAACACTGTCACCCTAGGTAAACACTTATCTGTAGGGCTCCAGTGTATGGAAAGTGCAGTCTACTTTCTGACAGACTCTCAACTACAACTGCGTGTCATCATTATGTTTGTTGTCATTAAGTGTGTCAAGAGCCACTTTTGGTTTAATCAAATATTGCATAACGTTCTCCTGCTCTGGATTAGCAAACATAAAAGTTATTGTTATGCACATGGAAACCATTCTAGGTGCCATTGTGTAAATAAGTGGTTGACTTAATAAACTATATAAATGGCATTGAGGACCTTACCGAAACATAAAAAGAGCCTTTTTTTTTGCAGTTTGTCCTTGCACTGCTCAACAAGGACATTAAATGATGCAATTTATTCAACAAAGGCTAAGTTTCCTATCTGGATTGCAGGATTTCTCTCAAATGAAGACTTGAAAGAAAAGTCTTCTTACCTCATTCTGTGGCTGTGTTGAAGTGATAAATAATTAATAAGGAAAATACTCTCTGTGCACAGCATGTTTCTGTGGGATGGGGTTTAACTGCATAAGGCTAGTCGATTCACAGATTTACTGTAACTGTGTCAGTATTGGGCGTTGAGCTGTGGGCTGCTATTTCAGCACAGGATTACACCAAAATATCAAACAAAAGGGGGGAAAAAATCAAAAACTTCAACCAAATAGACTCTACAGATTGATTTTGTTAAGAATTACCAGTTCATAAACTGTATAGTGACTCTAAGTGAGTCACACGGGGCATTTTATTTATTAAATATCACCATGCATTTGTAATTGCTACAACAGAAGGCGCACAGATCAGTGGGATATCTGAGATACTTCACAAGATGATGACATGGAAAGCTGCTGGGCATTGCTAAAAACTCTCTGCAGAATGTGTTTCATGTAGTCTCTCCAGTAAAGGGACAGTTGTTTTTATTTGCAAATGAGGGATTATTTGGTATGAACAGAGCAGTTTTGCACTTTTAAAGGTCAATGGTTTCATGTTGTGGCAATTTTTGTGCTAAGCTTAACATATGGGTTTCATAGATCTTAAATGTATTGTTTTCGAGGTTTTTTTCACATGTTCCCTAAGCAACAATAAATAAGCCATTCAAAGCGTTCATTCCAACACATACTATTTAATGTACTGTACTGGCATGGAGACAGAACTAGAATAACTAGAACAATAGTTGGCATTGCATGAAATAAAATGTGTGTTGCTTGTACTGTTACCGTTCCTCGATACATTTTACTAAATTCCTATACTGGATCATATGGCAGGAGCTACAGTGAGCAGCTTGGACTGTAATAAACTGAAATATTTAGCAAACTATAGAGGTAGGCAGAGGCTTAGAGAGGGAGTGCTGGGAGATGACCCTGCTTATTATCCTTTAATACATCCCCACTGACCACCCCTGGAGACCCAAAGTAATTGGATGCACATGACAGCATCCTGGTGTCTCCTGTGGTTATTGGGTCCCATGTGCACCATCTGAGATCTATTCACACAGAAAGCTTGCCATAGTGGGTTGCCATGGAGTAACTGTAACTGCATACCATGAGTTCTTTGGTCAGTGTCTCAGATAACACTTGTTGGTGTGGCAGCAGTTTGTTAAAATAATTACTGTTGTTTTCCTAATGTATGCAAGCTATGACAGAAGGAAATGCTGTAGGTTTTAACATAAATGTCTCATTTATGTTGTAAGCAGGCACAAATATCTGACCTTTCTATAGGATGATAGAATTTAAGATAAGTGAATTGTATTATCAACAGGTGACATTTGCTTCTATCTCTTATTTCCTTGCTTTTCCTGAAGGGAGCAATGCAGGTTCATGGCACCTGTAAAACACAGAAATGTATTGTAATTATTTGAAAATAAATATGACATGTCAATGTGGCCTGGGTGTGGTTATGTGCCCAGACCTTTTATGCCTGTAGACTCCCGAGATCTAAAGCCAGCCCTGGTTATATGGAGGGTAAGGTATTGTATAGTATAGAGGGGTTGATGATGAATCTAGGAGGGAATACAAATGTAAAATTATAATTTATATTGTTATTGCAAACAGTGATTCCTTCAATGATTGTAATGGCATTTACATTGTAATAGAACAACAGCTTTTTTGATTTGTTTGTTTTTCCTCAACTTGGATGCCCAGTCTCATTGCAGGCTTTGGATCTTTGGGGTCCAACCTGTTATTAAAGCATAAAAGAAATACAAATAATTTATTAAAAAATAAAGGGGGGGAAAAAGAGAAGTGTTTTAGCTCATTGCATATTAGGATTTTCTGCGCAGTGTGCCATCTCTATCCCAGATGTTAATTTTGGTGCAATGCGAGCCTATGTGTATCAGCTTTGCCACCTCATCAGCTGTATAATGAGTATCAGCTGTCTGCGGTGCCCTGCATTATCCGTCCAAGCAGAATTCTAGGACTGGAATGTGATACCAAGTCCTTATATGAGTTCAGTGAAACCATGATGTTTGCATTTTTTAGAAGCATCCGTGTGTAACAGGGAGGTCTGGTAAGCTTAAGCTATGATTTTATGCACAATGTGGTCACATACATCACAACCCAGCTGGGATAGCACTTCCGATCGAGTGAGGAGGAAAGCATAAGTATGGAGTACGCTTTGTGCATATGTTTTCCCGAAGGAGGTAATGTGGCTGCAATCAAGAGAGCTGTGCTACAGCAGGCAGGATTATCTTTTAGAGGAACTTTTATTTACACAGTAAACAAAAATCTGTTGGTTGATTAATTAGGTTTTAAAAAGCACTAAATCAGCTGAACGTATCATCTAAGCATCTATGTTTTAGCTACAGTGTTTTGTGGGCTATTCAGCATTTTCTCTCAGGTATTACTAAATGTTTGGTAAATATTAAGTTTCCAGTTGTTTCTTGTAACTACAATCCTTGGTAATCTCATACCATCTATATTTCCTGTCAAATGCAGATCCAATGCTATCATGAACTAGGAGTATAAATGCTTTATGGTAGAAAGAGTTTAGGAAATGAATGAGTTCAGAGACAGAACCCTACATCTAGAGGGCAGTCCTACCACAGAAGGGCTGAGCAATAACCCCCAGAACCACTCAAACCCCCTAAAACCTGATAAAAGTCTATAAGGCTGGGTACACATGATACTAGGAAGCAGTCGTCCAGGAGAAATCACTTGTAGTTGAAGTTTTCCACGATCTATAGATGACTGCACAATCTGATGTATTTTACCGGCTTACACGTGTTTGTGGGCGGCCTCGCCTGGCATCAGTCGCCACTTTGTCTAGATTGGATAAAAGGGCGACTGTTATCGGTGCACCCAGCCTTAAGGTTCATACACATGTGCGATTGCGGGTGCCGACCAGCGATGCATGATGTGTACAAATGAGAGTTTCGGGCGATAATCAGCCAGTGTATGGGCAATTTATCAGACTTTCGTTGGGGGACCGTTGCCTGATCCACCAGGTGGATCTCTGAATGAGCTCCCGTTTCGGCCGATAAAGTGCCGTTCGTACACATCGTGCGTTGCAGGTCGCCCGTGTGTATGAACCTTTAGATTCTGTCTGTTATCTTTCAAAGGTGTGGCTACACAGTCCGGAACATTCTTCCAACATAAAGTATAGGGAGATCGATCAGGACAGCAACACACCCTAACAATTGCAGCTGACTCTACTACAGTACAGGGAGCCTACCGCGAGTGAGAGAAATTTTTCGAACCATAACAACCATTTTCAATGCCGACTCTGAACTTTACAATGCCGACGCTACACACATTACTGAAAGAGGACTGATCTTGTTGGTACCGATGGAACTGACCCTGTATCATTAATGGGCGTACCCAACTTTAACTCCTTTTATTATTGGTTCTTTCACCAGCATCAGGGGCATATATATATATAGATATAATTTTTTTAATTTGATACCCCAAGCTGCCTGTTTTAAGTAAAGAATTTCACAGTACTAAAATGTCATCTTCTAACCCTGCTAAAACCATGAACAAATGTCACAAATAAATAAAAGTATGTAATTACTTTAATAATTAGCCCAATGCCACTTAAAATGGATTGCTCCCAATCTGATTCTTGACACTTGCACTCTAAGCTGACATTCTCTATGTAACATAGATTTCTAGCTATCCCTCAAAAAAGAACGTATCTGTAAGCTGCTATTATTAGGCTAAGTGCATTATTTAAACACCCCACTTAGACTGCAGCATATAACAAGTACAACTACTGACACAAATACAAGCTCTACTTAAAGGGCAATACAATAAAAAACACAAACCTTCCCCCTCCTGTTAAAAGGTGAGGTCTCTTAAACTGCCAGGATCTCACCCCTGGACTTTTCCTGTGGCCCCCATACATCTCCTTATTATTCAAGGGAGATCTATGGAGCCACGGGGACTCTGGGTACTTTTAAGACGAGAGGTTAAGGGGAATATAATAGCCCTTTATTTCTTCCTAAAATGTTTTATTCAGAATGCTATGGCATTCTGTGAAAGTCTTATTTTTCCTCTTGTTACTTCAATTTACTTCTAATGCCAAATATTTGTTCAGCAAAATCTGTGCTGAAAAGTTCTACATGCATCAGAAATGACGGCTATATATTTTATAATGGTGCATATCCTATGTGGCATTGTTATTTTATCGCATGTCCATATATTTTCTTTTACTGGGATTGTGATGTCCCGGTGCTCCCCGCAGGCAGTGTCTTAACGTGAATATTCAAAGCTACAGAGCCAAAATATACATTTCTGGAACAAGACCCAGGAGACCACATTTTGATTTCTCCTTGATGATTTTCATCAGATATTCTTGTAGTTTGCTCTGCTTCCTCTCTGAATTGAGTGATGGAAAATATGGGCCAATACTTGGACAATTCTGCTAAATATAGAATGCAGAAGAAACGGGAGAACACAAAATGTGATATTTATTAGTCATAGCAGCTTGTTCTTTATAATTTGTATTAACCACCGTTTTAGAACAACATCCATTTTTTTCATCACAGCCTAGGAAATATACGGCTTCTTGAAATCTTAAGAGCTGCTATTTATTCCTGACTGTTGGAGGACCATGTGCACTACTGCCCTCTCCAGCATGGAAGGAGTCAGGGAAATAATAAATATTTTACTCTCCAGCTTTAGGTCTGTGGAGAGTCATCAAATCATAAGACAGTCACACTGACTGGCTTGTGTCCTCTCTATAAATCACATGGATTTTCAGTATGATGCCCTTTTCAGAAATGTGCTGGATGTGTAAAATAGCTTTTGATAGATGCAGGAGAGTGGTCAGCTCAGTGTGAATTTGACAGCTTAAGCCCCATGATTGAAATAAGTGGCTAATAAAAACGGACTTTCTTATGGCTCCTGTGCCTAATTGTCAATGTAAAAGTGTGGCTGCGGGCAGAAGCTGTGGCCAGACCTTTAATTCTGGATGCTTTTTATTTAATCCAACTTGTTGAGTTACTACGCTCCAGAAATGTAATTCATTTATTAATAGTTATATTAATATTATGTAATGGCATAAGAATGCAAAGAAGCGGTATGTCAGTTGCCTTTTAATTCTGTGCAGTTCTTGTGTAGAAGGCCTCACTCGCTTCGGTGCCTAAAAATCAATTGTAACTATAACGGTTAGAATTGTTTATATATATTTACCTGAGAAGGAGCTCTTGTTATGTCAGTTTCTTCTAAAAGAAGATTATATTATTATTTTAATTCTCAGGGTTCAGAAGATTTTAATATCTGCAATTTGGAGTTGTGTATTTTGATGATTAGGCTGTTCAACTGGGTACATCCAAAGATCAGGCTACATACAGTCCTGAGCATCCTCCCTATGTAAAGTTTACAAAGAACGTTCGGAACTACCACATTGCCTATAATACAGGTGGCCGACTGTGGTTAAGGGAGACCTTTGGAAGGATAACAACCTCTCCCAATGGTGTACATTTGTCGGCTACTGGAACAATAATTTCTGCGCTACTCACTTTAACGATAAAGGCAGAATCTTCCATTTATCATTAAAGTGTGTACCCAGCTTTAGATTTAGTTATTTTTTATTTACTATCCTATAATATTTTATACCGTAGATCTATGAATTAATTTGTGCAAAATACTTCCATTGTATAATGTGGAATTTTACCTCTTGACCTTTAACACCAAAATGTAATACTGTACATATAAACATACTCTTGTGTTAAGTTGTACATGTAGGGGAATGATATGGATTCACTATAGTTGAAGGAATCGTATTCTTTTTACCTTAAAATTGGAGGCAGAATGGCAGCTGCCACATATACTCATAATTAAAGTCTTAAATAAGTACATTTTTGATTGCTTTGGTTTCTATATCATTTTGATATAAACATATTGAGTTATATTTGTAACATTTGTATTCAGTTTGATTAGCTATCATATACCCTATTTGATTTGTTTGTACATGCCCTTAGCCTTGTTTACTGTCAGTGCCCGGGATTATCACTGATTAACGTATTCCCATATCACAGACACAGCTCCACGCTATGCAATGCTCAGTCCCCTGGACACTTTCTGATTGGTGTCTACATATAGTGCAATAAAACAAAGATGGATTGTGCATTGTTCTCTGTTGGGATAGACTGACACATAGATCAGCATCTGCGCCAAGATGTTCCTAATTAAACTGTTACCATGGGCAGGAGGATTAAAGGAGCTTCTGCTGTTTTATCTGTTCACAATCCATATTTTCAGTTTTTATGGTTATCAGCATGACGACCCAGCTGTAGAAATTATTTCATGTTGTTCTATATTTGATTGATAATATTACTAAGTTGATGGCCATTTCAGTCTCATGTTCTGTCAATAAAATAAAAAGCTACATTACTTACTAACTGCATTACATAACATACATTACATTACTAACTGCCAACATTCTTTGCCCTTCTTAGTTACTTACTGTCTATGGACTTCCATGGCAAAATTGAGTAAACAACAGATCTCCAGCTTTTGAAAGATTTCATGTCATGATCCACAAGAATTGGTTTCTGCAAATGTAAATCATCTGTAAAGCAGTCTGTTCTAACATCCCAACATTCCATAGACAATTGGTGACCCAATAATTGCAGCCATAAGTAACCTATTTCTGGTATTGTGTTTGACAAGACAACAAATGACAGCCTATTCTGACTACATTACATCCGTGGGGAGGGCTTTTAAATATGCCTGTTTCCTTTCGATTAAAAAAGTTTATTGATATGTATAAGTTTAGACTTCTTGCTTAGCTCCTACAAGCTTATGTGAAAGTTTTTATGCAAGATGCTGGTATATTATTATTACAGAGAAATTTTCACAGGGAAATGTTCAGTCTAGGGTTATTCTCTTGGGCTGGTCACTAAGCACATTCTATTGACAACTATAGGAAGCAAATGGTTGTGTTTTGTTTCTGTTCTTTATCATTGTAATTTTCCCAGAGGGCATTTTCAGTAATCACCATGTATGACATTTATTGCTACAGACTGTAGAGTAGCTCAAAGGTAGTTTTCATTCTAGCTACCCAAAAGGCCCATTGTAATCTGACCCAAATGATCAAAAAGTATAGAGTTTGCAGGGTGCATTAGTGTAGCTGCATGCCAAAAAGGATCTGGTTTAGGCACACCATACAGTGGTTGATGTGCCAATATTCTTAGCCCAATCATTTTGCGATCAACAATCAATCGCAAAATTAACATTTCAATCCAGACCAGGGAATGTTGTGGGAACATTGGCAGGTATATCTAATAATCGTCCCAATATATAATCAATTAATGGAGTGGCATCATTTTGTCATTGACTATTTAAAAATATATTTCTCTGGCAAGATTTTGGATGATTAGATTGACATTTAGAGTTGGGTTGTGGATGTGTTTTGTTTGTTTGAAATAGTAAGAGACTTGTAGTGTTTATAACAGGTGAATACAGATATTTGTGATTTTCTTATATATAAAAAATTCTGAACTTATGTATATTATACATTGTACATTCTGTATATTGTGATAGAGCAATGCTTTAACAGTAAAGAGCACATCAAGCCTTGTAACAAAAGAATTGTATTCTTACCACAAAGGTACAATCAAACCGGCTGAAGCCAGTTGCTAAAATAAGAGGGAATAACTGTTTAGGTCAAAGATCTTTTAGCAAATACATATTTAAATAAATCAATAAACACCCTGCTTTGTGTACTCTGAGTATGTTCAGTACGCATTTTTGGATTTAATGTGAATGCCAAAAGGTGCCTATGCCAATGACAAAACCATCTTGTAAGGATTCAGTACAAGCTTTCCGACTTATGAAATGGGATTGCAACAATCCTCTCCAAAATGCCATCTAAATAGCATGAAAATGCAATTTCCCTTTGAGAAGGTTTTAAGACACTCATATGAAAAGTGACACCACTTTACACTGTTCAGTGTCAGCATTATGTGATGTGTTGCTCATATCTGACATTAATCCATTAAGCGTGTGAGGGTCATTCATTTTCTTCATAAAGACATTAAATACCATTATTGATTTCTGTTCCATCAGCAAGAGATGCCAGGCTTCCTTGAGTATAGTTTATAGTATATTTCTACCCAAAATAATCAGGAATCAGGATTTGGGGGATTGGTTTACAATAAAAAAAAACTATTTTGTATCCTACTTTTTATTGTAATTCAATTGCCTAGCTTATACTCAAATATAATCAACCCCAGTATAAGCAGAGGTAATTATTTTTACCTAAAAAAGTAGTAAAACTGATTAACTTGAGTATAAGCTGAGGGTAGAAATTATGACCACTACTGCCTTCTGATTCCGTATTGTTTTTAGGCTTTAGTTGCCCTTTAAATTGACCCTAAATTATCGGTGCCAATATAATAAGCCAAATTCACTAACCCCTCAATTCCTTAGCAGTCCAAAAGTTTGGAAACTAACAGGGAAATTCAATAAAAGTTCTTATCATTTAAAATGGTGCTAATTTTGCACCAACCAATCAGAACTTATTTAACATTTGAAAGCTAACATCTGATTGGTTGGGGCAAACTTAGCACCATTTTAAACGATAAGAACTTTTATTGAATAACCCTGTAGGTTTGGAAACAACTTTGGTTGCTAAGAGTTGCATTTTCTAAACATCTGGAGAATCAAGGTTCAACAAACTGCCCACCTCTAAACACCCCCCCCCCCTAAAAGAAGAGGCACTTTGTCTTACCTGCTCCACTGTCAGGAGAGTCAGTTCTTCCTTTTTCAGTCCTTCCAGTCCTCGATTAAGGCATGTCCAGGCAGAGAGGAGGGATAACTTATGTTCCGATGTTCCCGCGACTTTGTGGACGCTCGTGCACGCTCGTGCTCCTGACTGCTCTGGTTTACTAAAAGGAAGGTAATTAATTCCTGTGACCAGAATATAAGCCGAGGTTAGCTTTTATGGGTCATTTAAAAAAGTAAACACCTTGGCATATACTCAAGTAAATACGGTATATCCCGAACGGAAACTGTTTCTAGTACATAACAATCAGTTTGTATTTTTGTTTTACATAAATTAGCAGAAAAATGCTTTATTGCTAAATGCTATACAGTAAAATATCAGCACCTCTAGTGGTCATAAAAGAATTAAACATTTGGGAATTCCTTTAGGTAAACAACACTCTTGTTTTTTGAGTATGTATGCATGCATATAGCCACCGTGTTTTCAGTCCAGCCTTCCATACTGGTACATGTAACCAAATTTTCTAAAAAGTAAGGTCCACGTTTAAATTAAAAAGAAATGTAACAGGATTACGGGATAAACCCTTGATGTTGGATACTACAAGGAATCAGCTTTATTCTGCATGGACAAAAGGTGATACTGGTAATGCAGTCTGACACTACTGATTCTATTTTTTTCTCTGTCCGGAGGTTATAGCTGTAATGGAAAGTATTCTCACATAAACTGCTGTTGGTCAGGCACACATTAGACACAGAAATACAGAAAACAGAGCACAATGATTTGTGTGTCAGCATATTAAAAGTCAAGCTAGTTCAGCATTACATCTTTATTAAGTTATTAAAGTATCTGGTGTATCTGGTGTCGTGGTCAATAGATAGCTGAATATATCAATTTATATATAGATATAGATAGATATATGTGGACACTCCCCCTTGTAGAAATAACATATATTATCAGTTGAACACCCAGTAGACCCTAGTAGGTGCAACCAGATAAGTAAATATAAGTCATTAAAGTCCAGTGCACTCGTGGTACTTCAATTAATGACTTTAATTGGCTACATAACAAACTGGCAACGTTTTGGCCCTGAATTTTATCAAATCAAGGCTCATTTGGCTTATCAAAGGACTAATTTATTAAACTTTTAAGGGGGCGTGCCCACATTTTGGATCATGTGTATGTGTGTGTGTATATATATATATTTATTATATATATATATATATATATATATATATATATATATATATATATATATATATATATACACACATACAATATATTGTTTAGAAAATTTAGAAAATGTAGAATAGCCACTAGCCACTACATTTTGACGTTGCTAAGCTAAGCAATTTGTTCTGAGAGCTTATTGTGGGCAGTTTCAGGATACCTACTTATTGGTAATTAGAGTTTAATGTAACTACATTTGAAGAGTTATTATCATGTATTATGTGGGTGAGAGTTTTGAAAACAAAATGCATCCAGGAAAAATTATTTTTTTTTAAAAAGGGGACAGAAGGCACAAAGAATCGCATTGTAAGTTTCAGCACTGAGCACTATTTTTTTCAAATTACTGGTGCATTTGGAATCTCAGTATTCCAGATAATAAATATATACTTCCCATTTTATTGAGACTTCTGCAGAAGTCAGCTGAATGTCAACAAAATGATGTGATGTGCAATTTTCAAACATGATCACTCCCTAAAATAAAAGACACCCCTGGTGGAAAGGCTTTACCAGCTGTTTTACAAACCCTTTTTAAAATACCGATAGTGTTGACAGAGTTGCTCATTTTAACTCATCTTGTACCATTTCTGTACCAGATTGTAAAGATTAATGATGTATTATTCTATACTAGCTATACATTAAATGTTATTGTGTTTGGTTTTGGAGTAATGAGGCAGTAACACCACAAGGCCTCTATAAAAGCCTGTAAAAAGTCATTTGTTATCAACCTCTTCCCTTTTATCTGATCATTGTTTTTATGTAGTTGTATGTAGGCATCATCATAATACTGAAGCAACTTTGCCAACATAAAAATTGGAGAGCTTATCAAACTGCATATTGTCCAGTGACTTTGTGTCCTTTATGTTTCTTTTGTTACAAGTCATTGCTAATTCCATGAACTAAGGGAGCATTTTGTTACGTAAAGAGTTTTTCATGCTGAAATGGCAAAAAACCAAAACAAAAAAAAGACCAATCTGGTACTGTTAAAGAAAGAATGTTTTTTTATTCCAGGGTAAATGTTAACATCTCTTCTTTAATTAGTATCTTTTAATTATAAACTTTTGGGAATGTTAGAAGTCAACTGTGTACTACCCACTGATGTGGAGAAATGAAATCCAAATGAGGAGACTGTTTCATCAAGGTTGAAGTTTAAAGGTCACCAACAAAAATCAATTATTCCCAGCAATATTCTTTTAATTAAATAGGCACACAGCTAATTGCTCTGATCTCCAGATGAAGATACAAAGGAAGATCAACTGAAAATTAACTTTTAGCATTTTGCAGGCAGTAATAATCAAAATACCTTCCCAAATGGTTCAATTTGTGATGTCTTTTCTTCTTCAGGCTTAAATCAGAGGAGGCTTTTTTCAGTGGTAATGGGGGAAAAACCTGGCCCGATACAGCCCTTAATGTTTAACTTCCAGACTGCTAAAGATATGAAATAGCTCTCAGAGTTTTAGGAGGACTAACCCTAGCAGTCAGGGAGATGTTTAAATACTTAGCATTTTTATGCTCGTTACGGTAAATTTTTTAATCTGGTATTTTCATTCTTTCTGCCATCATTCATTTTAGGTATATTTCCCCCTTGTAGCTTTTCTTTCTTTTTTTTCAGTTTGCCTTTGTTCATATCTTTTTTTAAAAGTGAAACTTCAGGTTGCACAGAAAAGAAACCAAGGAACGCAATAATGCCCTGCTTTCAAGTGTCAGTTCTAAGAGCATTTTTACAAAAGCAACACAATCGCAGCTTTCAGGTTAGCAAAATGGATGAATAAAATGATGATCTAATGGCATAGAGAGGGAAAAATGCATACCTTTTCTTTGTGAATTTAGAATTAAAACTAATTCTGGGGAATCAAGAGGATATATCTAAAAAGGGTCCCTGTGCTGTCAAGAGGAAAATGGGTGGAATACATTTTAAACATTGTGTCTATTATAAAGTGCCTATTTCAACAGATTTTTATTATAGGAAACCTATATTTTCTTAGACAGGCAATACCTGGCACTTCAATAACTTAAACTCATTGTGGAATTTAGACAGTCAAAATGAAAAAATGTCTGGTACAACCAAGTTCTTTGAAGCCCCTGTACATCTATTTACAAATAGAGGTGGCCGAACTTTCGAACTATATGGAAAGTTCGAAAGTTCGAAAACGGACCCATTAAAGTCAATGGGAGTCAAATAGTTTGAAAAGTTTGAATGAAATACAATTAAAATATCAATGGTAACTTAATGTAAATGGCTGTGGGAAATGCTCTGTGGAACATGTTAGAATATCCAGGACTTTCGAAAAATCGATTTTACTCTCACGCGCGCTACTTTTGAACTCTCGTTTTCGAACATTCGATAATTATCCCATGAACAACTTGCAGATTCGATAATTTGATATTTACTCGCATATAGGTATAATAGACATTTTACTCGTGGATTCGATATTTACTCGCGAATAGGTATGATAGACATTATACTCGCGGATTCGATACTCACGTATAGGTATAATAGACATTTTACTCACGGATTCAATATTTACTCGCATATAGGTATAATAGACATTTTACTTGCGGATTCGATATTTACTCGCAAATAGGTATAATAGACATTTAACTCGTGGATTCGATATTTACTCATGTATAGGTATAATAGACATTTTACTGGCAGATTTGATACTCGCGTATAGGTATAATAGACATTTTACTTGCGAATTAGATTTTTACTCGCGTATAGGTATAATAGACATTTTACTCACATATTCACACACCTCGAATGTTCGAACACTCGATAATTATCGAAAGTCCAGAAAATATCGAAAGTCTGAGAAATCCGGGTCCGGGACAATTCGAGAAGTCCGAGTCCGTTTGAACTCGAATAGTCCGGCTCGAACTCGGGTTCGAGTTCGAGTTCTAGTCCATCTCTACTTACAAACACAGCTGATACCAAAAATCTTAAACATAAGTACTGCAAGCTATAACAGTTTATTTAATAAGAGGAGCAAAAGTTTGCCTGTACTGTAGATTTGCCTCAGCCTATCAGATGTTACCATTTTACTGGCCTACTATAATTAGAAAACATTTAGATAACATCAGATTGGTTGCTGCAGATTTACAGCATGAGCGACATTTGGCACTACTTATTAAATAAGCCCTATACAAGTACAGATAAAATTGCCTTTCAATTGTTTCCATAGTTTCTGTCTCCTACTGCATCCAGCTCAATGTGACAGGATATAACCAGCCTTATTTATGACTATAAACCCATCCTGGTGATTAGGCTTATTAAGAGGCAGCAGGAGGTCCTACTGTTTTAAAATCTTCATATTAAGTAAAGCTTGTTTTCATAATATTCTAACATGGTATTGTGGATTAATTTAATAAGACATAGCTCTTGATTAGAGAGCAATTACGTTACAATGCAGTCAGATATTTAGAATTTTAATAGGTCTCTGACCTAGAATGACCAATGTATTTTAATGATATTATATACTATATATAAATATTTTTTAATATCTTAAAATATACCAGCTTCACTTCAGGGTGCAGTTATTGCAGCTGAATTGAAGTTGAGTTAATAAAATCAAGGAAATGGGGAAATTCGAAGCACCTGGCCTGGATTAAAGCACCACAGGATAGTGGCAGCAGGGCTATAAACAATCATTCAGTAGACTAAGAACTTTAATATTTTTTGCAGGGAAATGTATTACTAACACTGTTTTTTTTTTTGAGATTTTATTAACTATTAAAGCTCCGCCCTGTAAGCCGCCATGATAGAATTTTAGTCCTAAGTATTACGTTTGCCTTTGACTTTGAGATTTTATTTCAGCTGATAGACAGTTTATATAGTTTTTCACTAATGTGTTCATGGATAGGAATTTATAAACCACTGCTGTTTGGTGAGTATTGATCTTTTCAAAATTAGGGTGTAATATTAAGCTTCATATGAAAAAGTAAACAAAAGGATTAGCATTATCTAAGTTCTACCATGGTAACATGGAAACTACCCAGAAACCTCTCCTCCCCTTAATTGTAAATAGAAAAGGAGCTCTAGACTTAACTCTCCTGTTACTTGATTTCTAAAGGTTTGTACACACGTGCGATCGCGGGTGCCGACCTGTGACACACGATGTGAACGAACGAGCGTTTCGTGCAATAATTGGCCCATGTATGAGCATTTTATTGGACGAAATGGGCGCTTGTTCAAGAATCCGCCCAGCGGATCCGGCAACGATCTCCAAACGAACGGCTGTTTCAGCCGATAAAGTGCCCATATATGGGCCGATTATCGCCCGAAGCGCTCGTTCATACACATTGTGCATCGCAGCACCTGTGATCGCACATGTGTATGAACCTTAAGGATGGGTACATGCTTTACGGTATTTTCAGTGTGTATGGTCGGCCAGACAGAAATATCGCATGATGTGGGTGCTGAGAAAGAGGTGATCAGACCTGTCGGTAAATTATGGGCGATTGTGTGATTCCCTATGGGACCGCATGATCGGCCGTGCGAACTGGTGGGCTGACTGGAGGACACTGATGCTGCGACGACAGTCATTTGTCCCGGCCGAGCGCTTGCTATTAGCGAGCTTGGTCGGGACAAAAAGCCCCTTTGTGTGTACCCAGCCTAAGAAAAAAGTTAATTTTGTTGATACTGGGTGTAAAAGCCTTTGTTTGTATTTAAATCCAATGCCTTTAATAATGTTTAATACACTGCATATTGTAGATTCCTAACTGTTTCACAGAATTGCGCAAAGCTTCATGGAGAACTGAAGACTAGATGTGGATTATTTAGTCAGTTCCTACAGTTTAGAAATAATGAACTGAAAAATCCAGTACGTGTTTGCAAATATCCAATCGAATGGTGTACTTCGGCTTTCTTATCAAGTTGATACTGTATGTCAATAATCCATTGTTGTGAGTTTGCTAATCCTTAAGAAAGACCTTCTTATTGAAAGTCACAAATTAAGAGCTTTGAATGAATAACCTTTATATAAGTGGAATTGTAAATGTAGAAGTGTATTAAGAGGCTTGATAAAGAGTTATCCTCTATGGATAATATTTGCTTTTTTATTTTAGGTTTTAACTGGAACACCAGAAAATGATTTACTGTCAGTTATCCTATGTTCTTGTCATTTACAGTACTTTTGTTTACTAATAGTATTTCCCTAAGCTATCTGGGCAGGCACAGTACTTACAGAAACACAATATCATCTGTTGCTTATCGCAGATCTATTTGCAAGCTGTTGTACAGTAAAACAAAAGAATATTCAATTTATCTCCCACAAGATATCATGACTGGGCATTGTGTGCTGCGTATTGCGACAGAGGGATCAGAAAGATCATTCCTGCAAATGTAGAAATTAAAATAAAGATAACTCATATTTAGACAACTGTACGTAATAAACGTAAATCGCAAACACATATACTGAATGTGGGACTAGATATACAAGGATATAAGTACTAGGAATGCAATGTATTTAATACTTTATCAAGTATTATCAAGTCTTTTCAGTGCATTTCTCAAATGGTGGCAACTTTACTAAAGGTGTTCATACACATGCGACTTTGGTTGCTAATTCACAATCAAATTCAAATAGCACCTCCCCCTATTCTATATAGCTCTGGAAAAAAGGGAATGTTTGAGGGGAATTGCAATATCAAGTCTATCATGGAACGAATTACATAAAACATAATAAAACTGGGTTCAAATACCCAAATTTTGTTCTTTCTAAACATTTACAGGGAGATTCAATAAAAGTTCTTATCATTTAAAATGGTGCTAATTTTTCCCCAACCAATCAGATGTTAGCTTTCAAATGTTAAATAAGATCTGATTGGTTGAGGCAAAATTAGCACCATTTTAAAAGATAAGACCTTTTATTGAATAACCCTATTAGTTTAATAAGTAATACAATGCATATAGTATGTTTGAAAAAGGAAACATTTTAACAAGTCGATAAAATGTATTTCCACTGTAGTTTGTGAGCTGAATATTGTGGTTTTGATGTAAGCAAGCCAAACTAAGATGGAACCCACCATATAACTGGGTACTAATACATCTCTGGATTTCCACAGTTAAGTGATCTAGGGAGGGAGAACATCTATTTCCAAACAATAAACTCCTGGTGTAATTTCTCATTACATATTGCAAGAGATAGGATATTTTATGAGGGTGCAGAGAGCTGGAATATGGGAAACAAATAAATGGCACCCTCATCTCTGTCTTTGAACTAAGTTTTGATGGATAAATAATGATTTTTTTTTTCTAGAATATACATTCTATAAATTAATATTTTTTCTGAGAACCAATGCGGAATGGTACCTGGAGAGAGACTAATGCTTTGGAAATAGAAAATATGACGTGAAGCCCTTATGCATTATAACAAGTCAATATTAATTTGATTTATCTCATGCCTGGAAGAGATTTCAATCACCATTGTCTCACACAATTAATGAAAATCTCCTGAAGATTCACAACTTTATGGGTTGTGACGTTTGTAAAAAAAAGTTCACAACTTTATAAAAAATTTTGTTTGCACGGAAACTCTTTGTTTTAACAATGACTCACATTTTTATTTAATGGTTAGAATCCCTTTTTTTAAATTCCATTAGTCTTTAATATATGAAGGCTGCCAACCATGAATATCATTGTACATTACCGACTAACAATAGACTTGACAGGATTCAATATTGCACCTGTGTTTTACAATATCTAACCAGTGTCGGACTGGCCCACGGGGTTACAGGGGAATCCCCTGATGGGCCCACAGCCCACTCATGAAAGAAAATGGAGAAATCTGCCTGAATTTAAATACAGAGTCAAAGGGACAGTAATAAATGTGTTTTATTAAACAAAAGAAGCCGGTAGGAGTAAGACAAATATTTAAATGTGTGATAATATGAAATGTTAGGTGGGCCCCTAAACTCGTCCTGGTGGGCCCCTGGTCTCTAATTTCCTGGTGGGCCAAAACACCCAGTCCGACACTGTATCTAACTGCAATATGTAGCCATTAAGAGCTTTTATTTAAAAACAAATTTCATTTTGTAAGTTACTGTTTTTAGATTGTACTTGTATTACCGATTAAAGTTTATGTTAAGTTAATGACACGTGTCTAACATTTTTAAAGGAGAAATAAGCAAAACATTGTTGAAGTTGGTTTCTGTTTAGTTCTCCTTTAAAGCCAGGGTAAAGACACAAAGCATCTGCCTTATAGTCTCTTGAGTAGCCCTGGAGAAGAAACCTATAATTACAGTATTTAATCATTCTTAATTAGTGTAATATTTACTTTACTTAGGGGTTCTTGTACTATTGCACTAGTGCGACAGCAATGCAGCGTGTTTCACACACGTTATTGTTTGTTTCAGTTGCGATTTTGGCAACAATCTGTTTTTCATTTTCACAAAAAGTGTGATTACCTGTCCTCCAAAAATGGATTGCAGGGCATACAGTGTGGCCATTCACATTGTAAAGTACTGGCATATGATTCTGACATGCTAACGGATTACTTAAAGGACAATTATACTCACCTTTTCCCCGATCCATAGCTGCATAGTACCCAGGATGAGGACCTAAAATCGCTAAGTCCTCACACTAGGTACTTTCCCTAACTCCTGCTTCGGCGATCTGCTCGGTCCATCCTCTCTAGCAGTGCAGCCAATTGGAAGACATGCCTCCTTGCAGAGTGTGTCTTCCTATTGGCTGCAATCATGATCTGTCACTGAAGCAGGAAGAGCAGAGAAATGGAGCTAACGCCGAAGCGGATTTTCATTAAGTATTGCAGGAGTTAGGGAAAGTACCCAGGATTATTTTGCTCAAAAATGTAGAGTAAAGTGATAAACAGGGCTGTCTAACCTGCAAACCTTAAAGCTTTTGCTAAACAGTTACTGTAGTTCTAGCATCCCCTTAGAACCTTTGGCTGCTAAGACTTGTAGTTCGGTAATAACTAAAGGTCTGTCGGATGAAGAACTGTGATCATAAAATCCAAGCTTTCTCGTCTTCAGGCCTGTATTTTGTTCACTGAAACCTGAGCATAGATGTGTTATTAATGCGTTATGACAAGGCTTTTGACTTTCAGGACAGAGAGGTTCTAGCTATCCTTTTCCAGTTTATAAAAAAAGATAATGGAAGAAAGCAGATTGGAAAGCATTCCTCATACATCCTCTAAGTGCTCCTCCTATTCAGCCTGGTCCAGAGAGAGAGCAGCAAAGCTTCAAGTGGCAGAGTTAAACATTGTCCCTTTTAAAATGCCTGAATACATTTTCCGGACACTGATCAGTGCACTGCCAGGCTCATGGTTATTTGTTTATATTTCACCTTGGTTCTGTGCAGTGCTGACCTAGCTAATCTGCCGCACACGTAGGGGGAAAAAAACGATTTAAAATTCATAGTCAGTGTCTTCCTCTTACAAAGAAAAGGAACAAGAGCTTAAGGTTACTTTCCTGCAATAGGAATGGTTCTCTTTTCTCTTCCATCTGGCACATGCATTAAAATCATTCATTACAAGGCAGAGATGGCAAACCTGGAGCCCTCCTGCTATTGCAGACTTACAAATGGCAGAATCCTGTGACGGTGCTGTTAACTGGGTTATAGATACAAAGAACCAAAATTCCAACTTAAAAGTTTAATGGATTTATTAGAGCGCAAAGGATACAGTACCAATAACAGTGGTAAGTAATAAAATAACCCTTCATTTTTTTTCCTGCAGCTCCGTAGTTATCTGTTCCTTCATTACGTTGGAGAGCACTGCGTTCTAAACACCATACTTTAAGGTTTTATAGTTTGGCCTTCATTTACTTCAAATTCTAGCAGTTCACGGTACTAGGCTCATTTTGAAAACGGGATGTAATTACAAGAGTGCTATCTTATGCTTACCGATTGCTTTTTTGGAACAATTTAATCATCATTACTTGTGGATACTGTAAATTGAATATCTCTCTTCTAATTACATTAAACTCGAGGGTTGCATCTGCTTAGATTTCCAAATACCAAAAGTTCACGTTTTACTGTCAAGAAGAGAGCTGTTCCCGTATCTGATCTGAAAGCTGTGCTTTATTGCATTATATCGTCAGGTACAAGCTGTGAAGGATACATGGTAATTAGCTATTTAATGAGAAGCCTTAGCATAATAGACTGTCGGATGGAAGGTATTATATAGAAGTTAGTCTAAATTGGATTTTTCTTAGACTGTAACTAGTTGATTACATTGATATTGGGTATTAAGGCCTTGCAGGGAATACATAGTGAAAGGGAAACTAACATCTTCAAAGAAACATTAATGCATTTGTTCCTTATTGTCTAAAAACTGCAATCTGAATGATTAAATGTATTGTAGTGTGAGTACACACCTCGAGATTTTTCGTCCCCATCGACCGTTTGCCACTAGCGAGCCCTTCGACTGAGCTGAAGCACTGTGGTTTGTGAAAAAACCAGCTACAGCTAAGCCTGTGTTCCATAGGGGACCACAGGGTTCCGGACATTTGGTCATGGCTGCCCCCAAACCATACAATATTTGGGGGCTGACCAATTTTTGGCCTGAAAATTGCATGGTGTGTACCTTCGAGGCCCACTGGCCAAGCATGTGTTTCACACGAAACAAACGGATGATGATCGCACATGTGTATGTGTTCAGTCAGGCATCATTTGTTAATTTGCCTGGCAGATTAAGGACTGAATGCATACACACACAATATTATCTGAACCATCCATTCGCATTACATGTGCCATGCAATCAGGCACCAGGCCTTGTCCACACAATTGTACATGTGTATGTGGCATAACTAATCAGTGGTGTAACTACCGCCTCCGCCACCCCCGTGGGGGGCCTGGACAGTAAGAGGGCCTGCCAAACCCTCTGCGATCAGCTAAAGGAAACATACGCACGATCAGCTGTTTAAAAGACCAGAACCGACGGTGTCTGAGCTTTATCAGGACTCTGTAGCACATTTTGTGAATGATCGCAAGTCGGACGAACGCTTATGTCGGCATCACGGTCGAAAATATTAAGCAGATCCTGTCTGTCATTTTTCAAACGTCTGTCATGTGTGTACCCAGCTGAACATTAAATTGGAGGTTTATTTTTATAGCTATTAGCTGATGGGGGCCTGGTGCAAAATACACGTATGCAGATATTACTTTAAATTCCAGTTTTCAGTGTGATTACCACTGTGTTCTGGAAATCAATACAGCTAAGCAAAAAAAAATTATTTGCTACACTTGCCCTAAAAACAAGTGGTTAAAAAACAGAATAGTATTGATTGCTCGCCAAGCTTTACTTACACTTTATGAATGGCTAGCTCAGAAGCATAGCCCTTAGGACATGTGCTGCTCAGTATAAAAAAAAAAAATCAGGTTAATTACTTGGTCAGCTATTATTTAAAGCAACTATTTAATGAAAGATGACACTGTAGCTTTAAGTAAAGCTTGTTTATATAGTGAAAAAAGATCAGTGTTTAATTAGTTACCTGGACGCTTATTTTAGTATTGGATGTCTGTTCAGCTCTAATGGCTCTGTAAATTATTATAAGAAAACAGGGATTGTTCCAAGGAGAGATTTGATTGATTTTTACTGGTTATTGTCACTGTTCATTTAAAAGCTGTGTACAGTTTTTTTTTATTCCATCTCTATGGCTTTGTTATAAATTCCCAAACCTATTCACAGCTTTAAGTTTTCTTTTTGTAAGGTAACGACTTATTTTCCCAGGGCACCCCCTGTAGTCTCCCTTTATAGCCCCTAATAAAAACCTGCCTAGACAGGACAAATTGGCAAGAGGTGGGACGCGAGGATTACAGCAGCTCATTCAGAGGAACAGAGGGAAAATAAGATTCAGGGAAAATATTTGTATTCAGACCCTCTGCACGTTTTTTCTACTAGATTTCCTGTAATATATGGATATTTGCACACGACAGTCGTTATTTCTACTATAATCTTACATTTGTTACATACTGAATAGGCATTGTGAATGCTTTTTTGGGGGCTTTTATTGGGTTAAATATATATATATATATTTATATATATAGTTATTTGGCTTGAAAAAGGGACCTAGAAAGGTACCGAAACGTTGCCTACACTATGATGTATTGAACACAATAAAGATTTGGATGAATAAGACCTGAGAGTGCGTTGAATCCAACAACTATTGCCTATATATATATATATAACTTTAACTTTAGTGCAGGTAATCACCCTTCGTTGCTTGCATACTTGTTCGTGATATCTAATTAATTTATGCTTATATGTATAGTTGAGTGCTGGAGACTTCTGTGTAATATATATATATATATATATATATATATATATATATATATATAATTATATGACCTGATAGCACTCCACACACTGGATCACTCTGCCCGGGTGTATCTCCATACGTAATAAATCCTCCACTGATTGAAAGCACTCCACGGGACTTGTTTAGCAAAAAAATATCAAAAGTTTATTCCATATATCAATGCGTTTCAGCCTCCATACAGGCCGTCATCAGGATCACGACCTGTATGGAGGCTGAAACGCGTTGATTTCCATGCAAGCAGAGGGCCTGGAGACTGCCGCAGAGGATAGAGGGAAGGTAAATACATATCGGGGCACTTTCTAAGAATTTTATTACGGCGGTTGGGGCTGGGTGATCAATATGTATAATATATGAAAAGTTTAAAAAAGGGCTGGACATGCCCTTTAAGTAAGCCTAAGGGCTATACCACACCACCGCGTTTTAATGAGCATTCCAGTCGTGCGTTAAAAAGCCACACTACACTCCTGAAAAAGTTGGCAGTCCTTCCTCTAGTTTTTATTTTAGTTTTTTAGGCTGTGGTGTGGTTTATTCCTTAATACACCCATCTGCATTCCAGTACTCATATCTTTCTCTTGCAATAATTTGACAATATTAAATGAGTAAAGGTAGCCATTCAAATGTGAATTTGATGCAAATTCATGGTTGCTTGCATTGGAATCTGCTTGTGAAAAACTATTTGAAAATACATTCCCTACATCCTGTGACCACACACCCCAATGCTTTCAGCTTGTGACTACACAGAGAAGCTGTTATGTCTAGAAGGAGAGACCAAGGTGCCAATAGTGATTTTGTCAGCATTGGGATCAGTCATTTTTGAGCAAAACATGTAACCAACAATTGGCAAATACTGATCAGATGGGATTTGCTGACAATCAGACAAGTGTATTGCCAGCTTTTAATTTCATTTTTGCCTATGGGACTAGGAGTGACCATTGACACTGCAGATTGCAACATTAATGGATTACAATAGCAAAGTAATATAATTGGCGGGATGCTATAGTATCCTTTTGTCAGTATTACATATAAAGCATATTAATTGGCTGAATTGGGCTATGTGGGTTTTGAATGAACTGCTTAACAATCAATAAAAAGGTATTTACACCAGTTGCCCACAAGGAAGGCAATAATATAGATTGGTTGACTCTGAACAAGCTTACCAATCAAGCATTTTGGACAGAAGACATAAGGCCTACCAAAGAAAATGCTATACTGTAATACCTTTAATATAATACATAAACAGTCTTTGCCTGAAATGTGTGCAAATGCTAAAATAAGAGAAATATATATTTTTTGTAGTGTTCAAAATAGCACAATAGGATTTAAAAGTAGACTTTCTAGTGCATATAAATGCATGACTAAATTGTTAATGTAACACATTGATCTCTCACAAACTGTTAAAATAGAATGTTAATTCAACACTCGTTTGGAAAAGCTGTTAGTTTAACACTTTACTTTTATTGCAAGACACTAGCCTCCCTGAGTACTGATAGAATCATCATACGATAAATAGCCTAAGCTATAGCAAAGCTTGCAAAACAAAATTACATTCCTATTCTGTCATTACTGTTGTTTTCGACCCATGTGTATGAAAACCACCTCATTTGGTCGTGCAAAAGTTCCACTACTTGCAAAGGCAGATGATGATGACCTGGACCCCTTTTTTACCTGACTTAAATACCGTTGAGAACGAGTAGGTCCTTTATAAATGTAAAAGATATTGTTAGGGATTGGAAAGAATAACATTTGGCAGACTGTTGTTGCTGCTTGTGTAAAGCTGGGTACAAACAAGAAGATTTTTTGAGCAAACTGACCATTATTTTCATATATCGGTCGGTCAGGCTGAAAACTTGCCGTAGTCCGATGTCTGTCAACCGTTCGCCTGGATCACTGCTGATCGTGCGATTGCCTATGGACCTACACAATCTGTCGATGTAAACTGTTGCCGTAGCAATTTATGCCGTGACCAACAGTGATTCGGCACGGCCAATTGCTCGCTTGTGGCCAATAGAGATGCCTAAAACTGGTAAGTTTTGTTCCGTTTTCGGATTTACGTATTTCAGGAAAAACCCGAAGATCTGAAAACGGAACGTACTTTCGAAGGTGTACGAGGTTATGCATGTCTTTTATTTGTTACCCTTACCATAAATAGGGAAAGGATTTATAATTGAATTTCCTAATTCCCAAATTTGTCATGCGTATAGCATTACTTCCCCTGGGAAAGATAAAAGGCATCAAGCAAAAACAAATCTTGAGAAATAATATTGCCCACAAATTGTGTGTATAGTATATTTGAATATATACTCCATCCTAAAAACAATATAGAAGGCTACATGCCTTGGTTCCACCACAAGATTTGGTATTGTGGTCTAAGAGACAATGCACACAATGAGTACTTTATATGAACTACGGTATATGTACAGTATATACACACAATGAGTACTTTATGTGAATTACGGTATGCATATGTGCATATACGGTATACAGTATGTACCGTATATGCACACAATGAGTACTTTATGTGAACTATGGTATATTTACCGAATATGCACACAATAAGTATTTTATGTGAACTATGGTATATGTACCGAATGTGCACACAATGAGTACTTTATCTGAACTATGGTATATGTACTGTATATGCACACAATGAGTACTTTATGTGAACTATGGTATATGTACTGTATATGCACACAATGAGTACTTTATGTGAACTATGGTATATGTACCGAATATGCACACAATGAGTACTTTATGTGAACTATGGTATATGTACCATATATGCACACAACGAGTACTTTATGTGAACTATGGTATGCATGTGTGCATATATGGTATACAGTATGTACCGTATATGCACACAATGAGTACTTTATGTGAACTACGGTATATGTACCGTATATGCACACAACAAGTACTTTATGTGAACTACGGTATATGTACCGTATATGCACACAATGAGTACTTTATGTGAACTACGGTATATGTGAAGTTTTCTCAGAAAAATGTAAATTCAATCAGCTTCTTTTTTATGTTTAGAAAAACTTTTGTGCTTTTCTACATTAACAATACGGCTTGCCCTCATCATTCTGCATATTTACAGAAATACGATCATTTACTTTAATTGCATGCTGTCCCTGTACCGTATTGGCATATGCTTTCGTGTTTACTGTACACTATGCTGGAACATTTGACCAATTATTAGGCTTTTTATATTGCACTAGGTTCTTAGACAGACTTTTTTGTTCAGTTAAATAAACAGTATAAACCCTAAGGCACAGAATGTTAAAAACCTGCATTACTAGGCCTCCTGTGTTCATTCAGAACCACATTCTCACATAAGTAACCTGTCTAAAAAAGGCAGCTAGAGTCTTTACTGAGCTTTCCTGCTGAGGGTTTGATTTACCCTGCTGATATTCAATATAAGTCTCACAGGGCAGCCAACAGGTTAGGAGTTTAAAACGTGCTTAATGATCACATATTTATCTACTTAGCTTTGCCTTAAGATCAGTAATATAGTTTTGTATTAGCATGATTGCTTAGACAACCTGAATTGTGTGTTGCTCCTGGGTACCTCTGGATATATCTATTGCATGTAAATATTGTGAGCCAAACTAATAAAATACAATAGAATCAAAATCAAAGAAACCATCCAAGGGTTTTATTCTCAGCATGGTTTATATTCCACAGCTCAGTGCTAGAAGTTATTATGCCATAAATTCAGCAAAAATGCTCCTTTCTGCAGGTTTTCTGTTTATAAAAAATGTCTTGTTTTTACCCATGTTCCTTCTGACTATAGATTGTTTTTTTTTGACAGAAAAATTACAACCTTACAGAATGTTGGACTTAAAGGGCATGTCCACCCCCAAAACTAAAATTTAACACATTACTGGCCACATCAAGTAGTTTAAAACAATCCTTACCTTACATTCCTGCTCAAAATAGTTCCCCTGCTGTGCCCCTCCAAAGTCCAGGAAACTGCTGTGTAGGAGCAGTGTGTGACTCATGCTGTGCCTGAGACTTCCTCAACCTCATCAAGGTTGAGGCATGCTCAGTGCAGCCCTCCCTGCCTCTCAGCCAATCACGGACGCGGCTGCCGGTCCCGCCCCCTGCTTTCAATTCCATGAAAGCAGAGGGCCTGAACACTGCAGCAGGGGAGAGAGGGCAGGTAAGTAAGAATCGGGCGACTTTCTAACAATTATATTAATGCGGTTGGGGCTGGGGGAGCATGCCCTACCACATATCAAAAGTTAAATTTCAGGGTGGACATGCCCTTTAACAAAAAGGGAACTTCTTTTTAAATGTAGGCTAAAAACTTGTTATACTGTAATGAAATCCCCTATTTGCTATATAACAACCAAGAGACTGTTTAACCCTTATAGGTCTATGTAATAAAAGTTCTTAACCAATCAGATGTTAGCTTTCAAATGGTAGCTAACATCTTATTGGTTGGGGCAAAATTAGCACCATTTTAATTCTAAGAACTTTTATTACATAGGCGTGTATCGATAGTCTCTTCTTGTCTTCAATGCCTTTAGGAACCCTGATATTGGATAGGGCCTTGTTTCTATTTGCATTAACTTTAGCTTTGTTTAACATGCTTCTCTATCAATGAGTTAAATTGGAGAGAGACACATTAATAAGACACTTTATAAATAAGTAGATTTCCTACAACTGATTCAAACATATAGTCTGTGCAGTCTATGGTCATGAGAAAAATTACAAAAAAAAAATTGCAATTATTTCAAACCAAGATAATGAAATATTTTTCTATGATTTACACGTCAAATCTTATTCATACCTATATAATGTGCAGAATTTCCCCTCCAAACAGTTGTGAGTGTCATTTTGTTGACACAATGCTCACAGTGATCTGCCAATCAAAAGTCTTGGAATAAAAAAGCTACAGTATTTAATGGCTGGGTGCGTTAATAGAAAGAAAACCTTGTTATTATAAGCAGAATTGTTCTTTTTTGAAGTTGGTTTGTTCTGTAGAAATATTTGCTTTTTATCAGTGAGTGTGTATATATGTATTGCACTAATAAGGTTCCCACTTATCCTGTTAGTGAGTTAAGGAACCATTGTTGTCTTTAGAAGAAAAGCTTTACTCATTCATTCTGTCGTTAAAGATATTTATAATACGACTTTACAATGGGAAACTAAGCTAGCAAAGTCATTGTAGCTTATTTGCATTAATATGAACAAGAGGAAATCTCAAGAAATGTCAAAAGTGAAATCTAAAACAATTTTCTTTCTTTTTTCTTATTGTTCAGTAACACATTATTTATATGGGGGTGGGAAAAATTAAGCATTTAAATCCATGACATTGCCATCTTATCATATACTGTATATGTGGCACAAATGTGCTCAGCCACTAGAAATGAATCATACATTGAAGGTGATCAAGAATTCAGTGGCATGTACCACCTACATACACAAAATGAGATTTTGTTAGTTTTTAGCTATGTGCTTTACCTTTGTTTCTTATTATTCATTTAATATAGGCAGCATGGTGGCTCAGTGGTTAGCACTGATGCCTTGCAGCGCTGAGGTCCTGAGTTCGATTCCACCTTGGGACACATCTGCAAGGAGTTTATATGTTCTCCCCCTGCTTGCGTGGGTTTCCTCCCACGCAAGCTCTTCGGGGCAGGGCCTGATGTGAATTGAGTAAATAATTGTAAAGCGCTGCGGAATATGTAGTGCTATATAAGAAATGAAATACATACATACATTATTCAGTTTGGCCAGGTACACACAGGTTGATATTTCAGATAGATTGATTGATCTGTGCAATCAGACTAATTTTGACCCTATTTTTCTGACTAACAGACTATCCATAAACTGTCTGGTAGCTTGTCAAACAAACATTGACGTGCCCATTGACGTGCCCATTGACGTGCCCATGTCAATGCATGGACTTCTGTTTTGTTTTTTTTCTTTAACAAGTTACCAGATTTATGGATAGTCTGTCAGTCAGAAAAAAGGGGTCAAAATTAGTCTGTGTGTTCTGGGCCTTAATCTTCAAACACTGCTTTGATCTTGTATAAAGCAATCCAGTTTAAAATCATTCCCTATTATTATATCCAGGACATTGATTGTAAACTGTTTAGGACAGGAAATGTATTTCTCATTGTCTCTAATTTTATAATTCTAGTACTGTAATAATATCCCTCTTTCTCTCTCCCCCAATGCAGGAGTGTCTGCCAAATAGTTATTTTGTCAGATTATCGCTTAGCTGGGCTAGGACCAGCCCTTAATCAATGCAGAAAATAATTTATGTTTAAAACTGAACCAAGCCCACAAGCTCAAATGTCATTGCTGTTCCCAAATGGGAATTTCATTTCTCCTTACCCCCCATGCTACGTGCATGGTGGACATGGATGTAGCCATCAATAGCTAATATTACTAGTTGTATGGCTATCTATAGTGGTAGAGAAACTCTGCATTTAATTATATATATATGTAAAAGACACTTGTGATTTAACTGATATACAATTATATATAAGATTGGTTTATAAATACTTATTGCCATGTAGGCGCCTATTGCAAATAGCCAGTGGTGGAGTTCCAGCCTTTGAAATGAACGCGTGTCACAATGCTTCACATTTTACGGTCATTTGCTCATCATGTTTATGTGTTGGTAGCTATGTGAAGCTTTTATAGAGACAAATTTTTTAATCTCCATAGTGGCAGCCATGACTTTACAGCAAAAGATTATTCGTGGCATTTCAACATTCACCTGTGAGCTTTATATTTTTTCTTCTATTTAAAGTGTTTTATAAGGCTTTGGTGTTTGCTTATGTAGGATTCTGGCACCTCGGCCTGTGTTTGGTTTGGAAAGCAAAACCCCTCTCAGTCAGGTGTAACAGAATGGGGTGCAATCATGCAATACAATGAGTTATAACAATATATGCACACAGTATAACAAAATAGGCGGGACTTTTCAAAGGACATTTCAGTATTGCAGTTTGGTGCAAATGTTTTCCTTACTTTTGATTCTCCAAAGTGAGTTCCAATACACTGCATGGTGATGAAGTTTAAGATTCTCATATTCCCAGGACATACAATCCCTACACTATATTTATAGCTTTTAAACTCACTGAGGTCTGCACAAGGGACAATGCAATATGTGCAACCGGAACAAATGGGAACATTAAAACTGATTGGCAAAATGCATCTGTTATACTGCAGCCCAAGTGAATCTTTTTATTATCCTCCTGTTGTAAAACATATATAACATATTCACCACTGTAACTGTTTAAACAAATAGGAACATTAATGGTTCATTGATAAAGAGGAGACGTCCTTTAAGTTGCGGAGAAAGCAAATCTACGTTTTACCATTTCAACCTGAAGAAACTATGTCAGGGTTTAAAGATTATTCCACATTATATGGATTATCTATAAATTGTATGTGTTTTATTATGATGTGAGTAATCTGCATTTATAAATTAGTACATGTGAGCTAAATTAAATGAGGTCTGATTCTGGCAGTAAAATGCTGGGGACCTGTTTTATGGGATCCTCAACGAGTTATCTATGTATGTAATGAGCTGGTAACTTAACAGTTTACATACATGTAAACAGATGAGCTGTATGTTGCTGGATGGACCCTAGTGAAAGACAGACCTAAGCAAAATAAAAATCAACTCTGCAAGTGGGAAAACCTACTGGTTATTTATTTTGCTTATTTTTAATTCTCATACAGAATGTGTTGCGCCTATCGTTCAGAGCTACAGACAGATATTTCTATTTTACACAGACTGATGTTAGCAGCCTTTGATAAGGAAATATGGTTACTGTTGATTAATACATTCACATCTGTAGTCTTGTTCTGCAATGGACTAAAGAAACAATCTCCGTATTGATCTGCCGTCCAGGGAACAAAAAATAAAATCACGGACACATCAGCCTGTTCTCTGGATTTTGTTATTACTGTGGGTATCCAGCGTTGTTGATCACACCGTAGATTTTAAATTAAGACTTGTAGTTTCCAACTGACGATCTTACATTTTGTTTCTCAGGGAAATGTATTTTCTCCACATGTACATAGATAGTTGATAAGCTTCTCTCCAGCCACAAAAATAAATTGCCCATGGGGAGTAATGAAAGGCATGTCCAGCAGATTTCCTACGACTCGCAGGAACGTTTCTTCACTGCTTGAGAAACAATGATTATTTACCGCCGTTAATTTGGTTAATGTCGTTGCTTGCGCATCACATAAAAATCCGGCACTGTTAAAATAAGTAGAATTATTTGCAGGATTGAGTAAACAGCAAATGAAAGGGTTCCCCCCGCGTATTTCAGATAGATTAGGATAACTAGTTTCTTGAAGCGGACTCTCGGTTAGTGGCGCGCTACACGCTGGTGTTTTTAAATGAGTTTCTGTTATTTAGAGGTTTCTACAATTACTTTACACAGGAGTGAAAAATAAAAATTCATGGATTACACAGTGCACATGTGGAGCAGTTATACACTCTGGGAGATGCTTTATGTAACATACTTTTTTTAAAGGAGAAGATCACTAAAGTTCTCATTTAGAAAGTCAGTTGTATTTTTGCATACTTAAATGAAACAGAGGATTATTCTTGTTTAAATAATTAAAGCAGCAGGCAAAAAAAATACAATTTTCAACTGCAGCTTGCTTTTCTTGTTAATTTTATATTATCTCTGCCTAATGATCTAAAGCAACTTGCAACCTTCTAGTTATTAACAAACTCACACTTTATCTTATCTTCTGGGAATCCTTATATACATAGAAGCTAGTATCCCCCTCAAAACAAAGGAAAACTAGAGCCTTGCACAAGCGGACTAAAATAAAATACAGCAAATTCTTACCTTATTCTCAATTTTACTGAACACTCAGGGAATATCTCTGACTATCTTTAAAGGGCATGTTCATCCCCTACAAAACATTTTCACTATAGATTATGTACCCCCACTCCCATCCAACACAATTTTCTCAATAGCTATCTTTCTCTCTAGTGCTCCTTCTAAGTAAATTTAGTTTACCTTTAAGTTGTTTGGTCCCTCACTGCTCTCTGCCACCTTCTTTACAGCTTTGTAAGCTTTATGCAAGCTAATGCAGCTGTAAAGCAGCCATCTCAGGCAGCCGTCTTTGGCCTAGAGGTCAATGTCACAGCCTTGACTGATGGCTACCACCCTGTAGATCCAGGAGAGCAAAGCACTGGAAGATACTTGAAAGTTGAATTGTTGAAATTTACCACTTACCCTTTAAAGTCTTCTAATGCTGTATTTTCATCAAGAATTCAAGAAAAGTCTTGAATTAATTTTGCCATCATAAAAAAGTCTTTTTTTATTTAGCGTAGAAAGTCAGATGAAGCATTTACTGTTTCTAAAATCAATAACTGGTCAGCAAGATGTCCATAAGCTTCTGCAGTTTTTTATTTTTTTTATTTTTGCCTACAGTGCACTGGAAGCTCAAGGTTAAAAAGGCTACATCCCCTCTGTACAATCAGTTTTTCATTAGCCACAAATGGAAAGTACAACATTAAAAATATCAAAGAGATTTTATGATTAAGAGCTGCTTAGTATTTTTTAGATGCATTTTGTGATAATCTACATCTACATCACTGGCATTAAGTAATTGATGGCCAATTCCATGGCTTCCTTAGACTCAGGTCATTGCACAAATTTTTTTATGGAGCTGTTTGTCTGGCTGTAAGCCCTCTGGGATGCATCTGACTGCTTATTTATCTCATTATGTTCCTGTTTAAGTGTTAGAACATGATGGTCTCTGCTAACGCTAAAGACAGGGTCAGCTCTTTACAAAAGCTTAGAATTGGGACACAGATAAATTATTATTACAATTTTGTTAAATTCCTGGAATAAAGATTGTTTACATTTGTTTGATTAGATTAATTCTCCCAGGTAGGTATATTTTGTTATGGCAGTTTGGCACTTTATACCCACATAACATTGCAAAACTGTTCGCCGGTTAACAGTGTATTTTAAAAGGTGCTCTTATACGTATACCTGAGGACTATATATTTGCTGCTGTCATGTGGGAGACTGGACCTTCATTACTGTTATACCAGGCTTATTTCATACACATTGGTCATTGAGACAGGATTTACAAGAACACCTTACTTGTCTACTGTGAATATTAGCCTTGTAAATTCTTATATCACAAAGTAATATACAGCTTATTTGAGCCTGATGCCATTTAAGGTACATTGCAGCTTATAGTTTTTGTCAAACTTCCTGTACTCATGTGAACCAAACCATAGTTTGTAATCTAGACTATAGACCAGATCTTTAAGTCTGACCTCAATATTTCAGGGCTCTATAAAGGCCTTTCCCCTAAAGATAAATGTCTTTTATGGAACTCCAAGGTGATTGCCTTCTATTATTCCTAGTCTTTAACATTAGAGTTTATTCATTCTTGTAATGCATGTTTTGATTTATGTGACAATAGTGAACCAATTATAACTAAGGACGTCTTTTCAGAAGGGTTTAACTTACAAGCTATTAATGACTCAGGTGTATCATAATGACAAATTTCATATTTATTTTTTAGATTAAAAATAATTCCTATAATAATAATAATAATAATAATAATAATAATAATAATTATAAGGAGTAGTGTCCTTTTTGCTATTAAAAGATAAATATTCAACCTTTGTTCATGAATGGAAGCTAGTGGTACTGCAGCGCGGTGCTCTGTTAGGGTAAGTACACACTAGCAGATAGTTTGGGCCAACTGAATGATATTTCTGTATTTTGGTCAAACGAAAGATGATCAGACATGTGGGTAAATCACGATCGATCGTGCAGTCTTCTGTGGACTTCTGATCGGCACAGTAAACTAATTTAGACCTGCCGACCGGGGTAGTGGTCAACAGACAGTTGGGCTGAATTATCTGGCCATGAGTACCAACCTTTAAAGCAGCATGGGAGTTATGATATAGCTGATGTGTCCAAGGTTATCCATCAATGTCTACCAATTGCTCTTTACATCCTCTCACCTTACTGCTGTTGAATGGCACACATACATATCTACTTTGCAGCATTTTAAAAGCCTGTGCGTGTTTCATACTGTGTCATTGGGTCCCTTTCCTAATGGATTTGTACAGTTATTTGTAGTGAGAGTCAGGAGACAATATATTGTGGGGTGTAGGAGTTACAGTTTGTTGTCAAAATGTATAATTGAAGCTGGTAATAGATGAGTAATCTATATGAGTAATCTAGAATGTGACACCCTGAATAACAACTTATGCTGATACAGGAAAAGCGCAGTCGATAAAGCTATGGCTGTAGCATACTGATTACTGCAGACTGGAATCAAGGATGGACTCCTTCCTAATATATAGATTCTGGATACAAACTCCTTTAGGGTGCACTCGTAGTTCTAGTAATAAACATAATAAATGATTGCTACAGCTCCAGATATTAAATGGAAAACAAAGAAACATTTTTTTCATTTATTTTGACTTGTTTTTCTATTTAAAGCTTGGTAAAATACTTGCTATAATGCTACCATATTGCTTATGGATGTTAACATGCCTTTTTGTCTGTATATTGATTATGTTCTCCCCTTATCTCATAGTGAATGTATTGTTTTTTGGTAAAGGGTAATATTTAGAAGAGCCACACTACATAGGGAGAAATACCCTTTTTTGAGCAAATGCCATTTCCTTCATTTCCCACAGTTATTCATCTAGAGTGGGTGGTGGAGATGCTAACACTTTGTTATAAGGGGATCCTAGGCAATGTGCATTAAGGTCAGAACCCATCATTAATACAGGTTAACAGGCTAACCGAACCTAAAGCTGACCCGGGTGAGAATTACTATAGAGCGTATGGCAGTGTGGATGAATGACATTTAGTCACAATCAAAACAAAAACAATAGAATGCACAGGTTTTAATAATTAATAGTATTTTAATTTGAGAAAAAGTTTATAAATAATAAATGCCTGTTGACCGATAAATTATGTATGACAATTAATCACAAATACTTACCACAGCAAGCACCCATAAATGCTTGTTAATATGCACGCTAGAATAATAGAATATTATAGAAATTATTAAAAATATATAAGTAAATGTAAACATACAGTAGAGCCTAAATATCAGTCTCGGTTTCACTCTAGTTTATTATTTGATTATTTGGCTAAATAATTTGATTAGAAATGTTTAAGGTCTAGTTTGAAAAAAAACAAAAAACTTTATCCTTCTAGTATGCTTGTGGAGGTTCTCATTCATCTAGGTCATGGTATATCTGTTGCATTCAGTTAAGCGTCAAAACTGCATTGTACCTGGCAGACAGTTGGTGTTGAACCCCCCCACCTCTATTTAGGCTTGGTTTCTTTATTCACATAAATGGCCTCCTTGACACCTCTCTTGAACCAGTCCTGTTCCTTTGAAAGGATGTTGACATTACAGTCTTCAAAGGTATGTCTTTTTTTCCTTAAGATGCAGGTACATGGCTGAGTCATGCCCTGAGGAATTGGCTCTTCTGTGCTGGGCCATACGTTGGTGCAGTTGCTGTTTGGTCTCAACCAAGCCTGAATAAAGGTGGGGGAGGGGGTCAACACCAATTGTCTGCCATGTACAATGCAGTTTTGACGCCTTACCCTGCGTTCCTATAACACCTCTTAGCCACAATGCATTCATAATGTCATTAACACCTGGCTGTGATATGCTAATTGGGTCTTTATAGGGTACATAATTGCCAGCAGATTCTTGTATAAGTCATTCTGAATTGAGAAAGCCAGTCAGATGACTAGCGAAACGTATTCAAGAACTATACTTTAAGTCCAGTTGATCTAACTGAATACAACAGTTATCCTTCTAGGTTCTGACAAATTCCGATTGTTTTCTGTATTAAAGGTACAGTATCATCTTAATTCAATTTTGACATTTGAACTGGAATGTGATTATAAAACCTCAGTTAATCAATGAATGCTGTTATGTATACTCCTACAAAATGGCAAATTATTTTCTGTCAAATAACATTTGAATATAATATTTAAACATAACTGAGTGCTCTGTTATACCAACCCTGCAATTGTTAAATACCCTAAAGCAGTTATTGGGTACTGACAGTAGTGAAAAATATTACAAGTTAAAAGGCATGTCCACCCCTCTTACAAAAATGTAATATGTGACAGAACACCCCCCAAAAGCTATCTCCGTGTTACCTACATTTAGTAAATATGCTCCCTGGATGAGTAATGCTCCTTACAAACCCACGATCCAGCACAGCGGCTCCCAGGTACTTCCTGGTAACAGTTGTCGGTCACGGCTGGGACAGTGACATCACGAGCAATGGCTTATGGCCATTACCAAACAAGCCTCTGCTACTGCTGCTCGTGCACGTAAAGGGCACGTGCAGCAGCAGCGGTGGCGTGGACTAAGCCGTGCTGGGTTGTGGGTTCGTAAGGAGCCTTACTCAGTGAGCATCTTTACTAAATGTAATTAACACAAAGCTAGCTTTTGGGGGTGTTCTGTCACATATTAATTTTTTGTAAAAGGGGTGGAGATGCCCTTTAATAATATAATGTTTTTAGATTTTGGAATGTGCAAAAAGATTATAATATATTTTTGGATACTTAAATTGCATCATCTTAGGATAGGTACACATAGGTAAACAAAACACAAATTTTAAGTATGGGGTAGATATGCCATTTAAAAAGAAGTATATACAATGATCAGACATTGTAGTGTAATGCTGGCCATACACTAGGCAGACATTAGATAGATTAGACATTTATCCATTTATCCATAGACAAACATCTAATCTATCTAATAGTTCTTACTATGTTCTCGTCTCGCCCATTTGTTTTGTGATCACTAGTCGGTCTAGGGCTGTTCTTAGATAGATTAGATGTGTTTCAGTAGACAAACGTACAATCTATCTAATATCTTAGGCTGGATACACGCCTACAATATTCCTGGCCGAACAAACAAACTATATTACCGTGTGTTGGACAGAAATGTTGTATGGTGTTGTTGGTGGTGTCCGCAACCAATCCTGTTCATCTGGATTGAACAATGATATGTGGCTACTTCTCTATAGAAAGTGACTAAGCCAAATCACTGGAGCAGACGAATAGCAAGATCTGAAGATCTCATTTTCAAAAGATACCATTTATTGTGTAACATATTCATTTACTTCTAATTCCTGCAACAAGCACAATAAACAGTAATCTCAAAGATAAAATATTTTTCCTTTTGGAGATACTGACTAATTGTTTTGGGGCACAACTCCTAGCCCTGTCATAGGCATTAGTTTATGATTTGTTACCAAATTGGATTCAGACCTGAGATTTAAATTAGTTAAAACGGTGCCTGAATCAATAAGAAATGGAGGTTTAAGCAATCAATCCTTAAAAGGAAACAAAGTGCTAACTTTTATATGCATGTTAACTAGATAAGTATATTTTAATGTGCTCCCTGCTCATTCAGGCTATGACAGTGACAAATGTAGAGCCTATGAGTGTGATGTCTATTCATGCTGTCAACAGAAGCAGCAATGTGCAACAGACAATACATGCAAGTAGAAGCAGGAAAAGTAGTAAGCAAACAAACAAACAAAAAACCTCAAAAGTGTTTAACAAAGGCTGTTACAGAGCTGGATGCATATTAGAAGATGTTATGAGAGAGAGGAACAAGTCCCCCTCTCTCTGTTAGAATTGTAGAATTTTGATTAAACAAGTTTTTTGGTTTTTTTGGTGAAGAGTCCCTTTAAAATAATTTTGCCAAATGATTCCTCTATTTATTTATTTATTTGTTCAAAGTCAGAATTTTTAGAAGCAACTTCACAAGGTCAGTTAAAACTACATAAGGGCCTTTCAAAGAGAGCAACAAAGGGCGTAATCAGTGCGCTACATTAATAGACAAGGATGGCAAAAATATGGAAACGGTCAGAAAACAAGAAGATCTGCAATAAAGAATAACGATGTTGGGAGCTGATAAGAAGATTACAATTGTGTGGTGCAGGAAAAATAATTAAAAAGAAACCATCATTTGTGCTGGCTATCTCCCCATTATTAGTAGTATTATCATTGTGGATTTATATAGTGCCAATCTATTCCATAGTGATTTACAATTACATGTATACATTCATATCAGAACCTGCCCCCAAAAAACTTCTAAGCACATTTATTTGACACATGCAACCTAACTCTTTATGTCCTTATGATTGTGGGGGAAACTGGAGTTCCCAGAGGAAACCTACAAAAGCACAGAGATTCAAACTCAGGACTGCAAGGCATCAGTGCAAATCACTGAGCCACCATGCTGCCCCACCAGTTTAGTTAAGTTTAGTTATGTCAACAGAGCTAATCGGTGCTTAGATATGTCATCAGTGACCCACTATAATGTGTATATAATAGGAAATCTTGTACCTCCTTACTTTAAAAAGGTTGTCAACTTGCAAACTAGATGTCAACTTGCAGTTCCATGATCTGTATAAAGGCATTCAGTCAGTGGCCATGTACTTTAATATGGTCATGGAACTTTGTGGCATTATTTATATTATATGTTTATATTCATATGAACTATTTAAAATACAGTGGTCTGTTTCTAGCATTTTTCTTACTTTGTTACAAATAAGCCTGTGTATCTTTTATTGAAATTCTATAAAATGGCCATTATATAGTAAAGTACCTGACAACTTGCAAGGTTATTTTTATTAAGAATAAATGGATACTTTCTGTACATAACTAATTGTTTTATTTTATGGCAACAAATGCAGGCATGCTGGCAAGTGAACATACAAGCTGAATGATGCACATAAATTCATTTTATATAGATGCTTGTATTTCCTTTGTATATTTCTGCCCACAACTGCATTCTATGTATTTTATATTTTGCCATTAATTTTTCTACAACTGCCATAACTTTCCTTATCCATGTGATAAAAGGTTTAATTGAACTGACAAAGCCTGCCAGTGCTTGGTAACTAATAGAGAAGGTTTCAAATAAAATTGCTGGTAGGATCATATGTAAGGATAAAAAGTTTAAGGTGGGCTGGGGTGGCACTTTCTTGGGGTTGCAAGGGCGTTGCATGGTCTGGGTCTTCTACTGTTCAGGACAGGACCATGCCAAGAATGAATTATCGCTGTGGGATGGATATCTAGGGATGGCTTGCAGATGTCAACCAAGGATTGCATCGCATGCAGGTGATGCGTAGGCACTGCCAGAGAATGCACTTTATGCCTCAGGTTGTGTGTATTTATTCACCAATTTATGGATTGGGGTCTTCACTGCAGGACTATACCCTCTGCCAAACATAATTCCTATGCATAGATCTTCATATGTAATTAGATGAATGGAGAGTAAGACTCTTCTCCACCAAAGAAACACAATTCACTATTAGTTTAATGTACATTACATCCCCTTTGGAAAGATTTGCCAGTATCCCATTGTTTTATTTGTATTAATAAAGAATTGGCCAGCTGCACGGTGCCTTATGGAATTCTTTACGTCAGCCGCAATGGGTTCTTTTAGTATTTTAGCCATAGGAAGGAAAAGAATTACTTAGTTATAAATTGTTATGCTTTGTAATGGTTGCAAGAGCACTTTTCAATAGTGCTATTTGCGTGTAGAGTTTTAATTAAGAGATAACTGTCGCCACCGGTTGACTGCATAAGGCTGCAATATCCAGCCGAGAGATAAATTCCACTGCCAAGCTTTACAGGTTGAGTAGCAAACAGGGGGTCTGTAGTATAAAATGGATTTATAATTAAAAAGCATGAACAAAAGTGATGCTGAATTTATCTGGGTGTGTTAGATAAAAACCATACTACCTTTTAAGTTGTGACATGACATTTTTCATAGACCTCAAAGCAGCCACCGTTGTGATCAGAACCAGGGAACATGTAGTGTTTGTAAAGTAGATACACTTCTGCCATCACTGCATGCGTAATGCATTTACTGTTATTGAAAAAAAAATAGCATTTAAATACTTTAGGATGAAATGTATTATGTCTATTTTACAGTGAAGTGGAGGAATAGCATTAATTATTGTGTCTGGCACAATAGTCAATCCAGTATGATGTAGCTTGATTGTTTTCAGCTAACAACCTTAGGATTGCTTTTGGTGCTGGTATGGGACCACTGCTAACATGTTAAGTGACTTTTTAATGTATATCTGTTATTTGGCTATTGTTTTGTATGGGTAATGTATGCCCAGTTTGTTTGTGTGACCCCCAAATATTATAAGAATGGAATTGTTAGGAAATCGGGCCAAGTTTAGATAGCTCTGTGCTGTTTTTTTAATGAACTATTTTTCTTGCAAGTGAAAAGGCCAGGCTGCTGCTAAATGCTTTATGAAATATTATGTTTTTATTTAAAATAACTTAACCCTACTATATGGATGTCAATATACATAGTAACATAGTAACATAGTAATTAAGGTTGAATAATTAAGGTTGAATTAACCCTACCTAACAGTTGATCCAGAGGAAGGCAAAAAAAAAAAAACAGCTAAAAAGGGGGGAAAATTCCTTCCTGACTCCAAACGGCAATCGGAAAGTATCCCTGGATCAACCAGATCTATTCTCAAAATATTATTTAGTTTTAGAAACCTATCCAGGCCTTTTTTAAAGCTATTCAATGAACTTGCCATTACCACTTCTGCTGGAAGACAGTTCCACAGTTTCACCGTTCTCACTGTAAAGAAACCTTTCCTAACCTGAAGATGAAACGTCTTTTCTTCCAACCTTAAAGGATGTCCACGTGTCCTCTGATATGACCTATTAGTAAACAATGCACCAGAGAGTTCATTGTATGGCCCATTAATATATTTGTATAAGGTTATCATGTCCCCACGCAAACGTTGCTTCTCCCATGTAAACAGCCCTAACTTGTCTAATCTGCCTGCATATTCAAGCCCCTCCATTCCCCTTATTAATTTAGTTGCCCTTCTCTGAACTGCTTCAATTTCCAAGATGTCCCTTTTGTATATGGGATTCCAAAACTGCACCGCATATTCCAAATGAGGCCTTACCAGTAGTGCCTTGTAAAGAGGGAGAATAATATTTTTCTCACAGAAAATAATCTGCAAAAATCTGCATTAAAAACTTTTTTAAAGGATACAATTTTATGAAGTGTAAATCATTGAAATTATAAAAATACTGCTCAGAGTTTCTAAGAGTTTCAGACAAATTTTTTTGATTTCTTGAATTTTTTTACTTTACATATGTAATCATCAACAAAAGATATATACTAATTTTATTTCGGTACAAAAATCTATACAGTTATTTCTCCTTTCCTCAGCCTCTGTGTAATTTACCAATGAAATAGAGAGGAACTGTGAACTATTTATATTTAGTTACAAATACACATTTTGTGACAAGGTACACATCATTTTAACCTGTTTCAATACTGGGTTGTTTGCTTTATAGGAAGTGTCATTGTAGTATCCACACTGTACAGTACCTCTTTACTGTTTTTATACTGGAGGAAAAATCTTTGCTCACAGAGTACAAGTAAAATGGATAGGGATATAGTGAATGTCTAAGGCTAGGTTCACATTGAGCATATATAGTTGGTTTTAGTAGTGTTTGCAGGTGATTTTCCCCTAGGAAGAAGCTGCATGCAGTATTTTCCTAGTGGCATCACTAAAAAAATTAAATACCAGTAAAAGTAACCACTGTTGTTTGTTTGAATCTAGCCAAAATGTAATGGAACATGGATCACATGGTTGGATATTACTTTCAGACAAGGAATGTTAAAAGTATAACAATTTGTACTAGAACTGTTGCTGAATCTATAATTTTCCGGAGAATCATAATAACAATAATTTAATGGTATTGGGAACACAAAGTTTTAGTGTCTGAAGTGGTTTATTCAATAGAAAGTAGACAACTCCTCTAATTGATGTGGAAACCTATTTAAGACCTATATTTGAAATATGACATCCTCACAGAGGATTATAAAGTATTTCTACTTCTTAGCCCACTCAAAATATCATCTGCATTCACCACACAAAGCAGACCAACAGGTGCATTTTCCAAGACCCCGCCACCTATCAAATCCCATTATAAGTGATTCTTGTTCCAGAGGATTTACAGTCAATGTGAGAATAAAAATGCATTTTATTTAATCAAAATAAAAATAGTCCCAGATCAACAGCAACCCCTCTACATGGGGCGACCTTGATCCAGTGTCAGAAGAGTTTCAGCATTATTTAGTATGGGAGTCATATTGCTCTGATTTTGAATGATACCATTAATTAAGCTGCTTTCATCTGACATTTGGATTTGAAAACAATAGTAGAACACAATAGCACAAAAGAAAAAAAATCCATGTATATTAAAGTAGTTAACTGCTGGATGTTGGGACAGCAGTAATGCTCTGAAAAGAAAAACTTCTGTAAGGTGGTAAGGAATACAATTGCCAGGGGGGGGGGGGTTTAATTATATTTTGTTTGTATCAGTTCATTTGTATTGTTCATGGAATTCAATTCTGCATTTTTAAATAAACAGTGATGTGAAAAAAAATTCCCATTATGCATTATAATTATCATAATATGCTAATCAATAGATTCCTAATTAATGGTGGGTAGTTCATTGGTCGAAAGGGTGAGGGGAAAATCAATTGGCACTAGGTGGGCTTGATCAATAGTTCGTTCATATGAATCTGAGCATGTTTGACTTATTCATGGTGAGCATTCTGGGATGAAATGGCAGCTCGCTATAGACCACAGCAGGGTATAGCAACAGATTGACGTTTCAAAATTAATGCAATACGTAGGCAATATGTCATGTAAGGAATTCATTTAAAAAACACAATGGTTTTTCTCACTGAACTTTCCTTTTTATAAGTTAAGCTGTGATTTTCCAAATTCGTTCAAAATATCGATAACCTGTATGCCATTTTTCTGATCGACCTCTCAAAAATATTGATCAGTTTATCAGAAAAACCAAGATCAGGCCAAGCGGAAAATTTCCCACTGACTCCATCTTTATGTGCACATCTCCCGCAGATTTCAATGGGAAATCTGCAAAAAGATCAGCAGCACAAGCTGGGGAAAGTTGACTGGTTCTTGGATTTCCGATCAGTCAGTTGATCAGAAATCCGATTGGAAAAATATCTGTCCGTGTATGGGTAGCTCTACTGTTTAATCCTATTGAAATCTTGTGATATGTAGTGATAAATCCTGGATTTGAAAACAAACCTGATTTAGGTTTGGATATGCCAGTTTTAAAAATCTGTGGATCCAGCGGATTTTTCGAAATTTTCGAAACTCAGAACTTTTTTTTTTTTGAAAGGCAAAAACTCCATAACACAAATCAAAAATGCCTATTTGAAGAATGTTAAATTTATATCAGAAAAATCGAAATTGTCTATTGAAAAAGCTATTCTAAAAATTCCGATTTAATTGGATTTTTGGAACTTCAATCAGTTATCAGTTTCAGAGCTATCCGAATGAAATGTTGCAGTTTTGTTCGTCTCTAGTGGTGTATTTTCAGATAGACTAATATTTTGACACAGTATTTTCTTTTAATACATTGTAAATTGTTTATTTATTGTAGGTATATTTAAAACTGAAACTGGTAGTCTGTAAATATATATAAATCTCTATGTGTAATATAGATCCCTATATCTCTCAGTTAATATAACATTATACACTACGATCCTTGTGAATTCCAAAAAATGAAATAAAGTCTACCTTCTATCTATTTGTATGACCCTTTGCTACATAAATACTTAAGTTTCTGGACCTGGTGCTCCATCTACAGGCGAGAATATATTGTACTGTACGTCTTATTCATGGTTTGATTACCTATCAGGAAGCCTTTCTCCTTCTGTATGTATCTACATTACACAAGACTACTACACGACATTATCACATTGCAGACAAATACTTGCACAGTTTGATTTAAGAAGGCTCTGTGATGCCATTTTCTTTTAGCATCTATGTTGTGCATTCTAAATGAGTAAAATGTAAACTGCGTTGGGAATATGAACATAAATGTGTTTGTCTTTGATTATTTATTTTGGGGATATATTTATTTGCATAATTACTTTTCTAAATTGGTTAAGACATTTATTTTACTTCTTCCCCTTATCCAATTGATCATTCCATTCATTAGTTTAAAAAAATGTTTATTTTTATTCTCAGGTTCTCTCATGCCATCTTCAGCATCTAGTACATCAGTTATTGAGCATTTACATTCCCCTTCTACATCACCCCATCTCCATGACAACTCGAAGTGGTTATTAACTACTAGTGGTAATCGTCCAAATCAAGATTCTGACACTGATGACGAATTCAGTACCAACACAAGTTTGGTGCATCCTACTTCTCTGTCAGTTTGTGTCACATGTTATGGTAAGAATAGGACACCTTGTCCATAAGTCTGATTTCTCTTTTTCTGAAAGCTTCCTTTCTATTTTATTTTGTTAGCTTCTAAAGGACATGTATAATAAAGAAATCCATTTTGAAACCTTACTAAGGTAAAAAATTAAATAATCCATTAAAACATGATGTAGGAATATCAGCTCCTATTTCTAATACTTTTTATAGATTACCCAGATTGCAGGATGAGCTTAAACATATTTGATTTCCCCAGAATACATGTCCTTTAAACTCTTTGCTTATTTAATGAATCTCAAACACTTACATTAAACACAAGAATCGTGTGCGTGCGGATACACGGTCTACTGCTTATAAACTCCATTTGCCATGCTTCAGAATGGAGCCAGACAGCCAGTCAGGCAGATGGAGTACCATAATGCTTCTCTGTGTAGGACAATACAAAATCAAATAGCTGCCTGAACAAATTGAGGTACTGGTTGACAAGCTTCATCAAGGAGTTATGACACTAGAAAATGATCATTCATATCGCCCCAAAAATGGGAATGCTCTATTTTCATACTAATGTTCGTTTGATTTTACTGCTACTGAATCATTTATGGATGGGTTGCTATGTTTATTGTGTCTAATATGAGATTTTGTGGATGAATCATTTTTCCAAGCTGTTTAATTTGTTTTTGGGTTTTTTTTAAGTGTGGTTGCAAACCATATGTTACTGACTGGGTTTGAATAATTAACACTTAGAATTAAGTCTCACAGTATAATGACATTCTTACTTGCAAAATTATCTTCAATCCCCTGATCTGGACCCTCATTTTATTATGGACTATGGACTTATTAAGATATTTCTTACCCGTTATTCCTCCCATCTATGTTTTTGAACATTTCAAGCTCCCTCTGTCATTACTTGACATCTTTTTACTACCTAATATGCCTCATATATTATTATTATTATTATTATTATTATTGACACTACCTCTATATCACCATATACCTACTACCTCTTTTCTCACTTCTATTACATTGTTCTGAAGAATGGGAAGCAAAGTAATTAAAGGATAACTATAGTACATATAAAGTTTTTTCAAAAACAGTTAAAAGGAAAAGAAACTGGGGCAGGGATGTAGAAGTGGTAATACCTTGACTTGTAGTGTAGGTGAGAAGCCACATACAGTGTAAACCTTATAGACCAGAGATGTCGAAAATGCAATCCTCCAGATGTTTGGAAACTATAACTCCCAGCATGTGTTGGTTGCATTCTTGCATGCTGAGAGTTGTATTCTCCAATCATCTGGAGGGTTGCACGTTTGACACCCATGCTATAGACTGTGTAGTCTATCTTGATTATTTACAGTGGTTGCACAAAATGCATTGCCATTGTATATTTCTGCCATTCGTTGGCATACAGATAAGTAGAAAATTATTCTGCAGGTTACACAAATATTTCAATTATTTTTTTTAGAAATCATAGCCTAGAAAATTGAGAGAACCTGGTCTAACTATTCATATTTCTATCATTTTCAAACACAATCTAGCTATGATTATATGGCCATCTGTGGTGTACCACCTGTTCAGTAAAATGTCCGGAAAACATTCCTAGCGTAGTTTCTGATTTGTAGACTTTTTAACATCTTACGCATTACTACATCAGGATTCATATGTATATACTATATTTTGCTTCCACTACACGTTAGCGGCGACTGGAAATCAATATTTAACACAGCTGTGCCATTTCACCCTTAAGCACCAACGTGCCAGTTTAATAACTGCTAGGGACTGAATTCATTAATCCGTTGTGAAATGTCAAATGCGTTTGAGAGCTTGTGTTGCTTAAGAAAACTGTTCTTTTTTTTCTTCAGCTATTCTATCAATGTGAAATTAAAATCCGCACTATTCATAAATATATAAGGTGCCATGTATTTTTAGATGTGAATGACAGTGGTTATAACAAACTATGTCTCTACAGTTACTTGTATCCAGGATCTAAAAATGCAATGCCATTAATCTAAACTATTCTCTAGAGGTTTTCATTGTTCCCTAAGCGACACCTTATTTCTGTTATGTATGATTTCTCTTTTTTTATTTATTTATTTTTTTTTTTAATTCACACATAATGCTTTCTTGAAGGGTGGACTTTATTGTACATCTTGGTCTACTATGTATGTAATGTGGGATCTAATCATATTAAAGCCATCTATGCAATGAGCTAATTAATTTTTTTTGTTAATAACTATTAATATGTCTATAAATAACCAGTATAAAGGTCTTATACAAAATGAGTCTTTTTTTTACACAAACCATCCCTGGACTCTAAAGAGTCACAGAGGGAAGATCTTCATATATTAGTCTGTTTCCTATCACACAGTGTGTCCTTTGCTCCAAGGAATAAGTGAAGAAAAGTACGATATAAGGAGATGAATGAACTGGAAGAGGGAGTGGCAAACAAAGAATTAAGCATTAAAGGTTTAATCTATTACTCATTTATAGATATGTGGGTAAACTACACTTGTATGGGACAGTCACACAACTATATCCTATTTATTATTGTCCAGTCAAAATGTACATTATTGGTTGTTATGGGCAAATTATATTTAATGTCATCCATTACTTTGTACAATGTGTGCGCACAAACACACACACAACCAGTCGTTTTATTATATACCACCAGGACTCCCTCAAAACTAGCATTCAATACTTACCTTTGTCCCTGATTTTTCTGCACAAAGATATCCAGCTGCTTACAAGCTTATGCAACCACAAATAAGGTGTCATGGAAAGCAGCCACAAGTTATTGGCTGTGATGTCAGTGGGTTACCTGGAAGCCCTGGGAGAAAAGATGACAGGACAGTGAAGTTGGTGCTGAATATATCTGTGCAGGAACATTGGGATAAAAGGAATGTATGGTGATCTCAGGGTTTGTGGGGGTCCAAGTGGTATAAATGAAATGTACTATGGAGGGTGAACATGCCCTTTAATGTATTGGATGTATGTTCTGCATATTAAAGGATAACCATTGACTGTATAAAGTTTTTTTTAAAATGAAAAGTACTTGGGATAGGGATATAGGACTGGTAATCCTACCTCCCAATATTGTTTCTGTGAGGAGCACCAGCCCAAAGAAAATATTCTGCCAGTCTTCCTCCTGGCTTCAGCACTATCTTTAATACATAATCCAGGACTAACCTGTCAAATGAAAACTGTTTGTGCTGTAGCTTCTTAACAAAATGATATTGTGAGGTGCAAATAATAAATTCTACCTACCTGCACCAGGTACTTTTCATTTTTTAAGTATAGTATAGTTATATGACTAATATAGAATTCTTATGTATGTATGTATAAATATATATATATATCCCTTATATTGTATAAATATATTTATATCTTAATAGGAGATTGCATAGAGTTTTTAGGAACTACCAATGTGGTGAGGGGTATATGATATTACTTATAGGAAAGGTGTATATGTATGTGTGTACTATCTCACCATTACCATTTAAATGACCATCAAAAAATGTATATAAAGTGTTGCAAAATACATAAACTAACTTACAGAGCTGAGATCCCTATTTCAACATGGAATAATCAAAATGGTAGGTTAAACCACACCCCTGGGTCTGCTCCATGTGAAAGGAAGTGTAATCCAAAAAAACTTTCTGTCTGCTACACAAGATGTGATGTGTATTGTAATGGACATATACACCAAGGCTCCTTATATACCACCTCCAGCCTGCAGGTGGTATCAGTGAGTGATAAAAGACAAGACATCCCTGCTCTCTATGGCTAGGAGGAGAGAAAGTGAAAGTAGATTGTGGTGTGTGCTTTGGAGTGATATTGAATGTAACACAAGATCATGTGTATAAGACCCTGTTACCACCTGTTGGGAGGACATATTATTGGACAGACAGTTTACCTTATTGGATATAAACTCTGAGGCAATAGATAAGTGTACACCAACTTACAAGGACACAATATACAGGCCTGGTCAATATTCAAAGTGGTGCATGATAGACAAGGACACCCCTGATTACTGCACATGTTATGTGGGGAACCTGTTTATGTGCACTGTCTGCTTTGTGCCAGACCACCAGAGTAACCCAATGTGTGCCATGCTACCCATAGTCCTTAGTTGGTGGCATCAGTGCTGGTAATTCCATTTATTCTCCCTGTTTTCACTGTATATTTGTTTTTTCTATTAGGCTGCTACTGATAGTATTGATATAAATCCTCCTGTCCTTGTACCTGCAGATGAAATTCCCCAATTAGACTCAGTAGCTCTACCAGGCCCAATTGCCAAACCTATTTTTAAACCTGATCCATTTGATGGGTTAATTAGGGAGTGGACTGATTGGCTAGAACAATTTGAATAGGCAGCCACTATTAGTGTTTGGGATTAAGTTGCTCGCTTGCATGTCTTTAGCCTTTTGCTTAGTGGTAAAGCCAGGCAGGTATACCAAGGATTTACTGTAATACTGAAATAAAAAGCAGTTATCAGTTATTAAAAATTGCTCTGAAGCTATTTTTTTTTCAATTAGATCTGTATAAAAGAGTATATAAAGGATAAATCCATTTCTTTAGATAAACTGTACTTTAGATTATTAGGGCAATGCTATTATAATAACATGATGCTGTGAGGTACCTTCTGTTATAATATATGATGTACCATCACCACTTGCCGTGGTGAATACTAATAAGTATTCACCTAGCATGTTTAGTTTCAACCACACAGTGTGGCAGGATTGCCTGGGTCTGCTCTCGGACCTGCAGGATTATCCTATTTGGTTCTTCTGGAAGCTGGTGACTGTCTGAGTAACAGTTTAAAATATACCTATGTAAAGATTCTATATCCACTATATCCACACATAGCAAAACATACACACACATAATTTCCATTGTACATGAACAGGCACACTTTTGCTAATATATATATATATATATATATATATATATATATATATATATATATACATGTATAAATATATACATACATACTGTACAATTGAAAATACATTTAAATACATTTATTTTTATTTTTAAGATCTGGCATTTAAAAGTAAAGCTTTGGGCATCTTTTTAAACTATAGAAATCAAAAGAATTTCAAGAGAGATATTTTTATTTTATTTGGGAGCGAAAAACTGCCAAACTGATGATATTTGCATTAAATGAGAGGATCCTCTGAAGTAGTGTGTTGCCTATATCCAAATATACTGAGGTCAATATAGTCCCTTTAGAGTGTTCATTGTAAGACCTTTTGACACCAGGTCATCCTTTTGAGATTAGATGAAAGCGGGTTTTACCTCCAACAATAAAGAGCGAGCTATTTCAGAAAGGACTGTCAAGATGTGAAATTCACTCTTATGGCTGGCTAATATCTTTTTTCCATTATATAACTTTTAGCAAAGGGTTATGGATCCATTTAGCTAAAACAGCTAACAATGTGATCTCATGCTGTTAAGGGATATGGGGGGAATATAATGAAAGCTGAAAGCACAAAATGAGGAAGGCTATTTGCAAAATGCCCTGCTAAGGGAAAAATAAGCATAAAACAAAGGCAACCAAAAAATCCATACCTTTGTTTACAATGAAATGGCAATTGTTTGTATGGATAGTTTTTGTAGAGCCCTGCCAAAGATTATGATGGGCAGAAGTATGCTTTATTGGATAAACATATTGAATACTTGTCTAATGCTTAGGATGCTTTTCTTTTGTGCCCAACACATCTTGACATTCATTGGAATTTACTGTATGGTAACAATGCATGCCCTACTACTTCCCTACTACTTCCTCCCTCATATTGCATACCTAGGAAAACCTTACAAGGCAGGAGCATGAACTTTGGTCCTTCCATTACAAAATGCTCTATCATTTACATTAAGAGTCAAAATTATTTCTCTATTGTTCCAACATTCTAAAAATGCTTTTTCTGAAAAATCTATTTATATAATTTTAAACTGTTGAAAACGTCACCTGTGTTGTGCATTTATTGATGTACAAAGTTATAGGATATACAGTATTCTCAGCACATCTGTACCTTCACCATCTTAGCACGGTGGCTCAGTGGTTAGCACTGATGCCATGCAGCGCTGAGGTCCTGAGTTCAATTCTACCCTTGGACACATCTGCAAGGAGTTTGTGTGTTCTCCCCATGCTTGTGTGGGTTTCCTCTGGGCACTCTGGTTTCCTCTGGGCACCATTATAAAGACATACTGATAAGTTGTATGTGTCAAATATATGTTTAGATTGTAAGCTCTTCGGGGTAGGGCCTGATGTGAATGTATAAATGTAACTGTAAAGCACTACGTAAGATGTTTGCGCTATATAAATCCACAATAATAATAATAATAATCTCAGTGTTAAGCTGGCCATACACTACCTCGACATAACACCAATTAGACATTGGATGAATTTCGCATCGATTGTCATTTTCAGTAGAGGCCCCCAGTGAGATCATGTTTATGATCGTAATTAAGATTGCTATTATGACAGTAATATCGATCGCATACTCATTGGGTCAGGTGGTTGTTGGAACATCACTCAAATGCCGAAATGAAAGTTTGTAGTTCCAGCATTAGGTATGGTGAAAATTCAGAATTCCCAGGGTAATCAAACCCACAAGGATACCACGATAAGCCTATGCTGAAGAATGTTTTAACATGAAATGCTTGAATAACAGATAGCTTTAACCTTTTTTACCAAAAGAGTTGACACAAGGAAAAGAATGAAACAGGCCAGGCATGCATAAATAATGGACCTTACATGACATTAAATTTTGAGGTGCTCTGTGCACTTTCCAGTTCTCTCTCGTATTTACCATTTCATTAATACAGCATAACCATCCTATCTGTCCTCAAATCTCACAGCATCTTAATCTTATATGCTTGATAAAGTTTATTAAAAAAGTTTATAAAAGTTATGGCATCTTAGCACGACATAGTATATTTTAGTGAGAAGGGATTTTCAGGAAGATTCAATAAAAGTTCTTATTGTTAAAAATGTTGCTAATTTTGCCCAAACCAATCAGATGTTAGCTTTCAAATGTTAAATAATATCTGATTGGTTGGGGCAAAGTTAGCACCATTTTTAACGATAAGAACTTTTATTGAATAACCCTGTTTATTTTTAATAAACCTATACCATTATGTTTAGGAATAGATTGTTTTTATATCTGTGGCATTCCCTTATCTGGATACTCTTCAATTATTTCAGTGGATTATTTGTGTAAACATACCCTTTTTTATTAGTGGCATTCCCTTGTCTGGATGCACTGGTGACGTGAATCATGGTGACACTAACCCATTAGGAGCCCAGAGAAACCAAAATTAGTTTTGAAAGGATGCAACAAATTGACGAGAAGCCACATTGCACACTTTCTTCCTCTCACAAGGCCCAGGATTCCATTGTCAGATGCAGTGGGCATGAAAGCAGCAATTTTACAGCACAAAAACTCCAATAACATTTACTGCGGTTGGCTGAGATTGAAATGCACACAGTCACTGCTCAGTCTTGGTTGCTTAAGCACCAGCTCCCTTTGGCTCTAAGCCAGGTTGTGCATTTCAAAAGAGACAAGTTCTTTAAAGAAAGAGTTTCTCTTTTAACTTGCTGTGGGGCAAACAGATTGCTCAGCCATAGTGTTATTGCATTACATACTTATCTATGTCAAGTGGAATGCAGTGACTACAGTGGCAGAATTACTGTGATCAATTAAATCTGTTTGAAACTTTAGAACATTGTCAAAAATATTCTATTATTAACACTATATTGTTTTGGTTTAATTTTTTTGTTGATGTTTTTATGTAAGATAGAGATCGCACCTCTTAATTCTAAAAGACTATTGCATGTTTCCCAAATTCATATCTTGTGCTTTTTCTAAGGCTAGGAACACAGAAGCAGATATTTCCGATTGCCCGATATTTGCGTATTTCGGGTCTGCCCTTAATCCCAGCCAATCTTGCCATCTGCTATGGACCGCACAAATGGTTTGCGGCAACCTGGCAGCTGTGACTACTGGTGAATAATTGTATCCAATTATATGTGCACCGGTTCTCTCCATGATTGGATAGTGGCTAAGAGGTGTTATAGCCACTATCCAAGGCGTTCCTATAACACCTCTTAGCCACTATCCAATCACACCCTTAACACCTGGCTGTGATATGCTAATTGGGATTTTCCAGGGTACATAATTGCCACAGATTCTTGTACAAGTCATTCTGAATTGAGAAAGCCAGTCGGATGACTAGCGAAAGAACAAGAACTACATTTCAAGTCCAGTTGATCTAATTGAATACAACAGATATACCATGACCTGGATGAATGAGAACCTTCACAAGCAGTAATAGTTGTAGTGTATTTCTTAGATAGCATGGATGTAAAAAAAAAAAAAAACCCTGAATATTAACATTTCAGTATAGTGTAAAAATAAGTTTGGAGAATTGAACCTGCAACCTTATATACTTTGTCTTCCTAAAAGCAAAGCTTTCACCACTATCCCAATATAGTTACCATATTGGAATTAGTAGAAATGTTTTCTTTCACTAGGGACACAATGGAAACAAACAAAAACAGTAAATCTGTGGATTTGAACCTGACCTGATTGGCTGTATGTTTCTAAAACATGCACTAAGACTGGTGAGCCACCACTGCATATGCAGTGCATTTTTAAGGTTTATATTTTGATTGTGGGGGAAAGGCAGACAAATGAGCTGACTACTATTGACCCAGGAAGGCTGTACGTGCACATGCTTACACGGCTGGGGAGAAAAGCTTTTTACATTAGGATTTTAAAAAATTAAGTTTAGTTCTCCTTAAGTCATTAATTAAGTAAGCACTTCACCTAGCAATATTAATATCAATGGTGAAACCTGTTTACTAAACAAATACTACAGATTTTCCAGCAGCAGGTTCCTTATAGGGCAGACTGCAATGTCAATGCTGGCCCATGAAAGCCAGTCTGTCCCTAGCCAAGTTATTTTCCACAGTGGAAAATATGCACAGCTTTGAAGATGCACACATTTCACATTCTGTAGAAAAAAGTAAAAAACCAAGCAGCCAGAACTGCTGCTTTAATCACTAGTCAATGCCATGAAATGTACAAGAAACAATAAAGTGGGGGGTTCTGCAGTCTCCTTGTAGGAAGAGCCAATGATGTTTGAACCACATGTTGCTCACAAGCTGTGGGTTGGAGATCTTGGCATTAAATGCTCAACAATCAAGACATCATGTAGTTTCAGTAGAAGTTTAATATCCGAACACAGCATGGGTTTTAACAGACTGTAGTTGTTATTAGTCACTAGGTGCCTAGTTCTTTTTTTTCTCCCTTCATTAAAAGTGCTTACTTTTCTTTAACACTTTGGAAAAGTATGTAGTATCCTCTTGCTTCCTGGTCATACACTTTTTTTGCAAAAGAATTGCGGTAGCAGAATACTAAATAGGCATAAATAAACATTAGATTTTTAGGTGTTGTCAGTCTGTTTTTATCGTCAGCTGTGTGGTGAGATGTCTATGTTCAAAGGCAGTTTCTGGGGATTTCTCGTAAAATATAAATACTACTAGTTGAGCATCATTAATCTTGATCTGCTTTTTACATATACACAGACCCTCATAGAAACCTTAGCTAAGCAGAAGGAGATGTATTTTAGGCAGATGCACAGTTGTAAGACAGCTCCATGTGCTGGAAACACCCCCAAGGCAAACTTACTTTAGCAGGTCAGATTGTATATTTTGGAACCAGTGGGTGTCTTTCAACATTGGGTCACTTTGTGTCAAAGTTTAACTAGAAATACAATATGCATGGTGCTTTCTGTTCTCCAGTAAGAAAGTGTAGATTTCTTTTGTTAGAAAAATATAGAAATATCACCTCTATATGATTATTGATATTCTCACCTTGCACAGGCTTTCAGCATCTAAACAGTGATTGAACAATTAAGCTGACCATACATGGATCAATATTTTTGATTGATTCAACAACTTTAATCGAATAGGTCAAAAATCCATTCTTGTACATCTATCTGATCTATCTGTTTCATTCCTACACTGGTGTATTTCTCTCTCTACTGTAATATTTCAAACAAGAAGGATGTTTTGTCCGGAACCTGCAGAGAAAACACTTTATGAAGCAGAAATGGATTTTCAAGAGAATTGGACTTCCTTATTCTCTAAATGGGCCCAGCATAACAATCAGGTTTGTACACATGGGTCTGGCCAGTAAATTGCAGTGGGGATGAGATGCACTACATGGGGTGTGTGGAAGCCTTGTCTGTATTGCATTCTACCAGAATATGCTCACATTTTAATAGGTTTAGATTGCTCACCCATTTGTGACACACTGCTGACAGGGGGATGAAAATATGAACGTGAAAAAGATGTTGTTTTTTTCATTTGAACTAGAGAGGAAAAGACACTGAATTACTCTTGTTAAACAAAGTCCTGCTTATTATGCTCATCATTTGGGGCTGTGTTCATCACAACAGTGGCTTAAGGCTAGATAATAAAACATAGATAGGAATGTATAATGGAAATATTGATCTGGGCTTGGAGCATTTGTTGTGGTAGATAATGAGCAATGTCCTTTATTGGCTATTCTGTTTCAAGTGCTTAAAAGGGAAGGGAATTCCCAATATTGGCTGAAATGAGCATTGTACGTTTAATAAGATCACCAGCTTCATTATTGTTTATTTGTTAGTAATCATTAAAATATTCTTCCTGCAGTAGCATAGCTATTAACACATGGGCCTCCCTTCCCATATCAACCAACCACCAATACTTCTCCCCACGCATGTTTCTCCTGATCTCTTGCCTTTAGTACTGCCTTCTTAATCCTTTCCACTGGTCAAGTTGCAATAGCAACTGCTGAACCCACATTCTTATGCCACTGACTTAAAACATGCCTCTAATACTGTGTTAACTGGGTTATTAACATACCTTGTGATCATAAAAAACAAAAAATGAGATGTTAATTTAATTAATGTGTGGTTATTTTGTCCTATGCTACATGAAATGTACTAGGACAAGAAAATGCTTTAAGCTTAACAGTAAGTAAAAAGTACACACAGAAAAATCTAAAGGTTTTTTTGTCCATGGCCATGAATTGCCAATACAGCCATACTTGTTTTCAGAGAATCACTCTGACATCCCTCTAAATCTCCAGAGAATATATATATTGGACTGTAGGTCCCACCACAGGAGGGCCAAGGAAACACCCCCAACTGGGCTAATCGGATGGCTGAACAAGGGATATCCACCCACAATAAAAGCAAACCAAAGCAACTTGTGTATGCAACAATAGAGATGATGAATAAAAATACAAGTAAAGGGTAACCACCTCTATAATAAAAACATATATCATGTTTAATAATTAAATCACATATATAGCTGGCCAGCTAAAATATATCTATTACTATCTACTATCTAAATTTCCAGATTCATCCCCGGGTTCATCAATTCCAAGCAATACTACCGCGTAGTCTTAGTAGAAAAAAAAGTTTTACAGCCAATGTTTTGTCATAATGCCAGACCCTATATATTAAAATATGCAGGATCAGGTGTAAATTACAGACTTTTTTTGCCAAAAAATAAATAAGCTGCAATAATTTCAATATTTCAGCCCAAATTACTAAAATATTGCAACAGGCAATATGTTCTTACCTATCAGTACATTTAGATGCTAAAAGCCTCTTGGTAGTATGGTTATCACAAACAGTTTTTAGTTGGCTTATTAATGCTACCAACAAGGAGATTATTTGAAATCTGTTGTTAGAAAAGGGCAACTAATTTAAACCCTATCAGAAATGTACAAAAATACAGTGTATCTGTTATTACCATTCTCTAATGAAACATGATAACATTTCATTTGCAAAGCATTTTTCTTAAGAGTTAATTACCTTGGAGGAAATCTGATATGGAACAACAAGAATACTGATTGTGTGTCAGGGCTTAGTATTCTCAATGTAGAATATAATGAACTAGGAGAGAGGAGTAGCCCTGTTGCTTTGGTGTATAGATAGTTAGAGTGATTTTAAACTGTTATGTGAACATTACAATAATAGAAACAATGCCACATGCCATTGATATTAACAGAAAATGAGCTGTCTGGGCAGTTTGTGTTTAATACTGAAATAATGCATTGAAGGAGACATCTTCCACAAATAATACATTCAGTTGTATGTCCACCTATATGGTTACTTGTCTTGTATTCGTAACCTTATACTAAAAGAGAATTTCCATTCTGGAAAATATATCTGCCTCCCTCCTCTACTGAAAGAGCTTTTTATAAGCTTGAGCATGTGCAGAGGAGGCAGCAGGTGAAACAACAGTCAATCATTCATTGTAATGTCAGCAGTCACAGCCTTGATTGACTGCATTGAGGGAAGGACCAGCTTACCCTACTAGAATGGGGACAATAATTATTCTTATATATCTGGTTAGTATTGCAGGTATAAAGAACAAAATATATCAGTTGAGGTTTGGGACAGCTAACTGACAATTGACCAGTTTTATTGTTTTAAGAGTGAACATGCCCTTTAAGGCATTGATGTTCAGTCTACTCCCTCCAGAAGTTTGAAAAGGACAACTCCCAGCATGCCTTGGTTGCATTCTATAACCAAGGAATGCAGGGAGATGTAGATTTAGGTTCAAGGTGTGTGGCTCACTTCTGTCCTGTGCTCACTGTTATTAGAGTGGGCATGCAACATGCTGCTAAATTTAAAGAAAAATTATTAAATTTAAACAGAGAAGATGAAAGGATGTAAAGAAGAAAGGGAAATACATCATCAAAAATTCACTTTAACCAAAGCAAGAAAATGGAATTTGAAGGGGGGAAGTTTGTGACAATTCCTTGTCCAAAGTGGTAATAGTTTGGTTTTTAAAGCTGGTTTATTTATTTATCACTTCTTTAAGGGTTTCAGAATTAATTCTGATAAATTAGAAATAGACAATGATGTTTTATATTACCTGCTAAATGTAACTAATTTTGTTTCAATCAGAATTAGTTCTAGTGGCACTTTTTGCTCTTAGATTTTTGGGAAGGGTAATTAAAGGCTATAACAAAAGTATAGTGTATTTATTTATAACCTAGACTACTGATGGGCAAACTGCGGCTCTCCAGATGTTTGAAAACTACAACTCCCAGCATTCCTGTGCTTCTCTCTGTAGTTGAGGAATGCTGGGAGTTTTAGTTTTCAAACATCTGGAGAGCCGCAGTTTGAGGATCACTGACCTAGACCACTAGGGGCCCTTTGGTCAAATAAAGTAGTTGATAATAGTCCAAAAAATAAAAGATGTTAGCTTGACCAGTAGTTTTTAGATTAGAAGTTTTCTTTTATACCTCAGAAATGGAAAGCAACTACTAAATTAAGGCCCAGTACACACAGCTGATATTTTGGGTCAATTGATTGGCTGCCAAGGTATTTTGGTTGGTAGGGTAGAAACATTGGCCCTACATTGACTAACTTCGCTTACACATTCATCACAATCAAAGGAAAGTTCGGACATGTTGGTAAATTTCAGCCGATTTTGCAGCCTTCAAGGGGCTGATCATGCTGAAATGTTGGCTAAGGCACTTTTTCTTCCTAAGATTCTGGTATATTTAAGGTGCACTCCAGGGACTTCTTTTAAAGCTTTGTTGGGTACAATAAAAAACAGTGCAGAAGCGACATTTCATCTCCTCCCATAGAATCACTTGATTGTGATGTCATCAAGATGAAACTACATAAAGACCCACCAGAGTCCTGTATATATTTATTTATTTGATTATTTTTAATAAATACAGTAAATTTATAATAATTAAAGAAACATTGATCCAGTTTTTTCCTACACACAGTAAATTATACCTAGAACATTATTTCCATATATGGAGCCTAAATTTAACCTAATTCTTGCATCTAAACAGATCATATTTGCAAATTGAAAAGGTGAGAGGCTGCCCACTGCTTTGTGCTGATTGCTAGTGAGTTAGCCAGTGGTGCATGTGTTTGAAATTAAATTCAATTGTCAATTAGCAGATTCAAGTATTATTAGTCACAAAGTGAACAAACCACCTTGTTTCAAAACTAGCAAACAAAAAAAGGGGCATTATCCTAATCTGACCAATTATGGATTTATAAAACAAATAATATTTTGTTTGACTTTCCTTGCTGAGAAAATCTATGGTACTTACATTTCACATTAATGCCTTCTTAAAACTCATTGTTTAGTAAGGAAATATCATTTCTTTTTTTTAATTAAATGTTAGCATTTTTCCTAAGAATATTCATAGAATGCTCCCTGGTAAGATTACCTATGTCAATATTCTTTACTCAACAAATAAGTACCGAATGTAAACACTACATGTTAATAGTGTATTTTGTCGATTCCTATGTCCTCTTAGGGTGTTTAAAGGAAATATTTTATTCTAAAACAGAAACGTCTGTCTGTCACCTTGCGTTTGAATATGGTGTGTATTTCTGGCACCTGAGGGATTAGTTTCAGTCTGTGAATGTTGTTCTTGCTGACAACCTGCGGTGAAACTGTATTATACTATTAATTTGTAGATTGTGTTATTTCATCACTTTTATTTCTCGCAGGGACTCAGCAATTTGTTTCTCAATGATAGACCAATGTTTTGAAGAGGTGTGGCTAGGTTCCTGGGGTATATTTAAATTCACAACAATGAAGCATCATGCTTTATTTGCTTAGTAGGATTGATTCTCCATCCAAATTTTCTTAATTATACACCATACTGAGTGCGTACAACATTCCTTCTTTGTATTTGCAGTACGAGGGAGAACAATAGCACAGACACAAATGTATCTGCCTGTGCAAAGCTACAGAGCCTGCAAGCAGGGAGGGCAATAATTACAACCACTGACAAAGTCATTTTCCACCCTGGCAGTCCATCTTAACATTGTATTTAGGGTTTAATAAAGACATACATCCATCTAGTCCAAACTTTTTACTTTTTACCCCACCTAACAGAGGAAGACACAATAAAACTCCAGCTGGAAAGGAGGGTGGGATATTTGGAAACGATCCCTGGAACAAATAGTAATTTTTAATATCTTTGAATGTTAGAAACGTATACACAATTTTTGTACATTTTCTCATGTAGGAGGTTACAGTTCATTTCCTGAACTACATGTTATTTTATTGGAAAACTCTATTACAAATAGACCATAGGCAATATAATATTTTGATATGGAACACTAATGGTGTGCAATTATATGCATATTCCAATTAGTTTGTTAAATATAGCCAGTTAATAAAAATTATCGACAACTGAGAGACTCACATGATTTCAGTGCAGCCTGTCTTATTTGTTGGGCAAACTTATGATTTTCCATTGAGGCAGTGCCTCCCCTTGTAGTATTATTGACTCCTTCAGCCACATCCCTGTTCAGATGTCACATTGGACATTGTATGCTGGTTACATTGAAATATGACCTCAACAAGCAGCATCATTAGAACATAAACCCCTACTTCCATTCATGTATATAATACTGGATATGTTAATTGTTTAGAATAAAGCATATTTTATATCCAAGACTTTGAAATAGGTTTTAATGTTGGGCACTTAGTTTTTTGGTGGATGTTTGAATTTGTTTGTATTCTGTACAGATACAGGTTCAGGGCTTTAATGTGTATCTTTACAATTTCTGTTTTGTTTTATTTAGTAGCTTTCTTTGAAAAGTCAGATATCTTTTCATTCAGGAGAGATATTGACCTTACTATTTGTGACCTTTCATACCTTAATAAGTCCAAAAAGTAAAACAATTTAGTTTTTATGTGTTTTGTGTGTCAAAGTAATGTGTTCTATTGCAATGTGGAAGTCGCTGCCAAAGTACAATCCCTTTTGGCTCTTGCAAGTGAACTTACATTACCTCTTTCAACCATAACCAAACCTACATAAAGTTTAGTAGACTCTTCCCTGAGCAGGGAACAGGGATTTTTATATGGTAATGAGAATCAGATGTATGTAATGAAATCATCCATAAATCCCTGGACTGTAACAGAAAGTGGGGAGGAAAACACAAAGAAACAGCATTGCTAAAAAAAATGTGTTTGCTTCCAACTAAAGTGTCCTTTGTGCCCCATTTGTAGACTGTAAAGCAAGATAAAGGGCCTCTGTAGCCATATGATCTAGTTCCAGTAATGTGTATAGCTACACAGTGCAAGTGTTGAATTTGGATAGTTAAACTGTAGAAATGGTGATAATATATAAAAACATATAAGGTACCTGTCATTCGCATTGGAATGCTAACCCCATCTTGTTCAGAATGCTGGAATTGTCTGCCCTGACAGAATTCTTTTTGTAGCCATCCATGTGCAATTTATCAAAGTCAAGGAGAAAATCTTTCTATACTTTTTCATGTTATGTCTTTTTATGTTCAGGGGAAAAAAATGACAAGGGTTTCAAAATGTACAGGAATGAGAAATCTGTCTCTATGTTCTACATATTGCTACCAACACCAAAGCCCATTTTTAAAACTCTTCTTTGCCTTTGGCATGCCAGTATTAAATGAAAACAATATCCACGTCAGTAGTGCATATCTTTTATTTAATTGACATGATATGGTAAAAAAATAGGGTAATATTCATTTTTACATACAATACAATATAGAAGCCATGTAGCACATCTGGGGGAACAGCTTAACTCCAGAATTCTCTTTACTAAGTGCTACTTTAATCTGGTAAGGGTGACACCCCTTAACATGACAAATGGCCCAGCCATTGAGAATAAAACACAACTTAGATCTCCAGTCCAGTGAGGGTGTGGCACCCAGACCAGTAAATGCAACTTTCAGTAAAGGATTACAAGAGAAAGTAATCACTCTAGGTATTTTTAATGGAATGTTTTAAAGGATAACTGTGGTCGTCAAACCTTTCAGGCCGATGATATCTCTAGCTTCTCTGGATTGTACAAACCTGCATTCATTTTCTGTGCTTTCATCTACCTATGAACATTATAGGGAAAGAGAAAAAAAAATATTTTCAGGCTTGTGGCTAGCTTTAAAAATGATAAAGAAGTTTGGGCTCCGGGTTTATCATGCAGCTGTTGATGCTTCGTCCCAGCAGTGGGCATGGTTCAACCTTAAACTTAGAGGCAAACCCCAAGTGCTGGTGATGTCACAGCTTACAGTGCTATCAGGAAAAACACCTTTTATACTGTAAATTTGGATAGGCTGCAGCATCATCCTGGAGTCATTTTAAAAGTAAGAGTATGACATTTGTATTTGATGCCCCTTGTATGGAGACCACCGTTCCCCTTTAAATTATATTCTTGTCCTTTTACATCAAAACTTTCATTAATGTCATGTCATAAGATTTTTCATTTTCTAGATGTCTATGGTTCAATTATATGCAGAAAGTATGACACTGTTTTTGTTTCTTATACTTTTACTTTGCTTTGCTTTTCCCCCTAATACTTGCTATTGAAAAAAATATTCCAATGAAAACCAAGCATATATTTGCTGTTCAGAGATCCATGGCAATACATGGTTAGCAAAATAAAAATGATCGCCAATAAAATAAATAATAATAAACAGTCCTTAGTGTCAAAGCTAAGAAAATATTATAATGATAGTTTCATGCTTTATCTGCCAAAACATTTCTTTCTGACATCAGGAAATAAATAAATAACTTTTTAAAGATGCAAATACAATATGCTTCTGCAAGATCTTTACTCCCCCATCCCGCTAATAAAATCACATCTTGGATATTCTCTCCTGTTATGGTTCATCTATACAGTAGATTCCAATGGAAAAAGTAGAAGCCTTTTTTTGGGCAAAATAAAAAAAATCCCCCCACTGTTCTGAAAAGCTATTTATGGCACTTCATCACCATTTATTTTTGCATTTATAAGCAAGAGAAATATACTTACCTAATAGTGTTGCCATTCCAGTGCCCCTTTACAATTAAGGTCAAATGGACTTGGAAAGCAGATATAAATAGTCATGTAAAAGATCACTGACAGCACAATTTGAAAGTGACATATTTCCGTTGACATGAATCTTTAAAGCCTAAAAAGAGTGATTGCTATGTAAATGCTTAGACAACATTTAGACAACCGCCTGGGCAGTTCTTTTTGTGATTGACATTATGTCCTTAATGCCAATCACAAATCATGATGCTGCTTGACATCATAGGTGATTTGATGATGTAATGTTGAGCTATTGCATGGCTACCATAATTTCAAAAAACTCCTGTGAAATAACAGTGTGAATATGCACTAATGCCTATTCATAAACACCAAACACCCATAATATAAAGTATGTGTGTCTGTCCACAATGTAGAATGGTTTGTTTGCATGGTATAATTAACAAATAATTATGATCAGTGCTGAATTCTTATTCAAATGTGATAATTGTGGGTTATATTTACTTTAGTTATTTATTAGTCAGAGGCATCTTTGAAAAACCTAAGCAAAAATATGCAGAAACAGCCTGCAATAAAAATCATACACGCTTCATGAAACACCGTTTGATTGATATCACTTGCACCATTAGGAACTAAACGACAAAGGATGTAATTTCAGTTCTAGCATGCAATATTAATCCAAAGCCTTTAAAACATCTTTCTGATGGGAACTCTGACAACGTGACATTTGAAGAATCGTTAGCAAAAGTCATCTATCTTAGTTGCATTTTTAAAATAAATACTAGGAAACATGGAATATGTTTATGGTAGACAAGAGTAGAGTTAGCAGATTGCCCACCAATACAATGCTGTGGGCCATATACTACTATGTACAGTACTCTATACATGCTACTACTATATTAAGAAAAGTTATTGAACATGAAACCTTTCCATATCCTCTTAACACCAGTGTATCCCATCACACCCTTTGCGAAAATCCCAGAATTGCAATTTATGTAACGTTTCTTTCAGTGGCTTTATTTAATGAGTTTAAATATATGCAGTGCAGTGTTTTTTTAGCTTTCATGCCTGCCTGCTCTGTTTCTATTCTAAGTTGTCTTGGTGTGTGCTAGCTATGGAGACCTGGCAGACTGACTGTGTTACTTGGCCTCCTGTAATAATGATAGAATATTCATTAGAAGCTATCTGTTTAATTGAGAGTACTAGTATCTGCTTTAGTAGACCAACATTAGAAGCCATTATTGTAAATACGCCTTCAGGATCCCAGTGGTGCATTCAGCAGGTGCAAGAATGCCTTTATTAAATATTAATGCAGTTGCACAAATTGTAAGGCTAAGCTTTTTTTTTTTTTTTTTAAATGTTCTGTGTTTTAAGAAACAACCTTCCCTTTGTACTTAGAAAGACATGTACTGCAGGCAGGGCTGTTTTGAAGGATGTAGTAACATTTCTTTTGACCTCAGAGGTGCCATTCTGATGTTATTTGTAAAAACTGTTTGAGTCTACATTAATTACCTAATGTATTTTTGAAAACAGCAATATAGTAGAATGCGCCACTCTCGGACAAACCAGCCTGCAGGTATAGGTCTGGGTCTGGAGTGTGGAGTGCACGACCACACGGTCTTCAGCCACCACAAAATCAATAAAGCATGCAGATAACGATGCTGCTTATTTTATGTGTGTAATAAAGTTGTTTTATATTGAAACCAGAAGTGTCACTTGCATGCTTTATTAATGTATTTTGGTACATAAATCAGAAAAATACAACCTACAACCCCTATGTATTTTTAGAACTAAAGCCAAGAACCCTGCATGCTGTATACAATGCTTACTCTAATTTAACAGACACCTTCACTTTTCTATCTGACTGCTTCAATTTAGGGCTTTTCTGCACAAGCAGGTTTTTTCAAAGCCATATGTCCTAATATGATAATTTAAATATGACAGCTGTCTGATCATAACTGAACAATTCATTTGTATACATTGGTAGCTCTTGATTCTTGTGCACATGTCTATGAGCAAAATGATAGGTTGTACTGGAAATCTTTTTTTAGTATTGGTTACCAATAGATTAATATTCAGAATATTGATTGCAAGGTTGGTCAGTAGCACAAATTACAAATCTGCCTTTATGGACCAGCCATTTCAGGTTTACAGATACAAAGCTTTAGTAATGATTGCAATATAAATACAGCACATAGATACAGATTACACATATACAGTAGAAGGCAGGGTGAAGTGTGCAGCCTCCCCAAAAACACTGGCCTTAGAGGGGTTGGGAGAAATGTATAAAGGTTTTACATTTTTATAGGCATTGATTTATCTGCCAACCCTATATTTTTGTTCTCCTGTCAACATCTCTGATATTATCCTGTTTCCTGATGAAGTCCAGCAAATGGAACAGGCTGGAGATTAGTCATACAATATATTTTTGTTCATTTTGGAAGGACCAGCACATGCATTGGAATTCAATCTTGTGCATCTGTTTTTGTGCATGTGTATTCCATATATATTCCATTGTTTTATACTTAGTTGATTTATTTTTCATGTGAATGTTCAATTGAACTGATACATTATAATTTCATTTGCTGGCTTGGTTTAGGCCACATTCATAAATCTAAAAATTCCAGGATTTTTTCCAGACCTCTCTGTGATCTTTCCAGAACCACAGTGACGCATAATGTGTGCCCCATAATGTGCTCTTATCTGCTTAGCAAATAAAAAGGATTAAAATACGACTATTTGTAAGTATAAAAAAATAGCACAACCTGCTGGCAACCCAGAACACCCAGAGTTCAGCAGAGGTCTTGCTCTTACAGAATTACAATGTGGATTTTTTTTCTGTACTAAACGAGTTCTTAGTATTCTTTGTATGTTCTAATCTGATAATCTTCCCAGAGGCCTGGCTTGGGCCCAGGATGATTGAATTAAAATTTCTGGATTGGGAAATGCAAAACGATGTTGGCTATACAATCTAGCAATCTATAATATTCAAGTTAATAATTGTAAAATTATACGTATATATACACTGTTATATATGTTATATATATATAGTTAGAATGAACGCCCAGGTACAGAATCTGGAACCACAAAAGAAGGAATATACCCACGGCACACCACTATGTTTAAATTTCCCTTATTTTTATTATATAGAGTGGGGATAATTCAATACATGCCAAGTACTAATTACAGATTAAAAACACTTTAAAATGACTATAATATCCAAGCTGCCACTAACAATTCATATTGTTAATAATCAAGAATTTTATTATCATATTATAATCAAGGATTTCATTAACGTTTATCAATACCACTATAATCAATCATAAATAGGAGCAGCAATAGGAACTAGAAAGGGAAAGTTTAAGTATAAACTTTGAATTTGGCTTGAAAGGCTGCATTTTAGAAGGAAATTTGTGTGTTTATGCTGCAGATTTTAAAAATCAATAATGTCAATGATGAGGACATTGTTGTTTTTTACTTACCCTTTAAATATGGCTGTCATATGAATTAAAGGTAGGTCAGTTGGTGTGTGTACTAGTGTCAGGTTGGGGAATAAAAGACTAACTTTTTTGATGATTGCTCAAAATGTGTTTTTTACTATACTTACCATTTAAACATGGTTGCCACATAAATGAACGGTTAGCTCAGTTGGTGTGTCTGACTGTGTCAGGGTGCATGAAAGATTGATCAAAATTATTTTTTTTGACTTTAGCTACCCTTTAAGTTTGGCTGCCACAGTAATGAATAAGTAGATCAGTAGGTGTGTGTACCTGTATCGGGGTTGGGGGTTACAAAAACAAAATTTGTTGATGATTAGTCTAATTTGTTTTTTTGACTATAGTTACCCTTTAAATATGGCTGCCACAGGAATGGAAAGGTAGGTGAGTAGGCGTGTGTACCAATGTGAGGTTGGGGTATGTCTTTTTTGTGTTTACAAACATAAAACTAACTTTTATTGAGGATATATCAAAATTAGTTTTTTTGACTTTATTTACCCTTTAATTATGGCTTCCATGGGAATAAAAGGGTAGGTCAGTAGGCGTGTGTACCCATGTGATGTTGGGGGTATGTGTTTTTGCATGTATGACCATATAACTACCTTTTATGGATGAATGATCAAAATTAGATTTTTGACTATAATTACCCTTTAAGTATGACTTCCATGGGAATGTAAAAGTAGGTCAGTAGGTGGGTGTACCTGTGATTGTGTGGGGGGTTGTGGGTATCAGCATTTGTTTATATGACCATGAAACAAACTGTTTTGAAATATCCACATTTGAGGATTGTTACCATTATTGTCTATGGAAAAAATGTCCCGTAATTTGCCAATAACGCCGTAATGCCTTCACAAATTCCTTAGATAGGTAGTAGCACACTTCTACTATATGCCCCGCACGTCTGTTCCCGAATTTCATGTCTTTAGCTCAAAAACTGTGGAAGGAGATACAGTCCAAAAAAGCGTAAGAATAAAACAAAAAAGAAAAAGAAGAAATAGAAAGAACAGTAATTTGGCTCTTCAAGTCAAATTAATAAAGAATTGATATTAATCACAGATAAAGTGCATACAAGTAGATTCAATAAAAGTTTTTATTGTTTAAAATGGTGCTAATTTTGTCCCAACCAATCAAATCTTATTTAACATTTGAAAGCTAACATCTGATTGGCTGGGGCAAAATGAGCACCATTTTTAACCATAAGAACTTTTATTGAATCTCTCTGGTTGTGCTTTAAATCTGGCTACGCAGACAGGCTCATTTACCCAGAGCTGCTATCACTCTGGGTAAATGCTGCTTTCATGATTCAATATTGCGATTGCGTGGGATTTTAACGCCAGCTACCAGTGCAAACGTGATATTGAATCACGAGCGATGGATGTGCGGGTGATTTTTGCCACGCATCCAACGCTAATATGGAGTCACTTAGCGTGACTTAAACTCTATATATTTGCCCAGTGAGTCTGTATGTTTACAGCAGTTAAGTCAATACATCAGTGGACAGCAGCGATAGACACCCTGTTATTAGAACTTCTCTCTTCTTCCTGGTAATCACCATCATGGCCAAAGGCTGACTGATATTACCGAATGAGTAGTCACAAGTGCGCTCTGCTCCTGAGTTCACTCGTAACCAGCTCACAACGGAAGAGAAAAAAAGGCGGGGCTTCCATCAAGGGATCGTGGTTGTGTAATTTCTAATAATTCAGCGTGGGAGCATTGGAGAAAGGTAAGATTAAAATTAAAGTGGTGTTTTATGGGATAATGCTTTAAAACATGTCAAGTTATTTTGGGGCTGAACTTGCCCATTTAAGGCAATAATCTTAAAAGAAGTGCTGATCAATCACTATAAAGGCATAAAAGAAGGGAAAAAAATGTCTGATGCATTAAAAGTTGCAAAAGTTTATTTGTAATATTAATCTGTAGCAATGTTATTTAACTGCAGTAACCCAATAAAAAGCTTACATCTGATTGGTTGCTACAGTTTCAAGCAACCTTAGTAGCCCCTAAGAAGTGATTATGGTGTGTTTAGCCATGTGTACTCTAGGAAAACTGTTATTTATGGCTATATATGCTGCCAATAAGGTCACATTTACAGGATTGGAGATTCCACTGCATGCAACATCACATTCTCCCCGTTTCGTATATTGAACTTGTTTATTGCTTTCCCAAATGCTAAAATCAGTAAAATACAAACGTATTATAATTCTTTTCACCGCTAATTTAATACATAATATTACAGCCAAACGTAAGATAACTAAGTTAGCTGATAAAGGATGCTGAGAGTTGTGATTGTTTATATCCTCCCAACAGTACACAAAGTGATGATTCTGGTTTGTTAATGCCGTTAATAGATGTTTATTGCGACCGTATATCTAGGAAGACAGACTAACTTTCCCATTGTGACAGCTGAAAAATCACCAGTGATAATATGACACACAATTGAATTTCCCCATTACTCATTTCTCAAAACTAAATTGTTTTAGCTGGGATTGCAGCACTGAGCTGCTGAGATTCTGAAATTTATAAACCAGTTGAGATATCCGTATCAAACTAGCACCGTGATGTGGCTGAAAAGGAAACAATCCCTGTGAAAGAAGACATGAGCTATGGGTGGCTGTTTATTTTATGTGCTGTTATGAAGTTAAGTTTCTTTCAGTGGGAAGTTTAGTTTTCAGTTTAGTTGTCTGTGTCATAGAGCACAGTTGGAGTTTGTGAGTGTTCACTAAAATTCAAAATTTTAATGTCTGTCACTAACACAAAACAACTAGTTTTGGCAAAGAGGCTTAATTCAAAGATATATCAACCTATTTTTTAAGTTTCTAATGACCTTCATTATTCTAACCAGTTAAGCTGGCCATACACATGCGATCGCACAGCATGTATGCCGACAGATCACATTGGTATCTGTGGGCACACAAGTGGTGCAAGTAAAGGGAGGCGATAACGACCAAAGAAAATTTTTCGACATTCCAGATCGACTGGAACGACGACTACGGTCGTTTTTTGCTTCTCCCTCGGTCGGGAAAAGCTCTTATACACAGACATAGGTAAATTTCCTAGACAACCTATCAAAAGAATCTTAACCCTCTTTTGTGCCTCATAATATCATTATTGGTATCTTACAATTATTCTAATTACAGTGAACATTGAACAATAGCAATTTAGTTTCGAAAATATAAAATTAGTTTGAGTGAAAACATCTAAACGAGATCTATAAAAAACCATCTCCGATGACATCTCTGCCATTGAGTTAAGTCACAATGACTGGTGATTAAGATAAGATTATCTCTACTTTTAATATACATAACATTTTGTCAACTGATGTCACAGCCAGCAAAGCAAGGCTATGTTATTACGCTATACGTTTTTCTTTTTGGTTTTGCTTGCCGTCATGTTCCATTGATTACAGGCTTTTTCCTACTATATATGGTTGTTTTTTATGGCTGACAAATTAAATTTGTTCTGTCTCTGGGCTGGCTTTAATATAAAGCCTCTAAAGGTGGCAAGATATTCTCTGAGTTTAAGCCTGGGTATTAGAGAATTTAATAATCTGTCAAAACAATATATTTCTATGTTTTACTGGACAGAAGCTTGTCCTAAGCTTCCCTGTATGAATTTTGACATCTACTCTGTTCTCCTGGATAAAAAGAACTGAATGTCACCTGTATTATTGAGGTGTGTGATCTTCCAAAATCCCATTGGTTCTTTGAGAACTTCTGGTTTGAACAGCATTAGGTGTAGATGTATATTATATCTTATAATATCAAATCTAATAGAATGAGAAGAGTTTAGGGATTTTTCAGATTCTTGCATAAATACAAATACCGGTATGTAAAATGTAAGTAAAAATATTTATGTCTATAGTAGAGATGGCCGAACTTCATAAAGTTTGGTCTGTTTTCGAACTTCAGAGAAAGTTCGAAACCCTCAATACATTCGGGGTTAGCGAACGATACATTCTAGGGTTAGCAAATTTACGCTAATTATCGAAAATACAGTCGCGAGGCTGGAAAGTCAGAGAAGTCAGAGAAATCTGGGTCCGGGATAGTTTGAAAAGTCCGAGTCCATTCGGACTTGTTACGTTCGACTCAAACTCGGATTCGAGTTCGAGTTCTAGTCCATCTCTAGTCTATAGCAGTGCAATGCAGTTACATTTCAAGTTTTTCTGACTTTGACAAGAAGCAAATCAATGATTTTTAAACTGAAGTCAGATTTTACATTTTGTCAGCCTTTTTCTTATTTTCCTGAGCACATGGGATCATCACACCATGGTGTTTTGCTCGCCCTTTAAATATTATAAATATTATAGTTTTTATAATACTTTTTTGGGATGTTTGGCTGGAATGCAGGTTGTAAAGGTTTAATATGTAACAGTTACACTAGTAAGTATATCCCATTAGTATGGTACACCTAATCCACATAACTTTATATGGTGCATCAGTGTCACTCACTGTGGGAGCCTCATAGTTCCTATACACAATATAGACATGTGTTCTGTGTTCTCACTGAAGTTAATATATGTTATAGAGATTTTAGTGCTCAAAGTAAAACTGCATTAATGAAGACACTTGTTTACGACAATCTGATTAACCAAATTAAGGGCATGGGCACTGGCATGGAATCAATATTTACATACATGGCCACTTACATTGTATATGTCTCAATCAATTCTTGGTCAGATTTCTGTAACAAAAAGTGGCATAAAGATCTATACTTCCTGATCAGTTGATGATAGGGTAGTTTTTGCTTATTTGTACCATCTGCCATGGTACAAATGTCACACTAAAGTCTTGTGAAACATTTCCTTAATAGACTGAGCACATTCACAAAGATAGTAAAAGCTGTGTCTCACCTCTCCCTTTGCTGTGCTGGGTAATTTATTAAATTAACCTGTTGGTACTAGGGGTCAGCTCCCAGAATCCACCTTAGCTGGGTGACACCCAGCTTAGTGTACACAATACACCTTACAGGAAGCTGCAGACTTGCTTCTTAGAAGCTTACAGCCAATCATGTTATAGAGTTCATCCCTCCCTCTGACACAATATATATTATATATTCAGTTTGTGTAGAAACGTTTGGGGTGATGTACCAAGAGCCATTATAGGCTTTTTATGTCTTAAAGATGCTTTAACCCATGTACCAAGGGTTAACACTGCTTTAAGAGCAAGTTAACAGCGGTTATGGCGAAGCACAAAAATAAGGTAGCGCAGCCACCTCAACCGATGTAAGTGCATTGACTTACAGTGCAAATAGAGAGGGATAGAGGTCCTCTATACTTTGCCCCATTTATATTTTCCCAGGAACATAATGAAAACCAATGGAAAAAGCAGTAAACTCTGTCAGTAGACAATTTTGTATTTTTCATAAGTAAACCAGGGAATTTGAACTCTGTAACCTCAGAGTTACTACAAAGACTGTGCACACTGCTAGAAGCCCATGTTCCCATTGGCCGCTTTCTGGGAGGCAGGTCTAAGGAAGCCAGGTATCGTAACTTACAAGCAGAAGTGCCAGAGTTAAAGGTTAGCCCATGGGTGAGGAGCTAGAGTTTTGGGTCCTTTTATAGGGCTTAGTGGGAGGGGGTGGAGGAAAGGGTTCATTTATCCTTTAAATTCAGTATTTACCTATTTTAAGATGTTACAAAGATAATACTTAGGCTAGTGAAAATATACTAATTGCAATAATAATGGCTCGCCTCTAGCTACCTTATGGCCCACCCAGCTCTGTAGGGTGCACAATATACATTAAAGTTTACCATGTTTGAATAGCAAATATAAAAATTCTTCAATAAGATAATAGCAACAGGAGAACTGTAATTCAAAAAAAAAGTTGCCTTTTCTGTTTAGGAATATAAGTTTATCTTTGGAGTCTACAAGCAATATGGCAGCTCCAATTTATTGAAGTGCATTTGCAGAAAAAAGAGGCTAGTTGTACAATACATAGTCCTTATATTTTTTTTTTCTGGTAGAAAAGAAAACCTAGATAGATGATAACTATGCTTTTATAAATCTTTGATGTAAATCTTAACTTTAAACTGATTTAAGCACCATAATAGTTGCACTAACACCTGTGATAAAGGTTAATAAAGTTCAATGACTGTATTCCTAGTTATCCAGGTACTGTACAATGCCACTACATAATGTACATTTAACAGACTGCAGCTGGATCAGTTTCAGACAGCCTTCTTTTAATTGGGTGCTTGCACTGACTGTTTAAATTACCTTGTAACTGTCTTGTTGAAATGTGCCTTCAAGCCCTCAGCAGTGGTTCTAATCAAATACAATGACACCCACTGGTGTGGATAAAGGCAGCACTGATTAATTGCAGTAAAATCTACCTGACTCATAACTCTTTGATGAATTGATGTGCCATTTCTACCCACCCATCCACAGGAGACCTCTTGAGGGCAATAAGAGGGGAAATAGCACTAAATATTTATTGTTAATAGACGATGCAAAATAAATGACTTGACAGTAACAGTGGTAAAATGTGTCGCTCTGTAAGAATGACTATTGCGGACGTGGTAAGCTCAGCTTGTGTAACAAAATTAATCAAATATTAATTTGACACGCTAAGAATATAATTCCTGTCCAAACTCAGAGCTGCTACAAGAACTCCACTGTGCTCTGCAACGCAAACCTTTCCCTATGTGTACAATTAACTAGGTAAAGAAAGCACTGCAGTTCACAGATACGTGTTATTATTTAAATAGAAGTAAACAGTATTTTTTTTGCTAGACAATTTAGCAAAAGTGGTTAGGGAGATGCAATATTTCTTTTTTTCTTATTTTCTTTCCTTCCTATTGTTAAAATTAGTGTAAACTCTTTGGTACCAGATGTAACATTGTAATATTGGGTTATGGGATTTAAACCCATACTTTATGCGGTTTCTAAAACAAATTCAGAAATTGTGCAGGGCATCTGATGCAATGGATTTCTTTTGCTTCTATGAAGTAGCACACAACTTAAAGCCTATTACATTGGCTCCTTACCACGCTTTGGCAATAAGTGATCATGGTAAGGAGTGAAGTCTTCCCCATGGCTGGCGAGCGAATACATGTGCCACTTATGGAAGCATGCAGTCCTTGCAGAGCATGTCTTCCTATAAATTGGCTTAGCTGCTTGTTGAGGAGAGGGTGTGTGTGTGTGTGTGTGTGTGTGTGTGTGTGTGTGTGTGTGTGTGTGTGTGTGTGTGTGTGTGTGTGTGTGTGTGTGAGAATGTGTATATGGGGGGGTTTACAAACTGCTGAGTTTCCAGGTGTTAGGATTTAGCGTGAGGACAGTGTAATAGGTCTGGGACTTATCTGCATGATCCATGTAGTCTGAATAAAATTTGCTGTACCCTAAAATGTTAGTTCCTCGCACTGGGTACCTTGTCATAGCTAATATAGAATTTTGACATGAATTCAGGTGAAGTACCCATGCATATTTGCCTTTTAGCTTATAATGGGACCTTCATTGTGTATCCTCAACAAACTATATAGTACTTGATAGTACCTCAGTAAAGATAAGTGAGACTATGATATATATCAAGTCAGTGAACTAAGCAAAATAATATTCATCTGTCTAGTTTACCAGCAATGCCACATAAAGTAAGTACAGCTCTTAACACAATACATATCTAAGTACAAGAACTTTGTGTTTATATAGTGGATAATGCACCCCCAACTGTAAATTATAAGGATATTAGAAGTCACAGAGGAGTTCAGTGACCATATAAAAGTACGAGGCCGCAGGCCGAGTACCTTTTATACAGGGCACAGAACTCCAAGGTGACTTCTAATATCCTTATAATTTACAGTTCGGGGTGCATTATTTATTATAACCTACCCGTTTGTGGCTTCTGGTTTCCTTCTCCTCCTGGAACTGTAAGATTATAAGGCTATAATCTTACAGTTCCTCCCATAGAAATCCACTACAGGGGTAGGTTATATATTCAATAATGTCAACAAAATGAACAATGCTTCATAAGTCTCATCAAAAGGTTACAGTAGAACATTATTTTCATTACATGAAGGAAATGTGTTGACATGACATGTTATATACTTTTGTATTTATAGAAACAAATCCTGTTACAATACTGAGAGCACCTTATCCAATATTTTTTTATTTCCCCTAAATGTTTATCAATGTTTTTTAATAGATAATACAATTTGAATCATTTATTTGCTTTCTCCCCTGGGACACGTGAATAAAAACACATGGTTGGGTTTTAGTTAAACCAAACATCTCTCTGGTTTTTATTGTTAAGATTAGGAATGCCAACCCTTATTTGCTCCAGGATGAATTTGTACCAAATAGGTTTGTTTGGAATTGGAAAATCTGTTCTGCATGTGTTGTAATGAATGTAACGGTCATTAGGTATATGAGTCTTCTGACGTTGTAATCAGATGTGATTCAGTCTGTTAAATGTCTGTGCTGCAACATCTGTTTCGCTGAGTGACCTTATGCTGAAGAATACTTAGTATTTATTAGGAAACCGGAATACCAACCTTCCCTATGGCAGAGTATTTGTACACAACCGGCTGGCTCTGAATCATTGAAGTTAAATAAAGCTGAAAGGAAACACTATTAAACTAAAAAAGAATGGAGGTCTGTCAAATAGTATTCATGAAGGCGCTAATAGAATTTGACTTAGAAATCTCGGTTATAAACCCATATGTTTTAATGTCAGTTAAAGCACTGGGCACCCATGGTAAATCTAGCTCTGTGGGTCAATTTAGACCCTTCAGTAAAAGTAGTAATTTTTATTGTTCAAGAACAGCAGATTAATTGGTGTATAATTTTTTCTCTCTCGCAGACCAATCACCAAACAGCCAAGGTCAGTCAACCTTGCAGCCATTGCCACCTTCTCACAAGCAACATCCCACACAGCCGTCCATCACATCACTTAATCGGAATTCTTTGACGCATAGGAGGAACCAAAGTCCGGCCCCGCCGGCTGCACTGCCCGCCGAGCTGCAAACCACACCCGAGTCAGTCCAGCTGCAGGACAGCTGGGTCCTTGGCAGTAATGTGCCACTGGAGAGCAGGTAAAGGATTCATATGTTAAACTATTGAGTAGTTACTGCTTTCCCAATCCCCCAGCCAGCTAGAAGCCAAGATTTCAGTCTACTGGCAGTGTGTTTGCCAAGGTGATCAAAATGCCAGCTCCCTCTAAATAAATACTGATAGGATATATATTCTGTTTAAACTAGTGCTTTACTGCCCTAATAAAAATGTATATATTACAATTTAACATTCTTATTGACCCTGTTTTACTATGCTGTGTGAAATGCTGCCTCGTCTTTGACTGATCATTAGGCATGAATGTCATTTATAGCTGGCTGAGCTAAAACATTTTCTGTTCGCTCTTGCTGTGCTGAATGCTTTTTCTAGCTTGTATTTGCTCAGATGCACTACCATGGTTTAGGGCTGTGAGTGGGTCTCTAAACCTTGACTAGTCATAGGGATGTCAAAATCACATGAATGCAGCCTTTCATAGGGTGAGGTCCTCCTTTAATACATAAGGCATACAGCATGGTAGAGCTATGGTTTTGGGAAATAAACAAGCAGCTTTAATGACACTGTCATAATAGTACTAGTACATTAGCGTTAATTGTATAATTTCCAATAATAAAAGAAACATTGTTGTTCCCTCATTTTGAAATTTGGTTAGTGCAGCTAAAGACCCAAAAGGTCATAAGAATAATTGGTATGTATTACTTTTTTTTGGAATGTTATATGCCCTTCTCAATGGATAAATTAAAGCAATTAATTTTATACAATGTCCATTTATATATTGTTTTAATGAGGATATTGCTAGATGGGTTGGACTGGAATCGACATATGTCTTTATTCAACCTCAAATACTATACTATACTAATTTTATAATAAGCTAGCCACCAAATCTTGGTTGACTACCTCTTGGTGGTCATGGCAAGGCTGGGCCTCAGGGATTTGGCATATCACCTATTAAAATTTTACAGAGATGGCTGTTTTTCATGATTTCTCCCCCAATTCATAGTAAGATTTTTGGTTACAGAAATCGGTGAACTTTGTCTAAATTGTATAATATTATGTCCATATTTCCACTGGCTGATCAAACAAATATTGGGGGAAAATAGCATGTATTTAGCCTGGTTAAAAAAATAAAATGTTTCCAGTCTGGATGTTAAATTATTTCAGCATAATAATTTTAGATTCATTCTAAATATTTTTATAACCTTCTCACTTATTCTTACTTGTTTATACAGCAGTTATTCCTAGGCAACATATCAGCATAGGGGTTTGGTAAATAGAAAAAAGAATCTCCTTATAGCCATAGGACACCTGCTAACAAGCCTTATGCACACAGAAGTTCTTCGTATCAGGGTCAGCTTGTCTGTGCAAACCTAGTACAAGAATAACTGATGCAATGTTCTAAACCAGTATAACAACCCCCAGAGGTGACCTAAAGGAAAGTGTCTGCTGAGATCAGCCAAAAAGCCAGGCCACTATAATTAATTTGTAGAATATAATAATAAGAAATGCAAATGCAGGAAAAATAGACTGCATTTTAAGCATCTAAATTTGACAAGTCTTCATCACAGTGGAACAGTATTATATACTGTAGATGCACAGCTAGCTACTGCTTAATGCTATTAAAGGAACACTAAATCCAAAAAAACAACTCTTTGCCATTCGTTTGTATTATTCACAGGGAGGTGAGAAAGCTTATTCCCACCTCCCTGTGAATAATATTATGCTCAGGGGACCTGGAACTTACCTTACCGCCGCTCCACTCACAGCCGCTCCTTCACTGAACAGCTGTTCTCTCCCGCGCCCTATCTTTTGTATTGGCGTGCATGCGCCTAAGATAGGGCGCACGGTCGGGACAGAGTGGCTGTCAGTGAAGGAGCGGCCTGCGAGTGGAGCGGCGGTAAGGTAAGTTCCAGGTCCCCCAAGCGTAATATTATTCACAGGGAGGTAAGAATAAGCGCTCTCACCTCCCTGTGAATAATACAAACGAATGGCAAAGAGTTGTTTTTTTGGAATATGGGAGTTTAGTGTCCCTTTAAAACAATGAAAATAGTTTGAACTAAGGTTACACTAGCATCCATACAATACATATAAAATTATATTCTGGCTCCTTACAGTTTGTGGTATTGTGGATCCTCATCTTGTATGATCACCATGTGATCAACATTAAGAGCCTTCTATATGAAGATCTCATACAGCACTAATAACATTACTTTAACCTCCTTTGTGTTTAAAAAAAGTGGAGGTATCATGCAGTCCCATGCAAAATTAACAGTACTGATACAGGATCGCAGGAGCTTATTGAGATTTGATATAGTCATATTTTTCCTGCTTTGCTGTAGTTACTTAAAGGGTATCTATATTCTAAAAATCGAACTTTAAAAAATGATACCTTTAAATACAACAAGATCCCACTGCTTCAAAATGTTTTTCAGATTTTAAATCTGGGCTGTAGATCCTGACAAATCATCATTTTAATCACAGCATTTACAGGGCAAGTCCTGTCACTCCAGGAGCAGAGAATGTGTGACCCATTAATGACCTCTTACTAGGATCTTTAGCTGTCTGACAGCACACTTTATGTAACAATTATGAGAATCAGCAGAGAAAAGAAGGTAGGGGGAGGGAGATGTGTAAGCAGAGCAGGGTCTACGGTGAGGCTGTACAGAACTTATAAGTGTCACAGACACTATAAGAAGGCAGTGAGTAAGGGAGGGTGGGAGCAATTAGGAGCACTCACTAAACATTAATAATTTAATAACAAAGCAAGTACAGATAAATAAATATGTGAGTTTCAGAAAATGTAAAGTTGTTTGAGTGAGTATAGTGACCCTTTAATTTTAACCCCCTTAGTTGAAGCACACTGAGCATGTCTGTCACCCTGATAAAGATTTTACTAACTTAAGGTCCATACAAACGTACAATCAAGGGGCTTACCCACGACACAAGACTGTAGGACAACAGGTTGTTTCGTCCTAGTATTGTTTAATGTATAGGTGCTCGGCTGGGGTTCATCAGACATCATTCATGATCAAACTAGGCAGACCCAACCAAGCTCCCATATATTAAAGGGGAAGTTCAGTGCAAATACATATGCTTTTAAGAAAAAAGAGCAGTCATTTTCAATTCCAATGACCTTAACCTGCCTATTCAACATTTTGTCTGTGTAAAAATAAATGCAACCGGAAAACAGCCCTTCTGTTTGCAGGACCCCTAATAGAGACCATTATGGTCTTGCCCTTGACCCAGCACCTGGGCTGATTCAGTTGCTCAGTAGATATCTGAGCATGTTTGACCCATCCAACAGCCAATCAGAAGAAATTACTGTTAGGAATATTCCAAGGATGTGGTGCATCCTGGGAAGAAGAAGGTTAGAACCTTAAATGGCAGCTCACTAAGGTAAACAGAAGGGAACAGTAAAGGGTATGAAATCAACTGACTTTTCAAAATGGGAGAGAATATGTAAAATAGCTAGGTATGCATAATACAAATGAAGCATTTTTGAAATATTGATATTTTCTACTGAACATTCCCTTTAAACAATACTCGTCTGAAACGGCTGAAAGTCCTTCATTCGTGCATTGTTGGTCAGCCTCACAATTGTACATCTGTATGCACCTTTACACAGTTGTATCTTTGCTTGAAAAATCTTGTCAGTGTCTGTGCTATAAGACAGAAAAAATGCAAAAGGCATGAATGCATTGGCTGCCATGTGACAACACATACCTGGAGCAAATAGACTAATTTGGCCTTCAAATAATTAATACAACTTAAGTAAATTAAATTGATTTTAAATGTAAAAAAAAAAGTGTTTTCTAAAGGGCAGCCAAAGAGTGTTAAAAAAAACAAAAACCAAAAAAAACCCGAACTTTATAAACATTTACATTTTTTGGCATTACTGGTCCTTTGTTTTATTGTTAATGAAGTTCAATCGTTGAAATCCATTGAACGATACTCATGGCCTCCACATTTTAACTGATTATCCAATATCACATTAATATAAATTTTTTCATGGGTACATGCCAAATATTCTCTTTCTTACAAAAAAAAGATGCAGTCACATTTTTTCAGGTGAAAGTGTTGAGTAAGCTGTATGTACAGTAAGCTATCAGCACATCCAGCAACCCAGAAAGACCTAGTGATAATGCAGGCAGAGAAACTTTACATAAGGCGCTTATGTCTGGCTGTGCTGATTCAGTAAGGAAGTTTTTTCACTGGGAGTATTAACTGCATTTATGAGTAGTGCAAATGATCTGTATCAGCATTACCATGTTATTATATTCAGCTATACCAACAGTTCAATTTAAATACATTTGCTTTTAGGAGCAAAATTGGAGTATTTTTTTAATTCCAATAACCCTAATCTGCCCATCCAGATGTTTTTATGTATTTTATATATTTATAAATGCTGACTTACTGTTTACAGGACCCCTAATAGTGACCATTGTGGTTATGCCCTTGACTCTCTGGGTCAATCAGTTATTCAGTTGAGATCTGAGCATGTTAGACCCACACAACAGCCAATGAGGTAAAATTACTGTTTGAAACTAGCAAGCATTTAATTTTTATATATAAAAACAAAAATGTAATTAGAAGTTATAAGTAATATAAATAAATTGTTTATTAAATGCTATTTCCGAATCTTCCTTTTAACATTTTAAATTTAGCAAAAGTATTTGGTTTTTCTGTTCTGCTGATATAATAAGTTAAACAATGAACATTCCTTTTTCAAAGCTCTGCGTTTTTTGGAGTGTTGGCATTGCCAACAAATGGCTTTGTCACAGGGTAATTTGCCATGGGAAAAATATATATATATGTGTGTGTGTGTGTGTGTGTATAATCAGAGCAGTGTCCATGTGAGGCTGTGCTGTCACAGACACTACAAGAAGGCACTGAGTAAGGGAGGGTGGGGGGGATTAGGAGTACTCACTAAACATTAATAATTTAATGACAAAGCAAGCACAGATAAATATGTGAGTACCACCATTTTACTTCTCTCAAATTGTAGTTTCAGAAAATGTAAAGTTTTTTCAGTGAGTATATAGTGACTTTAAGTCACCGTGACTGTTTTCATTCCATTGCAGCAACCAGACAGTTGTAGGGAATTTGTTTTAAAGAAACCCTGCTCACATTAGCTATTGTCTCTTCATTTTTACTGGTAACTGTTTAACTGCATTTGGGTATAGTTCAGAACACACTGTACCCTTTGTTTTGTCTGCTACAGGAAAAAAAAAAATCTTAATGTTTTAGTTCCTAGAGCCAAAAGAATTTAATGAGTGCAGTAAAAGATAATAATAACAACAAAAATGCAGTAAAACATTTTTCCATAAAAAAGAGGAATATTCCACATAAAATAAGGGTGGCTAGTTTAAATGTCTTTTTACATTATAAAAGCAAAGAAATAAAAATTACAAACCCTTTCTCTTACCTGATTTTAATTTTACTTATCCTTTTCTGCGATAGATCAGACATAGGTCTGTGTTTTGGCAATCAGCACGCATTGCTTGTGCAATTGTTCCCAGTAAGTAGATGTGGATCAAAAGAAAAAAGTTTTGCATTTCTCTATAGGAAAATAGTTCCCTTTGCTGATGAAGTGGAAATAGGTCCTGAACATTCATTGCCATTGGAGTAATGTAATATTTGAGGTGTAATGTGATGTTTTAGTTGTAAATTATTGGTCTGACTTATTTCCTTGAATCCAGCTACAGTGATTTGTTTTGTTTTCATTTATTCAAACTGACTGTTATAAGTAAGAAGCTGTCAAATAAAGGGACTTCCGGAATCTCCCCACATCAGTTATGACACTGTATTTAACGATTTATTGTGAAGCTCATTAGCAGGCTGCTAAATGTCCACAATTAATTAGCACTCACCGAACAATTAATCAGCACTGTAAATCAGGGTTGTCATTGCATATTATGTATGAAATTAAAAGGACTGGGTTTTCAGGTGAGCGGCAGATTGAATATTGATGCTGAAAAATGTACAGGACTATGATGTTATAAATAAAAATATTGGCAGCTAATTGTCTTCTAGAAAACAAATCACATGTTGACTTAAAGGGAATCAATAACATTGTGTGCTTTGAATTTTTCTCTGATATAAAGATAATCTTAACTCTTTCACTTAATGACATTTTGTTATATTTTTTATTACTTGACTGTAGAATGTTTATGTTCAAACATGGGCAAAGTATACCGTGATCCAATAATTTACAACAACAAGTTAAAGGAAAGATCTCATTGTTACTGTTACTGCTAAATATGCGCCCCAGGGTCAAAACGAACCCGTTTTTAAAACCAAACTTATTTTAAAAATGAGATAATCATGAAAATTAGAAAATCAAATTGGGTAAGAATCGGATTTTTGGAATTTCAATACCGAAAGTTCCAAAAGTTTAAAAAAACAAAAAAAATTGAATGATCAGCGTTCATTTGAAAAAAAAAATAAAAAAAAGATCAGATCAGACAGAGACGGCTAAAAGCAAATTAGACTACACATTGGGAAAATCAGAAATCAGAGATGACAGAGAGTAGAGAGGTACTTTAAGATTCTGTCTGTCATTTTTTAAAATTCAGCCTACCCACAGTCCCGAGCGTTCCTTATATATATATAGTAAAGAAAGAACATTCGGTAAAGTCACATTTCCTTCAGCCGTGGCCAACTCCTTATACTTTACTACAGGGGGTCAACCGCAGCCAAGGGAAATTTTCAGGCAATTCTAAATGCTTTAAACTGCAGTACATATTTTAATGATAAAGGGGCAATTCTGTTGGATCTGACAGAATGCAGTGGCAAAGAAAATCTGGAAATGCGGTTCCTCTGGAATTGATTGAATATCCCGGGATCAGTCAGCAGGTAAGCTGTAATGTATGGGCACCTTTAGTGATATTGGTACTGTCAAAAACTGCAGGAATTACTGTAGCTGAGTTGTAGTACTTGTGACTCCATATGGTTGCTGTCTATGGTGCTGATCTCAAACTGTCCTTTGGTGAAGTCAAGTTGCTTTTGACCTCTGGCAACCATTAGATAGCTGTTCTTGAGCTATTTTTTTTTTATTTGAAATTCCAGGCTTCTTCGCACCCGTTAAGTTGCCTATAAACATGCCTAGCCTTATTTTGCTCTTAAATTTGTTCCTTCTCTAAATCAGAGAAAATAAAATTCTAGTGGGAAAAGTTCCAACATTCACAAACAAACAAATTGATCTTAACTTCATCCCTGGGTGAGTTTCTTTTTATTGCCATCTCCCGTGCAGCTCTAACTAGGTAAACACTGCTTCGTACAGAATAACAAAAGTATTCCATATTTCTCAGCTGCTACAAAGGTAAAACTTTTCTACTTTAAAAAAGTAAAAACATTTTTTTTCTAGACATAAGGATCAGAAGAAGCAGTACACTATATTTAGCTTTCATTGTTATTGTCTGTCATTACCAGTCTGACCTGGTCTTTTTTTATGTATCTATTGCTTGGTATTATCTGGCATAATAAAAGATTCTTACTTCCTAACTTTTGCTGACTCTGTACTTTAATGTTCCTTTGGACTTTGACATCAGTTCTGTAACTGGAGTAAAATAGCAGACTTACCACCTGAGGCACATGGTGCACTTCAATAGATAGCGTGCAATTTGCTATTGCTTTGCTGCAGGCAAGCCTGGTAGTTATTTACTAACAAGTCTTCAAAACATTTTCCCTCTCGGTAAATCAGCCTGGAGCATTTAGTGACAATAAGGTGTGAAGGCTAGGGCAAAGAGCTACGCATTTTATTATTGACTTTTATTTGTAAAGGACTAACAAATCCTACAATATTGACAAGAGAGTTGCAACAGATAAACCTTGAAAATAAAAATATTAAAAGAGCCAAGTGTTAAAGATCCTCCAATTCACGTGAGAAAATATTGCTAATCATCTGAGTTTTTCACAACTGTCATTGTGTTGTTATCTGTATATATTCATTTTTAGGATTCCTGGTCTCTCTGGCAAAGATAGACATATAACCTTATCCCATAGCCCTGTGCACTTTTATTGTGCAGAGTACCTGTGGAGTAGATAAGCTGGCCGTACACTCGACATTACACCGATTAGACATTTAATCTGAAATGAATATCAATTGTAATGTCAAGTAGAGTAGCAATTTTACTTTCCAACATAACCCAGCCAGATAATGTTTATAATCATAATTAGGTCGTTGTTAAAACATTGCAGGAATGTAGATAGGTAGGTTTGGAGTGTAGGGCAAGCATACACTATACAAACCAACCTTAACTATGTCACAGGGATCATATGATAAAAAAGTTAAATAAATTAGCAAAACTATGAAATAAAATGATTAAACCAAATGCAGCAATCATACAAACACTTCAGAACTAACGTAGAACTCAAACTGGAGGTCAATGGTATGCAACAATGGTGGTGATCACTCAACCCCTCACCCCATTCCCTTCCCCTCTATGGTAGCTCTGATTTTTATTTTTAGTATATTTAGCAATATTATTTCTTATCTGTAAAATAATTCTAAATGTTGTTAAGTCATCATTTGTAGCTTCAAGCAAATGAACATTACACTATGTCTGCTGGTCACTCAGCTGTCATTGAAGCATTTGGCAGACACATTTGCTCTTATTATAGTCATTGAACCACAAGTAAATTAAGGTCAATGAGATTCTCAAAAATCCCAAATTACTTGTTCACCTCTTCAAATTAGTCTCAGGGCAATAAATGAAATGTGGAAACTGATCTATCTGTGTGTTTCATGAGCCATGCCAACAGTGATACAGTGAGTCAGGCTTCTTATAAATCATAGTTTTTTTTAATAAAAACTCGTTTATATTGGGAAACTCGAGCAAACAACGGTATTTGCACTGTTATAGGTGCAGCAGTTAGAGATGCTGTGTATCCTGCCTTTGCTAAAACTAGCCATACTCAAGCACCAGTCCTGACACATTACAAGAGCCCATTTTGTTAGCTGTGGGATTGGTCAATAGAGTTGCAAAGTATTCAGTTGTCACCTTTGTGGTCCAGCTGAAGTGACTGATGGAGGTCTTTTCAAACAAATGATCCATGCAGAATTAATGTAGAAGGTTGACGAGTTGCCAACCAATGTCAAAACCATTTACTATCTGAAGTTGGGCAGGAAATTGCTTGTGTATGGCCAGCTTTAGTTATGATTTATAGATATCAGTAAAACAGAGCCATCTATTTAAGATGCAGTAGTTCTTTGACTTCCTGTAAAAAAGGAGACTTCAACTAGAATAAAAAAAATAAAGACAGAAGTATTTAAAAGCAGATAACAAAAAGCTATTTTTATACTGTGTTACAACTTATAGTTAGTTAAAAAAAAAACGCCTGATTGTTTTCCATAATCATTGGCCACATTTAAAGGGCATCTATAGTGAAAAAAACACATTGCCCCTTTGCAAAGTTAAATTCATGTACTCTGTGCTGCCTTAATCCTATCTCTTGTCAGTGACTCTGTTTAACCATGGTGTTAGATCTGTGTGCAGCACTCCCCCCTTACCCCTCCCCTCTGTTGCCTCCTCCATGTCTCAACTCCGGCTAACCGACAAGCTTATCATGTGCAGTAGGAGTTAAAAGTTCAACATCCTGAAAAACACCCACGCACAGTGGCCAATAGAAAGCAAGCTGTCCTGGAGACACGGAAGAAGGAGATCAGTACAGTTTACGATCTCTCACTTTGTGACCCATCATCAATCAGTGAAAGCTATTAAGAAGTGGGGTCAAGTGCAGCCTTATATCTGCCATCAAAGCTACCTCTCTCCCCCTGCTAATGCTCTTATCTCTATGTTTATTACAGAGCAGGGAGGGGGGATCACGTCACAGGGATTTGATTGACAGTCCAAGTAGGAGTAGAGGAATGCAATCACGTATTCTTCTAACTGGTGTATCTCAGGGCAAAGAGGGAATCTGAAAAAAGTGAAGACACTCTGGGGGTTGTGGGGAATTATAGAACACATGGAAAGAAAGGAAAAAAGGTTCATTTTCCCACTATAGATGCCCTTTAAGTCACAATGTTGTATTTTAATCTTAGGCTATGTAAACGCAGGCTGATATTCCCACACCATTAACTGCAGTAACCAAAATTCAGAAATTTTTCTTGATTGTAGGAATGATGCAAATAATCGGTTTTCCACCACCCCAAACTTTTAAATCTAGCCTAATTGCCTCCCAAAACTTCGACCTTGCAAGGTTCTTACTGTTCAGATGCGCTCCTAAACCTTTTACCAGCCCCCGTTCCCTCGGCTGTCTTCTGCTAAGCTTACGTGCCTTTTTCTCTGCATGGAAGCTGCAGTAGGGGTGGGACCGGCAACGACGCCAGTTGTTTAACGAGGAATCACTGGGCCCCCCAGCAAAACAATGATGGGGCCCCTATCCATACTTCATCCACAGTAGTTTTCTGGGAGGAGGCTATATCTCTCATAATAAAAAAAGATGGGGCCCCCTTGGCTCCCAGACCCCCCTGCGGTTGCTTCCCACTCGTTACGCCCCTGATTGTCGCCTGTGATTGGCTGAGACATCGTGTTCGGGGGAGCAGTTAGGCTAGATTTAAAAGTTGGTTTGGGGGTGGACATACCCATTTTAAAATTAAGCGTGTCTTTTCAGTTACACAGATACAACAAGCAATTCAGCATAAATAAATGTACAGGATTGGCTTACAATAAAGAGGTGCTTATAGGACATTTTTCCCTCTTTATTATACCTTTAAAAAACTATGCACACAATCTCCATTTAAAACACTGGATTATTTAAAATAAGTTCTCTGTCTACAGTTCAGGCAAACACTTTTGTTTGATAGAAAAATTGACGGCTTTAGGTTCCCAGGTCTCTAAACATCATGGAGAGACAATTAGATGTCAAAATGCAATTAATTTTCCCCACTATGAACAATTATAGTTTTTTTAACTATAAGCTGAGAATTGTACAAATCCAATTTAGGTTGCAGTGACTTTTCACCGAGCTGTCATTTTACCAGGTAGAGATAAAATAATGTAAATGTCAGTGGCACTGAGATAACCATCTCTACATTTTTAGGCACATTTGGGCAAAAGCTGACAGCTGTGATAACATCTAATGATGTGTCACGAATATGTGAGTCATTTACTATCTTGTCTTATATGACTTCTGTATCTTATGAGTTTTTTGGACAAGCCTGTTTTTTGTGTATGTTCATTGTGGTTTATATTTTTGACATTCACCTTCCACTTTGATTTCCTACCACAGTGTCACAATGACAAGATACTTACTTAAATATTAATATCACTAATAATAAAAGAAATTATCTTTATAATCAACATATATCAATTTAGCATTTAATAATTTATGTTAACTATTTCAAAATGCGTGTTTTTAAAAAGGATTGCAAATTCTGTTACATGAGCCCATACATTGTGGCTTATGGATTAAAGGGAAACTATAGTGTGTATATTTTTTTTTTAAAAAACAGTTAAAATATAAAGTACCTGAGGCAGGAAGGATTGGTACTTTTTACCTCCCAATATCATTTCTATGAGGAGGAGCAGGACGAAGAAAACTGCTTCTGCCAGTCTTCCTGTATGCTTCAGCACTATCTTTAATATAGAATGGCCCAGGGCCATAACCTGGCAGATGAAAACTGTATGTGCTGTAGCTTTTTAACGAAACAATATGGGGAGGTGGGAATAATCAATCCTATCTCCTTGCCACAGGTGCTTTTCATTTTTAAAAAGTAAATTTTTACAGTATAGTTAATTTAAGGCTTAGTTCATTGGAAAATAAATCAGCGTTCTAACAGAATGGGAGGTAAGACATGGCTTTTTTGGGTTTTTACATGTCTACTGCAGTAAGATAACATCTGATTGGGAACTGCATATTATTAAGCACTGAGGAAAGTATGTACCTACTATGAAATACGCCCCATAGCATTTTAATATATAATGATGATTAGAGATGTTTAAACCGGCAAGTTTCCTTCTGTTTTTGAATTTTCAAAATTTATAAGTTAGAAAATTCGCACTCATACCCAGAAGTCAATGAGAGAAAAAAAATCGTAATGTTCTGATAAAATCTAAGGCATAAATAGCGATAGTGTGTTAGTGTAAATGGCTCAGAGACCTGGTAAATGATCCGGGGGGAAAAAATTCTTCACCAACATATTTGAGGATTACCAAAATAGAAAATTCTGAATTTGAGGATTACTGAAATCTAGCCGTATTCGAGGGTTACGGAAATTCGAAATTTTCAGATTTTCGAGTTTCGAAAGTTCCAAAAGTTACTGCAGTTATGTGCCTTGGCTGTGGTATTTACTGCATACAGCACTAGAATTTTGAAAATGACGTTTAGCAACTATATATTTCTATAGCAAAAAGTGGTTATGTCCCACAAGGAAAGCAATGTCAATGTGATATATATGCACAGAAGGAAATGTCTGTAAACACAGTAGACTTTAAATTGACGTTTGATGGTAAACAAATATAATTTAATATTTATCACAAAAATATTCCATGATTAATGTCTCATGATTCTAGAATGTCAGGTTAAAATCATTCTTCATTTTTAAGGAAAGGCAAAGTAATTTGTTTTGTTCTCCACTCCAGCTGAAATTTGATTGCATAGGATAGGGGCTAGACCTGTAAAGAAAGATATATACTGGGCTGATTGAATAAGAGGTGGAAAAGTTTGCACATGCTATGAATTAACAGCAACCAATCAGAGGTTAGCTTTTTACTAACCAACCAACTGTGGTTACTACAGTTAGAAAAACATCTGACTGTCTGCTGTAAATTAAAAGCGCAGGCAAATTTTTGAACCTTAAGATTGCATTAACTCTAATAAGACTATAACAACCGAATTGCATTATGAATTCTATAGCGTTCACTAAATCAGAAACCACCAGTATATATAAAATATATTTTTGTAATATACTTGAACTTCCCCTTTAACTGGTAATGAGTAATATAATGTTATGTGGCGATTTGTGACAGTGATTTTCTAAGGCGAGATTGCATCTGAGGATTTTAGCTATTCACGGTATGTTATATGGGATATGACTTGATGAAATGTGAGTGGATCCGTGATGATGTTCGGTGACCCAGAAAACTTTATAGTATAGGCATGAGCAGGATGTGGGAATGTAAACAATGAATGTGATTACAGCTGCAGAAACAATAGGTTTTCAGAGGTAAATTCATAATTCATAGACATGCTTGCAGTACTGTGTGTTCTCACCTCCGTGTGTTTTTATTTATTAAGCTGTTCATAAAGACACATTTCTATCTTCATCCTGTGTTTCTCTTATTAAAAAAAACCTGCTGAAAGATTAAGGATTTGTAGTAAAATTTGGCATTGTGCACATAATGCTGCATTAGGGTTTTCTTTTTGTATTGTGGCTACAAACATTTATGTTGCAAAATTCCCCCAAATAAAGACTAGAAATTCCCACCTGATCCAAATCAGTAAAGTTAAGCATTGCCTAGGGGGCGCTGTTTGTTTTATTCTGCCCCTGCATAATGTTAAGTCTGGTACACAATATACAATTGTTTGTCTCGACTGACCGTTTACCACTAGCAAGAGGCCTGCTGGGACGAATCACTGGCAGTCGGTGCAAGAGTAGCCAGGGGTGACAATTTGCAGCAACGGACCATATGGTCTGCCATGATTTACCGGCATAACCGATTGTCCAGAAGAATGGTCACAGCTGCCCGCAAAAAACACTGCAGATTTTTTAGGGCGACTGACACAGATATCGGTCGACCAGACAAATCTGCTTGTGTGTACCCAGCCTGTTATTATTCTGTGTGGAGGTACTCCCATTCTATCTCCCTGTATCATCTGATACTCTGCTTATGTTTTATCCCTATAACATTGAAAATAAAGATGCGATCCAGGTACGACTCGAACACAGATATGACACGGAACGTTCAAGGTTATTTTCGAGGGTTACAGAAAATAACCTTGTACATTCGGTAACCCTCGAAAATGCGTTCTGAACCCTTGAAAGTACATTTTGTTTTCAGATATTCGTGTTTCCCGAGATCCGTAAATCTGAAAATGGAACGAAAGTTACCAGTTTTGGCCATTTCTAGTTGAAAGGTAAAAATCGCCAAGTGTTTGAACATTGAATCTATCTAATGTCAGTATGTTCAGCATTCTGTTCAGCAGTTGCTTATTTGTATACTATTATTGGTACACAATGCATTACTTGTACACAATTAATCTTCATTGTGTTGGTGTAATGCTCTGTACATCCTTAGAAGAATGCAATATGGTAATTTTTGTACTTATAGTACATCCAGTTTGGAATATTCAGTTGTTATCTGTATCATATGTGGCGTATTATAAATTGTTCCCACTGTTACATTAACATTACTGTTTTGTCCTTGTAATGCTCTTGCAATAGTTGTAATTCATGTTCAGTAGAAGTCTCTTAATGCATTTGGTCTTGGTGTAATACACTGTGCTAACATTTTGTTCTTAATACTTTCTATGTCAATGTCATTTTCAAGCCGACAAGCATCATAACAGCTACGGACATGTGAATTCATCTGTTGCCTGTACGAAGTATAGTAAAGCAACCGTTAAACATTTATGAATGTGTTCCTGGGAATACGCATCATAAATTATGCTTTATTTGCTTTTGAACTATTTAATCAAATATTAAATGTATGGTTACCGAAGTTTACTTTTGAGCATTTAATGATTTATTTGAGACTTGGGAATGTGAAGCATTTGATTTCTTTTTGTTAGGGCACAAGCTGCAGAAAATAGTATACATTAATGTTTATTGATTTGTATGTTCACCCTTGATATAAAATCCCAATATTTTAGAAAGTTTAAAAGGAAATTTAAATGTGTTAATAAAGTAAATCTGCACTTAAATAATTTTACAAAAGCTATCCAACGTAAGTCATGCTTAAAGGGATTGAAATCTATAGGTGTTGAATCTGCAGTCATCCCCCTAATTTGCCTTTAATGAGCAGCCCACAGCGGATGTGGAACGCTGTTTTGAACTTGATATCTTCCAGCAACTATAGGTTCCACAACTTTAAGGCCTGACCTCCATGTGGCTTCAGGCAGGTCACCCCCCGAATGTGTTACATGTACAGGTAAAAATCATTTGGATATGTGTTTTCCACACTTTTTATATTAATTTCCCTGAGTTTTCAAAGCAGTGTAGACAAAAAACCTAGCAACAACCAGATGACTATATGTTGCCTTTTAGCACACCTTTTTCTTATTTGAAAACCCTGTACAATCATTGTATACCATGATACTTAAAACTGTAAAACTGTATTGCATTGCTTGTGCTGCATTATTTACAAAAAGGTTTGGAAATGGTGTGTGAAACACACACTATCCCTACACTATATTGAAATATAACTCTATTGCATCTTACTAATGGTATTTTTTTTTCTTTTAAAATTTGCTGGTTTATTAAAACCCTGATACTCATTTGCTGTTATTAGTGATTTTTAAATGAAGCATTAATCTGACCTTTTAAGCAGTGTTTCACAGCAATATAAATACAGTTATTAAAAGCAGATTCTAACCCGTGCAAATGGGCTTAGGACCCCCTTTCTGTTGAAAATGAACTTCCCTCTTGGTTATTACATATCGTTTGCTTATTTGTGCTCAAGATTTTTTTTTGATGTCTCATATAAACATCTTTACTTTTCTTGCTTTAAACATAGAAACCCAGAAGCCCCTCTTTTTAATATACAGATCTGACATAACAGATTTATTTTGATATACAGATCAAAATTTCAATTAAAATTCAGCGGTCTGTACAATTCTAAGTAAATTAATGTGTTTTGTATATGTCATGGTATTTGCTGTAATGCTGTTTGATATTAGATTTGAAATACCAGCATTAAGAGCGCACCATAAAAGGGGGGGAGGGTGTTGTGATCTAAGTTTGTATCTATCTGTCAGTTTTCCTATAAACTAAGATGCCAAGTTATTAATTCAACATTAAAAAGATTTATGGATGTTCAGTATTCCTTTCTTTTATTAGATTCTTATACTGAACACCAAGAATATCACCACTGTATGCAACACGAATGTTCTATCTATAGATTTTCATTTGCTGTAGCACTAGAGTTTTGAGCATCCCCTTGACAACATTTCATGGTTCTAATTTGTTATTTGCTGTGTGTGCCGATATATATTATCTGTGCGGATATAAAATTAAATTCTGTGCACTACATATTGTTATGCTTATATTCTGGAAGATGTGTGTGTCCTATTGTAATGTGTCTGTGCAGGCTTATTTTAACACATGAACCCACAACTTAAACTGGCCATGTACTTTGCCAGTCAGATTTGTCAATTACTGGCCACATGTACGGCATAAAAACATGTGATCAATTTGTCAACAAACTACAGCCATCCATCGGGATCATTTATTCCAGAAAATTTTCTTTATTATCAGCTCCCTTTTCAAAGTAGAGGCTGATAACTTCACAAAGCATGTGATCACATATGTTGCATAAGTATGGCCATCCTTAAAGGAATTTTTTTTTGTAGTAAGACATTACACAGATCATCTGATCAAAGGTTTGGAGATAGATGTAACTGTGCAGTATTGCTCTTCACCAGATGTCACTCCGAATGCTCCTTCCATCATAGGTAATTCTATAAAATAGAGATGACTTGGATAATCTTATATTCTCTGGTGTAGAGATGTGTTACAATCTATAAAATCATCGCTCCCACAATCCTAAATCAGTTAATGTTACATCCACCTGGAATTATGAATGTTTTCCAGTCTATATGTTAACAGCAATTTTGCAATGACAAATTAACCTGATATATATAATGGTAGAATTTCAATCTAAATAATATCAGCCAAACATTACAATATTATTATTATTATAGTGGATTTATATAGCACCAACATAAAAAAATCCACAAAACATGCATGTTACATACAAGGGTAGTGCAAGTAATACAAACAGATAGATTCAATAGAAGTTCTTATCGTTTAAAATGGTGCTAATTTTGCCCCAACCAATCAGATGTTAGCTTTCAAATGTTAAATAAGATCTGATTGGTTGGGGCAAAATTAGCACCATTTTAAACGATAAGAACTTTTATTGAATAACCCTGAAAGTGCAAAAAATTTAAGTGCTGGTCCAGCAGCATTCAGTGTTGTAGGTTACAGCTTTATTGTGGTACAATAGGATGGAGGGTCCTGCCCGAGAGCTTACAGTCTAGAGGAGATGGGGATAAAACATAAGGTGAAGCTGATCAGTAGTTGTAAGGGGCTAAAAAGGAAACTTTAAATAAAAAAACCTTAACATTGGGAAAACATAATAATATACTGTATATATCAGTGATTCCTAGTAAAATGTTAACAGTAACCTCACAAAGCAAATACAGTTCTGCAATATAACTTTAAACAAGGAGCTCCTACACTGAATTCTGTAAACAGTCCCAGGCTGCTCAATACTGCATGAAAAACACACACATAAAACTTTTAAAAGGGTTGCTAAAAATCTCTCCTAAACAACTAATGCTCTTTGAAAAAGCTCAGCAGTAAAATACAGTATGCCATGCACAAGCAAGTTTGGCTGAAAGTTAAACTGAAACTCATGTCTTATTCTTATGAAGTAAATCAAAAAGGAGATACTGTAGAGAGGTGTGCAAAAGTTTTATTGAACACTCACTTATCATTTCTTTTTGATCTATATGTATTTGACCACTGAGTTTTGAATAGCGGTCAAAATATGGAAAGGCATTGGTAATCTCATCAGCTTAGGAGAGACTTCAAATCCTTCCTTCAGGTTTTCATAATTAAAGTCTCGGAAACTGAGTAGACTCGGTCTATTGCTATGCGCTGAGATAGAGACCTCAAGGTCTTTAAATCTCTCTTCTGCATATTTTTCTTTGCCACAGCTATTCGGTAGGGTGAGAATTAATGCACAAGTCTTGCTTTTCTGAATAATTGATGATACACACAGTGTCAATTTATATTAGCGGCTGGGTAGCCCTTGTATCTGTGTGTAACCGCATAATGGAATTGAGTATTCGTATTTCTTTCACTATTGTTTGTTTTCCAAATTCCAATTCTAATCAATGGTTTTTTTTGTAGAATATTAGCAAATCAACCAGTACTTGAAAATGGGCATGACAACCTGATAAAGATGGATGTATTTTCACCAGCATGCCATGATGGCGGCTATGGGGAAGGGTATGTGACTCTTCATGTTTTTCTAATCAAGTCACTCACAGTAACTGGAAAAAGCAACTTGTTCCCCGCATGCTACTGTACAGTTTGTAATGTTAACTGGTTGTGTAAATATATAATATATCAGAAACAATGACCCTAAAGATTGACAAGGTTAAACCAAACTGATAAAGTGTGTTTTTAAGTGTATATAATTATGCCTAAATAAAAGGAGAAGTACTTAATGATTTAATGTGGAAATGCAATTTTTAATTGCAAATCCTAAATGATAAACAGTTATTGTACAGTAAATGCGTCATTTAATGAATGCAAATAGTTTAACACATTAGTGACCTGCCAAGTAATAGATGATTATTTTCGAGAGGAAAAGATTTTAGTTCCTGCGCCCTGTGTTAGGTATTGATGAATCCAATGGAAAAGGGGGGTTCCTACAACCTAGATGGTGCTGTGCTCTCTTGGGTAGAATAGGTGATGTCATTTGTGTAGACGTCTTTGTTATATTCAGTCTTCTCTGGAGACAACATATTTTTAGAACCTACCACTTGTTCTCCCTGTAATTCAGGATTTGTCAATGAATTGTATATGATGAAATCTAGGGATTGTTATTGAATTTCTTATTATGGAATCTGTGGAAAGCATTTATTTTCTTATAGAATCCTAGGGTAGCTATAGGAAGAGCGGTTCCATTATAAATAACCATTATTATCTGTTTTTCTGCAGGAATGTCCCTCTAATCATTTTCATCAATTTCCTCTTTTCATCACAATAACTATAATCATTCACTTGTTTCTGTGACAGTTTGTGTTTATATCTTCATTATTTGTATTTTATCATACTCACTGTTTGTACCATTCATCTCATGTGAATGTGTCATTGTGTTGGGCTCATTTTACAACAATACAAATTGACTCGCTTTAGGGCGTAATACCCTTCCTACCATGGACTGCTGCATTCCCTTTCTATGATATATTTTATACAGCATTATTTGCTTTACAATTCAGTATTATCCAATAGATTTTTTGTTTGCATGATGTGAAATCTGGTGACAGTGATTTAATCCTCAACATTTGGTATAATTTTTTTTAGAACCAGTTTTATTTTAGAAATCTAAAAGAATACCTACGTTTATAGACCTAAGATGGATGCTTTCAAAACACACTCAGGGTTATTCAATAAAAGTTCTTATCATTTAAAATGGTGCTAATTTTGCATCAACCTATCAGATCTTATTTAACATTTGAAAGCTAATATCTGATTGGTTGGGGCAAAATTAGCACCATTTTAAATGATAAGAACTGTTATTGGATAACCCTAACTATCTCTATTAAACTTATTGCTTGTTTGGGTATTGGCTTTGTTTGACAAAAAGAATTGGCTGATTTGGTCTACATATCAGCCATAATTACCATCTCAACTAATTGATCCTAATTGATTTTTAGGTAAACAGAATACTGATGGATGTTGGTAGGTAGGTACGTTGGTAGGACTGTATATCAGTGGTTAAAACTCCCCATGTGTAGACAGCCTTATTTGGGAAATAACATGTTTGTTTATTATGCAGTCTAGGTATGTTGATTTGTATGGTTTGGACTTTGTTACACCTAAAACATGATTAACTCCCCCAACAACTTCTGCCATCTGTGGATGTGGCCCCAGAATGCACAGGAGGAGAGAAATCTAACTTTTAACAGCTAAAGTAGGAATACTTGCTCCTACCACTGCAATAATGTTGAAAGTTCCTACAAAAAATAAGCTATTGTTTTTAGCTAGGCAGATGAAAACAGGTTGTGCAGTACAATTACCTAAAGAAATCCAATACACTTTGGGTTTTTTCCCACATAATCTAGTTCCACTGTGTCTGGCATCACATTCTTTAAGTTAATGCTCACTTGTTTTTCTAGTGAACATACATTTCCCACTAGAGCCATTGACTCTCAGTGCTGATTACTTGCCTATTATTTTTCATATTTTGATGAATCTCATTAAATGTGAAAAGACTGCAAATTGCTGTTCATCATCGTTGTTTACGGCGGAAAACGACAAATCTCAAATCGCTTTCCCAGTGCTTTGCAGTTGCTGGGATGGCTGTCAGGTAATATTAATTCAGGTAACATAGCAATGAAATTTATCTTGTTTGTAAGCTTTTCATTTTCAAAATTATGCTGGCAGAGATCAGCTCCCGGTGTGAAAGTTGTCCAAACATAATAGCGCATCAGTCTGAAAACGTAATAGATTTGAGAATACAACCCACTAACAGCACGACAGTGCTTTTTATTATCCTCAACACCACACTGTGTCCCAGTTAGAGCCATTACATATCTCTTCCTTTTACTCTCTTTTACTTTGGATCTATTTACATATGAATGTTGTGAATCTTAACACTTGTTAATTTATATTCATAACTTCACATTGTTGGGGTTTCTTTACTGTGTGCATCCCTAAGCTTTACAATAAGTAAAAATCCACAGGTTTCAATGTGCTAACATCATAGCACATAATGCTTCATGTTACCTTTATGCAGCTATTGTTGTTAATAGAGTTTTAGGGGCTGATGCAATAAAAGTGTTTTTGCCAGTGCTATTATTTATCTGCAGCAACCAATCAGATGTTAAATAACTGCAGTAACCCAGTAAAAAGCTCATATCTGTTTGGGCACTGCAAATTTATAGTACAGGCAAACTTTTGCACCTCTTTCATTAGACTCTGCATCAGTAATAATGTTAACTTTCTAATACTCAAACAACATTTTAATTCCTTTATTTAATGGAATGTCATATATCCTCATCATTTTTCACAGGGACAAATTGGTATCCTGTGCGTACTAGACCTAAATCTAAAGGTTCGTACACACCAATCCACGGTGCACAATGTGCACGAACGGCTGTTTGGGGCAATAATTGGTCCGTGTATGGGCACTTTGTCGGCCGAATCGGAGATCTGCCCGTCGGATCAGGCAACAGTCCCCGAACAAATGGCTGTTTCAGCTAACAAAGTGCCCATACACGGGCCGATTATTGGCCGAAACAGCTGTTCGTACACATTGTGTGTTGCGGGCTGCACCCGTGATCGCAGGTGTGTACGAACCTTAAGTAGCATATTTTTAAAAGATTATTTTTTGCTGCCACTGTAAAACACTAAAAACCGACAGTGAAAACTCATTCCACCACACATAGCCATTTTACTTTTCGTGCGTTATCACCATACATTGCGGTAAAAGCTACTGAATCTTATTTATAAATGCCAAAAAGTGTTTTTTTGCCATTAAATAAAGACTTAAAAAAAGTCTGAGGTGGCGATAATGAATTAGTAGACACATTTCTAGCCTGAAAATAGGTTCTATTACTCACTGGAATGTGTCGGTATTTACTATTCCCTATGATGGGTTTTCCAATACAAATCAGTAATCAGTGTCTGGGGAATGGGGCGTTGTTAAACGATTTTCATACATTTACTAAAAAAAACCCATTGTGAATTTCCCAATATTCCAGATTTTCCCTATTTTACAATGAAGCCAGCATGAAGCCAGCTGGGGGTCTATTTTCCATATGTACATAATGGTCACATGAGTGTTTTATCTGCTTAATACCCCCTGCTCTTTTAGCTAATAATCAGTTGCAGGGTCTGGTATGGGTAGAAGTTTTTGTGACATTTCTTAATTTCGTCATGTTATTAGACTTAAAGCAATAAATACTGTGATATTACCACCACATATGACTACCGCATAAATTTACATTTTTAGAAATATTGAGTTAATATGCATTATCCAGCGACAACAAACCAGTGAAAATTGCCCTCCTTTATAAATATGCCCCTTAATCTTGCATCTCATGTGACTTGCCAGTGTTACAAATTTTGACTTTCCGTCATGAAGCAATGACTGATGTGTTCTGAAAGCAAGGAATTAGAAACTCTAGTTCTCTTATGCAAAGTGACAAAACTGTCAAAATAAATCCCAATTTCTAAATGTTTAAAGTTGATGAAACTCTAAAACTTAGTCTTAGGGGAAGATGATGTGCCCTTGCTCACTGCCTTAAACTTTCTGAAGATTAATAGCGCCTTCTTACCTCCCCCCACACTCAAAATTACCGGCAACATTGTATTAAATTGCTTTTGACGCTTGTGTGGGTGTCTTTCCAAAAAAACCAGAGCACTGAAAATCCCGTATTGATGTCAACTTTTTGCAAATGGGTTAGCGTGACTTAAAGGGCAAGTCCAGCCCCAAAATGAAAACTTATATACAGGTAAATCACCCCCCAAAACCCTGAAATAATAGTTTGAAATCTGAAAGATATAAGTCTAACCGTTTGAAATCTGAAAGATATAAGTCTAACCTGAAATCCTGCACAATGTCCTTTTTCCCGTTTCTGCTTCCTGGTTCTTCCAGTTAGCAACTGTCAGTTATGGATTTGACAGTTGACATCACAGCCAATGACTGAATGTAAATCCCCTGTCTGCCTCTTCTGAGCATGCCAAGGCTCAGTACAGGCTCAGTACAGGTTTCTAAATTTCTCAGTTTTCATGAGGCCTCCAGAAGCATAGCAGGCATACAGTAATGAATTCATAGGACAAAATATGATATATCAACATATTTTAAAGAGGCCATTCTTTCTAAAAGACATTCTTATGAGGGTGGAGTTGTCCTTTAAGAATTTTATTTTGCTGCCCTCCATACACAGCTCCACAACAGAAAGTATATAAGGAAATGCTGTTCACCTGCAAAGGACCGTGAGACTTTCTATGTAGCTTGGCAATGTCAGTTACACTAGAAGCTTTCAAAGTAAGTATTTCTTAAAAACTTTATAGGGCAACTGTACTGCACACTGTAAATGTGAACTATTCCTTTAATGCATTGATTGAAGTCCAGGAGGTTAAGGAGCTATTCCTTCCATTCTTCAATCAATGCCTGTGGAGCCATGAACAAAGATAGAAGAAACTTACCTTTCACGCTATCCACCACTGTCACACTGACAGGTCCCGACCACATCCTGGTTCTGGTTAACTGTCGCACACCATAGTTAATCAGAACCAGGAAGTGTTTAGGAATTTCAGTGTGCCAGCACAGGGGATTGTGCGAAAGGTATGTTTCTACTATCTTCGTTCCAGGCTCCATGACCATCCTGTGAGCTGTGACATCACCAGAACCATTGATCTGACCCCCTTTCCACAGGCACTGAGCATGCCCAGTTGTATCCTATTGCTGTAAGTGTCTTTAAATAGCTTCATAAAAAGTTTTTAGTGGGGTGGGGCTTCTTACACAGAACATCATGTGACAATCTGACTGTCTTGAGTGTAAATTTAAAAGCCTATAACTTAAGACCCAGAGAAGCTATAGACATACTTGTTTTATAGGTATAAGAGAGCTCTTAAAGATACTTGTATGGAGACCACTGTTACCCTTTAACACATTTGATTTAGTCTCTTAAACTTTTAGACAGAAATACACATTTTTATTTTGATTTTCATAAAGCCCTTTAAAATGTTATCTGTAAGGGCACATGTTTAAAATGTTAAAGAAAAAAGTAGTTTCTAAATAAAATCACTTTATGTATTAAATACAATGACGTGAAATGTGAAACAAGTATTGCTTGTTGTAATTATGTTATGTTGCCTTTTTTTTGTTGATATATTTTTGATTCTCACTGAATTGTGTAGCTTTATAAACAATTGTGAATCATTATTGTCCCCTGCAATGGGTTGTAATACACAGCATGTCCTAAAAAGGTGGAAACATTACTACACATGGGAGGGTAATTTATTTTCACACCATACTTAGCACATAACTAGTAACTCATGCTGATAAAGTATCTCCCCCAATGATGGCTGGACTACTTCTTTTAAAAAGAGAATGCAGAACTTTGTATTTTGAATTAACATCTGCCTCAAACTCTGTCTGATTCATCACTGCCACTTTAGCACCAATTCTAATTAAGGATTTATGGGCCTTGGCTGTCTTCTGGAAAACCATGTCACATACAGTGCTGGTTTATTTATTAGATGTAGCATTGTGTCTGGATGATTGCAGAGGTCCATGTGTGTAAGCCATTTGCTTTTTGGTTTTGTTAAGAGGTTGAGTGACGTACACCGCTTTTTATCACCAGAACCCCCCACTCCAACTAAATAGTAGGTATCATCTTACCTTGGCAAATACTAGAAATGTGGAATCACAAAGATACTGTGGTCCCAGTGGCTAACCATGTGTCCTTAAACGCTGGCTGAAAAGGAGCTATTCCTGCATCCATATAATATTTCAAATGGCTTCTAATATATGTAGAATCAATCCCCTTTGTCTCATTTTCTTGCATACATGGTTAGACAGTCATTAAGATATTTCAGATTATTTATGGCCAGGTCTGCTCTATATATTGCTTCAATTCCATCCTCCTTCCTGAACTTTTGCTTTCCTTACAACTACTTCATTGTTGAAATGACTCGAATGAGAATATGAGATAATGAGATTAGGATATCTTCCTGTTCTCGAAGCTGTGATTCTTCTATAAAAATGATAGCCTGTAGGTAAATGGATTTACTTCCTCATTGTCCTTGATATTAATTAAATTAACATCTAATAGCACATGGTATTTGTTTAAAGGCAATTCAATGGCAATAAATGATAATGAATTATTGTACTCATTGAATCTTTATTATACAAGTGTGTCTTGAGTTTCTTCATTTTCTGAACATTACAAGCATTGACATGCTGTCTGTTGTGCTAAAAATCCACTGGTTAAGCCCTTATCATTAAACAGTTTATCTCTCCTAGTTATTAGAAAGGACCTAGGTATAAGATAGAAAGGAAAGGAGACAAACATTCAGTTCCTTCTGGGGACTAAAAAATCTGCTTTCATTCTATGGTTATTGTAAAAAGCAAGTGATACTGTAAAACATTGGCAGAATGCATTAACTACTTTACTGCCAAACCACTACTTTCAATGAAGTTCTCTTGTCAACACTGTAATGCAATTTTAGGCTCTTTAAACCACGAATAAGTAAGAGCGACAATTTAAATAAATAGGATTATAATTTAAATATGCCATATGTTAAACCAAGTGCTATAAAATGTTTAGCCAAGCCTACAGAAACACTTTCTGTCTAGGAATGCTGGACAATACTCTGCTAAACTGATATGCGGGTGTTGGGCTACTATAATTTAAGGTTAGATTGAGATTGCAATCTTTTCATTGCTGCAATGAAGAATCCATGGCATCTAGGCACTGGCAGGAGCTGTGCAGTGCTCACACTGTTCATGTGGATAAAATACACAGAAAGGGAGGATGTAAAAGTAGACTGAAGATAATGAATTTTACAAGGGGGAGTACAGCTTGTTATGTACAGAATTATGGGTGCCCCAAGGTGACCCACTATTAATGTCATGTCAGTTACAAATGAAGGCAGAAACACTCTGAACTATGGTGTAATTGTTTCCTAGATTTATTGTGCAAAACACCCACCCATTACCTCTGTAATTAGGAAGTGACCATTCAGAGTTTCAGTTCAACATTTTGTGTGCAGGGCAAGTTAAAGATCAGACCTTTCACCCTGTGCATTCAGTCATGGAAATAAATAGAACTAAGTGAAAATAGAATTACCGTATTATTGTTCCATTAGGCTGGGGCACTGCAATTGGAGTGCATGCAATTTGCAAAACAAATCATGAATACATGTGGTTAAGTGCAGAGCAGTGCATGCAATGTGGTCCCCATACTGACATGCACTGCTCTGCATTTCTCACACTCAAACAGATCGCAAAACGAGATTGTAATCGCAAGACAAACATGCGAGTGTGGCCTAGCCCCAAGAGATTTTTTTTATAGTATTTACTCTTAAGTTTCTATTAAAATTCTTGCAATTTCCTGAAATTTTTCAAGAAATGCAGCTCTATAAGTACACTGAACCAGATCTGTAACCAATTTCTGATGACCGAGTCAAGGACAAGCGCAGGATTTCCAAGAAAGGGTTTCCTGAAAGGCATAGGCCATTTCTTCTACTATGCAGCTTCTGTCTGTAATTTTTTAAAAACCAGGCTACAGACATTCCCGAGTGTTCTTTCTATACACAGCACAGGGAGAACGCTCGCGATTCCCGAATGTTCGATGGCCACATGCTCATTTGGGAACAATATCGGGGCTTTATAGGTACTTTGTGTACCTAGCTTTATTGTCTCTGTTATCAGTTTCACAACTGTCGACTAACAAGTAATAATTACTTTTGATGACTTCAAGGCACCAGAAGTAAATGTAAGTTGGTAGAAAGGGGGGAATCTTGGCATCTGTAATCCCCCCAATTTCGCTCATGCAAGGAATATAATCATTACCCTGTTTAGTTGTCTGTTGATCAGCAGTATGTAACACTGCATGCATGTGTGTAATATTTCACTTACTTTACTTTTTGTTTATTAAATAATGAAGATGAAACCTTCAGTTGGTTTTGACACCTTCACTAACCCCCTTTAAATTTGTGGAAAAGGGGAAAGGGAGTGGGAACATTATTAGGGTTTTGCAATGTTTTGAATTAGTTTTTTCTATAGACTGCATTAGTACATCATTGGGAAGTGATAATAAGGTTTGGCAGATTACGTTCTTTTATGTAAATATCCAGAGATTTTAATTTTGGAACTTTTACGTATGGTTGTGACCCTATAATAAAAAAAATGATATTTGCTTTTAATGCCTTATAATAAGCAATATCCTTTTCCATGAATGTCAGGAATGATGCTGAGCCAAGGTTTTGAGATGATTTGCCCCTTAATATGTATTTATTTAGCAGATCCCCAAAATACCTGGTGCATTTGTCCCATAGCTAATAATGGACCTTTAAGGACTTCAGATTTCCTCATCCACTGGGATAAAATAAGCTATGTGTTAAGTACTAACCTGTGTAGTTCAGTTTCCCCTTTATGAATATGAAATATCAAATGATTTAATCTATTGCCATGGCTGCATGTATAATTCCAAACCTAAACACATGGGCCAGAAATAACAGGAACACCCCTGTCATCAAAGTGATATGTTGTTCACACTGAAATATTGGATATGGGACTATACAGTAAGTATAGACCAGAAAAACAAATATATATTATAATTACTATCAATCGCACTTCCCAGAATATATGCCAATATTTCTATCAGCCCACAGGCAATAAATCAAAACCTGATGACTAAAGTTGCCTGCTGTGCTTGCCTTTTGAACCTCCTTCAACTTATTTATGCAACTAATTATCTACAAGAGCGTAAGTAGCACGACACTGGGAATTACAGTATCTGTGGGCTTATCTGTAAGCTGAACTGGTAGCCATTCACTTCAAAGGATTTCCCCCAGCTCTCTGTGACTGAAGATGAGTTGAACGCTCGCTGTGACACGCAGATCTGTGTATTCATGCTACAAATAACACAAGATGCAATCTCTTTCCATACACATTTCTCCTCTGAATATATGCAGCGCCTGTAAGGATAGGTAGGTGTCATTTTGTGCATTTAATCATCCCGCTCTTGTGCATTGCCATCATTGTTCATCCCAGCACAGAGCTGTTTATGCTGTCTGTAAGGTTTTATTTGTATACATTTAAACTGGATAAAAAAGAATAATGACAGCCAATGCTAACAGCTAGAGTATGTTTTGCTTACACTGAATGGATGTGTAGTAAACACAAGTTCTGATCACAGGTCCCTATGTATTTAGTGGGTAACATCTGTGTTTAAATGTTTGTGTTCAATATACGTTGCCCCCCCCCCCCAATGTTTTAATTGATCTAAAATACATTTAATTTTCTTTGTCTATCTAATGATTCATAATCAGTTCATTTTACTTCACTCACTAAATCCATGTTCCCTCGTTGGAAAGTACCCAGAGTGAGGAACCTAAATCGCACTGTCCTCACCCCTGGGTTGCCTTTCTAAGTCTAGATTTCCTCACTTCGGTGCTCTGCTCCTGGACTCATTTGGCAACTTGGGCCAATGAGGAGACACACTCTGAAAGAAACGTGTCTTCTCATTGGCCGGATCATGAACTCGGAAGTGGAAGCAGAGCACCAAAGGAAACTTTAGGTGAGTAAAGCTAGACTTAGAAAGTGAGCCCAGGGGTGAGAACAGTGCAGTTTAGGTCCTCACACTTGGTATTACAGGATGGGCAGATCAGAGGTTCTGTGGGTATAATTGTTCTTTAATTGTAAATGAAAATACACAGTCATGCCCATAGGTTGGATTATATACATTTACATAGAAAAATGTATTTTAAATGTAGAGTTGCAATGCTGGAAAGTATTTCTGTTCATATTTGCAAGCTGCCTTGATGTAGGATAGGTTATTGCAAGTGTCAATTAAAGGCCAAACTCTCTGAGATTGCTCTTTTGCTTATTAATGACATACTTCATCAGCTTACTATTGTTTACAGTCAGTAGGTTGTTGAAACTTTTTTTCCAAGGAAAATTGTAGGGGGGAGGGGGGATGTAGCTAAATCACATAGGGAATCACCCATTCACCCATTTCTGTGCAAAAACCCACGCTAACCAGTTTGCGGTCATGTTGCATGCATAACAATTTTTTTGCTGTTTAGTACAGAACTGGATATACATTATTTAAACTATATTTTACTACAAAAAAGGGGAAAGAGGATTGGCAACACCTTCTATTCTTCCATAATGCAATACGTGGCAGATTGAGATTACAGGAGTGTGGAAATAAAATATGTTCCTTTTAAAATATTAGTGGAATAAAATATGTGAGTGTGGAAATAAAATATGTGAGTGTGGAAATAAAATATGTTCATTTTAAAATATTAGTCAACAATTCCACATAAATACTGTAGTGTAGTGTAGTGTGTAGCTTCATGGCCAAACAGTCATTCTCCTATTAATAAACACTCTAAAATATTCCTTTACAGCCAAGTTGCATTTTAACCACCTGAATACAAATGGTTGGGCACTGCTTTAGATGATCTATCCTGCATATTTAGCTCCTGTTGGTCTGCAGTCACCATGACAGAATCTCACATTTATCATCTATCTCCATGACATATCTTGTTCCCAACAATAATAGCACATGTGTAACTGGATTAAGAACAAGTGCTCTTTATGTTATCTATAAAATAGAAAACGCAACGTCTGATCACACATCATTAAAAGTAAAGACTGTTTAACACTGAGCTCTCTTATAATAACTATTGTATCGTAATTATTTATAATAACAAATTATAGTTTAGGATTCCTATTCAGTGGAATCAAACAGGGAAATTCTGTTACTGATTCTTTTAAATGACTTTTTGATGTTAATATTGTATCATATAACATTGGACTGGGCTATTCCCAGCATTTACAGTAATACTCCAAAAAAAATAAAAACATGCAATTTGTAAGAGAAAGACCAGTAAAGTTACAGGTCTAGTATCAGGGGCCTGTTAGAGACAGCCAATATGCTGGATGTGGTCACTGGGCCTTACTTTCTGATATGATACTATGTGGAAATTGAATGTGATGCAAAGTCTATAAAAAAAAAAAAAACAAAGACGGGATGAATGGTAACTGATTTGTTGCTTCTAATCTTATCACTTTACCATAGAAGCTTAAACAGAATAGTTTTCATTTCTATACATGGTGTTTACTATACAGTAATAGGTAGACTCTAAAGTTTGTTGTAGTATATTTAATGTCAAGATTATTAATTAATAATAGGATTAAATTCTGATAAAGAATAGTGATGAGTCCTGGTCTCTAAACGAGCATGGTTTTGATTCAGAACTGACAGTTTTGAAAATCTGCAGTTCCAATGGAACGTACAAAAAGCGAATATTAGAAAATCGAATATTTGAAGACTGCGATTGAAAATTTAAAAAATTCCTATTCTATTGGGTTTTAATTGGAACCGCAGTCTGAACAAACCTCTACTAAAGGAAGGAGGGAAGCTAATAGAATGTAACCTTAATGGATCCTACAATCTGTTGTATCGCTCATCTCTGAAATCAGTGGCATTGTTCAAAAAATTTCTTGGTTTCCTTATGGTTTCCTTATGCTTCTCCACCTTGTACTATAGCTTGCATACAAGACCTGCAAGAACTTAGTGAATTCTATAGCAACTATTCCTCTCCCTGTTGCAAGAGCCCTACAGTCACTACTAGCTAACTTTTTTTGATTAGCATAAAACAGATTTGATCAATAATAAAAAGAATAAAAATTATGATTCAGGTTTATTGATATTTTATTTTTAGTTCTTTAAAAAGCAAATAATTGCATAATTGCTATATTACATTGCATAACATTCACAATGTAAGAATGCATTTAAAATAAGGCGTTGATGCAATACAAGGTTCAAATGTTTTGCTATTAATCTGCAGCAACCAATCAGATTTTAACTAATTGCAGTAACCCAGTAAAAAGCTAACATCTGATTGGTTGGTGCAAATTAATAGCATGGGCAAACTTTTGTACATTTTATTGAATCAGCGACATGCAATATACCAAGTTGTATAACAAATTAGCAATTTGCCCAGACGAAAAACCCTTTACGCCTCAACAGAAAAACATGTTTCATTTTGGGATAGCAACTTTTATACAAACTGTTTTCATTATAGGGAGCAGTTGTGGGGTTCAATCTTGAGTCCACCAAACAAATGCAGTGAATATTATTAAAATGTAAAGACTGACAAGTAACAGTTAAATATATGATACATGAAGGATAGTATGCTGAATTTTATACAAACCTAGGTAACGATGTTGGAGACAGTGGCTTGTTAGAGATGACAGAAATGTACATTCAGCTTTCAAAGCAATAAAAGTTACAGTGCCATTTATAGAACAATCTGGCTGTCAAAAGATAAAAATTCATGTACAACACTTTTTCCTTTCAAGATTTAATTTGTCTGTGTTTGATTCAACCACTGTGTTCAAGGTAACAGTTCATGTTAATATCAAGGGGATTTTTAGTTTGTCCAAATGATTGTGCACAGCTAAAGAAACGTGTTTTCAACAGTTTACAGAACATGTACAATTCTAGACCAAATTAGTAATTGAAAGGAAAATTATTGCAGTCAGTGTGATTAATTGCTTTCATATGAAGAACTATTGTTTGGGAGTTTGTTGTGTAATTATCTGCTGCTCTTGCTCGTTTATCCCATACAATGTATCTTGTACAGTAAGATATAAATAATATTTAATATTATTTAGAAATACTTTACCAGGTCTGTCCAACTATGGACATACTGTATAGGCTATTAGCTAAACTAGGGGATTACAAGTTGGACCTCTCTGATATACAAATCTCTTTCAGGATAAGGAGAACCCTAAGCTTCCTGCTTTTCAATGCACAATTTCATAATTCCTTTATATTTTACAAACTCAAAGCCCTTTGTATCATACAAACTCAAAGCATTTTTTCATAGTTTTACAGCTTAAAATGCATGTCCACTCCCAAAATGAAAATTGCAAAAACCACTTTACTGGCCTTCCTCATACTTGCCTCATCCTTTCCATTCTTCAACCCCCCCCCCCCTCCTCCTCTTCTGTGCACTCAGAGACTTACGTGTTTACTCGGCAGTCAGGGCCATGACAGATGACATTAGGGCCCATGACTGCAGAATATTTACAGAAGCTTGCCATCTACGCTCTGGGAATGCTCTATGCAGGTGTACGAAAACTCAGAGCTCTCACAGCTCACAGAAGGGGCGAAAAGAATGGAAAGGATGTCTTAGCATGCAGGCACGTATGTAAGCAATTATAGTGGTTTTAGCTGTTAGGGGGTCCTTTACCTGCAGGGTCATTTTCATTTTAGGGTGAACATGCCATTAAAATATTTATTTTTAACAAATATCCATAGGTTTTTTTGCTTGTCATAGGAGAATATTGCTTGGGCAGAGCCTAATAGAGATGGATAAACTTTTTCTAAAGTCTTGTAGAATCTGCTCAGCGCTATCTAATAAAATAAATAAATACAATGAAATGTTTTTGAATTTCTTGACTTTCATTTAAGCCCTTTCCACTGATATCAAACTAAATTATTTCTAGTCTGTTGGCGAAAATAAAGGAATTATTTATTTGGCTAGTTTATGTTTAAATGCTCCTTGCTTGGTGTCATTGGTTCTACCTTTCTGCTGCTGGCATGCACCAGGATTTATGATTAACTGTTGAATGCAAACATCTCTTCTTTAATCTCAGAGATTGTGATGTTTAAAGACTTGCAGCCCTGTACTGATAAATTAAGTCAAGGCTACCTTCAAGCTATTTGCTGTCCTTGTCTATTAAATGATTTGCGTTAGAGCTATTATGAAAGATAATGGTCACTGTCAATGCTCTTGCTTCTCAGTGTTCATTAAGAACAGTCTAGCCCTTGGATCAACAATCAAAAAGCTCCCCATTCAGCTCATTTCATCTTCTATATTCTTCATCTATATTTTTAACCTTACAGGCACAAGCAAAGTATTAAGCGAATATTTAGCAGAAGGTATTGATTGAAGTGCAGGTGTTTAAAATGGATCAGAATGAGTCTGAACTGGTAATACATTTCCTCTGCGCTCTGCAAAGTGGTTTACATGCTTTCTGGTAAAGTAAAATTTTTGTGGTCCCAATAGTAGTCGCACTTTTTCTTTTATAATCATTTATTTCTATTTTATGGTTACACAATTCACTTCACTCTAAAGCATCAATCATATTCAGTAACACAGAGCCACATGTCCCAGCCTAAAAAGGAATTCAATTGGTTGTTGTTGAGTTTTTTTGAGGAGCCTATAATGGTAATTAACCCTATTTTAAGTTATTTTTCTTTAACCAAATTGCCCCTTTGTACTGAACCCTGTCAATTGTCTCTAAACATCAAACATGTAAAGAGAACCCTGTTGGGGCCTAGATAATTGATATTTAAAACCTTGCTGATTTTTTTTGTTCGACAAGGTGGAATAAGAACTTGAAAATGAAATGATTGGTGTGGATGCAATAAATCATTGATGTCCAGCGTGGGTTTCTGCAGTGTCCCCATTCAACGCTCAAGAACAGCTGGAGTCCTGCAGATTGAACATTGCTGTGTTAAATCCTTTGAACTTTCCCTAGTGAGGAAAAGCTACTGCACATTTTCAGAGAGACACGTTATCAACAATTCTAACAGTTTGCTCTGATATACACAGGGCTCTATATTGAAACTGAAGCGCTCTGACAACACATTGAGTGAGTCCCCCACATGTGGTCAAGCTTCACCTATTGCAAATCTCTAAACCTTTTACATCCATTTCCAACTCTCTTTAGTTTGAAAATAATTAGTGCTGTAACTATGTCAGAGTCAAGCCACTCAGATTTTTTTCCTGCACTGTTTCTCTATACCCCCCGTTTCTGACATTCCTCAGCAGACTTCATCAAAACTGACATTTCTGTAATAGAATCGCTGGTAATTTGAAAATCATCTTAGCTTAAGGGCTTCCAAGCACATGGGACATAAGTAGCCAAATGATGTCGGGCTGAAGGCTGTAAAAACATGTTGACATCTTGTCAAACAAATTGACAAGATCTTAAGTATTATCCCTTGAAAATGTGTGGATTGAGAGATACAGCTGATTGTTGTGGGTCACAGTTTAGAGTCATCTCTGAGAAGGAGGATCTCAGTCTGAATAAACAAATATGTGGTGCTAGGCCTGAACTAAACTACCTGACTGCCTGTTGGGAGACTCTTCTAGAATAATGATCATTTGTTTGCAATTGCATTTAATGTGGAATATAGATATATTCCAGATATACCTGTTTGATATGACAAATGTTTTAAAATCCCCCCAGGCAGTCCCTAAACCAACTCCAACCCTCTACCTGTAGTTGCAGACATGTTTATAATGCCAGCATTTCTGTAAACTAATGTAAGGGGTTAATAAGGGAAGAAGTTTATTGTTTGCTGTAGTTAAATATTACTACCTTACAGGTTATGGTTACTTTATAAACATGATGAATCTCAAACAGAGAGCACAAAGAGTTAATGAGAATGGACTCTCTCCTCTTTACATGATCTGGTTCATGAAACACATTCACAAAAACTCTCTCAAAAACAAGCTTTGGCAAGCTCCATAATTACAGGTCTTTTTTCACTGTCAAATTGCAGTCTAAGCATTGCATTGAAAGCAGTTCTCTCTTGTGTCACAGATTGACGTATTTAGAGGGAAAAAATCCACTGTGATTAAAAAATAATCTGCTTGTTGGCCACAGAAAAGGCCTTGGGTGTGAGGCACATAATGTAGATGGGCTTCACAAAGTTTGTTTATAGAGATACATTTCACTACATTATCTCCTGAACTAAACCAATCAGAGAAAGCAAGTCTTAATAAGCTCACCGTGGACTTCGAAATTAATGTAATTTAGGGTAAAATTACAATGCTGCTGACTTTAACGTTCTTAACTGTAAATAACATTTATTTACCGTTATACAACCATAAACAACAAGTCATATCATACATTAAAGGGCAATTCCAGCCCCAAAATGAAAACTTACATACAGGTAAATCACCCCCAAAAACCCTAAACCGTAATAGTTTGAAATGTGAAATATATAAGTCTAACCTGAAATCCTGCACAATGTCCTGTTTCCCCTGTTTCTGCTTCCTGGTTCTTCCAGTTAGCAACTGTCAGTTATGGATTTGACAGTTGACATCACAGCCAATGACTGAATGTTAATCCCCTCTCTGCCTCTTCTGAGCATGCCCAGGCTCAGTACAGGCTAAGTACAGGTTTCTAAATTGCTCAGTTCCCATGAGGCATCCAGAAGCATAGCAGGCATACAGTAATGAATTCATAGGACAAACTATGATATATCAACATATTTTAAAGAGGCCATTCTTTCTAAAAGATGTTCTTATGAGGGTGGAGTTGTCCTTTAATGCTTGTTATCGTAGAATTACATTCATTAATGTAAATTGACGCCATGATCAGAAAATAATAAGTGTTATTGCTAAACAAACATATGGCAGTTCATGTTAAATGGGTATATATTTCCTTATTTAAACAGATGTAGATACATCAATGTATATTTTTTTTGTCTAGCTTTTTGGTTTAAAGCAAAATCTGTGTTATTTAAAAGATCTGTTAAAAGAAACCCTCAAATCCCCTTTATGTAGCTACTCAACTCATTGGAATATTTTATTTCCTTGTTCATCCTTGTAGATTGTTTTTTGTTTACTGCATAAAGTCTATGGTACAGAACGTTAGATGTGGTATGGAAACAGCTGGTGCCGTAAATAGTGGGTTTTTTAAAGTACCAGACTTTCTTTGCTTCATTCATTTTATGTTTTACACACATAAAGGACACATTAAGTATATTAAGCAATTTCTTTTGGACAAGTCCTTCTTTTATGGAATATACAAAAGCTCTAAAAAATAGAAACTACCAGGAAACAATGATCGATTCTTTTACTGAGAAAAAGTGCATATTTAGCAAATTTTAGGATTTATAAAAACTGTTGTGTTATGCTAATGTTTCTGGCTCCCATAGAAAGTTTGTCTCTGAATAATGCCAGTGTACTCTTTTACTAGTGCATGGTGGGTTTGAACGTACAGCATATATTTGCACAATAAATTTAATCACAGGCACTTTAGAAGTGTATTATTATAATGTGCTTAGCAGGGAAATGAAAACGGCCTGATCAATGATGCAAATTGTAGAAATCCTTCAGATAAATTTTGAGCCATTAAGGATGCTTTGTGATCATTGGTTAGTGGTATAAATGGCTTTACTGACATTCCAACACAAGTACATCAACGTTTTAGAAATTTGGATGTTGATAAGGACAGCTCCCAGCATCCTCAGTCAGGCAAAGTAAAGATTAACCAATCCAATTGGTTCCTGCTCATAACAGATGGAGGGATCCTAATTGCAGCCAAGACTCAACTACATAGTGGATTACGCCCTTGTTCCCAGTGATTTGTCTAGCATGCAATTTAAAACTATTTTGAGAACAATGATTTTCATGAAATTGTTCCCTGCCGCCATTGAAACATTTTTTTTTCTTTGTTTCTTTTACAGGCATTTTCTATTCAAAACAGGAACAGGGACGACTCCACTGTTCAGCACTGCTACGCCAGGGTACACAATGGCATCTGGCACTGTTTATACTCCTCCTACCCGCCCACTTCCTCGGAACACCTTATCAAGAAGTGCTTTTAAATTCAAAAAGTCCTCCAAGTACTGTAGCTGGAAATGTACAGCCCTCTGTGCTGTAGGGGTATCGGTATTATTGGCAATACTACTGTCATATTTCATAGGTAAGAAGGACCAAGCTCATATGTTTTTTTCTTTAAGTTGACCTTTCCTTAAATCTATCCATATTATTATATAGTGAAGACATCTTGGATATAAAATAATACCTTTTATTGGCTAACTAAAATGATTGAAGCACTTAGGCCAGGTACACACAGTAGAGATTGTTGAAGATGACAGATGTCTTCACTTTCATCAATGGCTAACACAGTACAATTCTCTACTAATATTGTTATATAGTCATATAGATTATGGCTTAAAGACAGCAAGAGCAAAGAAAGGGCAAGACAGTAGTGCAAAAAGATAGAAATCAGAGTAGTTGAAGAAAATAAAGCAACACCTTTAAATAGTTCTTAATACTGCATCACACAACATGATTCCCTAAACTACAACCCCTAGGAACTCCTGAGGGCTAAATGACTATGTGATACTGTATTTCTGAAAGGACAATTAGAGCCACCATAGTTGACAAACCCACACTGTATTATTAGCATAGGAAGAACAAGTCATTGCTCAACATTTGTGTAAATTATTATTTCCTATTTACATTATTTCTACCATCTGATTCCTTCATCTGTGATTTAGCCGTGTTCCACTTTATTCCCTTTAATAGAGGGAGAGATATAGAGTAACCCTTTTCAAAATCTCTTTCTCTATTTATTTTTCAAGCTAGAGGTATACACAATCAATGGTTTATGTAATACTGCATTGTATGGCTTATCTGCAAATTTAGTGCATATTGGTTAAGATTACACTAGATAATTGTTAATTTAATTAAAATTAATGGAATGTCTTGTAAGTCGAATGTAAATGTCACCTAGATATGTGGTAATATTGTAGTGATTCCCATTATGTTACATAATATACAAAGATTTTTTTACTTCCTGTAATTGTTTTATTCTTTTCTTAAAGCTTAATATGAATGAACATGTAGTGGCATCACAGCAAAAACTAACTGCCTTCCAATGAGTAAGGATTATTGGGAATTAAAGTTTATCTTTATGTGCCAGTCGTCGTGACCTAGCAGAGAGTCCAGCAGTTTTACTATCATGTTGGCCTTTTGATTATCTAATTTGCCTCACTGCTTGTGTTAGAAGGAAATTTTCAGTGCATTATTTCTTTGGGTCTCTTCCTCTATACCATTTTCCTTAACCCTGGAAGATATTATGGCACAATAGCAGCACCAAACTAAAAGACAGAATTAAATTAAACCCAACAGATAAAGTGTGCCTGATTGAATATTTTCCATAGTGTCAATAATCTAGATATACTCCGGAAGTAGTGTTTTGGCTTATTTTACTTGCCCACTGAGTAAAGGTATGTGCATTGCCTACTGAGAGGCAAATATGAGCGTACCATTGGCAACCCAACTATGCGCAGTCCCATCACACTATACACAGTCAAAAGGAAAATGTATTCATGGGATCCCTTTTAATTATTATGTATTTGCATAAGAGTTGTGCCCGTTTACCTTTACAGCCAAAATCTACATATTGATGGACAAAACGACTTTTATTTCCAAAGCTAATTCTAATTTCTATAATAGTGTACAAATTATGTAAGGAACTGGGAAATTTCATTTAGCAATGGGCAACATATTTTTTTTTTTTTTAAATCTTTTTCAAGTCCAATCTAAGAAAAAAAGCTCTTATTGCAAATTTATCTTTATAACGAACAGTGCAGAAATATTTAGTTCAAAGTTCTGAGCATTGGTCTCTCTGGGATTCCTCTAAACCTTACTTTAAGTTAATAATGATACCTAGAAGTCAAAAAGATTAAAATGCATCTGTTCTGCCAGAAGCTGCCCGGTGCTTCCTTTCTTTATTGGGTTTTTTTTCTTTAAAATTTCTCAAATGGAGACAGAGAATCTTCTTCCCATAACAAAAGGGAGGAAAAGCAGAGGGAGAGTTTCAGCACCATGCTGAGTCTGCGATGCATGCCATGACAGCGGTAATCCAACATAATGCTCTCCTTCCAACTACATAAAGGGGCAACGCTTTCTATCTGGGGTATTTTGTTTAATGCTCTATTGATAAAGGAGTTGCTGATTAAAAGAAGACTACAGATATCTATTCATTTATAGTTCCAGTTTAGCCTGCAGCCATTTTCTTTTAACTGTATTCTTTAACTGCTGTTGAAATCTCTGCTTTCAAAGTGAACTTGGTACTTCTAAACAGCAACAATTTGAAGAGAAAGACAGAAAGTCTAAAAGAAACAGAAAAGGCAAATTGTTGCATTTCCATCTTTTCTGAGCGGAACAACTACCCATTTTGAAGAAGAAATCGTGTCGATGGAACTACTTTAAAAAAAACTGGGAATCCCAGTATCGAGTCGAAGTTCCATCAAATAATCTTTGGGGGGTTTTTTGTCACGTTTTTAATGATAAAGGCAGGACAACAAGTGCAATTGTGATGAGACTGCATTGGTAAACATATGCAACACAATCTTTAATATCAAATGTTGGGGACGAAGCAGCAAGTAAAGAAAATGCAAATTATTTAGACCCATAAGGATCACATTTTGTAATTATGTATCCAAAAATAATAATTAATGGTTATCTGTGTTTCTGTACAATCTTGTCTGTAGTGCAGTGGTGTTGAAAACCCCATAGGACTTTCTTAAAGGGCATCTATAGTGGGAAAATTAACTTTTTTTTTTTCTTTCCAAAAATTCCCCACAACCCCCAGAGTGTCTTCACTTTTTTCAGATTCCCTCTCTGTCCTGAGATACACCAGTTAGAAGAATACGTGATTGCATTCCTCTACTCCTACTTCGACTGTCAATCAAATCCCTTGATCCCCCGTCCCTGCTCTGTAGTAAACATAGAGATAACAGCATTAGCAGGGGGAGAGAGGTAGCTTTGATGGTAGATATAAGGCTGCACTTGACCCCCCTTCTTAATAGCTTTCACTGATTGATGATGGGTCACAAAGTAAGAGATCGTAAACTGTACTGATCTACTTCTTCCGTGTCTACAGGACAGCTTGCTTTCTATTGGCCACTGTGCATGGGTGTGTTTTTCGGGATGTTGAACTTTTAACTCCTACTGCACATGATAAGCTTGTCGGTTAGCCGGAGTTGAGACATGGAGGAGGTAACAGAGGGGAGGGGTAAGGGGGGAGTGCTGCACACAGATCTGACACCATGGTTAAACAAAGTCACTGACATAGATAGGATTAAGGCAGCACAGAGTGCATGAATTTAACTTTGCAAAGGGGCAATGTGTTTTTTTCACTATAGATGCCCTTTAACATGTGATTAAGGACAGGGCCGTTTTTAGCCATTTTGGTGCCCTAGGCGCCGTCCCATCGCCATCTACTGCGACTGTTCTTTATAGTGGTAAGTGGCTTTACTAGTTGGTAAGAGGCGCACGCTGTACCTGGTGAGGCGGGCGTGTATACATACTTTTGTATGAATGCAGCGACACTGGCCACAAATGAAATGCTGACCTGAAGGAGAGGATAGGTTTCAGTGGATGTGCAGTATGTGGCACCAGTGTTCTCCCCAGAAATTGTTTCCAGCCAGGTAGGGCAGAACAGGGAAATTTGGTGAGAGATAAGATGTTTTACTCTTTCAGTGCTTTTCCAAGAATATTAATAATTTCACTGCCAGCAGAACATTACCATTAACTCTTTAGTCCAATATAAATACAATTAGTGACGCACAGCTACTCCCACTGGGGGAAACTGAATGCTGGAGGTTAAATTACAATTAATAATCAAAAAAAGAAAGAAGAGGAAAACCTCCTTATAAAGTGCAAACAGTAAGTATATCCCGAACACAGCAGCAAAAAAGGGAAAAAAAACATCTTTGCTGCTGTGTTCGGGATATACTTACTGTTTGCACTTTATAATATAACACATCTACAGAGACCCGTAAACAGGGTGATCTCAGTTGAGCAGGGTAAGTGTCTGGTTTCAAAAAGGGTTCGATTAATTACAATTATTACCCCCATGTCCCTCTAGGATATCCAAATGCCTATAGGAGGGCATGAATTAAACGTCCATCAGGTCCGTTACAAAAAAGGATATCATCTGCTGGTGTCCAGCAGATGTCAAACAGTGATGATCTCAGCGAAAAGCATATAGTGTTCCGTTAATTTCAAAAAGGGGGAAATTTTTTTTTAGTATCCAAGCTTTGTTGGCTTGACAAAGGATCTGGGTGATCCGAAACGTTGCACCTGTGTATCTGAAGGAAAGAGAGCCATGTATGTTGGCAGATAATGTGATATCTTTTAAATTAACGAATAAAATACTATGTTTTAATGAGTGCTGCTCGTTTTGGAATTGTGGATGTACAACAGGTGAATGTGCGGAGCGTGCACCAATTATCCCAAGGAGTTGTGTGCTGGTTAAATCTGGACGGCCCTGATTAAAGGATTAACGAATAACCTGTTAGTGGCGGGAATTCTATGATGATGATGCCTTAATATTCAGGGCTACAGTTCCGTCTACTCCAGCTTTAATTCTATATTTAGATCGTCTTCCATAATATCCATAAGTATAACCTAGGAAGTGCAAAATTGGCTGTATTGCAAACAGACTGCTTTTATCGATCACAGTTTGCTCTTAATTGCTTTCGTAGTTGATCTTTAACCAGCTCTAATTGCGCACAGACATTTTTGCATTAGCTCCAATAATAAAATGTGTACAGGAACAAAAAATCATACTGGCCTTCCGAAAAGAAAGGAAATTGGCAAGTTTTAGCTTCTTGTGTGTGGTTACTAACTTTCCGTAGTGTTCCGAACGGCAGAACCATTCACATTAACTATTAAAATATAATCGCTTTTCCCTATCTTCGGCAATCATTTACAGTAATTTAATATGGTATGTTTGGATATAGAAATATTTGTACTTACTGAAATTGAACCCTATTTTATGCTAAGTGCAAAGCATAACAAAATATTTACAATGCCTTAATGCCTGGCAGCATTAATATTTAATTGACAATGCAAATGGCTGTTATGTCAGGCTTGGCGATAACAAAATATTTAATAAGAAGCTAAAGAAATGGAAGAAAGGAAAATATTCTCTTTGGTCAGATTTGTAACTGTTTCAGTGCTTCTGTTTTAAAAACTTGTGTTTAAGTTATCTAATGTACTCACAGCATGCATGGAATTGTGGTCTTTGACAGCTGGGTATACAGGGGTCAATATCCCTGTAGTCCCATTTTAGTCTTACACTTTGCCATGGTCCTTTGTGGCTTGGGATGCCAACCCTCTTCAAGTATGTGAGGCTGGCAACAAATAAAGATTAGCTGACATGAAATATGTTTTTAGGTAAGTGTAAGCAATTAAAATAAAACCTTACTACATGGTGAGTTATATGAATTCATTATTAGGCTTTAGCCCTACTTTAGTTTGACATTTAAATGTATTTTAAATTAGGAGGTCAGTATTGATATAAACTCTGCTATTGCGATAACTAGCATGCTGTGCTATGTTGCAGTAAGAAATAACTAATTGCTTATAGACGGGATATCAACAGAATAATAACTTCCACAGCAACAAACCATACAGAAACAATAACGCTGCAATGGAGTAAATCTAGCCAAACAAATCACTACATTATTAATATGTACACATATATATGATTTTTAACTAATTAGTCTTACAAGTTTCCCAGAATATTTGGTGCAACAGAAAGAAATTGTTTCTAAAGCACTCTAAGGTTCAAAGATAAATATAAAACTGCATCTGAAACCAAGACCTTTACTGAGCTTTAATGGCAGGGCTTGTTTCCTTTTAGTGATGACTTGATTTACTTTCTGGCACAACTCTCTTAATAACTAGAGATGTACTTTAGTTTCACCCTAAACTTGATGAGCGTATAAATATATATATATATCAATAGATCAATATATGTGTGTGTGTTTATGAAAACCCTTAAATAATAGGCAACATGACTAGATAATTGAGATTATCAAATTAATGCTGGAGGGTAGGATTATTACCCAATGTGTGTGTTTATTGGAATGGCATGGTTAAGGTACATTAGGTACAATATTCTAACCTTTACACATTACACATGTCATCCATAAATCAGTTATTCACAATCAATCAATCTAGGCATAGGGCCAATAAGACTTCTAAGGCCCTAATTACTACTGAAGAAAAAAGTCATATGGACTTTAGTGGCCTAGAAATAGTTTTTTTTCTTATATAAAATGAAAGGTGGTTTAGTCTTGTATAAAATGAAAGGGGAGTTTGACTTTTTTTATGACATTGCTAAATGTTAAAACTACAGTAATGTAGAGTGTTTTATAGTCATTAGCTTTGGCCCTTTCTCTGTGTGTACCCACCTTTTTTTTGTTTAGTTTTTTTGCTATTATATCACTGATATTAAAAATCACTAAGATTTACATTCTAAATATGCTCCCTTAGTGCTTGAAACGCTTTCTTAAAGATTCTCCAATTTTCTAAAAATAAATTAGCACACTATCACACAGAATGACAGCAATACTTAAATAGACTTTAATGTCCCCTTATATCCAGGGTTTGCAAGCTTAAATTTACTGCTGGAATATTCTCTTTCAGTACATTACAGTTTATACGGTATATGTGTATGGAAACTAACACATAAAACTTATTTTTCTTTCTTTTCAAGTGATTTTATTTTTTTGCCCTAAGAACGAAAAAAGGAATGGCTGACTTCAATATATCAAAGTAGAAAATCTAGTTGCTTTTGATTTGATCTTATTTCTTTGATACTTTTGCAGTTCACCCTAGATGTGCAGTTCTGCAAACCTTTGATTAGCAGACATCAGGGAAATGGGAAGCATGCAAAAAGTGCAGGGTATCTTCTCCTGCACAAAGTGATTACCCAGTTTATTCAGATAAGGCCCCTTGCATACAAATGAATAATCCCTAAAAGTAAACGGTCATCAGCATTGGTCCCTTTGAGGAAAGTGCTATAATACACTATCGAGGGCCACATGTGTTTTAGGTTGGTAATAACCCTCTTTCTCTCTAGTGTTAAAACAAAGAAAGCATTGTTATGAGTTATTGCCATCATAAGTGTTATTAACTTTGGGTTTTCAGTTAATGACCCATGAAATTTTCGCCATGTAGATGCTGCTGACTTAATACATTTTAAGTGTAGCCACTGTTTTTATAACTAATACTTTGTTCAGGCCCCAAACCTATCCGCATAAAATCTATATTTTCGTAGATGAAAGAGATATCGAGATGAAAGGATTCCTTAATTTGTCAGTCAGATATATTTAAATATTTAAACTGCCTTAGAACTGGTTTGTGCCCTTGGAAATAGAGATTAAAATGCTGGCTCACTAAAAGGAAGAAATAGAAATATTTGATCAGAAGTCAGAAGTGTTCCAGTTTCCAATATTTCTGCAGGAGTTGGAGAGTAGAAGGCTGCAAACCTCTAGCTATAGTTGGGGTTTTCTCAGTTGTATGCTGTCCTACATGTTATTAAGTATTAATGCAAATGATATTCTGCTTAGAAAAAAAAACATTTGAAGTGTGTGTGTGTGTGTGTGTGAGGGGGGGGGGGTCAGAAAACATGAAATAATTGTTTGCAGTCATCTGGTGTACCAGTACTGTTGATATGCACCAATACTATCCAAAGTTTTTTTTGATTAATGAAGAATGGTTTTCTTAAAAAGACACTAAAAATAGAACATTAATGCTAGAAATTCTAAAGTAAAATTATTTTCTGTTAATTTTTTTTATAGATTACTAATAGAACATTGGTTACATAAATATGTTAAACCTAACAACTCAATCTTGTAATCAATTGAAGTCAAGTTGGAAAATGGTTCTCTCCTCCAGCCAGAACCTTATTTACGTACAAAAGGAAGTGATATATTGCTCACTGGTGCTGCTTACCTAGCTGCACTCCAGCGCAGCCAATAGTCACTTATTGCTTAGTGTGAGCACAGTCAGGTCTGAAAGTATTTAGAATTGTTGCTGGCCCCTGTAAAACAAGCATAAAACCCACACTAACTTGATATTGGGGGTTTTCCACTTGTTTTACCAATAGTGAGTAAGTATTGAATCCCGCTAAGTATTAAGGGACTTCTTCACCTACCTATATTATTGGATAAGCAAAAGACCATTCAGATAATTACCTTATGTCTGAGGACCTTTTTCCATTTTTGTTTACTACTAACAAAGATAACCAAAAAAACCTTTAAAAGAGAAAAAACAAACCAAGAACGGGTTTGTTTTTTCTCTTTTACAGTGTTGGGGAACTTTATTGTATATAAAGCCAAAAAAAAAAGATCCATCAGAATCACGTCCCAGTATCCACTTCATTGAAATATGTGTATTAGAAGGTTTATATAGTTGGGATCATATTGTACTCAAAGGTCTAGGAATAAAACTGCATTTCCCCCTTTTTTCCTTTTAAACTCCGTTCTGGGTTTGTTTTTTCTCTTTTAAAGGTTTTTTTGATTATCTTTTTTAGATGCTCCTATTGGAGCAGTTGTTAATGGTCTGATTGGGATCCAGACCATGTGCTTTTAATTTATCATTTAATCAGAAAGGGAGAGACTAGTATTCATCTCTGGTATATATTTTACTACTAACAAGTCAATTAGATTATCATACCATACCAGTATTGTACCATTGTATTGATAGGTGGATGGCCTGCTTGTCCAAACACAGATTTCGGAAGGTTACAACAAAAAAGGACAACATGATATCTAAAACTAATGGCATTAGCCCTTACATATCATACTTAGAAGCTTTCACCCGAAAACCTTGTAATAGGGAAACCTGTTGTCAGGCCCCTGTGCTTCCTGATAAAAGATAATTTCTAATTTAAATAAAAACATTTAATATTTATATTAAACAACCAAATAAATGGTTTGCTTAAGCACTTCATTTAAATAATTATATCAAAGTTCTGCTGTTAACCAGCTTTGTTTTTATCTTTCCATATTGGAACAACCAATTATGGAAATTTTCTAATAAACTGGGTTCAGTTCTGCTAATGTGAACCTGTTCCATGTCCTAGGTGATTAGCCAGTGTCAGAAACTGCACACTATTCCGAGGAGTTTCATTATTAATGGCCAAATCAGGATATCCCACCCTGACTTAAATAAAAATGTAATGAGGTGACAGTGGGATACAATTCAACAAATCTTGACTACAAGGCTGAAATAGAAAACAATGAATAATTTTAGGCAGTTAAACACTTTTATTGGAAAATATTTTACTGTCGAAATGCTCACTTATTTTTTTATTCCATCAGAAGCATTTGGCACAGCATGATGAAAGTCTGCTTTCTAAAAACCGTTGGCAGACAAATTTAACGAGTCTGTTCTTTGACACAGTAACAAAGAAACCAAAACAGATGGATAGATTGTGAGCATGAAATACAGTTGAGTAGTTGCAAAAGCAATGCCATGGTTTTTCAACCATCAGTCCCAAAACGCTTCTGACACAAAAGATGTTATTGCAGAGACAAGTGGGAAAGACAGATGTTAAAAAATGAAGAAAGAAAGAACAAAAAAATCTTACAGACAAAAGGATGTTGGTGCAAAGAAACAACCTTCAAATCTGAGTTTCAGTACTCTGTCCGGAAAATGACAGGTGTAGGACTCACTGGTTAGGCAGCAGAATGTTCCTCTTACCCTTTGCCTTTCAAAAGATTTCTGCCTCCACTCAAAGCTCTCCAAGCTCTTTTACAAACTTGCACATGCTCAGAGAAGGCAGCTAGAGGAATGTCATTCAGTCATTGGCATTCAGTCAATTGTCATATCCATGACTGACAGATACTACCCAGAAGAACCAGGATGCAGAAAGAGCAGTAACAAATAATTGTGCAGCATTTCCGTCTTAGATCTCTCAGCTTTCTAACTATTGCAGTTTGGGGTACAATTTAGCTATATACTATTTTTTGTTTGAAAGTTGGTCTTGCCCTTTAAAATAATGTTCCCAGGCTTCCATTGACCAGGTACTGGAAACAGGAACATGTAAACTACAGTTCTCTGTGGTTGGTGAACTGCTGCCATCTCCAGGAACTAATGGATTTATTCATATATAGGGTTCGCTTTGTTTATATTTCGGTGCAGTTTGGTGTATTTCACCATACCTGTGAACCAAATGGCTTTCTAATAGTTTTGCTGCATGCTGTTAGGAATCATTTTAGACTTGTGGATATCCCATTTCTAATCATTTTCTAAAATGTTTTGGATTATGTTGCTTGGGACCTTTTGTACAGTATACTGTCAGGAAAAAAATCCCAACTGCAAAAGATCACAGGACACATAGATTTTGATGTTAATTAGAAAAGCAGTGAGAAGCCCAAGCTGGTGGATTTTCTGGAATGGTTAGGTAGAATTTGTTCAGAAATGATAATGTTAGTAAAATATTCATCTGTCCGGAAAGAATAGTCTAAACTGCAAATACAGTTAGTTAGTCCCATCACTACAGAGATAAATTAGCTGTGTTCACAAATAATAGGAGATATAAAATCTCTACAACAAAATCTAATTACTATCAGACAGAGGAACACAAGGTACAATAGTAGTGAGAGAGGTAAAGAGGTACAGGGCCTGTCCTCTTGCTTTAGCAGATACTACTGTATACTGTAACTTTATAGATGTGTTTAAATAATCTAGATATGTTGTATGCTATCCAGGGCTTCTCTCAGAGCTTCAGAGATCTGTGCAGAGCACCAGTAAGATATTTTTGTATTGTTAAGCTTATGTTTCTTTAAACAATTATGACATATAAATGCCCATATATATAGCAATTTTAAAATCCATAAAATCCCAGCAGTAAAAAAAAAAGTTTAAAAAATTTGCTCCATTCATCAACTTAATACCACTGCAACCTGCTGCCCCATAACCTTAAATAGGGCTTTTCTATGTTAAATATCAATGTTGAATTAAAGGGCAACTGTGGTCTCCAAACAAGTTAGGGTTAAATGAAAGCCTGCAGCCTGTGAGAAATTACATTGGGGTGAAAGTCCAAATTTCCTGTTTCCAGTAGGTTGTGTGACATCACCAGACCTCTGCCACACCCTCCGACCCCTGGGGCGAAGCATGCTCAGTTAAGACTTAATGCTGGGGAAATCAGAAAGTGCTTGGGGGGGGGGGATGACAGTTAAGAAGGGGAGCCTATTAAAGGGAAACTATAGTGTGTCTAAAGGTTTTTTTTAAAAACAGTTAAAATAAAAAGTACCTGAGGTAGGGAGGTAGGACTGGTGCTTTTTATCTCCCAATATCATTTCTATGAGGTGCAGCAGGACAAAGAAAACTGCTTCTGCCAGTCTTCCTGAATGCTTCAGCACTATCTTTAATATAGAATGGCCCAGGGCCATAACATGGCAGTTGAAAACTGTATGTGCTGTAGCTCTTTAACAAAACAATATTGGGAGGTGGGAATAATCAATTCTCCCTACCCCAGGTAATTTTTATTTTTAAAAAGTTAATTTCTACAGTATAGTCGTCCTTTAATGAAGGGACTGGTCACATGACTACAAGCTGGTCACATGGCTGAAAACAAGTATTCAAGCAGGAAGGTATATTGCTAAACCTTACCAGCAATAAATTCTCAAAACTTTTATCTAGAGATGTGATTTAGGTTTTATTCTGAAGGTATGGTGGAAGGCTTTTTATATAATCCTTACTAGTTTGGAAGAATTGGAGACCACAGTTACCCTTTACGGTAAAATTAATATTTTAAAAATAGCTGTTTGATATTTAGACAAATTATCAATGATGTAGATGTCTGTCAATAGATGGTTGTGTTAGAGGCTTTAAAAGGTCTCACTGGATGAAAACTTTTTGCTGAGGGACTAAAGATAAGGATGTAATCTAGCACTGTATTGCTGCCTTATTCATGTACTCCTATAATAATTGCTGATGGGACTGTGGTGCTGACCTCGTGTTTCCCTGTTGATGCATTCGATGGTCATCCAATCACAGTGGGGTAGAGGTATAAAAGTTTTATGATTCCAACCTGGTGTCAGATTTAAAATCATGGCTTAGAAAACTGAAATTCTGAATTAGAAACTTGAGCTGTTAGGTGAATCTGGTGGTGGGACGAACCCTTTTGATTTTGTGCATTTCAACAGTGGGACGCAGCACTTCTGGAGAAGCTGTGTGGCATCAGCTCAACAGTGCACTTTGCCTTAGAAGCATGTAATACTTAATGTTTTGTGTAGTCTTTCCCTTAATCGTTTTTAAAAAGAGAGTAGTGCAAGAAACTTTGCCCTTTTTGAAGTAAATCATTTGCATTTACATTTTCATCTAAATACATTTCCTACCAGTAAATGGTTTAAATTCAATGCAAATTATTATTTGTTGTCTGCATGTATCTGCATGTAACTTTGAGTGACAGCTCTGGAACAGCATCACATACAGAATTTGTACTGGTTATATGGGTGTTCTACAATGTAACATCATTTTCATACATTGATGACCTAATCATAAAAAGCATCTTTGTCCTCAAGCACAATTTGACAGTGTCAGTACATGTACAAATCTCTGGATGTACACGCAATCCATTTAGACACCATAGGGGACATATACACAAGTGTTGCTGTTATTAAAGGGGTCAAAATGAATAGCCACTAGCAGTACTTGATCTGGTTGTCAGCCTTGTGGCTTGTTCTAACCCACAGTATTTTAAAAGCTGATCTCTTGTCTTAGATTTATTTATCTCTGTAATTCCGAATGAAAGGACATTTGGTAAGTGCTAGATAAACATTTTATTACCTGCTTTCACTGGGTTTGTACGGTGGAGTGGCTGCTTTTAGACCTTTCAGAAGTGGTAGATGAAGAAACATTAACAGTTTATTTCTCATTGCCATATTTGTTGCTTCTCTCTAGTATTTGTAAAGAAATTTTTTAGCAGACACAAACCTTATTTTGGTTTTCCTGCTCAAATATGTATTTGTTCCTTTTAAAGTATTGTTAACATTTTGTTATGTCTGTGTGAGGGCTTTGATTCATGTTATTATTTCATGTTTATTATCCATTTTTGAGATATATACTAGTACTGACCCTTTTATGTGGGGTGCAAAACAGACACTTTATAATCAGAAAAAAAACCTTTCTTTTCCCCTTTATTTATGGACTATAAGTTCATACTTATTTTAAGCAGTAACTAATAGTTTTCCAGCTACACCCACTCCATCATTAACAAATCTTCTCCAATGTCAGAGAATGAAGAATTGTCAATGACAGTGGCTGTGGGTGGAGCCAGAAAAAAGTCAGTTACTGCAGAAGTACAATTCACCTATAAGCAGCCAAAAAAAGCAAACTTAAATTATCAGATCAATTGCCAATAAATGATGGAGTCCGACAAATGCTCATCTATGGTTTAAACGTAGAACCTTTGGTTTCAGCACTAACTAATAGATAATACTAATGGGCAGCTAAACCCCCCAAGTAGGCCTGCACACTCCAATGAGCTGTACATATACACAGCAGGAAATTCAAAACAAAACCTAATTTATGGAAAAATATGTGTTGCTAATCAAAGCCTAGCTCTGCTGGGAACCATATAACACACTGTAATCCTTACATGCAGATGCTTTCATCTTACATTACCCATTTGGTATCATTCCAAATGCTCTCATCATACCTTATCACCCTGTGTGAGTCTGTTCACTGCTCAAGTTGCTTGCTGTACATTACAGTTCATTGCGGACCTTTCTGGCAGCCAGAAAAGGGAATTTACTGAATCTTCCCTGTGCTGCCTCTTCTAGACTGAATTGATTTGAAATGTCTGAACCTTTATTTCCTAATTTAACAAAACAACTATGAAAATAAATAAATATACAAGGCATAAATGGACAATATTTTATGTTACATATTGTAATATTAATTAGAGAGCAAGTGTAACATTTTTCAATAGAAAAATAACAGACATTCAGAATATATTTGTTTAATGCTGATCGATTTCCTAGTCTAAATAAAATTTTTATATTAATTCAGTCTTCACCAGGATTCCCAATTTCTCATTCTAGGCAAAGTGTATCTGTATAAAATCTGTATAACCTTGATAGTCTCTAGCAAAGTTGCATCATGCTGTATACATTTTCCATTGATATATGAAAACTGCGATGTTGTCCTGATCAGACCAAATTTTGTGGCATGTCTACTGGTGATAAAGTAAGTACACAGTGACCCATAAGAAAATCCTATCTCCGTCTCAGGTATTATTCATACTCCAGTAGGTGCCCCTGTAGCCTGAGATCACTCAAAATCTTGACATCCCTTGTCCATAGTGACTTAACCACAGTAGGTGGTTGTTGCTTGTAGCAGTGTACTGTCTGGGCTCTGAATGTGGATATTACTGGCACCCAAGCTACTCGCATGCTCTGGGGCATTGGAAAGTCACATCTCATCAATGATAAAATGTCTTTCTATTGAAATGGAAAAATATGTGAACAATAAACCCTGTTTGTATGTAAACAATGTATATTGTGTAGTAATCACAGTGAGAAATCAACACGAAAATGAAAAACGTGAAAAATAAGAATGGAATCTCCAGCGTAATGTACCTCTATTCTGTGTAGTGGACTATTGCATGCAGTATTATATTAGGATATTCTGCTGTCTGTGTGACACATAAATATCCCTGTCAGATGGTTTGTTCTGTACTTTGTATTCTGTTCCTGTGGTCACATGTATAACCACAAGATAAAGAATAAATATAGGAATACATTTATTAGCACTGTTTAAGTATTTATCACAGTTTTTAATAAACAAAGATACAATAAAAATATACTGATTTAATAATAATAAAACAACAACATTATTTGTGATATGCAATTTGATTTTCACCCATCCCTACTGTAGATACTAGTCAGTTCTGCTTTACTTTGTTAGGCTCTTTGTATGAGGGATTTAAAGGAGGAATTGACCTTCCAACTCCAGCTACTGTTATAGAAGGTCTGGCATGTACATTCTCATTGAATTGTCCGATGGTTCATGTTTTTTTGGACATGGCAATGTCAGTAATCATATTTTCTATGGACCTATCAACTATTACCTTTGGCATCAGTGTAAGCAATGTGCAGGTTATCTTTGTTATTTGTGGTTATTACCGAACATCTAATGCCTGACATATCTATGAAGTTCTAAAAACATAGAGAATCACCTAGCTCTCCTGCCAAGTCAGATAAGTGGACTACGCCCCAAGATCATTTTATTTTGTATATTTTTGGAAAATAACAGAAACAATGTACCTTTGAATCTAGCAATATAGTGTGTGTGTGGGGGTCTTTAGTCATTATGCTTTTGGAACATTGGTCATTTTAACTTGACCTTTGACCTTGTACATATTTTTAAGGCCATGTTGCTGATGTGTTCATACCAGTGCATATAATTGTATATATTATTTTTTTTACTCCTTCAAAAAGAAAATCTTAATTTGTCTTCTTTTCTCCATATCAGCCATGCATCTGTTTGGTCTCAATTGGCAGCTACAGCAAACAGAAAATGACACCTTTGAGAACGGGAAAGTGAATTCTGAAGTGGTGCCAACGCATACAGTCTACGTGCCCTCTGGTGATAATGGTAAAAAAACTTTTTTACACCAGTCAAGATCAATTCATAAGGCTATGAATAGGTATTAAAAATGTGTTTACCCTGTAAGCAGTGTTTATGCCTTTGATTCTCTGTTACATGATTCTTACACGTAACAAGGTAACAGCAATATTTTTCATGACTTTCCAAGTCCAAGATATAGAGAAAGCAAAAATCACGAGAAGCACGTATATTGGTTTCAATTGGTTTTATGACTTCAAATAATAAAAGGATGAGACTCTCATATTTAATCCAGTTAAAACTTAGTTAAGGCCATGCTTGCCATTTACATTGCAAATGCAAGATGTTTTATAGGTTCTGTGAACTGGCTGAGAACTGTTATTAGCAACAGAAAAATGCTGGTCTCTTCTTTCAGTCCTGTCCTTAAGGGCCATTTTCCCTGTAGTTATGCTTGGCATGAAGCAGCACATTCCTTAACCCAATTTTATTGCCCGTCTGCAAAGAGAAGGTGATGTTCATATAATATTCTATTGCTTAAATGAATATTGATTTGTTTTCTTTTACGAGAAGGTTTCTTGTTTCCTTCCAGTTTCTTACAGAATATCACCATTGTGAAGCTATGTTGTCGTGCTATTTGCACACAAAATAAAGTGTTACTGTCACACTGTTTAGAGTGTTAAAATCAAATGAAAGGCTATGTCATCAGGTGACAGTGAGCTGTTATTCTATGTGTACATATATATATATATATATATATATATATATATATATATACAGCACATGTCCCTTCACACAATAATCCTCAATATTCTTTACCCAGGTGCTACTGGATAGGCAATACAAACTGGGTAGATATAATCTGTGGAGCACACTGAATTAAAAAAAACCCAAAAAACATGTCTGTGTTCATTTATGTGTTTCGGCCATCTTGGAATCAGGCCATCTTATTTACCTAATATATAGGAAAGTTGTATGTGTGTACTATCTCACTATTACCATTTAAATGACCATCAGTAAATGTATATAAAGAATAGCACTAACTTATATTAGGTACAACGCTAAATATACAAAATACATAAACTTACTTACAGAGCTGAGATCCCTATTTCAACATGGAATTGTCAAAATGGGGGGTTATTGTGTATTGTAATGGGCATATACACCAAGGCTCCTTATATACCACCTCCAGCCTGCAGTTGGTATCAGTGAGTGATAAAAGACAAGACATCCCTACTAAGTGGAAGTAGATTGTGGTGTGTGCTTTGGAGAGATACAGTATTGTCTGCAACACAAGATCCTGTGTATAAGATCCTGTTACCACCTGTTGGGAGGACAGATTATTAGACAGACAATTTACCTTATTGGATACAAACTCTGAGGCAACAGATAAGTGTACACCAACTTACAAGGACACACAATATACAGGCCTGGTCAATATTTAAAGTGGTGCATGATAGACAGGGACACCCTTGATGACTGCTATGTGGGGAACCTGTTAATGTGCACTGTCTGCTTTGTGCCAGACCACCAGAGTAACCCAATGTGTGCCATGCTACCCATAATCCTTCCATAAAGCAGTGATCTGGTATAAATAGGTGACAAGGGTGCTGGTAATACATTTGTACATAATACATAATAAATACATATTTTTCCAATTAGATCTGTATAAAAGAGTATATAAAGGATAAATCCATTTCTTTATGCAACCTGGGTCTACTCTCAGACCTGCAGGATTATCCTATTTGGTTACTCTGGAAGCTGGTGACTGTCTGAGTAACAGTTTAAAATATACCTGTGTAAAGATTCTATATCCACTATATCCACACATAGCAAAACATACACACACATAATTTCCATTGTGCACCAACGGGCACACTTTTGCTAGTATATATATATGTCAACAATTACTGCATTGTGTTTTAGGAAATGATTACCAAGTTACCTTGTCAATTTCCCTAATTTTCCAGATACACAGAGTTGTTGTGTAAATAAAATGCAGTCAGTGTTTTAAATGAAAGGGCAACTATTCTTAAAAAATGAGTTAAACTTACCTTAATTTATAAATAATTATATGTAAGTAGCACTTACTGCATGCTTTCAATCCAGTGCTTGTTTTGCTACTACTCTTCCTACTTCTCTAACCCGACTTTCTGTGAAGTCAAGCATACTAAGTAATCACTGTGGGGCAGCACTGGTAGAGGGAATTCCCCATCATGCAATTCACACATACTAACTATCTTCCAATTACAGCAAAATTGCACACAGCAGAAGAGCTAATGACAATATTGGGCTATATAACTAATAGCTAATATAGCTAATATAACTGCTGGAGTATAAGATGTTTAATGATTGAATAGCTAAAGAATATGGAACGAATGAACAAAAAGTGGTTTTGCAGTGGTTAAGAAGAATTATTGTTTCCGGGCAATTTAAAAAAATATTTTTACAGTATATGTAGATTCCAATTAAATTTGGATAAATGCCATCTGTTTTTTATTGTAATAACTTGGAAATTATTTTCTGACAACAAACTCAAAGGGATCCACTAGACAACAAGCAGGTACAAAATTGATGTTGTTTAGGTGTAATTTAAAGTAGTGTCTGGCACACTAGCTTGCCCTCTTCCCAGCTTGGTTACTTTGCTAACCCTTCCCTTGAGCTAGTTAAAACTGTGCTCCTTCGCCTAGTAATCTAGATGTTTCCTCACAAATATATTCCATCTGGACAATGTCAATAGCTGCTCTAATTTTAAAAGACTGAGGTTGTCATTAAATATATTTAAAAGCTTCAGAGCTTGTTGTTTGTGGAGATATTGATTCTACGCCACATTCTGGTTTTGCTTATCTGGTATCATTTTATCTAAAATAGCTTTCTAGTAATGCATATGAATTAATGATTTGATATTGCAGGCCAGGTGTACTTTCATCTGTAAATTTGTATGGATAGTTGCAATGCGTTTACTGTCTGATATAAATATATTTTTTTTCTTAAGGTGGATTAAAGCTGGGTACACACAATGTAATATTTCAGGCCGATCGACCCATAGTTTAGTGTATCAGTCAATCAACCCGAAATAATTGCATGACTTTTCAGACGTGACTGACCATTTGTTCGATCGAACGCACAATGTCCATAAAACCAAGGCTGATCGTGCGGTGCTGTGTTTAATTTTATTGCCCTTTTATTCATAATAGTTATATGTTTACTACATTGTTACCACAATAACATTCCATTATCTTAATTGTCTGCAATGGTTTTGTAGGAAAATCAACTGGCTTTGGGCAAGAAAACAATACGATTGACTCTGGGGAACTTGATGTTGGGCGAAGAGCAGTACAGGAGGTTCCTCCCGGTGTCTTTTGGAGGTCGCAGCTTTCCATTGATCAGCCACAGTTCTTGAAATTTAATATCACCCTTCAGAAGGATGCACTGATTGGAGTCTATGGCAGGAAGGGATTGCCGCCATCACATACTCAGGTAATATATGATTTACACTGTCAGGTCACTGCCTGATATTTTCAACTGCCTCTGACTTTGTGTAATTTGGGTAAAGCAAACGCTGACTGTGAATTCTAATTTCAGTTATATATTAATTGGAATTTGAGATTTTGGCAGAAGTGCTATGTCTATCTTCAGCAATAGTATGCTGCGTTTTTTCTATTAAAAGTAATTAGACTGCAGAGCAGATTTATTTTTATATGCTTTTTTTTCAATCCACTTTAAACACATTCAATTAAATTTATTTTTCAAGGAAAATGATAGCAAATGTTCATGTGAGCAAATATTCTACGATGCTCAAAAATATTAATTTAAAACTTTTCATGTCTACAGAAAGTACAAGAAAAATAGATTATTAGATGGGTTTATCTTTCTTTTATTTTCCATTAATGAAACCATAAGGAAAGAGCTTAATGTGGGCAGAGTTTTCCCTCTCTTACTGTGCGCAGAGTTTTCCCTCTCTTACTGTGCGCAGTTTTCCCTCTCTTACTGTGCGCAGAGTTTTCCCTCTCTTACTGTGCGCAGTTTTCCCTCTCTTACTGTGCGCGGTTTTCCCTCTCTTACTGTGCGCAGTTTTCCCTCTCTTACTGTGTGCAGTTTTCCCTCTCTTACTGTGCGCAGAGTTTTCCCTCTCTTACTGTGCGCAGAGTTTTCCCTCTCTTACTGTGCGCGGTTTTCCCTCTCTTACTGTGCGCGGTTTTCCCTCTTACTGTGCGCGGTTTTCCCTCTCTTACTGTGCGCGGTTTTCCCTCTCTTATTGTGCGCAGTTTTCCCTCTCTTAATGTGCGCAGTTTTCCCTCTCTTACTGTGCGCAGTTTTCCCTCTCTTACTGTGCGCAGTTTTCCCTCTCTTAACTGTCGCAGAGTATACCCTCTCTTACTGTGCGCAGAGTTTTCCCTCTCTTACTGTGCGCAGAGTTTTCCCTCTCTTACTGTGCGCAGAGTTTTCCCTCTCTTACTGTGCGCGGTTTTCCCTCTCTTACTGTGCGCGGTTTTCCCTCTCTTACTGTGCGCGGTTTTCCCTCTCTTACTGGGCGCGGTTTTCCCTCTCTTACTGTGCGCAGTTTTCCCTCTCTTAATGTGCGCAGTTTTCCCTCTCTTACTGTGAGCAGTTTTCCCTCTCTTACTGTGTGCAGAGTTTTCCCTCTCTTTCTGTGCGCAGAGTTTTACCTCTCTTAATGTGCGCAGAGTTTTCCCTCTAAGCTAGCCATACACTGGCAGGCGTTCTTCCGATCAGATTTCAGATCAAGGGCAACAATCTCTGCAGATTTCAGCTTGAAACCTGAGAGATTGGGACAGAAGATGAGGTCAGCGGAAAATGTTCCACCTGGTCCGATCTTTGTTATACCGATAAACCAATCAACATTATCAAGTGGTCAAGCTGAAATTGAAAAATAATTGAAACTGATTGAAATATGCTTGTGAAGGTTCTCATTCATCCAGGTCATGGTATATCTGTTGTATTCAATTAGATCAACTGGACTTGAAATGTAGTTCTTGAAGACGTTTCGCTAGTCATCCGACTGGCTTTCTCAATTCAGAATGACTTGTACAAGAATCTGTGGCAATTATGTACCCTGGAAAATCCCAATTAGCATATCACAGCCAGGTGTTAAGGGTGTGATTAGATAGTGGCTAAGAGGTGTTATAGGAACGCCCAGAGTAAGGTGTTAAAACAGCATTGTACATGGCAGACAGTTGGTGTCGAACCCCCCCACCTCTATTTAGGCTTGGTTTCTTTATTATAATATATATAGTAGAATATAATAATAAACTTCTACAGTTTAAAGCAAATTTCCCACCATTAAAGTGCATGTCTACCCCCAAAACAAATTTAACCCCATGCTGGCCCCACTTGGGGTAGTTTAAAAAATCCTTACCTTACATATCTTCTCCTTATGGTTCTCCTGCAGTGCATTTTCAAAGTCCAGGAAAGTGACGTTTAGAAGCCGTCAGTTAGTCATGGGTGCCTGCAATTTCCTTAACCTCAACAAGGACTGACATGCGCAGGGGAGCCCTTTCCCCCCCTCCCTCCCACCATCCGTATCCATCCTCATCAGCCATGGCACCTAGAGTGAAACCATTTTAGCATAATGTAGGGTAGCCATTTGTTCGGGGTAGGGTGGGGGGTACAGGACAAAAGGTAGGCCGCACTTCCGGTATGTGGTGGAAAAAACTTTATTCAGACCTTCTCATCATAGGGTGGGGGGTACTGAATGTATGATGATTAGGTGTGAATGTTACACTTCAGATTATTAGCATACTAGATGGTCAAGGTTTAAGATCTGTTTTGTTGTATATACAGTTTTATCAGCTTAGAATCGAAGACTATTATGTAAAATTACTTTTGGACAGTCTTGGTGTCACCTCACAAAAGAGAATTACTAACTGTGTTATGTTAATAAACTTCAAAGTTCTTCTGTGTTCAGATTTTACAAATGAAATGTGTCAAATCCAAAAGCATTATAACACCGGCAAATGGAACAGGAAATTTATGAACACCATGAGACAAATGTGCAACTAGAAATTCTAAAGCCACAATTTAAAAGTGACAGTGATCTGAAACCTTTAATGCTAACAGTGCTATTTTCAGCCATTTACTACATTACCAGATTTATAGAGGACATTCTCATTTTCTTTTTAACACCTTCTCTGCATTGCTGACATCATGTAAGCATTTTGCTCAATAAATAAGGATTTCCACAGCAGTCTGCCTGAGGGTTTCCAGCTGTTTTTGAGAAAGCATTTACATGGTAATGATGAAATATAAACAAATGATTTCAGTGACTGAGAATGTGGCCCACAATATTTGGTTGCACACTGTACTTGAAAGATGGCAGTGAGTGTCATCTAATATAGATACATATGCACTTTTTAATAGTGTAGGCCTATTCCTAGAAACCCTTGCTTTTTGCTTGGGCACTAAGCAACCATCAGCAGCCTAAATTCTGATAAATTAAAATTCTAGCATACTACAGGGAAAATGCAATATCAGCTGCAAAGAAATGAAAATGAGTTATTCCTGGTGTAATATCAGTTAGGGCTAGGCCACACTGCTGCGTTTTTTTGTGCGTTTGTGCATGCACTTGCGTTTTTTTAGATCATTGAAAAAGCGCATTTTCGGGTGCGTTGCGATTTGAATTCCGCATTTTAAATCGCATGCGTTTTCCAATACTTAATGAAAAAACCACATGCGCAAACGCAACAAAATCGCACATGAAATCGCATGCGATTCCGTTTGTGATTGCATTTGTGTTGCAGTGTGGCCATGCCCTAAGCGTGGTTTTAACTCATTTCCCGGGGCATGTGTCAGTTTCAATTAACGGCACAGGCGCCCGATGCATTACTGAAAATGTAAGTATTTCCTCTACTTAATAGAGCAAAAGCAAACGTCTTGAACAGAAGCGTACCCTCCATGATCGGGTTCACACAAGTCAGTAACTCACAATAAGTGAGTACTTCATTGCGAGAACAAGGAAGGAAGAGGAGCACAAAGGTTAAGTCCCCCAAAGTTTATAACCAGTTGAGTATATCCATAAAAATACTCTTGCAGACAAAGCAGGAAGTGTTTTACTAATTGGCAGATGTGTTGCATGTAGGACACAGACAACACAATGTTATCATTCAGTACAGACCCTTAAAGATTTTTTTGAAACACAAAATGGATTGTTACAGTAGCAAAGTAAAGGTTCGTACACACATGCTCTCGTGGGTGCCGACCCGCAACCCACAATGTGTATGACTGCCCATTTTACCTGATAATCATGCCGTATATGGGCACTTTCTCACCTGAAACGGGTGCTCGTTTGAAGATCCGGCCACAATCCCCAACCTAACACCCACATATGGCACGATATGGCACCGTTCATACACATTGTGCTTCGCAGGTCGGCACCCATGATCGCACGTGTGTACGAACCTTTAGAGTACCTGTTTTATATATTGGTTATGGGTTATTGATAGCCCCAAGAAGTAGTATTCATTTTAGCAATGTAACCAATTTTGCCAACCTGCTCTTTTAATGACTGGGTCTATTTGTTTTTGTGGAATTCCTTTTTATGGATAAATTCCAGTAGAGCTGTATGCAGCAGGGATTGTTGTGTGGGCTCTCAAATACATCAGACAGAAATAACTGACAGCAGTTGTCCATTGCAAACCAATCAATATAACACTGAAAGTCTTTTGTGACACTTCCTAAAATGTCCGTTTCATTGCAACACAAGGATCAATATGCTTATTTAAAGAGAGTTTGGGAAATAACAAAGGACTTTAATGGCTTTAAGCAAAATTAAATGAAACGAAATGTGCGTACTTTCTACTCATTGAAGTAATGAATAGTTTGACTAAAAAAATGTCAACATATATTTTTTTTACTGCCTCGTCAATAAAGACCAGTTAATCGAAAACTCTTTTTATTTAATTTTCTTTCTTCATAGCGGAACTATTAGATTTAAAACAATTAATTGCAGGGTTATTAGGGTATTAATAAATGAAAAAGGGAAAAGAAGTTGCCTTTTCAACCTGCTGTATGTTAAAGGGCTAGTCATTTTTGCTTGCTCACAGGATGTTAGCCTTCCTTTATTGGAAAGCTCCATGTCCATTATTATTATTATTATTATTATTTTTAAATTAAAAACACATTTTAACTCTTTTGTTAATTCGCTTAGGTATGTTCTTTGAATAACTATATCTATGCCCTATGCATTTTTATGGTTTTACAGTCCCTTGTTTTATGCTTTGTTATTTCATGTTTCGCTAGAAAGTTCCATACTAACTATTGTTTATGTTTTTATTTTATATTTGCTGGCTTGAACCTTAGCAATGCTGTAACTGCCAATCTAGTTATGGAACTTTAAAGGGCAAGTCCACCCGTAAGGCAAAAAAACTGGTGACTTGTCAGTTATCTGCCTGCAATCCCAACTAGTTTATTATATGTATTTGAAACCAAATATTTAATTATAAGTTCTCTTCTGTTCTGGAAAAGGTGTTCATCTCCTCCCTCTGCTAACAGAGCTTTTCATAAGCTTGAGCATGTGAAGTGGAAGCAGCACAGAGATCAGCAGTCAATCATTGGTTGTGATGTCAGCAGTCTCAGCCTTGCTGACTGCATGAAGGGAGGAGCCAGCTTACCCTACAAGAATGGAGGCAATTATTATAAATATCTGGCTAGTAATACATCTAATAACGATTTAATATATCAGGTTGGGTTGGGGGCAGGTAACAGACACGTGATAATTTTTTTGTTTTAAAGGTGGACATGATAATAATAAAAATTAATAAAAAAAACACATTTTACATTTTCATATTTTAGGGCCTTTTAGGGGCATACCATAAATGTATTACCTAAAATGTAATTAAATACAATTAGCTGGTTGGGCCTTGATTTGCAACAGGCTAATGATATCTTTAGACATGGGGCTTACAAAAAATGGTAATTAAAGAGGAACTGAAACTTTATAAATAAACTTTAATATTGCCCTATCCGCATTTTTAATTTTTTATTTTTTTTAATCTAGGTCCATCAATACAACTTTGAAAATAATAAACAGCAGTACAGGGTGCTAGATTACTTCTCCTTTAAGAACCTTTCATTTTCTTTAAAAACAGTATTTTTGCCACAGAGCTGATAGAAATAACAGGCTTTTAGGATCAAGGAATTAAGGATACCAAATTGAATTTCAGCCTATTGAACTGTGTACTATGAGAGTATAATGCGCAATATTGTAAACAATTTTACAATTACATTAATAAAGGTTTTCTAGAACACATTTTTTAAAGGAGGAGTTTCGAACAAAGACACATTTTCAAATGAAGGCCCAGAAACGTCTTATTAAGACAATGTGCAACCAGATAACAGTGTAAAATTAGTCAAATCTTTTACTACAGCCAGTTTTGCAGTTCCTTTCATCTATGTTTCCCTCATCTTTATAGTCTGTTCTTTGCATAATCAACAAACTACATAATATATAAATGTAGGTCTGATGTTCTGGATGTGAAACTAAAACCAGTGGAAATTATCTATGTATTTGTCTGGGTCACTGAATAAAAGAATAGATCCCAACCTTTAAGTGCTGCATCCTTGATCTGATTAGTTCTCTTGACCTGTTTCTGCCAGCTACACAGTGAATGTGCCTTTGGGTGTATCTTAATGTGTTAGCATGGCAGAAAAGGCTTTCAAAGCACTAAAACAGTTTTATTGTGTCCTTTGATTTTCCCAAACATGATTCACTTTTCAATATGTGGTTTGAAATTGAAGGTTTCTATGTAGTTCACTTCACATGATATAGTAACCCATTACACTGCTCATCTATGGAAATCAGCAAGCATGGAAACTGAATAGTGCATTACCGTAGTACATGGTGATCCTTAAAGTTAATGGTTAGTGACTTTGTGCTTTGAAGCTTGCACATGACGTGACAAGTGTTGTATATATATATATATATATTAAAAAAAAAAAAAGACGTCACTTTCTCATTCTTTCCAGGATATTACTGCAATGTCTATCTGCTTCATTGCTCCATTATGCAGACATGAAACATCTGATTTCTATTAACCTTAGCCTGCACTGCAGCAGTCTGCGGAGTCTAATTAATTTGTCTCTAGTAATGAATGGGTTAACCACATCATGATTGTTTTCTGTGCCAGCTTTAATCTGTGCTAAAAAATGCTTTCATTGATTTTTAATAATTAGCATTTGAGACTGGCAAATTAGCTGTGTATATTTATTTATCGGTGTATCTATTTATCACACTGCAAATCTATTTATAGAGATTTTTTTTCTTTATGGAACAGCACAGTATGTATTCAGCTGAAGCTATGTGCCTGAATAGGAATTGAATGCTGCTCAGATATAGTGGACACACTGTTGCCTACATTGGAAGCTGTCTCATTTTACTGTATATCTACTGATGGGAGAGAGCTATCCTACAGGCTTGAGATTGCACTCTAAAGGGATTCTGCTTTTGTTTTTCCCTTATGAATATATCATACTTGCTAGGTATCAGAGTCTGTTCTTTTGATTTCTTTAAAATACTATTACCATACAGTACATTCATAGTATATTTGAAATCCTGGAAAGAGAATAGCTAATGTGAGTCGATTGCTATAGTCCCCAAAAGAGTTTATGTGCAAACAGAGATCTTAAAGTTTGCAGATTTTCTATGTAATAAGTGATAAGGGATTTGCTGCAGTGATTATATATTGACCTAGAGACACAATCTGATCATTCTATTCTATATCTCCTCCTGTATTTCCCTCCTCCACAGCAAAGTCTTTCCATACCTGCAGCCCTTAGCCCACACAATAGAATGGGGCTGACACCATCAAGGATTCCATCCATAAAGGAAAGGAAGAGAACCATGGTCAAGAATGCTGTTCTATAAAAGCTTTTCTGAAATATCAATATTTCAGTTATTTCCCTATAAGTTTGGTGATCTACCAACCAAAAAGTCAACTTTAACCTTTGTCTTCCCCTAAAAGCAAGTTGAAAATTTCTTAATTTTATCATTGTGCAGCTTTATTAGCTTTAACTAATGCTGGAAAGATCGTGTGCCCGGCTGTTTTTCTCTCACCTGACATGGTCATTGAACCTTAAATGTCTGCAGGAGTAATGAATCCCCCAACTAACACAATCCTGAAGGCTTCAGATTTTTTACTGCACCATTTATTCCAAATCACATGTTTCATCCAGTTAACAGAATCTGCCAGCTTTTCGGCTTTTCTTGTATTTATAGTTCCATTACTTCCCTTTCTCATAGATGTGCAGAGTGGAGAAAATTACTAACGATACCTAATGTTTGCAAACCAAATAGATCCAGCAGGGGAGGTGCTGTGAATGCAGCCTGGCTGATTAACACAGATTCTTTGCATTACAGTTTTGTTTTCTATTATCTGACAAGTCTTGTGGGAAACCATGTAACCCCATCTATTATGCAGGACCAAACTGAAAAGCGGGCATGTGGGTGTACAGTACTAAAACAATATATTGTCTCCAGATAGAATAAAGAATATATAAAAATGTATGAACTGCTGCAAACCCTCTTTCTTTTGCCTTTGAATACTCTCTGTTCCTAGAGAAGCACTAATGCACGCCAATCTTGATGCTTGATTTATTGTGACGTTTCAGTACAAAGTAGCAGCATCTCTTACAAAGACATTGCTGTTGCAGGTGCTAATTCACACTGAAATGCCACAATAAATGACACATCAAGTCTGGTGTGCACTGGCGTGTTCTTTTCCTTGGATAGACGGTACTGTGTTCAACCATGACCAGCTGTTTGCACCCAGCAGCAAATTATGATTAATCTATAGAGATTTGAAAATGTATTATGGCTTTGTTACCTTTCTTGCTTTGTATAAAACTATTACTCATTTCTAAAATTATAAAGTTTTTACTTCTTAAATAGCTTATTACATTACAGAGCTTCACTTTTCTATATCTTTTTGAGTGCAAAATGAGATGCATTCTGTGTACATACTTAGTAAGTAAACACAACAAAACATTAAATTTAAAGATATATTTAAAGTAAACTGAAATCTCTGCTAATTAATATGGTATACCATCATTTTAACAGTATTGGCTCAGATTATATCGTCCATAAATTAAAAAACAAACCAATTGTTGGGCTGTTAACTATTAATCTAGATCTGCCGTTGGAGGTATATTTCGTGGGTTTACAAAATGTTTTTGTGGTAAAGGCTGAGCCCATTGCAGCTCCATCTGCTTTTTCAAAACATGACCTATTTCACTGCTGAGGCCACACCAAAATGGTTCCCCCTTTTTTATCTACTATGTCACCATGTTTTAGTGGAGAGGAGAACATTCTTGAAGCTGTGAAGCCTTAGAGTCTTCTGATGCTAAAAATCTCTTTAGGTGATTTTGGACCACATGGTTAATGATGGACAAAAATTTAAATTAAGAAAAACAGACAATATGAGCAACCTGCTCTCTACCTGCATAAAAAAATGTGTCTAGGCAGAATAATGAGTGTTGAATGCTGTGAAAGGTATCCTGAAGGCTGGGGGGGGAAATCTAGAGATTTCTGCAAAATGTATTTTTTTTTTAAATTTATCCAGTGACACTTTAAACCCTTGTTTATAAATAAAACAGAGGTATCCTGTTATATGATGTGACGTTTGCCCTTTATAGCCCACAAGACATGTTTTCTCCCATCTGTTTACTGCATAAAGGAATACATAAAATGCATCATGCAAAGAATCATGGATAAAAGATTATATTTTATGCCATTAAAGGGATCCCTTGAATCAAATCTTTTTGTCAAATACATACTGCTGTACATGGGGCAATGAACCAAGAGCTGTTATTACCCAGTACTGCCCCAGCAATTCAGATGTATCCATGTTTTAAAATAAACATAGTCTTAAGTTTATTGTGTACAGAATCTGCAGTGTGCATCTGACCAGTTTTTTTTGCCCTAAATTGACCTATATGTGTGAAAAAAATTAAAGCATTGCACGATATATACAGGACTATGTAAGGAAAAAAACTATTCTATATCAAAATAGGTCTAATGCAAAGTTTGTAAATAAACATTACAATATAACATCCCTTTTCCTAGCTGGGGTTTTAGTCTTTTTAACATATCTGTTGTATTCAATTAGATCAACTGGACATGAAATGTAGTTCTTAAAGACGTTTCGCTAGTCATCCGACTGGCTTTCTCAATTCAGAATGAACCTAACTTCATTGTTTATTATGTTCTTGGAAGGGTAAAATAATTTATTTTAATATATCTAATATACATTTATGTCATGTTTTGTCTTCTCAGTATGACTTTGTAGAACTTCTAGAAGGGAGTCGGTTAATTTCCAGAGAGAAGCGCAACTTGCCAGAGTCAGATAAGGCCACGCGACTCCCAAGGTCCATTAGTCTTCATGAGGCTGGATTTATTCAGTATCTCAACTCTGGGATCTGGCACATTGCTTTTTATAATGATGGTAAAAACCCAGAACAAGTGTCATTTAACACAATAGTAATAGGTAAGTTCAGTTTGCATTCAAACATTTCTAATCTAATGAAAACATTATTTGATCTGTCACTAATCCCATATGCACCTTTTATACAGGAAAAGTTGACTATATTCATTAAAGTCTATATAAACAAATCACAATATAAGAAATATCAAATCCTTGTATTCAACTTTAATTTGTGGTTAATGGACTTTCCCCCTTTTCATTTAATTAAGTGTTTCTTTCATAAATCTTTAACTCTTAATTCTCAAGTCATTGAAATAGTGTCACAGTTATAAGGTTAAATAGCTCAGATGCAGTTTCACAGATATAAGTTGCCATGCATCTACAAGTACATCTACATGGTAAATGAATACAACCTTGCAATTTGTCTGCATAGAAATAAACCAATCAATTGGATCAGTAATGATGCAGCCCTTCCCTATAGCCTAATAGCAAAGCAAGTGGATTAAGATGAATAGTTGAATATAGAGCCCTGGTGTGACTTCAGACAAGATATTCACAAAAAGGTCCATGTAACATTAGTGTAACTATAATAATGTTTGGCTATAAAAATAAGCAATTGTGAGGAAAGGCACTGTTAAATGTGGATAGCTTAAATAAATGGTTCAGGTTCAATAAAGTTGGGGAGATTCTGCAAGGACGTTTAGTTTTCTTTTATCCTGTTATATATCCTATATTATTGCTTGGACACCTGCTGCTCTCTGTATCTCAGATTATTGGTATTTAAACTTTTAACTTATTAACAAATACATTTCTCGAAAGCAATCAGCAAGAATGTTGTTTTAAATTATATTCAAAATGCGTTGATAATAATTGCCCCAACAAACTGAAACACCTAAGTTTGTTTAACACAAATACAAGTAACTGGAAATAAGTCAATGTTTGCTAGTCTCGTGTAGTCGTAGTCATCGAAATGCCTGGTGATTACAAAAGGAACAGAGAGGATGAAAATGGAAATCGTAGCATGTTCCCTGTTTAAAGATTTGTATAAATAGCCTCTCTAAATCTTTTCTTTTCAGAGTCCGTGGTGGAATGCCCCAGAAATTGCCATGGAAACGGAGAATGTGTTTCGGGAACTTGTCATTGTTTCCCTGGTTTTCTAGGCCCAGATTGTTCAAGAGGTACACAAATTGGTTTCCCTTTGTTTAGCTAATATGACCAAGATGCTGGAGCACCAGCCATCCGGCCATCAGTATTTCAAGAAAAATGTCTGGCAGTTATTTATTTGTGCATTTTAATGCTTATCACCAAAGGAAAAAAGGGAGCCTAATTCTTCTATTATTGCATTTTATTTTACAGCAGCCTGTCCTGTTTTGTGTAGTGGAAATGGGCAGTACTCCAAGGGACGCTGTCTCTGTTATAGCGGTTGGAAAGGAACTGAATGTGATATTCCCAATAACCAATGTATAGATCCAATGTGTGGGGGACACGGAATTTGCATTATGGGATCTTGTGCTTGCAATTCAGGATATAAGGGTGAAAACTGTGAAGAAGGTATTTACTTAATTAATTCTTGAGTTTTTCTTGTCTAATAAAAAAAAAGACCCTTACCCACCTTGGTTAACAGCCATACTGATATTTCTTCCTATGCCCTTTTGTAAGCGGTTTGAAAACTAAGTGGGATTAAAACCATTGCAATAAATTACCAGAATGTGTATCCGTGTAACACAATATCTATTTAACTAAAAATACGAGTGTATTTACAAGGTATTACATATAAAACTTACAACATTTACCTGTACAATATACCTCTACATATACCTGTACATAACAATAACACATTCACTCATATTCACCCAGATCCACAACCGAGCGAAGTGTCGTTAAAGGGTAACATTTTCTGTCTACGGGACCCCCCTCCAGCCTTAAATGCTAGGGTTACCCACCTTCGTTCCCTGGCCTCTGCCTCTACTGCTACTTTTGGTAACAGAGTATAAAAAGGGGCTTGACCAGCAGCTGTCGGTTATTAAGAGAGCCAAGAGAAGGTGGGTAAGTCTATTTTTTGGCACTTTTGTGTAAGGAGCAGAAGAGAAAGGTAGAAATTTATTAAATAACCATATTGCAACACTTGGAAAATGTATAAAAATCCTTTATTTTATATCAAGCTGGGATATCAACATTATTATAAACATTTAAAAACACAACCTCTGCTTCCTGTATCCCCATAATTATTACAACATATATAGTCAGAAAAGTACTTGTACATAAGCAGTCACAGGTAAAGGTATACCTAACAACATGTCCACCGTCCAGTCATGTATATCCAGTCAACATAGGGGTCCAGCAGTGAGATTGGAGATCTGCTAGGTAACCAGGGTGACTATGAAAAGAGAGGGTAGCTAAAAAAGGCAGCCGGGTAGGACGCGTTTCACTCCTGCAATGTACACAGAGCTTCCTCAACTACTGTTCTCCCGATTGTCCCAAGGCTTTATATATAGTGCTAGGCCTAAACATTAACAATATATATTTACTAACACTATACATTAACTAACACTATATATAAAGCCTTCGGACAACCGAGAGAACAGTAGTTGAAGAAGCTCCATGTACATTGCAGGAGTGAAATGCGTCCTACCCGGCTGCCTTTTTTAGCTGCCCTCTCTTTTCCATAGTCACCCTGGTTACTTAGCAGATCTCCCCTCTCCCTGGTGGACCCCTATGTGGACTGGATAGTACTTTTCTGACTAAATATGCTCTAATAATTAAAATGGATACAGGAATTAGAGGCATGCTGTGTTTTAAATGTTTTTATTGATGTTGATATCCCAGCTTAATATAAAATAAAGGATTTTTATACATTTTCCAAGTACAAGTGTTGCAATATGGTTATTTAATCAATTTCTGTGTTGATAGAGCTCCATATTTGCACCTCCCCTACTATAGGGAATACAATACCAGTGCCCTATTTATTTTGAGAAAGGTAGGGATTTTTACACTATAACCTGGGGCAAGCAGTGAGGCAAATTTTAGTTGGGGGGTGGACATTCTCTTTATAGTCATGCTAACTGATTAACTGCTTGTTAGAGTGACTTTAACCCTTGGCTTGTGGCTGCTTGAGCATCACAAAAGACACCTCAAAAAGGCTTCAAACCTGATAAAGGGTTAGCCCATCAAAAAGTATGCCCCAACCTAGACTCTGCTCAGACCATTCGTGAAACCCGTATAGTGGATTTCAGTAAGTATAGAGTGACTTTTAATCCCTTGCAGCTTAGCGAGTAACACAAAAGACAGCCAAGCAATGGCTGCAAGCTATAGTGGACCTCTTAGCAGCCAACAGCTAACTGAAAGTTCTTTTTCTTCTTCTTGGGCACCACCCTGAATTTCCTCATTCCATTACCAAAACCAGTTATACTTTCAGTTTTGCACACACCAGGTTATTAACATTCAAAGGGTAGGAAGTTATGATTTATATTTACTTATTTTATATTGGGTTTTGTGTGAACTTGAATTTATTGGGCTCACCCCAAAACCAGTTTAATATTGCAAGTATATTGTCTGACTGGTCAAAGTGGAGAGAAGATCTATGTATCTTACTGGCAGAAAGTTTGGGTAGTTGTGTAGAAATTCTGTTGACCTGATTGGCTACTGGCTTAAAGTTCCATTAATCTTGTTAGCAGTAGGTTTGGGTAGCTGTGTAGAAATTATGTTGACCTGATTGGCTACTGGCTTAAAGTTCCATTAATCGTATTAGCAGTAGGTTTGGGTAGCTGTGTAGAAATTATGTTGATCTGGCTATTGGCTTGGAAATATTCTATGAGGAAGATTCAATTAAAGTTCTTATAGTTAAAAATAATGCTAACTTTGCCCAAACAATCAGATGTTAGCTTTCAAATATTAAATAAGATGGGGAAAATTTTAAAGGGCATATCCACCCCAAAACTAAAATGTAACCCCATACTGGCCCCACTGTGTAGTTAAAAAAAATCCATATGGTTCTCCTGCAGTGCCTTTTCAAAGTCCTGGAAAGTGAAGATTAGAAGCTGTCAGTGAGTCATTCAGTCCCTGCTGCTTCCTTCCTCAACAAGGACTGAGACATGCACAGGGGAACCCTTTCCTCCCTCCACCGTCCGGATCCATACTCTGCAGCCGTGGCACCTAGCATTAAACCCTGTGGCAATAAGGTAGGTATCCCCTTCCCACCCCCAACCACCAAAATATTTATTTAAAAAAATGATCAGATTGCTACTTACAGACACTTCATATTTTTAAAGTAATAAATTGGTGGTTGGTGGTGGGCAGGGGTCACCTACCTTATGCTAAAACTTCATTTTTAGGATGGACATGCCTTTTAAATGATAGACAGGGTGATTTACCCAAAACCATTATTGCTCTGGGTAAATCTCCCGAATGTGATTCAATATCATATTTGCTCAGGTGGGTAAATTCCTGATTTTAACACCGGCTATCCTCCATATTTATAAATGATCTTTAAATGATTTTTTAAACATGATCTTTAATGCAAGGTAAGTACATTTCATTTTACAACTTTCTTGTAAAGCACTTACAATACCCACATTGGCAAGTATATTGAAAGCTTCATGCAGCTGATGAAGTAGTAAGTGTCAAAATGCAGTCACATTGCAGTACATTTCCTGTACAGAGAAAAATTATCCCACATGTCATACTTCTTATAATACTAGATATTTGTAAGTCTTTCATGAATTAGATGTAGAAAACACAATATGATGCACTATTCCCTTTTCCATGGGAAACTGATGAAGTATTGTAGATGTAGCCTCAGAAAGTAAAAGGTAGTGATCCAGGGTGTTGGTTTTCTTATTATCATTAAAGTTTAACTTTTTCTCTATTAGTACCTACAACAGAGATGCGAAGATTACATTGGGGCATGTTATTGCAGCTAATATATGCCAAACTGTGCTGTTAAACTTCCATCCCAACACTTTCATTCAGATGCTGGATGACTAAGGCTTCGTCAAATGGCATTTCAGACAGATACCCATTCTAAAAGCTGGGGGTGGGGTTTTTAATCACAATGAAACTTAATAGCCTTGTCATTAACCAGATGTAATTAGGAAGTACAGTATGTGATAGTGTTACGGTCTATTTTTGTATGCTGTCTAGTAAGGAAACCACCATTTTCTTCCTTCAATAAAATTGTTTTTATTGATCTGCATGTGCAAGGTAATGCAATTAAGTCCCTGGAATTACATTTTCAGACCATTGACCTGAAAGTGTACAGTTTTATTGAGTCAAATTGCTGAATTAAGTCTCATCATCCAGCACACATTAATGGGAGTAAAGAAGATATAGAGTATTCAGCTGATACATTAGAAAACAGTAGAGGGTCCATTGAGTTTGTCTAGGTCAATTCATCATGTATGGGAGAATGCTGATTTCCTACCCCTCCATTTATAAAATAAGCAATGCACTGAGAAATTAAGTAGTAGAGTTTCTGTTTAACAGTGTTTGAACATCCATGTTGACATGTCCAAGTTACAGATCAATAATGAAATAAGAAAAGAGAAAGTATTACTCCTTGTGTTGGGGGAAAAAAATATGATGTTTAAAGGCTTATCATTTATTCTGTAATTTAATTCTGTTATGTAACATATTATGTTAGTCCTTACTGGTAGACTAAAAATATGCTGATAAACAAAAAAGTTGCCATGTTCTTCCTAAAATATCCATTATAATTCAATTACAATGTTGTATGTTAATAATATTGTGCAAAAATATCATAACTCCCTACTGCATCGTTCCACAAAGTGCTGGATATTATTAAACCATGAGAAGCCAGAATAGAACCATTTCACAGATGAAAAACAAATTTGGGTTTATCTGGTATTGGTTAATTCTTTTTTAAAGCATGATTCTTGTTTCTTGTTATTTCAACAGCTGATTGCTTAGATACATTCTGTTCCTATCACGGTGTCTGTATTCATGGAGAATGCCATTGTCATCAAGGATGGGGTGGCAGCAACTGTGAGATACTGAAGTCCATGTGTCCAGATCAATGCTCAGGCCATGGAACCTATAATCAAGAAAGTGGAAGCTGTACATGTGACACCAACTGGACAGGCCCAGACTGCTCAACAGGTAAAACAAATCTTTCATTTAATGTGTTTATAACCCTATGAGAGAAACTGTTACATACTGTACTAGGTACTTTCATTTCCATTTTGTAACCGGAGCATTAAGTTTCCCACATTAGGGATACAATTGCTACAAATTATTTGTTCTGCACAATTACTATTACAGGAGTTTCTCTAGCATTTATTAAGACACTGTTAACACTGACTTGATTTTTCATTAAAATGCAATTTCTTTATTGCTTACCTGTAATAATTTATATTTGTTGTCTAAGGGTCAAAGAGGCATGGTCTGGTAGCATTAAAGATTAACCAATTTAAACTGACTGACTGAAAAAGCATGCAATGCAGAGACTGCAACAACCTCTATATTTGTAATTTGCTACCATAAAAGTATTTATAGAATATGCATGGGAACGTTCCAAATCATCCAGATCATGCCTTTTCACCCTAAAGAAAAAGTGATGAGATGGAAGAAAAAGGGTACCTGTAAAAAATGGTACCAGCTAGGCTACACTCCTGTAGCTTAGCTGGTATTCTGGTTCTTTAAAGTCAACACAATCAACCCAAGAAGAGCAACATCATGCATGCAGTGCAGTGAGGAGTCTCTAGAAGAGCCAATTCAATGGGTCAGGGCTCAGCTATGTAACTGCATAGTAAGGAAAAAGGACATAAATATAAAGGATGTAATGTCTGTAATACTGGTTTAAAAGAGGTGTAAAAGAGGTTGTGTCCGTATAAAAAAAAAACAAGCTTGAATAGAGATGTGTGGGGGTATTGGTGTTTCAACGCCAATTGTCTGCCAAATCCAATGCTGTTTTGATGTCTTACCCTAGCCTGTTTCAGTAACAACCCATAGCTACAATGCATTCAACAACTTGCTTTCAGGTGGAGAATTATATCTATTTTAAATAGATATCATGGCCAAACATAATCCTGTGTATTTTTATAAAAAGAAAGCAAACCTATTGAATTAACCTATATTTGATTGGGTGAGACCATGTATTAAAATGTTTTTTATTAGAGAAATATTGAGCCAAATGTTTGGCTGCATTTTTATATAAACAATAACAGAAGTTGTAGAGGTGTTTGCTGTAATAAGACAGAGCTATGTGTGTCTGCAAAACAAGTACCTTTTTATAGCTGCTTTTATTGAGACAACTAATTCTGCATTAGAGCGGACTGTAAATTTTCTTTTTAAGTGTAACCTTTGAGGTGCACATAATCTTAAAAGAACCGGGTGACCTTCAGACATCTATAATCATGATGTAATAAATCTAAGCGTAGAGAATCAGTTTGTTCTGTCGCTAAAGGGAAGGAATTATATCCCTCACAGTATATAGGTTGAAGATCAACACAGCTTCCCTCTATCTTCATAAGCCGTCCATTAATTAGATCTTCAATTGCACTTGAATTAAATTAGCTCTAATTAATAAGTTCATTACAAAGATTGACGCACCCTGTTCAAAGCTTGTGTGCTAAAAGCTGATAAACACCTTCACCCTAATGAAAAATTGATTAGATGGAAGAAAAAAGGGTACCTGTAAAATAATACATACACACATCTGTAGCCTAGCTGGTATTCTGGGGCTTTGAAGTTAATCAACCCATTATGGGTCTAATAAAAAAAGAGATTGTGCAGCGCTGAGGGTTACCAATTAAGCCTGGTAAAATGTCATAGATTTGCTAGAAGAGGATTTTTAAAAAACATTTCTGTTAGTCTTTTACAAATAAGGAAAGGACTGAGATAATGAACAAGACAGACACACACAGAAAGTATGGGAGATATATTAGATGGCAACCTGGCAAGTATTGGGATTAAACTAGTAAAGTGTCCCCTAATTCTTCTAAATGCACCTCTTACCTTGCAGGCCTGCTCTGTTTCCATTAACAGCGACAGGCATCTGATGCAAAAAGGGAAACGTTTGTTTTGAGCAACGTTGTAGTTCAATAACTAATGACTTCTTAATAGAGGCGTTATACTGTACCTTTCCTTCTGGGTCTCGTGGGAACCTAGATGGTAAGAGGATAGTCAAATATATTACACCTTCCTTTAAACATTCAGAAAACTATATTATTATAGGAAATACACCTTTATATTTCTGTGCATTCATTTTAGCAGGACCTGCCATACTGATTCTCTTTTGACAAAATATTTGTAAAGGTTTTCTACTGACTATTAAAATCAGCTTTACCAGCAATATCTTTTATATAGGTTCATAGTAGTTACTTGTACTCAGTTTGTACTCTGTTTGGGTGTTGTGGAACTCTAAAATCTATAGCCACTTCTTCAGGGTAGGGATACCCAACCTGCAGCCATTCATATGTTTGAAGACTACAAATGTTGGGCAGAGAACAAAGCAGAATATACAAGGTTCTCTGAGTAGTGACTGCCTTTTGCTTTCTCCATTATAAATGGGCTGTTAGGGTATTCTGGGTGTTGCAGTTCAAATCCTAGGGTACAATAAGTTCTTTTTTTCTTCTGATTGTCCCAGCACATTCTGAGACTTAGGTTTTATTTTTTAGAGTTCCAATTTTTTTTATCTCAGGGTTTCCTCAGACCTAAATCAGATTTTATGGGGTGGTATTTAAACCAACCTTTCCTGTTATTCTGTCTGAGCGCTGTTCTTTATACGGTTCTAATGCAAAATGCATGTTATTAAGATTCTGTCAGGATGAGTCCCCACAGTGTGGAACAGTTCTGATTACTGCAGCTTGAGGACAATGTGACTTTCCCAAAGTCATATCCAACCTGCAGTTCTATACCAAATATAGAAAGTTTTTCACAGCAAACATGCTGATTGCTATGTCTTCATATAAAACTGTGTGGAAACAATGTTGTTTTGTTTCAGAATATTAACTTGAAGAATTCTGATAATGTGATAAGTTCAGACTACAGTATATAAACATATTGTATGGCAGGTGAAATCCTGAGAATGCCTTCCATTATCTAAAAGTCTTCTAACCCTTCTAACAGTGTGAACCATGTATAGGAAGTTGGGAATTGTACAATGACTACAAACAAACGTATGGGAGATGCTACTTCTCTGTCTCTGTCTTTCTTGCCTACTATCCATTCAAATTCCCCAGCTTGACTTGAGGCTGACATTAAACATCCTGTTAAAGAATCCAATATGTAAAAAAAAATAACAGCCAAATAATAAATGCACTTGTGGGTGTTCATGTGCTTTTACAGCCTCTTTGAAAAATTGGCTTTTAAACTGCCGCCTAGAGGAAGTAGGATTCAGTATGTAAGAGACTGAATTATTACCTTCTGATCTCATCTCTTTTATAAACCCTTCAGGGCTCTGCTGTCAAACATATGCAATTTCTTTAAAGGGGTGTTAAATAATTAGATGGTATGTAGCTTTAGAAGGTACATTTTCCCCTTCACCTTTTTAATTCTTTCAGTTTCAAGCTTTAGACTGCAAATCTATATTATAAACTAAATTATATGTTCATTTAAGAAAAAACATTAACTTTCATTGTTCACCATTAGATGTCAACTTGACTTCATTGGGAGGCATTGAATAAAAAATGATGTGTATTTATATTAGTGTATAAACGATAACATGTGAACCTGGGGCACTAGTTAGCCTTAAAAATAACAAACTTACATTAGAAACACCTTTTGGTCTATTGTTACATTTTTCTAATATAATGTTCTAATTGCAGATGACATGATAAAACATTACAAATTGTTTTAGGTAACCCATCTGTGACTGAGACTTTCATTCTTTCCCTACTGTGACAGGTTAAACTTTAGACCCTATGTTAGTGTGCCAAAACATCTAAAATTCACGGCCCATTTATCTATATTTATGGTGAGGTTTGCCCACAAGCTGTAATTATACAGCCACAGCTTTTGTCAATTGTATCTGTTATTGCAATAAATTACTATAAGGAGCAATGCCTATTTAAGTCTGGGGTTAAGACTTACCTGCAAAACAAAATCAATAAAAAGGCACAATCCCTTGATAGAAATAATTTAACTAACTGAAGGTATAACTATAGTATGAAAAATAGGTTACTTAAAGGCTGTATCTGTTCTGTTGTATTAGGATAGTGAAGATACACCTACCAGTATAAAAATGGTTCATCGTTAATTATCTTCTATAGCTTGAAGCCTTCGCACTCATCAATTTTCATGTAATGAAATGGATTACAAACTAGCTTAATTGATCCATTTGGTAGGAACTCTAACAATTAACCTTCTTTGAAGAGAAATATAATATGGCCTAGACTAGATGTACATTGCAGACTACAAATATTCAAACAGAAAGAATAGCATCAACCGTTTTATTGCTTTGAGTTATTACCAAACCATCTTATAAACAAGCTTTCTCCTGATTCTCTCCTCTAATCTTCCACTATAGATATACAGTAGAAAGTCACATTATTATTTCCTCATCATGTCCAACCAGTACAGTACCAGCTTTGCAAATCGTATTGTTAGTGGAATCATTTCTATTAACTTGTTCTGTTTAAGTTTATCTTAAAATAAAATTGGGAGCTGCCAATCTAAATTGATTAGTTGCTTAAATCTGCTTTGTTTATTGATTTAAAATGAATATCATATTTACAGATAATGAAATTATCATTTTTTTCTCCCTATTTTGTGTCAAAATTAGAAATTTGTCCAGTTGCTTGTGGCACTCATGGTGTTTGTATGGGTGGAGCTTGTCGTTGTGAAGAAGGATGGACTGGACCTTCGTGCAACCAAAGAGTTTGCCACCCTCGTTGCTTAGAGCATGGCACGTGCAAAGATGGGAAGTGTGAATGCAATCAAGGATGGAATGGAGAGCACTGCACTATTGGTAAGCCATGCTTATTTTGTCTTTTGAACCAATGCATGGAAAATTAAGCAGGAATATTTGTAAAGATTCTTTTTCTGGACCTGAATTTGTTATATTAGTAATATTGGTCCTAACCATAAAATAATAAAAATAAAATTATCTTCTTTATTATTGTAACAAGATAGATGAGCAGACAGAGTACTGCCTGAAGAAGTATGGAAGAAAACCACAGATTTAACTGATGAACATAAATTGAATTCTAAACTTTAATCTATTCCTAACTTAAGATATTGCTACAAGTTGCTACTTGTAAAATGTAATTTAGCTTTACAAACGTTGCCAGTAATACCATTTCCTGACCAGTTTAGAGAACAGATTAAGTACAACAGTAAGAAACAACTGGACTGCCTGATATAGTGAAGGATTTTGTAGTTTGAGCATGGGTGACAATGTTGTTGTAGGAATTAGGAAATCCAGAGTGATCATTTCTACCCTAGTGTTTTGTTACAGGAATGCAACATGTCTCCCTCTATTGGAAATCAGGACCACTGTTGTATTTTATAACTACAATTCTAACTGCATTATATGTGTATTTGGCCATTAGAGTCTCTAAATGATTACTGGTGCTTCCTTGCAGAGTCTCTATATCTACCATTAAAATGATGGGGGGGCTTAGTCCCACCTAAATGTAAGGAATACCTTAATTCAATAAATGGGATTTTATTTTCCCTGTATCACACACTAATTCATGAACTGTTTATTTTCTGTTCTGTATATTTGGACTTCGTTGATTTGCTCATTAATTCCATGGGCTGAATTAATGTAGTGAATCATAAAGGAAGTTAGAGAAAGGTGCAGCAGATGCTATTTGGGATTGGTTAAGTGGCATCTGCAATCACTCCATCTGCATCTTTAAGTGATCCAGCAGGATGGATGCTGGCGGGTGCCCCTCACACATTTGAGATTGCCAAAATGTATGTATGGATAATGGTCTAGTTTGCCAAACAAACTACTGAAATGATTAGCCATACCTTCATGTGTATGCCCTGTTTAAATGTATGTGTTCTTTAACATCCTTTTATTAATGAAAGGGACTGTATTGCCTGGTTAAGATTCTCCTAAATTAAAGTTCATTGAAATCCCATAAATGGATCCGTTTGAAAAGAAGCTTAGGTCAGTAACACACAAGGTTATTGAGCTCAATTTTAAACATACAGTATTGATGTAAGTCATAATTGACTTTGAAAAGAATATAGTTCTTTTAAAAAGATAAAAATCTATTCCTTAGCAGAGAATACAAATCACGCAGCAGATTTGCTAAAACATCGCTCAGTTGTTGGAAAATATTAGATTTGTATGGGGAGTCATTAAAACATCCTTAGTATTGTGCAAATGTTTTCTTATCTTTGAGTACAGTGGGATAGGGCTGAAAAACATATTGTGCCCCTTGGTAAAATACTAAATAATAAGGTTTAGGGCTGAGGATTGATGTTGTATAGCTGATTGTGTTGTTAGGCAGTTTGGCTGGTGGGGGTGGTGTTAAATGACATTTAGTGATAATTGGCAGTTTGTCACAATACTGTCACCTTGAGCAACACTTTTTATTGCTTACCCTTAAAAGTACAACATAATAAATCTGAAGCCATCTGTGGGGAAAAAATTGTTTTCCCAAATGCTCTGTCTTCATCCTTCTACTCAGATTTCTTGATTGTGTATAGTTTAGTTCTGTAAGGAATTCAGCTAGAATATTCATATGCATTGGCATTTCTCTGGACGTTCGACGTTGTGAGGATAGTAAAATAAAAACTCAGCCAACCCAGTACTCAGTTCCAGTCAATCTCACATTTCAATTGTTTCTTCATTGTTTTCATATGAGCACTGAAATGTGGTTATTTCTGTAAGATGGCTGCTCATTGGACTGAGATTGTTTGCATGTGAGAGAAACGGAAAGAAACATGTAATTGTCTAAAAATAGAAATTGGAAATCAATGTAGACGTCACTGCGTGCTAGAGTGTTTGTGTAGATTAATGTAGGATGCTGGTTAATAAAGACCCAAATGTGGCCCCATAGATCCTCAGTTACTTTGGGTAGGTGTAGTGCTTTTCTTTTGTGCAATTCCACTGGTAATCTCTCATAATCCTATATGGAAAATAACAAATGGTACACATGTGAATCACTGTTACAAGCCCTGGGTGAAATGTTGTGCTATATTTTACTGAAGGCTGGGGACAGACAAGGGTATTTTTGCTTTTTTTATTGAAAAAAACACAGATAAAAAAATATGTACCATAGTGTATATGTACCATATGCCACCATGAGGCAAATCATTATTTTCTACTGGAGATTTTGGTGTATGTTCTATGTTAAACACAAAAAAGAAGAAATAAAAAAAACAATATTTTTTTAGTTTTCACCTTAAAAAGTAACTGTGGACACTTTTTAATAAAGTGTCCTCTTAAAAAGAACTTATTTCAAATAAGCCTAGGGTAATGTCTCTACCTTCTATGGAATAGGTTTGTAAAGTTACAGTTCTTGGTCTGTCCTGACTGTCTGAGTCTGTGACAGTCACATGATGTGCTATGTAAGAAGCCCCAATCCCCCAAAAATGTATCATTTACAGAACTACAACCATTCTCTTTCCTTTCCTCTCCCTATGGACACCACAGAGCGATATAATGATTTAATAGTTTGGGGTGGGGATTATGATGGTGCTGCTCATGCTCTGTCTCAGCAGCTCGCATGCAGAGCAGTGGTGCTGGTGTTGTCACAGATCACAGGACTAGCAAGAAAAAAACACCCTTTATACTGCTGTAAATTTGGATAAACTGCAGCTAGAAGCTAGAGTCATTTCAAAAGGTGATTACTAGTAGGAGCGTACAAGAACCACAGAGCTGGTGCTGTAAAAAAAATGCAGGTTTATTCATCACATGTATGCTACATGTTTTGTACTTCACTCATCCTTTCTCAAGCTTTTTTGGTGCTTCAGAAAGTATGAGCACTTGCTCTGTGGTTCTTGTACGCTCCTACCAGTAATCACCTTTAAGATATTTGGAACCGGTACAGTGGATACCGTGGAGGAGACATACATTATATATTTATTGATTATATGCCCATACCCAGATATATAATTATTATCCTGGTGTCATTTTTAAGGTAGCAGTGTGCCCTTTTTAATAAAGGTCAATTGAATGGTGACCACAGTCCCCCTTAACCCATCATAATTCCCAACACTACCTAGAATGACCATCTGCAATGAATTAAAAGTCAACAAGGTGTAAATAGTACTGTAGCCTATAATGTAAAAAAATTAAATCTGCCCTTTTTTATTATCAAACAGCAAAGCAACAAAAAGGTGTACAGCAGCAAGCTATTTATCCCTTGTTCATTTTTATTGAAGTGTAACCTTGCTTTTCTACCCTGAGGAAGTATGTCGCCCTTTTTAGTTTTGAGCTGTATTGATTTGTCGTGTCTGAAAACTGGAAAAGATAAGAAACCTTGTACCAGCATTATGCCAGGTCATGCTTTGGGTAATTGCAAGACATCACAACAATGTAACACTATTTGTGTATGTATTATCTGGAAGTTGTAAGTAGTTCAGTTAGATTTTACAAAAGGTTTCATTTACCATCAGTGTAATGACTACATAAAGGCATTGTTTAAGCATTGTTTAATCATGAAATCTACCTGTAGAAGTTCTAGGTAGAAAAAGATTTGCTTCAAAGCTATTATAGTTGATATAATAGTTCTGGTTTCAGTTCTGTCCGGATATCTAGCCCTAAGCAAACTCATTATCTTTACTAAAAACATTGTAAAATAAAGTTCTGGTCATATGTACTGTGATACATATTTTGTCAAATATGTCTCTTTTATACAATCAAAAACTAAGATACGATCTATAATTTATTATTTTACCCAGAAAGGACAGAAAGATGTCTTGTCTGGGGACCAACCACTCTTCCTTTGCTATTTATTGGTATATGTACGGGATCTTTAGACTGTTAACTTGACAAAGTGCTTGCAGTGAATGGTGTTTATTGCCATATGTTGTAGGACAGATTAAACAGGTAGTATAACAAAATCTTTGCTATGTAGGAGATGGGCACTAAAATATATCATGGTTAATGTCATAGTGTAGTGGGACAAAGGAAATTCCCAGATCAAATGTTGATTGTTATGGTCTGTGATGCTGATTTAACACATAATGTACCAAATGCAATAAACACAAACAGGGCGATGCACTGAGAGCCGCTATCGGCAACCTGGTGCAAACAGCCCGGTGATGTTATATGCTGATAGCAGTGCTCGGAGCATCACTATCTGACATTTTTCTATTCCGGCACTTTTAAAGTGCTGCAATATAATTCCGCTTTCAGCATATAACATCACTTGCAGCGGCTGCACTGTTAGCTTTCGAGTTAGCCACGCAGCTGCCGCAATGAAGAATTTTAAGTCGCGCTAAACGATATAACATTGGTTAGTGTGACTTTAACTCCAAAACAGGAACGGTTCGCCCGTTGGTGCATCCCCCAGAAATGCTTAACTGCTTTATATACTGGAAAGCCCCCCAAATCTGACTTGCATTTAACCTTACCTTGATCTGACGCTCCCACGCTGAGATATACTTATTTTTACTTCAACCAATCCCAAGTCCCACCGCCTGCCTTCTGTTTCGAGCTGGTTGCAAGCACGCAGGAGGAAAGCATGCTTCGGGGGAAGGACTGTCAGCTATTTGCTGCAATGTCACTGTCACAGCCATGACTGACAGTACATACCCAGAAGAAGGCAGGAGGTAGGACTTCTGATGAGGGACCGGCTAGAGTAAAAGTAAGTATAACTAAGTATATCTCAGCGTGGTAGCATCAGATAAAGGTAAGGTTAAAATGCAAGCCAAATTTTGGGGTGTAATTAGGCTAATCAGACCCACTTATTTTACAAGTGGACATGCCCTTTAAAATGTCAAGATGAAAAAGGATTAAACAGTTTTCCCCATATTTTTTTAATTTTTTACTCATTGGTATTTAATAGACTTCCATTGATAAATATAGAGTTTGCTAATCCCAAATGTATTTATCAGGTATCAGGCATTGTTTAATGAAAACTTGAAAATGCAATCAATTCTCTTGGGAAATGACCATACTGCAGTAGTAGTTACCAACCCTCGGTGTCTATTTCTGGGACTCTTCGAGAAATGATCTGAAATCATAAAATCTGCAGTTAGTTATGTAGAAATGAATGTGTGGGGTATTCATGTAAATTAGTATTGTATAAAAACACAATGGACACATAAATATCATTTGTATGTAGTTCTGTGTAATGCAAAGCTGACCAATAAGTTATTCCACACTGTGCTATTGGAATGGTGATGGATTTTGTAGTACTTGAAAAGAAAAAGATTTGTCTGCAAAAGTCCCTCCGAATCAGCAGAGTGTACACAAAAGGAGCTTAGGTCTCACCCTATTTATGTACGTGGCTTCCATTCATCCCTCTGAAGGCCTTTATACACAGAATGGTGACCGGAAATAAAAGGGAACCTTCATTACTGAAGCATTTGGAAAAGGGCACACTGTCAGTATTGTGTTCTGAGTTCACTGGGGTATAGAGAGCAAGAGCACAGGTGCAGAACGTTTTAGATTAACGCATCCTAAGTTTCAATAACCCCATAATCACATTTGTGTGCCTTCCATGCAGTTCATTTATTAACACGTTGGGAAAACGTTTATGATGTTAATCATAAGCTCCGATAAACACTATTTTTTGAGGCACCAAAAAATCAATAAATAGAAATAACATGTCAGCTGCTATTCCATTAGGCTGTCCTAGTAGGATGAAATTAGTAAATAATTATGTCGCTAGGAAATCTGTAACATCCCAGAGACACAGTTTGAAAAATCAGATCTCATATAGAAATATATTGTTCTTTTTGTACAATCAAACTTGCAAATAAAGGAATTTGCACTATGCTAATACAGCTTTGTTTTGATTTGTCAACACCTCTTCCTTTTTTTAAATAGTCTCTAACATTGGAATGGGTGGATGTGACCATCTGTTATGACTCTTGCCTGCAGCTCCATCACTTAAAGTATGAGACAGACTACAGCTGTTTAATTGCTATAGTGTTGAACAATTATCTTTCTGCCCAAAATTTATATTTATATCTGTATGCATAGAAAGCATGTGGTTAAGCATAAGCGATCTAATTGTGGACTAATATCATTAAGCTGTCATTAATTAATCCCATGTGGAGCAACGAACAATTAAAAAAAATAAAATAAAGACATACTTGCACTGTTTAAGCAATGTGGGAAATAATCTCTAGAATTGAATGAATGGAACTTCTCCAGGTTATAGTGCCATTTGGAATCTCAGTTAATGGAATGGCTGGAATATATGGAGATCTGTTAAATATGTGCACTCAGTCCAACAAATTATGGACACACAGTTGAAAGATGTTCTATTTTTAATTACAGTCTAAATGCTTAAGTGGTCTGACTGAGGATTTCATTTTGTAGTGTGGATAGAAAGTGAACTATACAAAAAGCCAGTATACGGCTGTTTACTTGCATATTCATCTTTTCAAACATAAAGCAACCTCACGAGAATACTAAATATATATCAGATGAGCCTTTCATCATGGATGAGTCCATATTCACTGATCACATTACGTGACACTGTAGGCTGCTTTGATAGCTGGCTGATCAGCCCACAGCTTGAAAAGCAAAGGAAAGCAAAAGCAAATTTTAGCCATACAAAATGAGGGTAGAGTTGTGTGGGTTTTTTACTGGACTCAAATGTAATTTGCAGGGATTATCAGTTATGTACCAATGTGAACACACAATTCAACCATTTACACAGGTGAAAGGAAATGTCAACCCTACATGTAAAAATCTTTACTTGCTTTAACCGCTCCCCAAGAACCCATTGCTGGAGGAAGAATTTCAGTCTGCATTTCATGCCTCCTTTTCCCATATCTTTAATCTTTTTCATGGTAGCAGCAGTCAATCATCCATCATGGCCAGTGTCTGCTGACTGAATATCTTAACTTTTACAGACTTGGGGTTCTTGGGGTTAGGGAAAATAATAGAAAAAAGGAAAATACTGCATATGTGATAGACTCTGGTGAACTAGTAAGAGAAGTAGAATGTAGTTATTTTGATTTTATTGTTCAGTACCTGTGGGTTCCAGATATACGCCATGTAAGTAAAGGAGCACACTATCATTTTTTTGTATGCTTGCTGCATATTTTCACACATGATTACTAGTGCTTTGTTACAGCATAACCTGCGACACTGTTAAGAGCTCCTTGTATAAAGCATGATGTAACATTCACAAAGTAGCTAGCACATAGAACAGCCTGTCTTTTATGCAAATGATGGTTTGACTTTTTATACAAACATTAAACAAAGTTATATAGCTGTGTTTACAAGCGCTGTACTTTTATCACTTCCCCAATGAAGAAGAGCTCTTACAGCTGTCAAGAAAAGGGCTAGGAAGGATAGAAAAGGAAGGAAAAAAAGGAAATTACAAGAGATCACTAGCAACTCTGTAGAAATGAATAATTTGTATTGCCTCCTACTAAACATTACACCCCCTTCAACAAAATGGTTCTCCTGAATAACTGTTTGAGGTGAATAATGCTGGACATGCACAGTATTGTGTGATAACCTTATTTTTAATCGCTATATTACCGGCCCTGATTGGGTGATAATATCAGTATGTGTAGGACCACCATAAGAATAGGGAATGCCACTAGAAAATGAGTTATAGCAGATTATGCTCTTGGCAAATGTAATTTATAGTGCACTGGATGTACTGTTTGTTTTTGGTTTATTGTTGTAAACCATACATTGCACTATGGGATTCACAGTATGTAAGCGTGACAGTGCAGTGAGTTAGGAAACAATGGACTTTGGACCCTCTATAATAAGGGCTAATGGGCATTGTATTAAGGGTTGTGTGAATTAAGAATTAACTGTATTAAAGGGCAGATTGGTCTTTGTGTCTACAGAGTAAATGACTATGTTGGTGCATTGAGGACTATATAAAACACAATGCTATGACCATTGTGGTCTATGGGAAAATGGCAATAGTTGTAAGATTTTTGTTTATTTTCTGGAAAGGACCTCTTGTATATACAGATATATGGATAAGCTTTACTAGAGTGGCACTGTGATTCCTATTAAAGGAATGTGTATTTATGGGGTATATATCTGTTAAGCCACCAACAGAGGTAATGCTGCTTTTTAAATACATTTGTTTCCCACAGCTTTTTTCCATTTCCAGAGCTACTCATATTTTTATGTATGCTACCTGTGACAGGGAGAGTGTAAAATAAAATCTGTAAATACTTTGACTATCAGTAGGAATATAAAAGATTGTTGTACACTCTACAAGATGCACACCATGTTATTTCCAAAGGGACTTTCTTGATTACATATGAAAATAGCTCTGGGAAACCTGTAGTTGAAACAATGGTCCCTAGATAGGTTTACAATAAGATATCTACATGTGTGGTTCTGCTTTCAGAAAATTCTCCACTTTGCAATGCATCTTATAGTGAAGAATGCAAATCCTCCATGGCACACAATTGTTTTCTCTTTTTGTTACTGTACCGTGGTTGCAGGAGTTTCATACTCATACTCATACAGTATAACCCTTTGTCTGGTCTTAACAGTGCTCTGCTCCTCAGTGGTGCTTCAAGGGGAAAAGGCACCTAAAACATAACATGTTCCTTATGGGAGAGGGGGGGTGGCACAAGCATAGACATGTGCAGGTAAAACCAGTGCTTATGGACAGGGGACACCTACTGCTCCAACTGATTTTATTGAGTCACTTGTAATTACAGGAAATAAATCTGCAGAACTGTATACAATTCAGAGGGTGAAAAGCTGAAATTTTAGAGCAAACCAGGAAGCAGAATACTGAAATATTATGTTTAATGGGTAGGGCCAGCAATACTGCTCTTTTTAAATCTGTTATTCAAAAACGACCAAGCAGCTCCTGTATCTGTTATGTCATTCAGCACGATTGTTCCCAGAGGACTTAGTTGTTAATGTGTCATGTTTACGAAGAGCTTTGCATGTAACCATAATGAAATGTTCATTTGATTCCTGCACAGGATTTGTAAATAGGAAATGTTATCATTCTGATTTAATGTGATTTCATTATGTGTTGAGTTTTTAACAAGAAGGCAGTCCATTTAACACTGAATCGTTTTTATAGTGTTCAAGGAGTCATCTGGTGACAGTTTACATGGCTCTGCTTAGTGGTCGGAAAGGTTACATAAAATTCAGATGTTTCTATACCTCCCATTATAGAAAAGATGGTAATAATGTAAAAATAATTTTTACAATGTAATATAATCAAATTAAGTTTATTATTTCGCCATAGGTCAGGGGTCGATATGTAGCAAAACAAAAAATGTGTTAAAGGACATCTATACCGAAAAATGTATTATTTTAAATTGACCATAACTGGAAACTATAATTCTTCCCAACCACCACTGTATAATTTTTTTTGTTGATCTGCCCTATTTCTTTAGATATCCAAAGAAATAGGGCCTATTTCTTTAGATATCCAAACTAAAACTTCTTATATTTCAGCTGCCAATCAAGTTCCTTGCTCTTAAAAACTATTCTTCTGTGAGTAGTTTTACTGTAGCTGAAATGGTGACAGAGTTTTGACAGTTGGAATGCTGTGTGCAGGCTTGACAGTTGGTTTGTGGGGAAAAAGTCAGGTCAGATGGAAGTGGGAGTGGTTAAAAGAGGGAGGGGGATACTGCCCCTAAACAGTGCTGGATTGAAGGCACGCAGCAACACACGCAAATCAGAGTAAGTGCTACTTACATGTATTCCATTATAAATCAAGATGAGGCAAAGTCATTTTTTCAGCATAGTGTCCCTTTAAAGATTCTAAACATTTCAGGTTAATGCAGAAAAAAAATCTTGCCTTCCATTGTCTTGACTAAAACATCCTTCAAGCAAACAAAATGTGCCAGTCCTTTTACCAACAAGTCTATATATCTGTGCAGATTATGTGCGGTAATGAGGAGTTGATGGCACTCTTTAGTATGACTTTCATGCCTGTCATTGGATCAGAGTCAAAGACTTCATTCTTTGTCTTCAATCATTTGATGAATGTTCAGCCAAATTAATCAGAACAGATTTGGACGCCTCTCCCAAGCCAATTTCATACTAGTAGCAGATTCTAAGTCCTGATTAAAAAAAAACTCTGGCCAAATTGTACAAAGTGATTTGAAATAAAAAGATAACAGGAATATTAAAACCTCTTCATAACATTCAACACGTACCATCTGACCTAAAAATATGGTTAAATGAATGGGAGAAATACTACTGGTTGCCATCTCTGGCCAATATATAAATGTACGTATGAATCAGACAGGGATAATTCAGAACAGATATCTGTACAAACTCGGGGACTAAAGGGATGGATATCTGCAAATGCAAATTGTGTTGCTGTTCTGATCCTTTATGTCAAGATAATCAGTAATAAAATAGTGTAGTGAGCACCAATTAATGAACATCAAATCAATGGGCATGCTGTTCCTGCTGATTAAAACAGCAGATGATTGGAATAAATGGTTTTAATATACTTATTCAGAGACTAGTCTCATTTCATCATATGTAGTGAATCTAGTGCATGAATAATCCAAGAATGATACCTATGTGCCTGTTTAATGGGATGCTAATGGCAGTCATTAGAGAAGGACACATTCGGAACTTTAAAAAGAGTCTAGTGCTTTCTGACATATTGTATTCCCTGTAAAAAGACAGATAGAATAACAGTGCTGCATGCCAAATGGAGGGTCTTTGAGCCCTTTATTTGTATAGCAGATTTAAGCAGTTTGCTACGCAGCCCAAATAAAAAGCTTACTTTTGTTTTCTCATTGCAATATGAAAAACCCATTAAGGAAAATTGGGATGCATTGTAATTATGAGGAGATAGGTTAGTATTTTGGGAGTATTTTAGATACTATTATGGCAATATGTAAATGTTCCTGGTATTCCCAATGAGAGGGATTCCTAACCCCTTCCTTATCCCATTAGTTTCCAACATTTTGGTGCTTTTTTCTCTGATTTTCTTTCTTAAAAAAAAAATTGAACGATTTAACCGGATAAATATTTAGAAATGCCTTTAATTCATGGGAAATGTCAACTATGTATAAGGTATATAAATAAGCACCAGCTATGAATGACAAAACCCATGTTCAGCAGCTCCCTGTAAAAAGTAGTTAGCCTGCATGCTAGCCAGACATTCAGCAGCAACTCATTGTGCATTTCTAACAATGGGATGTTACTACCTCAACTGAGATACCAAAAGTGATATCAGGATGCTTTTGCCAACCATACCTGCCTATAGTTATATTTAGAGAATAGGAACAGAATTGTAAATATCTATTTGAATACACTTTCTAACATTTTGTCTTTAGAGTTCATGCTTAATGTTTAATGTGGCACAGATACCAATTTATGCTCAAGGCCACCATGTAGGGGAACTCCTAGGCTGAAGGCACATTTTCCTGGCCTTTTGCCTGTGTGGCATGAATTATTTGTCTCCCTCACTTTGTTGAAGTAAAGAGCATACCCAGAAGCACACAGAAAGGGAAATACCCTTATGTTACCTAGAATTAAGCAATTAGGCTATAGTTGGTTGCACCAAAGTTTCAGCCACAGTACTTTTTCATCTGACTGACGATACTTTAACCCAGCTGATTGAACTATCATGGTGACCTATCAATCTGATCAAAATATTGGACATAATTAATTTCTGACCTATTGTGCTCAGGATCTGGTGGGAAAGAGGTCAAGTGATCAATCTTTGTCCCTGCATTAAATGTCGTAAGAATTCAGACCAATCACTTAACCAACCAATCTTATCACACTCAAAAGAAGTCTGTCTATTGTATGTGCTGTTTTCATGACTGGGCTGTAAATTTAAAATGATACTACTTGTTAAGTCATGATAAGAAAAATAGGAAATGGAAGGGGTATATATTTATGTTAAAGTGTTGAAGCCAGATTTAAAAGAAGAGATAACTGTCGATATTGATGTAAAGTGGAGGCAATATGGGGAGATTAGGCAACAGGAATGAAGTTGTTTCTGTCTGCTACAAGCCACCAAATGCTTGCATGGAGGAAATTAATCATCTTCATATCTAGATGACACAGGCTGCAAGTTTCAGACACATACTGATTATGGCAGACTTTAATTATTCTGAAATTGGTTGGTGTAGTGGAACTGCCAACACAGTAAAGGTTGATGGGTTCCTAAATTTACTACATTAAGGGACAAAAAACTAAAAAAAATTACTTGCCTTTATCCATTTCTATATTTTTAGTGCTGTCAGGAACTTGATCCCCTTTTGCTCCCTGACACTAAATCCTCATGTCCTGTTTAGCTAATTTTTATTTAGTATGCATGTCTCCTCTATGTATCCACCGCCTCCAAAAACTGAGGCACAGCTGTGTGGAGCAATGGCAGGGGAGATGAAATGTGCCCCACTACAGCCAATAGCATTCACCCAGTGATTTTGTGCCAGGATATAAATGATGTTTGTTTCCATGCTACAATGTACAAAAGCAAAGGCACCAGTTAAACACACTAACAGGATAATACATTGGGAAGTGTTGGTTTAACTTCCGTTTTACCCATCTCCCTGTTTATTGCTATTCACTTAGGGTGCCGGAATCACAGTTCAAACCGAATAATAAAATAACATTTCACTGAGGAGCTGTGCAATATCCACACAGTCCTTTTGTTCTGCTTATACAATTACAGTGCACAACTTTGCTTAGTGCTTTGCGTAATTGCCAGTGTTTGTTCTAAAGTAAAAGTATTACTAGGCTGAGCAGGCATGCATGAGAATTATCCCTTTCCAAAATGCTGGTTCCTCTTCATCAAACCCAGCACACTGGGCATTTAAATTGCAATACTCATTTTGTCCTAGTCTACATTGCAAAAAGAGAGATTTTAAGCATCTCTGTGGTAACGTTGCTATAATTTTCATTGGTAAGAGTTTTTCATGGAAATGTACAGTAGAATCAGATTGCATTTTGCCTGCTGTGATTATATGTGTTATTACACAGGACAAAAGCAGCAATCAATGAAACAGCAATAGAGAAAGTACCTTTTTTCTCTAAGTTGTTGCATCCGATTTTTTACCTTATATTCAAGAATGTGAATTTTCACATTACAATTTCCTTTTGTATGTTTACTGAAACAAATGTGCTTTTTTGATTCATTCCATTGTTAATAATATATAAAATGGTGTTTGCAATAAGAGATTGAACCATCATACTTGTAGTCAGGACAGAACAATAACAGAAATTGTATTTTTTAGGTAAATATGCTACTTTGTACAAATAGCCTTACCTATTTATGCAGGATTGTCTACCTGTAATAAATTACAACTCCCAACATTCCTAATATGTGGATTTCGCTACAGGTGTTTTGTAACTAATGGAGTAAATAATGTTGTTCACCAGATTCCAGTTATACGGTAGAAGAGTTAAAAGTTAATGCTTTTAAGATGAAACATAACTAAAGTGAAGTAAAGGTGATACATTTATTTTCTAACTGAGATAACATTGTACAGTTCAAAAACTTCAGAAACTACAATATTTTAAAAAGCTTGCCATAGTTGTCATCTCAGCCAATAAAGGCCACCCTTAAACCATTTTTGTTTTAACTCATAAGTATTACCATATAACTCGTCAGATTACAATTACAAGTATATTATTACCTAAAGTATAATTTTATTACTCATATAATCCTAATGGTTGCACACAACTTTCTGATCTACTGTATTCGCTCTGGAACTCTATCTACATGTCAATGTCCTGAACTGTCTGTCTTGTTCTTTTCCCTCTTTCAATTCCACAAGCTCACTATTTGGATAAGATAGTTAAAGGTACTGTATTTTTTTCTCTTTTTATCTAATTTTATTGCATTGGAGTAAATATACAGCTAGCTATATTTACCCAAATGTTTACATGTTGTATAGTCCTCAACAAAACACCATTAACAATTATTCTTCATTGCCAAGTCTTTTTAATCTGATCAGTGCTGTTTTTGTGTCTGCTTTATTACATGTCTAGCATTTGCTGGTTTTTATTTATTTTTTTCTTTGTGTTTTTTTTCAAGATATGTAAGTGCATCCATTGCTGGCTCTTAAAGCGATAAAACACTGCATCTCTTGGTTCCCGGCATATTTTGAGATCTGCCATTAAATGGCTAATTCTTAGATATTTCATTTATTAAAGGAATACATCGACTTGGGTGCAGATAAGAGAACAATAGAAGAAAAGTCATTATGGAATTTCTGCTTTCTAATAATTGCAGTTCCCTGTGGCTTTCTAAAGTTTTGTGAGACTTTGCAGTTTTCTCCCACAGACATTTCAGTTCTTTCTCTCTTTAACATTAACAACTCTATTAGTCCTTAAATATTTCACAATAGGCTGCAGATTGGGCTTTCTATTTATTTTATAAGAGCAAGATGTGCAATTTTCGAGCCATTGAGCACAGTTGTGTTAATGCACCAGTGTGTTATCTCCTTTCCATTTACTTGGTTACCTTGGAAATCATCAAAACGGGTTTAGATATTATTTTTTATTTATTTATGTATTTATTTAACAAAACCAACTCTGATCCCCACGTGTGCTTTGTTCTCTTCCTTCAGCCGAGTTCCAGTTTAACAACAAGGTTTTCTTGTGCATGTCCTCTCAGGCTTATTCATTTTAAAATAAAATAGTAATGAAGGCCTATAAGATGAAGGAAGTCTAAAAAAGAGCTAAGCAATATACAAACACCTCAGCCTACTTTTCTAGAAATAAAGCACAGTTATTTTTTATAAATAGACACCTGTAAAAAAATAGGTTTAACCTTTCTGACCATAAAAAAAGAAAAGACGTATGATGCTGTTTGCAATATTTTTCAGATGTAAGTCCATACATTCTGTAAAAGATTCAAGTGATCTACATCCAGTCTGATGCACTGGAATCTCTCAAAAAGCAAAAAACAAAACACACCCTCCAGAATGTTTCTGGCTCACCTGGTGATGCAAGAGACCTTACTCCTATTGCCAAACAGCACTAAGGGTGAGGCCACACTGCAACGCACAGGAATCGCGCACCAAATCGCGAGCGATTGTGTGCGCAATCCTTGTGAGTTTGCGTTGGCGTTTTGCGCATGTGTTTTTGCCGTTTTGCGTTATGGAAACGCATGCGTTAACGCACCAAAAATGGTGAACGCGTGTGTTACCAAAACGCAAATGGAGGCACAATCGCATGCGCATCGGAAACCGCGATTTCCATTCTAGCAAAAGACGCGAGCGCGAAATGCGCGAAACACGCGCTAGTGTGGCCTCACCCTTAGAGTTCGTATGGTTTGTGAAGTCAGTTGTATGCAATCTGACTGGTTTGCCGACTAAATCAATGTAGATGTTATAGCCAATATAGTATGTGGCCACATACTATTCAAGCAAATTTATTTATTTATTCAAGAAAACCTTTTTTTTTTAATTTAAATTGGAAATGTTGAACCATATTTGCACTATTTTTATGTTTTAAAAGAGTCCCAAGTTTTTTGTTAAAAATGCATTTCATTGGTCAGCTATAATGTATATGTTATTTTTAAAAATCCATTGTTTAAATTGTATAAATCTTGAAATACCATTTTCTCCCCTTTCATATATTGTTTATATTTTAACATTTATAGGCAAAATAATTACATCTCCTGAGTTTACCTTGAGAAAAGAATGATAAGCACCAACTTTATACAGTTACATATTATTTTAACAATATATTAATACCAAAATATTTACCCTTCAGTAATAAAAAAAACTTTAATTTTATGCCTTAATGACAGCTTTCTCTACAATGCAATGAGCACATAAAATATATGTTGTGATGACGAATCCTCTAGTTCTGAATAGGTCATGTTCCTTTCCAGTGAAATAAATAAATAATTACATGTGTGTTGAGAGAAAATAATTTATAGCTGTCTAAAATTTTCTAGAATATACTGTTCTTAAGATCACACAATGAAACAAGTCAACAAATCAAAAGATAACATAAAGATGTTTACTTTTTTATGCTCAAATTATTTTCTACTCTACATACTACAGCTGTAGCGCAAAATTTAAGGCAAAACTATGAATACTACCAAAGTCACCTTGGCAAGCTGCAATGCAAGATCTCAGCTAAAGGCAGTCATCTTTAACTGCATTAAAACTATAATATTGTTTCGTTTTCTATGCAGCATTTAAAGGTTTTGTTTAAAATGTCTTTAACATGTATGAAAATAACTATTAAAATAAATCTATTAGTTTTCTAAAGTGAACTGAAAAAGTGAAAAACACAATTTTTAAAAAAAATTTACAGAATCATTAAAGATGGCCGCCGCTGAAGTATTCTGAAAACTTTATCCTCTGCATCGCCTCTTCCCTTACTGAACGTGTGGCCTGCACTTGCATGTTCTTCACAAGTTGCCACTGTGTCTTTTGCAGTATCAGCTTAAAACGTTAAAATGCAAAAAAAGCGCTTTTAACATGTTCGGCAGAGGATACTTATTATATGGGTGCATTTCATTACTTCACTATCTTTAATTCAGTGTAATAAACTTAAATTGCTATAATTCTCCTATTAATGTCACATTGGCTTAAACCAACATTTTCTTCCCTCCTCTAAAGAAGTTAAAAGAAAATGCTAATCTTTCTCTCTCTCTTGGAAAACCCTAATTATAAAAGACAAAACGAAGGTCATTATACCATTTTGTGTCAAGTTATGCAGGGATAAAAGTCAATTAGGAGCCAAGATTTTAAATAAGAAATAAAAAAAGATGGAGACATTCAGTTTTACAAAGGACCTAGTGTTTAATACTGCAAGTTAAGCATAATTTGGCCTTCTAATTTGCAAGGACAACTCCGCTAATAATTAGACCTAGATTGTGAGAAAGTAAGACGTTATTGTAAAAACAGAAACACCTTCCATATTGGTTTTCATATTACAAGCAGATGGAAACACATGGATCTATTTAGACATTGTTAAACACCATGCGATCTTTTATCAGCAGAGAGACCAAAATCAATTATGTTTTTTTAATTTTATTTTTTTATTGCTTCTTTTTGTTTGTGTGTGTGTCAGACTGAAGACATTTTGCACCATTTTAATCACCGAATATATTTCAATTATTGTAATCATTTCATAAATTTTCCCTTCTTGCTCATAAAAGCAGACAAGATAGGATATAAAGGTAACGCTACAAAAGCCTTAGGGAGACTGTCACAAATAAACCCTCACTTTCTGCTATCTGTCTTGAAGCACGTCACAACAGTGTTTTTGTTGAGTCTATCAATGTTTTTCCTCGTGGTCCTTCTGGTATTTCATTTTGTCTGTCCTGAGTAACCAAATTTGCACAACTCCTACATTTAGTTGAAATTTCTGTCAGTCCTGTCACATTTGTTTGCAGCCTTTCCCCCCAGTGTATGGTAGAATAGATGCTAATCTGCTTCACTTTATTTCTGGGCTTTGCTTCTTATGTGAAAGAGGAATGTACCTGCGTCATAAAGTATCGTCAACCCACCTGGCTGATACTTTGTGCAGCGCTTAATACGCACTGTAAATTCACATGATGACATCTGAAAAAACTCTATCAAACGCGTTGTTCTTAATATCAAAAATACGGCTTTACCAAGATTCAAGGTTTAGTCTTTTTCCAACCCCTCTTGTTTAAAAACTTTTCTGGCTAACACATTAAGCTGATATTTGGTATCTCAGAGTTCCCACTTTTTTTTTTTAAATCACAATTAACATAACATTCCTTATTGTCTTTTTTTTTTTCATTTTGTGCAGGAACTATTTCCTTATTTTATCCCAGTTAAAAATAAAACATTATTTCTTTCTGGAACTGCACCTTTAAATGTATCACTTCCAGTTGCAAAGAAAAAAAAAACAGCAGATAAAATTTCCCGTACTGAGAGAAATTCTATTAATATGAGAGTGGAACACATTATGCATGGCAGCACAAATAGCATTACTCTCTGCTTGCTCTGCATTACCTCCACCAAAACATCCTCTGCAAAATGAAATGTTATTTTTATCCAGTCATCAAATACATAGAATTTCACATTATATAAACCTCCAGTTCACAGACAATTACTCTAATTATAGATACCACTTGAAAATCTGTTCAGTGTGGCTTGTTTTTAATTTCATGTGCAGTTACAGTGTTCATGCTTAATAAAGGCCTGTAAGTGTCCCATCTCTGTTCAATCACAGTGAAATGCAATGGAAATTCATTTGTAATCTAGTAATTCCTCATATGTGTGTCTTCTCTTCACAGATGGTTGTCCGGGACTCTGCAACAGCAATGGGAGGTGCACATTGGACCAAAATGGATGGCATTGTGTTTGCCAACCAGGATGGAGGGGAGCAGGCTGTGATGTAGCTATGGAAACATTGTGCACTGACAGTAAGGACAATGAACAAGGTAAGTTTTTTTCTATTATAATAATGCCAATAATGCCAAGTGCCCAATTTAGATATTCGTAATGTTCGTAACTTGTACATATAGAGTTTATACTTGTAGAACTGATCCATTTAAAAAGTGCAGAAACTTTCCATCAATGAATAGTTTACGTAGGGCACAGGCAAACTAATTGTTCAACTTATGGTTTGGTTGGTTTAGGAACTAAATACCTAAATGATTCCAAGCAACCTTTTTAACTCTTGTTGTACTTAAATTATTTTGACAAAGGCCTAGTGTTCCTGAAGTCTCCTGGCCGTACTGGGTTTTTGCCATGTCAAAAAAGAAAAAACAATGATATTTCTTCTCAAAAAACATTAAAAAAAAGGCTGGTCTAAATAAACAAGATGACAGCATATTAAGACATAACAAAGAGGCAGTTGTTACAATAACATTTCATTTTATAATAGATCATTTTTTAAAAAAATGATGCACCAATACATGGCTTGAATAATGTGCAGAAAAGAGCAGAAAAGCTATAAAATGAAACTGGTGCTGATTGTCCTTTTTGGTAAATATGCTATAGACCAGGAACCTCCAACCCCCCCAGCAGCCTCTTAAGATGTTTGCAAACTACAGCTCCCATGGAGTTAGACCTCCCTGCTATAGAGTCTGTGAGAGTTTGAATACATTAAGGAGTTTGGGGATAAAAGGTATTTTTTGACATATTGCAAAGAACAAAAATTACACTGAAACAGTGAGTGGATATTGGCTACAATATGTGAAGTTGCTTGGCAACAAAGAGTTTCACAATAGATCTGTAATACGGATATATAGTTCACTTTCCCTGCTTGTGAAAAATGGGTCTTATTTTTCCAGCAAAATTACTTAGTTTGATCTGGGCATTTGTCATTTTCTTTACATTTGTGTTATTACATTTTGACTGAATGTAATTTTACAATTGTGGACTTTTGGGGATCTTAAATAATGGTGAATTTAAACCATGAAATAGAAAAAACTGATATAAAATCCTTTATATTAATAAAACCAGATAAAAAGGAAATATGCCCTATTTAAAATGTTGGATTGCGTTTTACATTAAAAAGGGCATACAGTATCAAATAGTGTAATGGAATCAGTGATCCTGCCTTTAAAATTCAGACATGCGGTGCCTCATTCATACCTCATTTCTATCAACCTTAGTAAGACAGCATTCCATATGATGATAAGTTGCACAGCAGAATAATGAAAAGGGATAAACAAATATTTAGCCTTAAACGGTAATGGATTGTCAATCTATGATAAATCTATTAATTAGTACAAATATTTATGTTATACTGCTGGCTTTAACACTACTGCAAGGTCTAGGAATCAGTAGAGCCGTAGAGGGAGAAGATGAAATTATTTTATCAGATGTTCCCTCATAATTACTGTTCTATTTTTTTATTATTAAGAGACAGGGTCTACCAAGGAGAATGGAAAAAACTCAATATACAGATTTGGTACTCCGCCACATAAGAAAGAGGTTAATAGAAACATACTAAACTTATGTTGTACTTTATATTGCTAATAGAGCAAATCCCCTTCTCAAGCCCAATTTGATGGGTTTGTGCTGAACAATTGAAACATTTATAATGCTTCTTTAAGACAAGAAATAATGATTGTAGCAGTCAGAAAATATGCATTTAGACAGATAGTTCTGACATTTTATGAGCCTTTATTTGTATATAAAGTAGGTATTGTGTGAAAGAACATACACTTAAGCATGCCATACACCGGTTCAGTTTTTAGAATAATTTGACCAATTGGTTTGAGCAGTCGATTAAAAAAAGTCGACAAGTCAGGTGGACAATTTTCTATCAACTCCATCCTCCAGTACACCTGCTTTCAGCTTGATGAATTATCGGTAAAAGAAGATGCATTTGAACAGTTCTTTCAGTTGAAATCTGGCATCCATCAACCTATGTATCACTATCTTAAGGTAGACAAAAGTAACAAAATACCCCTATGAGTCCAGGAGTGATCACCTGTGTAATTAGACACAGGGTGTCACAGTGCCCCACTCCAGTCTGTCTACTTATCGTTTATCGGAATGAAGAAGGCTGAGTAGTGAACATAAATATACAACACACACTAAATATTTCTTAATATTTAAACGGTAGACTGCCACCACATTCCGGGACAGCAGAATGACCTGTAAACTATACCAAAGTGACTATACACACCCCTTAACTTCTAAAGATCCTGTAAGGAAAAGGTTATCCACACCTATCACTCTATACACCAATTTATACCTCTAAACAGTAATTCTTATATGTAGCGTAATTTTGAAGACACGGGTTAGTTTTGGGATACATTTGGATACATAAGAGTGCATGGAAAGTTAAAGAAAAATGCTATGCTAAATAATTTACAGTTAAGAGTAAATGGAATAAAGAAGAGAATACTTTGAGTAAATGGCATTTGTTAGTCCATGAGCAAAGGTCCATGAAAACTTGGTAATGCAAAATGCAAAAAGTCCAATATGATAATCCAATATGAAAGCCAATATAAAGTCTGCCCAATTGGCTTAGTGATCTTCTTTGGTTTAATGTTAAAAAATTATGACTCCTTGGTCCTTAGGGGGGTATCTGTCCCATCCCAGGGAGGTGTATCCATTTTTTGGAGGGAAACTTTTAAACTGTATTACCCCTCTAGTACCGAGTTACATACATCTCACATACAATATATATATATATAACATCTCCACTGATTTAGTACAGTCCAAAGATACCAAACATGTCTAAGAAGTAAAATATCTCAAGTTTCCTTAGTGATATCCTCCTATACAATATATAGACCGATCTGGCTTTATATTAGCATAAGCTGACATTATTTGGGAAGTATTACATAACCCTTTTCCCTGAATTGTTATGAAATATTTACTGACTTTGAAGTGGCATCTGTTCATTTAGATTTATTTTAGAGCTGGGCCTCCTTCTGTAATTGTGCCCAAAAGTCTGTAGAGGTCTGTGCATTTTACAGTGACACACCTTGCCCCATGCTGGGTTTAGATCCTCTGTAAAAAACACATGGAGATAGGGGAAGATACTCCACTTCCTGCAAATAGTCAGTGATTTTATCAACTTTTTTAAATGCCTCTGGGTTGACCTAGGTGGAAGCTGGGATGATTTGAAAATGAATGTCTGCACTTATTACTATATTATCTATGGGAGTAAAATGACACTCACGTTTGTAGTATATGTTAAATAAAATTGTAATTTATTAGGATATTCAATTTTACTATAGAGTTCTGTGTTTATTTAAAAGTTTGAGTGTTTTATAGTGGTCAGGACCTCTAAGTAGAAATAATTATAATATCCTTATATTTATAGTAGAGAGTACTTTTTTTTATAATATACAGTACAATATTAAGTGACTTGTGTGACACTGAAGACAAACATCATTTATAAGTTTTATTGCTGTTTTTGTTGCCATATATGTCTGGGCACGCTGAGAAGGTTGTAGTTAAAGTCTGAATCAGCACATTATACTAATTTTTTAAAACTACTCAAGGGAGGCATTTCCTAAGGCTTACAGAATGTTACACATTTGTCATGGATGTTTACAGAGAAAAGTTTTTGGGAACATATCATTTAGCTGTAAGTTTAGAAAGGCTGCCCCACAGGAGTGTAGTAGAAAAATAAATGGTATTAATAACTTTGGTTACTGCACCATGTAACAGGGGCCTAAAATGGTCTATATTTAACTTTAGAAAGCACTAATGTATACCTTAAAGTAAAATGCTTATTGTTGCTGTCCATTTTCCTGATACCTTATTTGGCTGTTCAATTTTAAATCTAAAATACTAGTGCCAAATTAGGATTTGAGAGTTTACCAGACAAGTTTACCAGGAAGCTTTGGGTAAAAAGATGGACCAGCACCATCAATAGTATTGAGAACATTTTTAGGTTAACAAAGATTCTAGTAGTCACATCATTATTCCGCTAGGAATTACCTATATACAGTAAGTAGACTACAGTTTTTTTGTAATTCTTTGAAATGGGCTGAACTGTACCTCTAGTTAACCTAGAACCTTTAGTTGGTGTTAAGATAGGACTGCAGTGAGTTTCATTGTACAGTAGTTTTCTTAAAGAATAAATAGTGTGCACTTAAGACCACTTTAGTAATTAAAGATTGATCTTAGCCTTCTACATAGTGCTGGGTTTGCTATAGTTTAATCAAATAAAGCAGGGAGCTACCATGACCAATGCCACACACACATACACAGCAGTGACTGTGGCTGCATTATGACTTAAACAGTAATAAGGTTCCAGTACCAGTAAGATGATTAATGGGCTCTTTGGCTAAAACCACTATTTGATGAAACTGTGTTTTTTAAATACATACAAGCCATGTGCACTTGAATACTGATTCCAGGTTGACTCTTTAAACTATTTGCAAAAGTGACAATAAATAACTTAAATAAGAAAAATCCCTGCATAAAATGCATTTGAATTAAATGTACACTGATACTGAAAGGCAATGGAAATAGCAATCTTGAGTCTTATTGAACCAGCCCATGGGTGCTGTTGACAGTAGTTACATGTCTGGCTATTTACAGGTGAAATTGATTACAGTGTGTTCTGTGCCTTCTTTTGTAAAGAGGGAAATTTGTTTATTTCAGTCTCATTTCTCTAATGCACAATTTGCTGCTGAAAAATATCTCAGTGATACATATCGCAGCCATTCTTAAAACCCTGGGGCCCAGCAAAAATTCCGGCAGATTCACCCATTGACCTGCTATAAGTCTGCAGCTGGGTCTCGGCACAATTACTTAAACAAGCCGCATGTGCTACAAACACCTTTTAAGCACTGCTCAGCAATCATCTGGCCAATCCTACAGAGATTTCCTAGGGAAGATTGGGTATGGTAAACATATATTTTTTGTTAAAATGTAGTCATTTTACACATGGCTCATCTGGTATGAAATTTAGATTAGCCTATAAATTCCAGGTGATAGAAAAGACTCTGAGATCTTGCATAAATATAATTTTACTCTGCAAAACCCTAAGTACAAGTAATCAAAGTAATCGCAAAGATTTCATCTGCTCTGCCCTTTGCAACATTTAGGAAAACCTCAGATCTTAATAGAAAAAAGAGCATGTGCAGTGAAGGCAGTATTTCTTATTTATAGTCTCACATCTTTCAATCTCGCACGTACTATTTTTATAACACTGTGCCCAACTCAATATATCCCTATGGGTTAAAGAAATGTTGGAATATGGAATGTTGCCTTGCTATAGCAGCTTGATTTTACTAGAGTCTGGGCCAGCCCACTCTTCCCCTTAGTTATACTAGATAATAGTTGGTACCGACGCGTGGACAAAGAGAAATGTTTTTTCAGTTCTGTAGAGTTAGATTCATAACCATCCGTCATTCGCTTGGGCAAGTTGCTGATAAACTCCACAGAAAAATAACAAACACTGTCCCTGCATCTTGGCGGGTGAAAATGAGATCCTTCCTCTGATTGATGTCAGCAGAGAGGCTTGTAAAAAATGCATTTCTAGTGATTAGTTCAGAATGTGTCAATCTCATACAGTTTTTATGACCTGCCGACTTCCAGCCAGATGTACATTTGCCTTCTATAAACCAACAAAATATAAATCACTAAATACAAGTATTTCTTTTTCCAGAACTTTACTTCACATACCCCATCAAATTGTAAGAAAGTTTATATTGAGACATCTTTCAGTGTATTCATAGAATCCTGCATTATTACTGTACATATAACTAATTTTAAGTATACAGCAACAGAATAAAAACTTGTAGGGGTCCCTCTTCTCAATATACCGGTACTCTCTAGCATGTATCTTTATATACGATGAGAATCAGGATAATCCACATGGTGGGTCATTGAAAAAGTCAACATTCACATTCACGTTATCAGCTATTTATGTCTTAATGTCTTAAGGGCAAACTCCATTCACAATGCACTGAGAGCCCCTAAAGGGGGCAATAGAGAGCAATAGCAACTCTCGGTACATAGCCCCGCTTATGGGGCCGAGTTATTTCTTGGGACAGGAAGGGTCTGATTACAAAATCTGAATAGGAACTGAAAAATGTAAACATAGTGTTGAGCTTTAATGAAATGTTTGACTAAAGGAGTGTATTACACTAACTGGGCTATGTACCAAGAGCTGCTATCTCTCACTATTGCCCCCTTTAGGCAATGCATCAAGCCAATAGCATCTCTCTGTGCATATCGAATTATGTTAAACCACTCCGAATCCTTAATGCCAGTTATTTGCTAATAAAGATTTCATCCTAAAGAGCCAATAACGGCTTATTACATTGGTTGCGGTGTTGCGCACCTCTGCAACTGCTGTTAATTGTGTTTTAAAGCCACGTTAACAAACATAGAACACCAATGGAGGTCAGCCGCTCCAGAACACGGGAAATCAGCCTTAGTCATGTAACCACATCAAACTTTTTTTAAAACAAAGTCAATCGTAAAACTTGCCTTAAATCACAAATGGGCACCACCAGCAACCTATACAAAGGGGAGACGTTAGCCAGTCAAATCAGTTAACGCGGCTTTAATACACACATACCAGATAGCGGTTCTAGGTACATAGCCCTACAACGGTCATCTGTAAACATACAGGAAAGCTATAGGCTACCTTTCCTTTGTTTCTGTGGCTAACCAACAGTCTCATTAAATCATGTGTATAAGCAGGCTCCTAAGTAAGGAAACACTTGATTTGATTTGACAGAATACTTCTTATTAGTTTCTTGTATCCAATTAATCTTACTGATTAACATGTAAATAAGGAATTTGTTTTATATAATAATGGAAAGCACAGGCCTATAATCATTGCTAACATTTCTTTCTTCACGTTTGGAGATTTTTAGCATGTTTCTGTAAGCAGAAAGTATAGCCCACCAGTGATAGTGAAGTGCTAATGTAGTAGAGAAACATAATGCAAAAGAAAATAAATTCAATCAAGTGACTTTCTTCTTCTGGCAGATGGCTTAATCGACTGTATGGACCCAGACTGCTGCTTACAGAGCTCCTGCCAGAATCAGCCGTACTGCCGTGGTCGACCTGATCCACAGGACATTATCAGCCAAAACCAGCAGTCACCTTCCCAGCAGGCTGCCAAGCCTTTCTATGATAGAATCAGTTTTCTTACAGGACCTGACAGCACCCATGTCATATCTGGAGACAACCCTTTCAATAAAAGGTAAAACTGTCACTCACAAAATTTAGCAGAATTGCATCTCTGAGCTCTTACCTGTGCTGCATTATTTTATTCTTCAGTTAAAGGAGAACTAAAATAAAAAAAAAAAAATATATATATATATATAGCCGATGAGTGAACGGAGTGGGGAAGATACTGATTGTTAAATATATATACTAGCAAGTGTGCACAGTGGGAAATATGTGGGTGTATGTTTAGCTATATGTGGATACAGATGCTATAAAATCTTTATACACACTACTATAAAATTTAAGGGTTTGTACAAAAAAATAAAGGCAAGATGTTAAAAATAAAAGAAATCCTATGAAATCTTGGTTCATTAGTGTCACATCCCCTAAATGAATATTTTACACAATATACAGAGGCAGAAGGGAACCTATTGGGTGTACCCCAATAGGTATTAGAGGGGACATATATACACACACATCTTTTGGATTGTACTGGAAGTGTCAGTGCTTTAGAAATACATGTTAAATATACATAAAATGCACTCTAACATCTAGATAAGACAGACATTATCCATCTTATATTTGTTATATAACACTATCACATTTTTCTGTTTGTTTATTTCTTTTGATAAATCTATACAGGAAAATATTTAAATCCAGGGTTTTGATTGATGGGCAAAACTGCTAAAATCCGTTCCGCTAGTGGACCTGGAAAATGGTCTGGGAAAAACTTACGTACATCCAGAAGTGTAAAAAAATTACTTTCCTCACGATCGAACTGTTTTTCGAGATTACGCATTCTATTTTCAAGGGTCACCAAAATTTTTGAAAATTAGAATTCTAAAGGAATATGCGAAAATTTTGTAAAAATGATAACAGTAACTTACTGTAAATGGCTCTGGGACCTGGGGAATGGTCTGGGAAACAGATAATCTGATTCTTTCAAATCATAATTGGTTACTAACCAATCAGATTCTTTCTGAAAGAATCTGAATGTATCAAAGTCTGTTTAGAAAATAATTTCTAAAAGTATCTGATTGTAACCAATTCTGATTAGATATACTCAGATTCTTTCTGAAAGTATCTGATTGTATCCAATCAGAATTGGTTACAATCAGGTACTTTCAGAAAGAATCTTATTGGTATGCTTTCTGGAAGAATCTGATTGTACCTAATAATGAGAATTGGTTACAATCAGATTATTTTAGAAATAATCTGATTGGTATACTAACCAATTAGACTTTTTCTAATCAGATCAATCAGATACTTCCTGAAAGAATCTGATTATATCTAATCAGAATTGGGTACAATCAGATACTTTTAGAAATAATCTTATTGGTATGCTTTCTGGAAGAATCTGATTGTAACTAATTGTGATTGGGAAAGAATCTGATTGGTATACTATCCAATGAGATTCTTTATGAAAGAATCTCATTGTTACCAATTGTAATTGGAAAATAATCTGATTGGTATACCAATAAGATTCTTTCTAAAAAAAAAAAAAAAAAAAGAAGCTGATTGTAACCAATTAGAGTTGGTTACAGTCAGATTCTTTTAGAAATAATCTGATTAGTATATTTACCAATCAGATTCTTTTCTAATCAAAATTGGTTACAATCAGATTTTTTCAGAAAGAATCTAATTGTCCCCAGACCATTTTCCAGGTCCCAAAACTATTTACTGTAAGTTACTGTATAATTTGTACAAAAATTCCTTGAAATTTTCTTCGAATTTTCAAACGCGTCTCGAAAAAATCTGCAAAGCGGAATTCCCGCAAAATCCGGAAATCTGTCACGGAACTGTGTTTAGATCAGCGATCCGGTCCATTTCTATTCTTGATCTATTTATTGTAACATTGTATATAGTTCATTAGAAACACCACAGTGAAATACAATTGTTGTTCAGAGCTTGAATCAATCTTTCCCCTTAAATTTCCAACCAATAGAGATGTACTGTGGGTTCTAATAGAACCCAGTTTCGAATCGAATCCGAGGGTTTCGAAGTCCCGATAAAACTTTCGTAACTCCCAGAATTTACGAAACCTGAGTTTTCAATTTTTATCGAAATTTCGATAATTATCGATAATCGAAAGTAGATGATTATCGATAGTAGATGAAATCGAAAGTAGAAGATTTTCGAAAATCGAAAGTAGCCTATTTTCGTAAATCGAAAATCGAAAGTAGCCTATTTTCGAAAATCGAAACTCAAACTTTCAAAAATTCGAAAAACGAAACAAAACTCAACAGTTTCGAACATCTCTACCAACCAATAATAGATCAATAGCAGATCCATTGGATCATTCTATAAATAAAGTTATCAATCTGTCTTTCAATACTCACCCTCCCCATTAAGGCCGAGGCCACACTACAACGCACCAAATATCGTGCACACAATCGCGAGTGGTATTGCACGTGATTTTGTGCATGATTCTTGTGCATTTTGCGTTTCCGCGTGTTTTGCGCATGCGATTTTGCCATTTTCCGTTATGGAAACGCATGCGGTAACGCACCAAAAATGGTGAGCACATGCATTACCAAAATGTGAACGGACGCACAATCGCATGCTCATGGGAAATCGCGGGAATTTTCGCGTTCCGGCAATTTTTATTTTAGGGAAAATAGCGGGCGCAATCGCGAGCGGAAATGTGCGAAATAAGCACTAGTGTAATAACTCACAGCTGTCACCAGGGATTCCGTTAGAGAGGGATCACTATTGGTAAATCTGAGGTCCTATAACGAACCCAGATTATCCTGTCATGTTTCAATCTTATTATATTTATCAGTTCAGGACACAGGTTCATGGCTTCTATGGAGTCTATTGCTTAAATAATGTAATAAACCATTAACAAACTCACTTCATTGTCTCAGAGAAGTGGGCATGGAGATGCTTTCCTTTCAGTCCCCCTATCATATATAGCAGGAATAAGCAACCAGTAGATCTCCAGATGTTTGAAAACTACAACTCCCAGCATTCCTCTCTACAAGCACTCTGTAGTTAGGGAATTAAAACTACAACTCCCAGCATTCCTCTACAAGCACTCTGTAGTTAGGGAATTTTGGGAGTTGTAGTTTCCAAAACATCTGGAGATCTACTGGTTGCCTATCCCTGATATACATATATCTCTTACTCTCCAGTTAACAGCAGCTCTTCTATGTTTTTTTATTGAGAGGGGAAGGGTGGGGTGAGGTGAGAGACTGTCACATGTTTTACAAAGGAAGTGACATATAAGTCTTGCAACTTCCTACAAACACTTCCTACTAACACTGTTTAAATGTTTTGATTCGCTAACACTGCTGTCAATCTAATATTAAGCACACCATTGGATACAACACTAAAAGGGAAGTGAGAAATATGTTCCTTTGTAAGCTTTCATTGCCTCCCTGTAAACTTCCTGGGGTGTGGCTTAACAGCCCATTTTGAAGATACCATTACAAAACAGGAGTGGGGACTATGCAACTAATTTTATTTATTTATATATTTTGCCTTATTTACATTTCTATATACTTTAATGTCATTACTACACATTTGTTAATATTGATATAATTATTTATTTAGTGCTTAATCAACACATAAACACTGTCCCTATGCATATTACTTTTACCCACCCCCACCAACATAGTAACTCCGAAAAACCCAATGTTTTCCCCATGAAATTATAAATTTATTAATATAATATAAGGAATATATATATTTCTATTGATTCAGTACATAACAGGAATCTAACATTATCACTTACACTATCGCACATGCACACACATGATACATGTTCTGCCTGTCTAGGAAGACATCTAAGCCTCCTTTGAATGTGTTAAAAATTCAGCCAACAGAACATTTTAAGGCAAATTAATCTACAATCTTGCTGCCCTCACAAGAACCATTATCTTGTGTAGAACTATAATAATTATAGAACTGGAACTATTTGGGACAAACTGTTTGAAAATCTTGGGCTATGATGATGTAGACTGGGACTTTTACACATTCCATTGTATTAAAGATACACCAATTAAAATAACAAACATAGCAAGGTGTTAAACAGCAATAAATTGGACGCTTTATTTGTGCTGGCTGTTATCCTTTGCTAGAACCATAAAAGAAATAGAGGATTACTGGTCTTAAAACCTTTTGCTAAATGGCTAGCTGTGGTGTCCATTAAAATAGCGGCACTATAATTAAGCAGTGGTATGGTGCAGCGTGCATATTTTTATGCTTAATCTACAGGACAGAAGCAAAACGTGTCAGGGGGTTCTTCTTGTCAATGTCAATTCAATCTGATGGGGTTATGCCTTGTCTCTCCACTCTAATGAATTACTAATTGGGGGGGTTCAGGTGATCCATCCATTCCATTACCGTGCTGGCAGTAATATGTACGCTGCACCATACCACTGCTTAATTATAATGCCAATATTTTAATGGACACCACAGCTAGCCACTTAGCAATAGGGTTTTAGACCAATAATCCTCTTTTTTGCATGAACTAGGAGGGCACTTATTTCCTACGACTACCTTTCACAAGTAAGGCCTAGCTAATTAGGTGGAGTGGTCCACCCAGTTGAGGGAAAATTATTCAGATTTCTTCCCTCTCTTTTTCCTTTCCTTCAGATGGATAACTGTGGTGCTTGATTTTAATTGTGTGTTTTATTCTTAATGTATACAGTAAAAGTTAGAGTTTAACCACTTTTTCTCACTTCATGCCTTATTATTGGGACTGACCACTAGAGATGGGCGAACTTCCGAATATCCGTTCCACTTGAAGAACTTGTAAGTGAAAAAAATCACTTATATGTGCTTTGTTTCCCATTGGAAGGGCCCTTGTGGCTCTGACAAGGGCCTTTTGGGGCTTAAGGGGTCCCACAGCTTGAACCGGGACCCCCTCCCTGGAACTTATAAGTGCCCTTGTGGCCCTTGGAAGGGCCCTTGTGGCTCTGACAAGTGCCTTTTGGGGCTTAAGTGGTCCCACAGCTCGAACCGGGACCCCTCTCCCCGGGCCCTTAGAAGTGCCCTTGCAGCACTGACAAGTGCCTTTGTTGGTGGTCCTGCTGCTCGAAACCAGGACTTACATTGGCTCTTAGAAGAGCCCTTGGGGGCATGTCTTCTTTCTTCCCAAACAGTGACATCGGCAGCGTCATCAGAGAATGGGGATGTCACTGCGGCTGCCAGTGACACCACCGACACTGGCAACATCAACGTTGCCTCTTTTGCTGGCAACTTGATCCAACGTCTTCTTTCTTCTTAGCCAGCAACACCAACTCTGCTGATGTCGCCACTTCTGCCACTGGCGACATCAACATCGCCGGTGTTGCGGCATCTTCTTCTTTCTTCTGCCATTACTATGACTTCTGAGCCCCCCAGGGTTTGCACCTATTGATATAGGTTTGCTGAAGGACCAAATCCTGTTGTGATTAGTTAATATTTTAGTGCTTGCAATCATGTGATCAAACATTAACCAATCATATTTGAATTTTATTATCTGCGAACCGGCCATCCCCCCACAATTCAAGGGGGGATTCTGTGTTCTCTTCTTTTGATTTGCAACGTTATTTTAATCCCCAGTTGTAAGTCCTTTATGCCCCAGTGGTAGTGGTGCGTCGCTCACCTTATTTTCTTTCTTTGATTTGGACTTGATATTTTTTTCTGACATAATTATTTTACATTTCCTAAACTCTGAAACTCTGAATTTATCATTGAATAAGCGAAATTCTGAAAATTAGATTTAAAAATTGCTATGGACAATTTTTAAATTTCTGATTCAATTGGGTTTAAATTGGATTTTCTGAACTACTATAGGTTTTGCAGAACCACTGTCGGAATGAAACTCAGTTTCTTCAATTTAATGTGTGTAAAATTATGGTTTCAGGATATGTTAAAGTAACCCTTTCAACTGTAATAATGAGCATAATTCTCTAGTGGGAATTTAACAACATTTAAATCTATTTATTTCAATATCATAGTAGGTTACCAAAATTACAGTTACACTATAGACTATAAAACCCAATGGAACCCTATACCCTGTGTACAGCTAATATATTATGGGACTTTGTGATATAGCTGAAACATACGTAACTGTACTGTGCATGTCTCACATTTTTCTTGTGGGTTAAATTGCAATACAATGCGCAATAGAAAATACATTACTTTATGATCCACTTTCACATTGTTAGTACGAAATTCTTTCTGATCGGGGACCTAGATCAGGGATGTCCAACCAGCACCCATATGTTTGGAAGCTGCAAATCCTAGCATTTTCTAACTGCAGACTGCAGCCTAGGAATGCTGGGAATTGTGGTTTTCAAACATCTGGAAGGCCACAGGCTAGATATCCCTGTCCTACACATGTTTTTTTTTCTTGTTTTTTTGGTTTTATAGTGTTTGTGTGTATTTTTACTGCTTAGATATTCTGTATCTTGTAATTTGAAAAATCATGGAAAAAAGACACATGCCTATCAACTAAATTATCACTTAATCTATTAAAAGAAAAGAAATCTTCTAGACATCAGTCTTAAACTTCCAATTAGTCTTTTATTATAATAAACTATACTGGTATGTAGAGCATCTAAAATATCTATATTACATTGTTATGATTTTTAAAGCAGCCTGATTGGTGTTTTACTGAAGCAGTAATGATCTGAAAATCTACTGGTAACTGAGAGCAGGTGCCTTGTGTCCTGCTGAGCCACGTAAGATGATTTACATTAGAACACTTCGGTCTATTGGAATTTAACAGTATTCATGCAGGCACAGCAGTTGATTAAAAGTTGTTGCACTAATGTTCCTTATTGCCCCCTCTAAATCTTTTGCTCCCCATTCCCAGAAGATATTCCAATTGGCTCCAAATTAATTAGAAAGAATACTATTCTTCGTGTAAGTGCCAGACATTTGACTTGTAGAAATGATTAGAGTTTTATACATGTGAGAGAGCTTTAATGGCTACCACAAATGAATGGGACAATCATTCAACACCTTGACTTTCATTAAGTATTATTAGGCCTTTTGGAGAGATGTAATTCTCAAGGCTCCTATTTGAATTTTTTGATAACTGTCGCAAGGCATGTCTGAATGGTAACAATATTAGGATGAGCTCATGGATCTTTTAAGGTCACAGTATGAGGTAAAAATAAAATATGTAGCAAATAATTTTGTTGTATTTGCTCTGACCAGTTTTGAGAAATAAGATGTTTTTTTTTTCTTTTGAAATGTTTGTGGTGAATGTTTCAAAAGGAATGCAGCATGACTACTGAGTGTAATTACTACATACAGTACATTTTGCAGCAATGCGAGGAAGCTTGAAGCCAATATAAAAGAATTAAACTTTGTATGTACTACTGAATATACTAGTATTATTTATTTAGCCTGGAGTCAGATATGAAAAAGTGAGTTAGATATAAAAATGAATGAGTGAGGCATTATAGATCTTATGAAATGCCATCCATATTCTCCAAGGAAACAATACCTCTGTGTCTAAACTGCCATATACTAGATACTGTGCTTACTTTACAAAAAAATGTAAATTATCCCACAAGCTTAAATATTTTTTTTCAAAGGAACAGATAGGAAACAGATAAATAAAAAATGCTTACAAAAATATTCTTGTTTTATCAAACCAACCTCCTTTTAACCTGTTTTTAAACTGTAGTTATTGTTATTTGTGGAACTTGGGCTGAACAGGGTAATGTATGGTCGGGGTGGGGTAGTGAAGTTAGGTAGGGAACAGACAGGCTAGGCTACACCCATGACCCACCCCAATTCAAGTTGGGAGGTATATATTACGAACTATATTCACTTTTACAAGAGAACTATTAAATGCTGTAAATAATATGTACAATGTCGGTGGCTCCCCTTAAGATCTCAAAACCAGTAATACCAGCTGTATGCAAGTCAATGTAGGCTTAGTATTAGATTTCATTTGGAAACACAAGGATCATGATCAAAGGGGGTGATCCACGGATACATTATTGTGTACTATGTAAAATATTCCATAAAGCAAATGTTCACATTGCGTGATATTTTACATTTTCAATTCTTACAGCCTCACATCTGTAATCAGAGGACAAATTCTCACAGCCGATGGAACACCACTCATAGGGGTAAATGTATCATTTCTACATTACCCAAACTACGGATACACAATCACACGCCAGGATGGCATGTAAGTGAATAAACCACATACTTTTTTAATTACATATCAGTTCATTTGAAGGATACATTTTGTACAGTTTAAATTTAATGCCATAATGCCAGTGTTTTAAATGTCTGGTTGTTACAGGGAAGTCACATGTATAATATTTGTTTCACTGAAAGCAATTGTACATTGCCCTCTAGATCCCTAACAATCTGTAGTACAAGGCTAGTAGTACAAATAATGCATGCCTGTGTGCACGTGACAAAGAACTGTATTTTTTTTAAAAGCATTTAGATAATAGTTTCTCTGAGAAATGCCCAAGGTTTTTAGTAAGGACTGTCTTCTGTGATACGTTTCAGGACATTTCCCCACATTGTGTAGACTTACAGTTTACATAATCATTGTTGCTGGTTCTCTTTATGTTTCCCATAGTCCTCTGTGGCTTGTGACAATGCACTCCTAGTCACATAGAATTATGTGAAGTTGAGGAGGTTTGTCAACAGTATTCAAAGTATAACATGTAAATGTAATGGTTTACAAGAAAAATCACTAGAACTTTTCTTCACTGCTTGTCTCCTTTAAATAAACATTATTTCTCTATTCTAGTATCTTTTACTTTGTATAGAAAATTGTTCGAAATTTCTTCCACTTGCCAATTTTTTTTTTTACTGTGCCCAGTTTTTAACTTATTTTACATAATTATAGGAACATTAGTAGCTGTTCATCTAAAAGAAACTGCAAATTATCCCTCTCATTTTTGTGCAGCTTATAATATGCTTTGTAAGTTGCTCAGGCTCTAAATCTGTATAATCTTGCATTCAGATTTGTTACTCACGAAACATCAGCAAGTGGAGCCATCTTTGTTACAGTTGTTGTGATATATATTCCCATAAAACGTGCTCTTTATTCCCATAAAACTGCTTACTGTAGGTGTGAAAGAAAATGTCCTGTGCTGATGTTCAAAATTAATGCTTAGTGATATCTTTTGTTTGCTTAGATGGGATGTCTCATTTATTTTTTTAAGACCCTGGCTATTCCTTAATAAATTAAATAATTGGGGAAATTCACAGAGACCCACAAGCATTTCCAGAGGTGTCCCCTACCGGGATTTAATATAGGGGCTGCCACAATAGTGATATAAAATTACATTAGCGAACCACATGCAGCCTTTGTAAATGGACTAGTGAAAATTTGCACTGCGACTCTTCTCCAGTCTTGGGTTTGCCTCGCGCTTAGAGACTATGGATACTAAATTAGAATTTTTTTTAAAATTCTATCAGGGAGATTCAATAAAAGTTCTTATCGTTTAAAATGGTGCTAATTTTGCCCCAACCAATCAGATCTTATTTAACATTTGAAAGCTAATATCTGATTGGTTAGGGCAAAATTAATAAAATTTTTAACAATAATAACATTTATTGAATAACCCTAAATGTGTTTAGGGAATGCAATCAAATTAATTTGGTCTTTAACGGCAGGGAAATCTACTGTTTATAAGGATTTTCATATTGATACAATAAAGGTTAACAAGCACATTAATATATTCTAAACCCTAGAGAGATTTAACAACTGTGCCAATAACAATTTTATTGTTTCATTTTGTTGTACTTTGTTTATATTATGTTGTCATACAGAATGATGGGGGATATCTTAACTCATTCATTGCATTTGACACAAAATTCTCTGTATTGTCCTATTCGTAACTTTGTAAAATTTTATTTTTAAGGTTTGATCTGGTAGCAAATGGAGGTGCTTCCCTTACACTGGTGTTTGAAAGGGCTCCTTTTTTAACACAGTATCACACCGTGTGGATTGCTTGGAACGTATTTTATGTCATGGACACATTAGTGATGAAGAAAGAGGAGAATGACATTCCTAGCTGTGACCTGAGTGGTTTTGTTAGACCAAATCCCATCATTGTTTCCTCCCCTTTGTCAACATTTTTTCGATCCACCCCTGAGGACAGTCCCATATTACCAGAAACACAGGTAAGATAAACTATTGTGATACATTCCACAAAAATACAGTTGCAACAGTGTTACTGTACTTTAGTTCAAGCAGAGGAATCAGAGAAAACCACAACATATCCATTTTGTATCAGAAGATCGAAAATCAGATCAAAGTTTCTTTGTCTTTGGTACCATGCTTTAGAAAGCAACCTTAAAGGGTATGTACACTGGATCTGCCCACTATTTCATTAGATATCCAATCTGAAACATTTCTGTAAGCAGTTTTGCTGTAGGTGGAATGGTTTGACAGTTGGTGTGCTGTATACTCTATGCAGTATTGACAGTGGGTATGTGGGAAAATAGGTCATTGGTCAGAGCCAAAACAAGTATTGTATTGAAGGCATGCAGCAACACACACCTCAGAGTAAGTGCTACGTACATGTATTTATTTATAGATTAAGATGGAGCAAAGTAATTTTTTCAGTATACATACACTTTAAATTATTTTGTATATATGTTCAGTCTATTGAGTCTACAAATAAGTAATCTAAATAAATCTTTATTAATTACCGATTAATGCCAAGTTTTCTCAGTTTCTATAAAGCACACAGGCTCTAATGTACTTTAGGGAGATTTAGACGTCTTAAAGAGCATGTCCACCCCCAGATTGAAAATTGGCAAACAGCTAAAACCGCAACACCGCAATGCTCCCCAGTTTTCAATATATATCCTCCCGGTCTTCTAATTTTTGCACACCCTTACTGAGCATTCACAGCACTCAGAAGACAAGCCTTTGTGATTACTCTACATTCAATGCCTGTGACATCACTTGTCATGTCCCTGGCTGCAAATTATACCCAGAAGAGTCTCAGAGCTGCTGTGAACATGTGGCAAAGACCGGGGAGGATATATCGGTTTACTAGCACTGAGTACTACATTTCTAACTTTTATGTTCTTCCTGTATAGGGATGGCCGGTTCGCGGATCCGAACCCGGATCCGCTGCGGATTTATCCCCTTTGCGAACAGCGGATTTTTCCGGATTTCCGCCTTCTGAACTTCCGAACCGCGGATTCGTATTTTTGAAAATTTTCGAAATTACAAGATTTCTCGTATTTTCGAAAATACGAGAAATCTCGTAATTTCAAAAATTTTCGAAAATACAAGGATTTCTCTTATTTTCGGAAATACGTATTTTCGAAAATTTTCGAAATTACGAGGGTTACTCATATTTTCTAAAAATATGTATTTTCGAAAATTTTCGAAATTACGAGAAATCTCGTAATTTCGAGGATATTTTTTATTTTAATGGGTCCGCTCGCGGATTTTTGAATTTTCAAATTTTTTCGAAAATTCTCGGATCCTCGAGCGGACCGGATTTTGCAAAGTTCGGACATCTCTATTCCTGTATGCTAATTTTTATTTTGGGGATAGACAGGCCCTTTAAATAATTACATATTTTGCCACCAATTCAAAAAGTTTAGCATGACTTTGGCAGATACCGGTAAGTTGAATTTCAAAAAGTGAACTATGCCACACCCGCAATTGATTTAATGTTGTAATTTAAGTACTTTTGTGTGACATTCCTAATGCCAACCACATAGTGTTAAAGTCACGCAAAGCATTGGGGAAACAGGGGAGAGAGCTTGAGGCTCTTGGTAAACTCCCCTATTAGTGTTAGAAAGGCTGCAGCTGGTTAATATCATTGCCTGTAATACCAACAAAACCTTGGTCTATAAAATGAATTATGTAGACATAATCAAACATGGTGAGAAAAGTATATAATATTAGTAAATAATATAATATATGGGGCAACACAGAAAATAAATTGAAAATACAATGGACCAGCATAAAAATTGTAATTTAAGAGTTGATATTCCTGAATATTAACATGAAAGCATCTAGTTAAAGGGCAATTTTACAAAAAAAAACTAGTATAGACAATAAAAATTTAACATAGATCTATGTGCTTTTTACATGTTTGCATTGCTGTTCTACTTCTAATTCTTTGAAAAATTTCATTGGCTGTTTGATTTCCAGAGCCTGAACCCTATAAACCTAAAAAAAAATTTAACAGTAGAATAGACCATCATTATTATTATTATTTTTATGTATTAATCCCAGCCATTTTTAAGAAGACATTGAAATAATTATTGTCTTAGATTGCCACTCTGTTCAACATACTTGGGCTTGGTCGATAAGTCAATTTCCCTTATTGTTTACTGGCAATGTAATATTGTATACATTTGCTAACAAGTAAGATGAATTGCTCTTCATATTCTGATCTCTCCAATGGCATGGGTTATTAGTTATCATACAATAAATTTGTATGTCTAGTACTGAAAGAGACTTTGAGCCATATTTATCAAGATAAAAAAACTGGGGCAAACCTCTAACTTCCCATTTATCAACATGAAGAGTTTATTTCTGTGGAAATGGATGTGAGTAATCTGTTTGTTAGTATCCACCCTGAATATAATCTGGGCTGTTTCCAAGCTAAGTAAAACAGATTTTTTTTTTTTTCATTTGTCAACTGAACATCTGGAGGATCTCCAAATGAAAATGGAAAAATGATTCTGATTCCAAAGCATTTACCTTCCCCTTATTTTCTATACACTATTCTTAACTGTGATATATTTAATAATAACATATTTTTGCCTTTTATAGTGTATATAAATGGGATCTGCTTCATTGTTTATCATCTATATTTCATTACAGAAAGAATTTTACAACAATTTCCTGTTATTGTCTATTGACAAATAGACAATAACAGGAAATGTCTCTGCAGTAAAAATAATATGTCAGCCCCAACTCATGAAAATAATGTATAAATGAATAATGGTCACAAAAGTAATTTGTAAGGATATTAGAAACCACTGAGGGGTTCAGTTTCTATATAGGAGCATGAGATCATGGAACTCCAAGGTTAATTATAATATCCTTGTCATTTATAAGGGGATGCATAGATTAATATAATTAAACAAGTTTAGTGAGTCATGTGACTGATGTAATAGTTAAGCATTGATGGGGTAACTGATTACATAGTAATACACATTGTCCTCATACTTTGTGATACGATTGCACTAGTGGAAGCGCAGGCACGTAGTAGTGAAATTGTGGAATCACGCAAGGAAGCATGCAAGATCGCGTGACACTGCGATTGCGCGTTCTTCCGTGTGCTCAAGTGGGGACAGGCCCTTAGTACCTTATCTTACCTTTAATATATAACGATGACCTGAAAAAAATACAAAATAAATGTAAATATTTTACACTAAATTGACCCAGTTATGTTACATGTTATGCCTTTTTAAGTTTTTACAGTGTTTGATTACAGAGTTTGATTACTTGGAAAAATAGCTGAGTACTTTATAGTTAACAATTGAATAATTGCTCTCTGCTATTAATCTGCAGCAGTCAACTAGAGCTTTTTTTACTGGGTTACTAAAGTTACATAACATAGGGTTTGGCCAAACTTTTTCACCTTTTACGGCATCAGCCCCTTATATTGTAATGATACTTCCTCAAGAGTTTGATCAACTAGCCTGCAACTCTTTTGTTGGTCCCTATGCTTTATATAATTTAAACACACCTGGGATACAATAGATTTTAAATGGTGATGCAGATTTCTCACTTATATCTTCTAAGGTCTGATAAGTTATTAAATAAACTTTTACTTAAACTTAACAACAAGGAAACTTGTCTATCCATTGACTTCTGAAAGATGTCCCTGTATTCTGGAAATTGTGATTCAAAAGCATTTAGATTGTTAGAGTTTACACCTTCTTACTATTAAATAATACTGGTAGCATTTCCACATAATAAAAAGCAACATTCATAATTTTTTTTTTTTAATTTATATTTCATTCTTAGGCAATACCATGTAGAGTCTTCATATTTAAGACAGCTGTTTTATTTAAGATCTGACTGTGGGATGAAACAAAGAAATTGAAAATGCTTGGTAATAAAATGTGAGAATGATGTAGAAGAGCACACTGTGCTTGCCAAAATATTCCAATATAAAGGAATGCTTGCAGCCGCTCCCATGGGAACCCTGCAAAGACTTCAGTTCTGCAGTTGGTTGTGCATATCAAATGAGCAGAGCTTGGTGGCTTAGCAACAATAAAAGCTAGAGTTCTTTTTGTATGGATCTTATTATAGATTGTAATCCTGTCATTGAGGTTTGATGTGAAATAAAGGTGCTTGCTTTAGTTGCCAGTTCTGAGTATGTAAAATTCTAAAATCTCCATGACTAATGACTGCACAGAGCTTTCAATCATCAAATTGCACTCAAAATGCCTGTCACCTCCCTGTTTTAGAAAAGCTGACCGCTTCGCGTTGGAGCATCAGTAATGGAATAGCCTATACGTGGGAGCTATTTAATATGTGTCCTGTACATAAAAGAAAGGCTATAGAAATGTAATAATAAAACCAACAAATATATCACCTGCACTAGAACCTCATCAAGTCAGACAGTTTTACAATGTAGATAAGCTGTTCAGTTAGTAGTAATTATACTTTGCAGAGAATAGCGCCAATCCACACGTAAAAGCTGAAAATGTCATTTCTGTCTGGTTAGAATACAAATTACCTTTGGGCTCTATAAGTCATATAATCAGTCCCTTCTCTTAAAGGGACTCACTGAATTTAACTATGATGCATACAAGCACAGAGAGAGGTTTTCCAGGAAATGAAGATTCTATCGGTCCTATGTAAGAAAAGTTCTTAGCATTAAAAATGGTGCTAATTATCCCACAACCAATCAGATTTTATGTACCATTTGAAAGCTAAAATCTGATTGGTTGGGGCATAATTAGCACCATTTTAACAATAAGAACTTTTAATACGTAGGCCTAAGAATTGGTTAAATCCGTCTAAAACCCACCTTAACCAGCAGTAACGTGGGTTCCCCTCTAGGGAACCGAGGGAACACACAGTCCCCAGCGTTGTCCCTATGCTGCTATGCTTTGTATAAGGGAACACTTCGGACTGTGTGTAGCCTGATTTTTGAAAAATGACAGACAGGATCTTGCAGATCTTGTCTATCATCTTTCAAAAATCTTTCAGCCTAAGGCCTGTCATACGATCCAATCAGTATTAAATTGGTTTGCATTTACACTTCCTTCATTAGACTTCCCGTCTATATGAAGGTAAAGGAAACCTGTCTATTTTCAAAAATTTCAAGAATTTTATCCACAGCCACAATATCTTGAGCAGTATCTAAGCTGAAATTGGCATTATGGTGCAACATGGTAAACATTAATTGTTTCCTCCCAATCAGTAGCGATAAATAACACAATTGTCAACCATGTATGGTTACCCTGCTTTCTACAGTTGGGCAGGCATTGCAGTGGTCACAGAAATGGCCAAGGAACACTAGGCAATTCACGTCTTTTGGCCCTTATATTATGCCAAGCTTCACATTTTCATTTAGAAACCAACATATACCCTGACTGGTAAAACAACACTAGGATGATGTTATCACAGGAAAATTGTGTGATTATATGGAGGGCTGTGAACCGTCAACAGAACATTTGTGAATGTGTGAATATAGTAGAATTAAGGAAGCAGCGTGAAAGATTTGTTCATATATGCAGTTACTACTTCCATTAAACAAGTTAAAAAAACTCTGACAGCAAAACCCTGTCAAATAAAGTCTCTAGTGAGCAGGAGCATGTGCACATACATAGCACTGTTGAGTGGGGCATTGCATGGGGTTTGTTTGGGTGGTGTTCCTCCTAGCACAGGGATCCTCAAACTATGGCCCTGCAGATGTTTTGAAAACTACAACTCCCAGCATTCCCAATCTACAGCAGGAATACATGGAATGCTGGGAGTTGTAGTTACCAAGCATATGGATAGCCATAGTTTGAGGATCCATACCCTAGCATATATGACAATAACATTTTTATCTGTAACCATATATGAAGGTATAGATGAACAGTATACTATATGTGTATATATATATATATATATATATATATATATATATATATATATTCACACGTTTTGTTTTCCTGTATTTTTCACTTCATATATCATTTACTATGTTTTCATGTATATTTTTTAGGTGCTTCATGAAGAAACAACCATTCCGGGAACAGATTTAAAATTATCGTTTTTAAGTTCCAGAGCGGCGGGATATAAGTCTGTTCTTAAGATCACAATGACACACTCAATTATACCTTTCAATCTAATGAAAGTTCATCTAATGGTTGCTGTGGTTGGAAGACTTTTCCAAAAATGGTTCCCAGCATCCCCTAATCTATCATACACATTCATTTGGGATAAGACTGATGCTTACAATCAGAAGGTTTACGGGTTATCTGAAGCTGTTGGTATGTATTAATATTATATATACATGGTAATTAAAATATGTAAAAACATGAGAACTAAAGAACATCATAAAATGCTAAGAAAAGCTTTAGCATCAGTTCAGCCCCATTAACGCAGTTGTGTGGTTACAGATAGGGTTAGAACATACTGGTGGTGTAGTTATAACACTTGTGGTTATTTACTGGTCCTGAACTTTAGGATTGAGTAATTCTATAAGATCTTATTTTTAACGTGCCCTGCTTTATCTAACCTTAGATTGAATGTTGGTCTTCCTAATGATGTCCAACATCGGACTGATCAAACTCAAAAGGAATGTGAGCACATATTTAAATATTTATCTTTTCCATTTGCACAAACAGTAGAATCAACATGGAAGGTATCTGAAACCATATTTGCACTGTAAAATAAAATATGAATGGACACAATGGACTCATATATCATATATAGGAATCACAGCTTTTGCTATTAAACAACAAACTGCTGTCCCAGGTGATTTTGGTGTAAAAAACTAAAAAAACTAAAGAAATAATGTCCTGAAGCAATAGAGTTCATGTAGGCAGAAGCAGCAGGGGTGTGAGGTTCATGAATTGCTGTAACTGGGGAAAAATGTAAAAAGAAATATATATATATAGGTAGTCGGAATTCATTACATGAGGTGTTAAAGGTCTCTGGAATATTATTTGCGATTTCTGTGTCCACTGGCATCTAAATAGCTGTTTTACCATTTAGAATGTGTTTCATAGCCAGAAGATTTAAGGCTGTAGTACAGTTGGTAATTATGTACCAGTTCATCATAAAAGAAATTAAAGTTTGCAGCCAGAGATAAGGCTTTTGGTTAAAACTTACTGTAATTAAACTATGTTTTCAAATCCCCCCAAAAACACAGCTAATTGTTATTTGTATGGTGTGTAAAATGTAATCTTGAGCACTACAAATCCCATAGATAAAAATGGAAGGAGGATGCACAGCTTCTGAACCTGCAGTGGATCACTAAATTAAAGTGGTGCTCAGGAGGGTAAAAAACTAGTTTACAATATAAATAATATAGGAATATAGAAGAAACCCCCCTATCCCCAAGACACCCCACAAAACCATTTTAGTACTTTATTTCTGCATGTGGTAGTGCCGTTTTGTGGGGGCTCTTAGGGATAGGGGGTATCTCCACTATTCCTATTCTATTTATATTCTGCACTACAAATCCCAGCATGCTTACTTAGAAACTGTTATTAGGAAATTAGGTGATTAACCATAACATTTTATGAAATGTCTATTAGGGTAGAAGGAATTATTACTATTAAGTATGGATCAGAGCCTAATAGGTATCCAGGCAAATTGCCATCTTTACCCACCATTTTGTGCTTATTGGTTTCAGTGATACATTATAACTCACGCCTAACCAAATGTAACCTATTCAGCACCAACACAAAACACTACGTTAACATTATATAATCCAGCATGCACTGAAAATAATTTATAGTATAGTATAGTATATTATAGTAATCCAAAATCCAGAAATGCAATTTTATATTTCAAAAAATCCAGAAATGCAATTTTATATTTCAGAATCATTATCATATTGGCGGTGGCAAACATAAGCATTATATTATACAATGTCAACATTTTAACTATGTTATTATACAGGCTATCTAAATCATATTCCATAGAGATAGACTGACTTTAAAAGTGGAGGGGTTTGTGGAGTTGGCTGTAAAAGTGGAATTACCCACCACAAGCTCATTCACAAATGTTAATAAAGCTTCATCTGAGCAAACATGGCAGAAAAAAGTAAACCTTGGATGAGAAACTAAGTGATGTCACAGTGAAATGTGTTGTTCCAGCTATCTGCCTTCTAATGTCTATTTTTGTAAGATTAAGTTCAATATCACCAAGCAACTTGCCCAAAGCTTTAGCCAGTTAAACTCGGATGATATTTTAGCCGGGTCAATTATCCATTTAAATATTTTATAAAATGTGGTCGAATGATTAATTTAAAAAAATCCAGCCCCTCTTTCAACTGCATGGTACATTTGCAGCCTCCTTCAGTTTCCAGGTCCCTCAATAAGCAGTAAATCCCACCCATTGCATGTTAGGCTTAGAGGAGTTTACATTAAACTCCTAGTTTAGAATGTACATCAGTAAAGTAGGATTTATACAAACATTAAACATAATACTGTGGGGATTCAATTTTACAATGAAGGTTCTAGTGGACACAATTATATGTTTAGTACACACTAAAAGAGTATGCACATAGTTTATTTAAAGCATTTTGTTTTTCAGTTTCTGTTGGATATGAATATGAATCCTGCCTTGACCTGACACTATGGGAAAAAAGAACTGCTGTTTTGCAAGGATATGAGTTGGATGCCTCTAACATGGGTGGTTGGACTCTTGATAAACATCATGTCTTAGATGTCCAGAATGGTAAGTCTTTAAGTGCTATTTGCCTTTGGCTCATGTTGATTCAGTCTTGTTATGCATATGGTAGTTGACTTATGTACATTAAAGCCTCATGATTTCAGTGTGAAGGCTAACTACGGTAGTTAAATGACAAGTAATAAAGTAATGCATCTTGATGTTTGGTTTTGTATGAACATATGCTGAACATACTACACTGTACTATATATATGTAAGCAAAAGAAAAATATACCAGGTTTCTTAGTATATTTCATCTTCCTATATAGTAAAGCTTGGCAATAATTTGTAATCATGGTAATGTGGCACAAAGCACAGTGAATTAAACCCCATCATCCAAATCATCCTACTAAGATGAACTCTGTGTAGACAATGGACCTCAAAAATGAACCTTGGGTGAAGTGGGTGTAAAACCCTGTAACAAAAAAAAAAATAACAGGTTAGGGTTATGTTTTACACGAGGCATTAATTCTTGCCTTAGAAATGTCATTATTGTGTAAATATGGTAAAGTATGGTTTGCCATTTTGTTGTGTGCACGTTTGTGTGCATGTTAACAAAAGCAGTACAAATACACAGCTGTGCAAGTGTTATGTACTTCTTGCTATAAAGCAGTCTAGTCACGTTTTACGACTGAACGTCAAAACATGTTTTACAACAGAGAACACAGACAAGCACAAGCCATGGCAAAACAATAAGTTAATATCTGGAACATTCAGACATTCTCTAGTATACAGCAGAGAACAAATAGAGATTTTCAAAGAACAATGTGCAAAGCACAATAAAAACTTAAAGGAAGGGGAATATACCTTATATAAAATTATTAATGGGCTAATGGCCTATAGGGTTTCATTTTCATTGGTGTGTTGAATATAAATCTGCTAGAAAAATCTTTGACACCTTATACAGAATAATGCATCAATACAAAAAAGTTGTCTCTTAGCTAATTATTGTCCATGGCTTAAAACTACATTAATGAATATATGGTATATATTCCTAATTTGATAGGGAAAATATTGAATTCTATTTAAAATTTATTTATAGGATACCAAGTTTGACAAATTCTATTTATCATCAGTTTTGATCTTCACACATTTACATCTTTGGAAGAATTAGAATTAAAACAGGGTGTGGATGCTGTCATATGACAATGTAGGAAGTTTCCAAGAGAGCCAATTTGATACCTATATATTACAATATTTATATTTTTCTATTGATTAACAAGTGCTAGAATTTAATGTAATCAAAAGAATTCTGGAAATACACAATCATATAATTAACACATATAAATAATACATTTCTACTGTGCTTAAAGGGCATTTCCATCCCGAAAACCATATTCTCTACCTTACCTCTCTGCTCCAAATGGTTCTCCTATAATGTCTGCCCAAAGTCCTAGAAAGTGAACACCAGGAACCTGGCTGGAGGGAAAACGTTTCCACCTTTGAGAGGTTTTTGGCTTGCTCAGTACAACCCTCCCCCACTCCCTCTGTGCCCCTAGTGTAAAACCCCTTTTCTGTAGTGTAGGGCTCCCACCCCCAACCGCTCTATTAGCTTTTTAAAAAACTAAGCCAAGCTGTACTTACTTTGCCTCTTTCCCCCAATGTTCTACACTGCTGGAAGCTGCATCCCTGATTGGCTGCCTCTCAGTCCAATCACAGATGTGGATGCCAGTCCGGCCCCCTGCTTGCAGTTTCATGCAAGCAGAGGGCCTTGTGTGAACACCACGGGATAGAGGCAGTATAAGTAGAGATAAGTAGTTTTTTTTTACAAGATAATATAGCAGTTAGGGGTGGGAGAGGGAGCCCTACACTACAGAAAGTAGTTTACACTCTAGTATATTAATATTTGGCTTATTTTGTTACACGGACAGTGCAGTTGGATGGAGCCAAACTGTGGGTGGACTGGCAGGTAAAATCCTATGAGAGAACACTGGTGGGATTGATAAATTGATGTTCATGGGTAGAGACGGATGAATTTACTGAAGTTCAGTTCGTTTTCCAAACTTCCGTACTTCAGTAAAAATGTAGAAGTTTAGAAACAATGGGGCATTTGGAAACAAGTCAATGGGAAGCTAATAGTTTAAAAAGTTTGGATGAATAACAGATAAAATAGCAATGGTAACTTACTGTAAATGGCTGTGCAGGGCCACATTTTCCATGAAACAGAGTGAGATATTTTTCTCAGGCAGTACCCCTGCACTAAAGAAGAAAGGCAGCAGACAGAACATTACATTCTAGGGATACTGAATTCGAGGGCTACATACGAGGGTTATCAAAAATCGAACATTACATTGTAGGGTTACCGAACGATACATTCAAAATGTTACCGAATTCAAAGGCTACATTCAAGGTTTACTGAAATCGGCCGCTACATTTGAGGGTTACCGAAATCGAAGGCTACATTCAAGGACTACTGAAATCAACCACTACATTTGAGGATTACCAAATGCTACATCCAAGGGTTACAGAAATCAAAGGCTACATTCGAGGGTTCCCGAAATCAGCCGCTACATTTTAGGGTTATAAAATCGTACATTACATTCAAGGGTTACCGAACGATACATTTGAGGGTTACCGAATCTATCCGAATATCTAATTTTTTGATAATTATCGGAAATAAATCAGCGAGTTCGGTTTGGGTCCATCACTATTCATGGGTGCAATGTTTCTGGAAGCCCTGAGGCTTATTGTCACATTAGAGAGAATCAGGGATGTTCCTAGAGTTTTTGACACCTGAAACAACTTTTAAATGCCGCCTATCGGCAGACGGGGGCGACACATAAAGTGGGCATGGCTTCATCATGGAACATAGGCATGGCTTGTGCAGGTGGGTATGCTGGGCTGACTTACAATGACTGGTGAACTGGAAGGCCGACTTAACATGGACTGGAGGGCTGACTTAACACTGATTGGTGGACTGGTGCTGAAATGCAGTATTGCAGGAAAGAGAATTTTTTAACCGCCTTTTAAGTGTTCAGCAGGGGTGTGCCCTGAGCAAATGTTTCAGTTTGCTTCGTGGTAGTGGCACCCCTGGAGAGAATATATATAAAAGTTGATTTAGAGGCAATAAAAAGCAGGGGTCTTTTCTTCTGTCCTTTAGTCTAACCTGTCTGTCTGGCAGGAACTGGGTGATAAATATTAGTCAATGTGAACTCTTCCACTCTTATAGCACAGCACTGTCTGGTAATAGTTCATGTCTGTTTAATTGAATAAACTTAGTGGTTAGTTGTAGTGACAAGGTGGATGAACTGGAGAAATGTGTCCCTGGGATAGGTGTTAACTGTGACAGGTGTTTGCAAGGGATCCCGGTTAGACAGTCATAAATATTGCAATGCTCATTCCATTCCTTGATAACAGAGGCGAAGGCTGAAGGACCTATTTCTCAAACTAATGAAAGGATAAATCATATGCAATAGTACAGATAGCTGACTGGAAGATTCTGCTGATGAAAATTATACAATTCTTCATTCTCAAGGAAAAAAAATGTTCCTTGTGATTGTTACAAATAATGTGCTCAAATGAGAAACACTGGGCCTTCTCATTCGTGTTGATCAATTTCTAATCAGCCCAGCATTGTACCAGAATATTGTGGAATCACTTCCCATTAACATATACCCTTGCTTTATTTTCTTCCTCCTTGATCCTTCATTATGTATTCACTTGTCTAAGCGATTACAAACATAAATAATAATATCGTATTTTGATGCAGCCTTTTCCAAGAACATTGAATAATATTGTTCTCAGATTTCCCATGTATAGTTTTTGCAGGGCTGATTGTTTTAACAGATTCATAGGGTAAAACGTGTAACCATTATCCCATAAAACTGTGTCTTTGAAACTCAGTATTCTCAATCAATAAAATGTATGTAGGTACAAAGTACAAAATGACATGTGGTTTCCATGGATTATGGCAAGTAGTGATTTATTGTGACACGTCCTTTAGAAAATAATATCTGACCATTTACACCCAGAACCTAGATGTACTCATTGATCTGTGCACAGCTTAGGGCACTGGTAATGGATAACCATGTCTGGGTTTTAACATTTACTCCAGGAAAAGAAATTTACCACCGGGCATAATCTTCATACTGTAATTTCCATGAGAGTCATTATGAACTTGCAGACTTAGCAACAATGCAGAATCACTTAAGTTCCTTTCTTACTGTTCATAATTATCAGATAAATAAATCTAATGCAAATGTTGTAAATAATAAAAAAATAAATTAGGAAACTAAAGTTAACCTAACTCAAATTTTAATTATTTATTGTTAAAATGTGTTTTTTTTTTTCAGTCAAATTATAATGACTTAATGAACTGTAAAATAAGTCTTGCCTTGCAGTATCATAGAAACAATGCAAATATGTCATCTCCATACATAGTCTAATGTCGCGGGAAGATGCCCCAGTCTACAAATCACAGGCACTGTCACATCAGCATTTATCGATGGAGCTCTGTAGTTCAGTGCATTCAAGGATTTTGCTTCTGTAATTAGATCTTTTGTGTGAATTATCTCAAGCAGCTTGTAACTCCCTTCTAAATGGCATTAATATCAAAACCTAGAGCAAATGCAATACAGCAATTATGCTTATTGGTGCCTATTTATGGGTCTATTCATTGGCTTCATGGAGTGAAAAACAGACTATGTCTTATGGAGTAAGTTGGGTCTTGCAATGAAACCAGTTTTGTAAAAACAAAAAAAGGGTTATTATTTTTAAACTTGCTTTAAGAGATTTTTACCTTCTTGCTGTAATTAAGATGTGTATTGATTTTGAAAAGGTAGTGCAGTAGGAAATATATAGAAGGCATATTGCATTGCTCTGCATAGTGTTATTCTTGAAATCGATATCCTTACACAGATCACCTTCACATCCTAATGAGAAGATAAATAAATCGAAAGGCTCTTATGTTCTGTTAAAAAAACACTAGGAAGGAAACTGCCCTAATTATACTTTAGGATTAAAAGGTGTGAATGTTTTTTTCTATTAAAACCTTCTTTTTTAAGTTAAAGATGCCACTGCAGCAAATCTTTGAATGAATAAATATTAGAATTGAATTGAAATTAGGCCAAGTTTTATTTATAATTGCAACACAAGTTTATCTTCCTTGTAGACTGATTCTAAATGTTGGAAGGTGTCATTTATTCTGTAGGTGAAAGGTGGTGCCACTGTGTATTGGGAAGCATGCCCTGAGCAGGACATCTGACCTTTTGTTTTATGTACAGGGCACAAGGCCAGACCAAGCCACAGAGAGCACAAGAGTCCTAAAATAACTGATTACTTCAAAGCAGGAAGCAGTTAATAATGTGTGCCGGTTACCCAAATGGAAGTACAGAATGCAATCCTGAGTTTGCTTAGCATTCTCTACCTTTAAAAAAAAAATATTTAAGATGACGGCTTGACTGTAGGATTGGTCATTCCAGCATGTTAATAAATACCAGAATGCATTTGGGTATGTAACAAAGACCAATACTAATATTTAGGAAACCATGCTTAAAACAAAGACAGACAAAGATTTATTGCAAACATAATAGGGGATTGGGTGGATTTCTCATAAATGAGAGGTCCATGGTTGTGGTTAGGTCCAACATTTTGGTTATGTCACCAACATTATTAAAATTGAGAAGGCAGCATTCTAATAATCTTTTATAAACATAGATAATAATGTATATACTTGTACAATGTGTATCATAAACTGTACAAATGTGCTCTGTAGGCATATCAATGCAATAAGACAACAGTGCATTATACTTTTATCTGTTGAAAACACCAATCCTAGTTCTCATTGTTAGAACATTGCTTGCCCTTAGTTTGATAAATTATCAGGGAGATTCAATAATATTTCTTATCGTTTAAAATGGTGCTAATTTTGCCCCAACCAATCAGATCTTATTTAACATTTGAAAGCTAATATTTGATTGGTTGGGGCAAAATTAGCACCATTTTAAACGATAAGACCTTTTATTGAATAACCCTGTAAGTTTGTTACATAACTGTGAAATGAATACTTGGAATGGAAAAAGTAAACAACAATTTATTGGTGGGTCTGTATGAATATTAATTAGTGAAAAGAAATAGATGGAAGGGGAACAGCCCATTGCAACAGCATTACTATAATAAATGGAGAGATACTGTAAGGGGACTGTTTAACTAACACTAAAAAGAAAATTGATGATTCAATGATTCAAAAGGGAAATTAATGTAAAAGAAACTGTTTCTAAAGTCCCATGTCTTCCATTTATTTTTCTTAACATATTTGTCTTTAAAAATCCCTTCTTTGTGAGTGTACTCTTGGACCAGGTAATATATTTTTACAACAGCTGATGGAGGATTGAGGATAGATATTTCATGGAATATAGAACACAATTCCGTTAGACAAGCTTGTTTCTTTTTGTTTAGGTAACACGAGGGACAGCACAATAGATTTAAAGGATAGGAGGAAGCGTTGAAAATGTGACAAGCTACGGATCTAATGGGTCTGAGATTCCCTATTTCTTCACAAGATTAGTTTGATGTATTCTCTTTGTGCCTCAACAAATCCCAAAACATTAACTAAGAATGAGTGGGTGATGTAACTCTTTTCGAGCACACTTACTTTTAACATGTATCTTTTCATCCACAAAGTGTTCCATAGTACAGAAGCTTTTTAAAGTAAAAAACATTATCATAATTTTCCCCCCTGATTTTATGTTCTTTGGAAAGAACCTAGGTGAAAGAACACTTTGTAGGTATAAGCATGTTATATCGAAGAAATACATAATTAAAATATGCTTTTAACTTCTTCTTTAACTTTGCCTTTTGCGAAATAAAAGGAACTAAGAAAATCAGAAATCAGTATGAAAGTGGAATGCTAAAAAAAATGTATTTTAGTAAAGGCAGCATTGGAATCTGAGAATGGTAGCCACATAAAAAAGCCAATAGCAGATTTAAACAGCAACACAGTATCTGGTAAATTGGTTTGCAATGGCTGTGCAAGTACCTCTTCCTGTACACACGCAACCGCCACAAAATGAGACTTAACGTCATGCTAACCGATCATAAATTGGTTAGCACAACTTAAAGAGCAGAAAGGAGCAATGCGGGCACGGTAATTCTTAAAAAATTAGGCTGGTAAATTAGGCTGTTAGTGTTATATCTGACAGTATGAATGGGGGATATATGGACTAATGCAATTAGAGGGGCAAAGAAAATTTTGCCTGTGCTATTTATCTGCAGCAACTACTCAGATGTTATGTACCCACAGTAATCCAGTATAAAGCTAACATCTGATTGGTGGCAGGGTAGCTTAGTGTTTAGCGCTGAAGTCCTGAGTTCGATTCCACCCTTGGACACATCTGCAAGGGGTTTGTATGTTCTCCCCGTGCTTGCATGGGTTTCCTCCACAATCATAAAGACATACTGATAGGTTACATGTGTCAAATAAATGTGCTTAGATTGTAAGCTCTTTGGGGCAGTGCCTGATGTGAATGTGTACATGTAATTGTAAGTTGTTTCAATAAACAAACCTGCAAAAACCCCAGGAGTGCTCCATTATCTCCTAGCTTGTAATAATTTGAAAGTAGATTTGTTGGGGAAGTTCTGCTCCTAGTTACCTACAGTATATATGTTGGTTGAAATGCAACCAACATGTTGACCATAATGGAAGTCTTTTGGAGTGTCCCAAACCCTAGAATGATTTTTTTTTTCATTGCTGCTGCTGGTACTCAGGCGGTTATATTTCTATATTGGTGCAGTGCTACTGGAACTACTTGATATATATACTGCATGAACACCATGGCAAGTCTACTTGCAACACATACTGTAGTATCAGGGGAATAGACCAAAAATCCCAAATCACTAATTTCCATTAAAACTCGTTTTAATCTTTTGACAGTTTACCACCGTTTAGTGCAACTTTTAGAAGGGAATTGCAACATCTGCTAGTTGTGAATTTATTTTTTCAGACACAGCCATTGCAGTTCCAGCATTTTTGTGTAACAATTTTAATAGCATGCAATACAACAAAATTGGAGATACTGAGAGCCACATTGGCATTGCTATGTGTGGGGAAGCAATTACATCTTTTGAAAAATGTGCGGATATATATATATATATTTAGTTGCCTTTTCACAATTGAAGCTATTTAATGGTCCCTTGCTACATGAGTAAATAGTTTTGTTTCTGTTTCATTTGCAGGAATACTTTACAAAGGCAATGGAGAAAATCAGTTTATATCTCAACAACCGCCTGTTGTTAGTTCCGTCATGGGAAATGGTAGAAGGCGAAGCATCTCTTGTCCAAGCTGCAACGGTCAAGCAGATGGCAACAAGCTTCTGGCTCCTGTCGCCCTAGCCTGCGGAATAGATGGCAGTTTGTATGTTGGAGACTTCAACTTTATCCGGCGGATATTTCCATCTGGGAATGTAACCAGTGTACTAGAATTAAGGTAGGTTGGTTGGAATGTTTAATGTCTAATTGTAGTCTCTGAGATAGAAGTTTTGTCAGTTTTTGTTTATTCCATTTATACTTGCTACACGCCCTCTCTTTATAGTTCGCACACTTTATTTAACACTAAGGAGAAGATAAAACGAGGGGGGGGAATTCTTATTGCTTGTTTCATTTCATTATGTTTTATTTCAAAGGAAAACAGAATTTAGCCATTAACACCATCTGGTCTGATTTCCATTCCGTTTAATGGCATTTTATGTTTGGCTGCAAATGAAAGTGAAAATACACTACAGCCTATGTACAATCACGCGCATGGTGCTTTTAATACAAAACCTGATTTCAATTTTAATATCACATTTATATAATAAATATCACGATTTTTACAGTGCCCAACACCTTTTATACTAGGGTGGCATAAACTGTAAAATGTGTAAATTGCCTGAGAACTGTTCAACTTCACTGAAATACAGATTTAGAAAGAGATTTACCAAGACTGCAGAGCTTATGTTTTTGTCTTAAAGTCACACTAATCCAATTACTAAGGGCTAGTGGGACTTTAGAAAGGGAATTGCAGCTTTTGCAAAAGATACCCAAGCAGTTTAATAACGCAGTTGTGGATCTTAAGGCTTCGTTCACACTGGGCTGCATTTTGGTGCAATGCCATAACACCAAAACACATGTGCCATGGAAGTAAATGGGGCTATTCACATTGCACCGCTGCGATGTAGTGTGTTATAAAAAACCCATTGCATGCAGTAATTTGGTGCATTAACACACAGCGTTGCCATTAAAAACAATATAATAATATTTGCTTTGCCTGGATTGAAAAAGCTAGTCTACCAAAAAAAACAGTTAATTTCTTCTCTTCCATTCCTAAAAACAATTGGGCATTTTTTGTGCTTGAACATAGACACCCTTTTTAGCATTGACTGATACATTTTGCAAAACAAAGAGCTCAATTTTGTAGTGTTTGATTAAAATGAAACTGGTCATAGGATATTGAAGATTTAAAAAAAGATCTGCAAGGAACTGTGGGAAAATCCCTATAACAAAATTAAAATACTCTTAGCTAATAAAAATGTCATCAAGCATTTTGCATATGCTTATCCTCCGCTCGAGGATCCGCGAATTTTCTAAAAAATTCGAAAATTCAAAAATCCACGAGCGGACCCGTTAAAATTAAAAATACCCTTGAAATAACAAGATTTTTCGTATTTTCGAAAATTTTCGAAATTATGAGTTTTCACGTATTTTCGGGAATTTTCGAAATTACGAGTTTTCAAAAATACGAGTTAGAAAATACGTATGTAAGGAATTAAGAGAAATCCTTGTATTTTCGAAAATTTTCGAAAATACATGTTTTCCTGTATTTTCGAAAATTTTCGAAAATACATGAAAACTCGTAATCTCGAAAATTTTCGAAAATACGAAAAATCCGCGAATCGGAAGTTCGGAAGGCGGAAAATCCGGAAAAATCCGTCGTTCGCGAACGGGATAAATCCGCGGCGGATCCGGATCCGCGAACCGGCCATCCCTAATTACTACTTGTTTTTGTCTTTTAATACCACTTGTTTTTTTTAATCTTTTATTGTATTTTTACACTAAACTGTGCCATATCATTAAAAAGATACTTTAACATTGTGTCCAGATTTTTTCACATTTAACATTAACAAATTTGGCCAGAGGTCGCCAGAATGTAGCATGTGAATATGTATCTATATCTCTTTATCCCTCTTTCTTCCTTTTCTCTATTAGTTACCAAGCAATACATGCATGGCATTTTTTCACACTATTATTGATTCTATGGCCCTTCTCTGTAGTCTGTAAATACAGTTTTCTGGTATTGAACTGGGGGTCAGGGCTGCTTAGTGGCAGATTCCAGACAGCTTGAGGTCATTTTGCAGGCTGGCAGTTTCTTTTTATAATGAAGAGAATGTTCATGTGGTGTGATAATTGTGCCCTTGTCTGCCGTAAGGATTTTGGCAAAGCATCATGAAACCAGTATGAGAAGGAACATCTTCCTTGCCTAATAAAATATAACAGCTTCTAATTCTATTCTTTATCTGTGTGATACAGACAACATGAAATTGCTGCCTTGCAGTATTTTAGTATTTGTTCATTTTTAAAAAAAGAATGAAGAGGTTAATTTTCCAGGTGACCATCTTAGGTAATATATCAAAACACGAAAAAAAAGTTTTTTTCTAGATGAGATCAAAGCTCTGTGACAAATGGCAAAGATTAAATGAAAACCAGAGGCTAAGAATAACTTGACTTCAATTTGCTGCCCAGAAAGTGATGTTTCCAATTACAACTTATTTGCCATTTAAACTTTTATTCTGTGCTATGATGAAGATGATGATGTGCGGATTTCTTGTAAGTAAAAGGAAGGAGACTCTGGACTTTTTACTACCACTTTGGACTGTTTTCAAGAGGTTCTGAATCTGTAATGAAATAATTAGATTCTGTGATACATCTTTTTACTAGAGGCCTTTTTCTTAGGTTGTTCCCTGTCTCCAAACTTTCTTTACTAACAAATAACATTTGACTTTATTTCTCTTTCTTTCTTTGTTTTCCTGCTTCACCCAAGAAATAAAGATTTTAGACATAGGTAAGCATGAAAATGTTTGCGTTTTTCTGCTATTGCTGTTACATTGCATTCCATCCATCTTAAACAGTATAATAAAGCTGGCCATGCTCATTTTACGCAACTTATCAATCAGAAGGTGGTTGGAGAATATAGAAATGTTTCCACCAATCCTGAAAACCTGAAATCTTAGCTGAAATCTACTCATCGATGGATACTTCCTCATTGATCTGTGATCAGGAAATAATGATCATTTGCATCTGGTTGAGCCGTATAGGTCTTGCCTAATTGTGCAAACATGCAATAGTGTGCCTTCTTCCTATGTGTTTATATAATGTTACACCAATTTTATTCATTGTCACCATTTTAACCAAGAACATATGATATAATTAGGATTACTTATTAGCTGCATGTTTTGTGCAGCTGGATCAATAGTCACTTTTCAGAGTAAATGTAAAGATTTCAAAATATCATCAGTACATTTGAATGTAACGGCATGATGCTGTGTCCTTGCTTAGGATTAACCTTGCCTCTGGGCCTCCATTACATGGTCCTTCTGTTTTTTACCTCTGTAACATTCTGCTTTATAAATGTTTGATATGAATATGAATAAGAATATAAGGAAATACAAATGCACCATTTCTCAGGGGTGTACTGCTGAGACCCTCCTAGCCATTCTGCTGCTTTGCATTGTTGGGTTGAGGTTACAGTGCATGAATGTAAATAGCTCCAGCCTGTTATCACATACATTGTCACTAGGTCACTCAGGACTTGTGGTGTGTGTATTTTATATTTGTGTAAAGGTTAGGAGAGAGAGAGAATGAAAGATAGATAGATAGATAGATAGATATTTTATATCTTTATATTTTCCTCAAGCACAGTTGCACTTTATCACCTGAAGAAGGGGGCATTCCCCCGAAACGTTGTGACGTGGTTATGTGTGGTTTGTAATAAACATTTCTAAAGATTTGGAGTGCGACCCTCAGTTACCTTTTTTCACATATACACGTGCCCTGACCGAATGATGTTTCAGCCAACAAAGCCCCCATACACGGCCAGATTGGCCCGAAATGGCCATGCATACACATTGTGTGTCGCAGGTAGGCCCCTGCGATCGCACATGTGTATGCACCTTAAATCTCTGTAATAGGAATAGGCTGCCATTTAAGCAATTAATTAGCCTTTCTACCTCAGAGCTAAATGTGCTCACCTGTTCTCTGCCTTAGGGAAAAATATTATTTCTACTACATTAAACTTTTAAAAAATAAGTGGGTTGTAAATGACTGACAACTGTGGCAACACAGCTATCAGAAAAGTATACATTTTCTTTTAAGGTTTCCTTAGTAACTGCATTTAATCAACTATACAGTCTATCATTTATCCCCTTTGTTAGAAGATCCTTTACCATGGGCAATGCACCATCCTTCCCAGCTTTAAACATTTTAAATAATACAATTTCATACAATAAAGAAAACCCTTATCAGCAGGTCTAGGATATTTTAAGTTGTTTAATACAATTGCAATGTTTTTCGTTCAGCTTGTCCCTTTATCCTTCCTAATAGGTCTTATTTTAATCATACCCTTATGTGTAAATGCATTTACAATGCTGACAAAAATGCCTGCTTACTTTTGTAAATTGTAGTCGCCAGAAATAGACGTTTAGATAAGGAAGAAATGAATACAAAGTTAAATAATGGGCGAGCAGTCTACACACTACACATAATGTAGTTTGTGCTGAGAAACTAGGATATAAACAATGAAAAAATAAGATGGGGATAGAGCCAAACAAGGGTGCCTAAAACTAGCCACATCCATACCAAAGGCATATAGCCATATAAGTGCCCTCAGCTGCCATCATATGAACAGTATACAAAAACGAAAAGAAAAAAATTTAATAAAATGTCTTGGGGGTTGCTTTAGACATTTTAATACATACAATAAAAGTTTATAAAACCATACATTTACATAAAAAAACAACTGTGTTTCTTAATATTGGTGGCTCAAGGAAGCTAATAGTGAATCTTTTACAGTTTCTACTGGTAAGACTTAAAGGTCCACATTTAATGTGATGGGCCATATTTAAAACAACTGAGCCTCAACATGCAGCCCTCCAGATTGCTTTGCAGCCGTTATAGACTAATTTTCCCTGAATAGGGTTGATAAGAATTAACCTTCACTACATTAAATAAACAATATTCAGTTAACTTAAGGTCTGTGATGCTAGACAAAGGCCAAAACCCATTGCCCTGTTTGCCTGCTTACCATTTAATTTATATTTGTCTTTATAAAAGTGCATCAAGTCCATGTCCAGGAACACATGCAATTACCAGTGTCTTAAGCTGGGTACGCACAGTACAGATCAGTGAAAGATGACAGACAGGATCTGGAAGATCCTGTCTGTCATCTTTCAAAGATCTGCATACACACAGTCCCGAGAGTTCTCCCTACACACATCATAGGGAGAACGCTCGGGACAGTGTGTTTACCTTGGCTGCGGCAGACTCCTCTATAGGGAGTCTAGCGCGGCCGATGGAAATTTCCGGTCTTTCCCGAACAAGCGCTCGGCCGACCCAATCGTTCATCAGCCACGCGCTCATTCTGGAGCCGATGCTATCAGGGCTTTATCGTTACTGTGTGTACCCAGCTTTAGAAATGCAGGTGCCATTGTTTTTAGGCTTTGTAAATACTAGGATTTTAGGGTTGGTGTGCTAGTGTTTATTGCCCAGTTACACCCTTTACAGTTACACTGAATCAGAACGAACATTGAAAATTGCAACAAAGCTGTGGTTTGAGAATAATCTTCAGTAACCGCAGATGAGTAAGAAGTAAAGTCTTCTGTATTAGATGATGCACAAAAGTGCAGCAGTGGAACATTTAGCTTTGGTTGCAAGATTCTTTAATTATTCTAGACAACTTTTTGTAGTTGGCTGTCAGTTTATTACTCTCATTAGAATGGGCTGAAAAACTTGCTGATATATACAGAAAGAAAAAATGGAGGTGTAAAAAAAAAAAAACGACACCGTTTGTCAGTAAAGGCAAAAATAAATTTGGAAATACACCTGTTCTATTCAGTTGTGAATATGACAACTGAAATATTACATTAACTGTAGTGCTGATAGATTTCCTTTGTTCACAGAAATATCTGATTACTTTCCTTTACCAGACATAATGAAAGGAGCTTAGATTTGGGTTGCTATGACAGTGATTAATGATCAATGTAGGATCTACATAAAAGTGTGCTCTCAGAAACAACATCCAAACTTGTGTTCTGTCTAGAATATTAGCTAGTTGCAATTCCTTGAATTCTCTGTACTCTTTAGCATAACTTTTCATTAAAATCTTCAAAGGGATTTTGCAATAATCAGCAATGGCAATAAGCAGAAGTAGTGCTGATCATTTTCACAACCATATAAGTTATCTATTGCTTTTTAATTCTTATACGAGATTGATAAGCAACTGTATCCTATGTATTAGTTGAATTGCTGTTGTTAAAGGACATGTACACCCTTTTTTTTAACTCACCATATATCTTTCTCCACCATAAAGTCTTCTTTCCTTGTTCATTTTTTTCATGTCATTTGTAATAATTAGATTTAATCACCTTTTCCAGTCTTCCTATAATATAGTAAAGAGTCTCACCACTCTGGATTTCAGTCACTACTCAGTACAGTGTCAATTTCATATGATCCACAAGATTGTTTTTAATCTGCCACCATTTCCTAGATACTCCTTTAAATTTGCCAACATTTCTCCTAAAAAATGCTTTACATCTGTCCATATATCCCAGGCTACCAATAATCAGATGATTATGTACAAACATACGATAATCGGCAAAATGAATCTGCCAAGTAGAGATGGCCGAACTACCGAAAGTTTGGTCCGTTTACAAACTTTCTAACTATATGGAAAGTTCGAAAGTTTGAAAACGGACCCATTAAAGTCAATGGTAGTCAAATAGTTCGAAAAGTTCTAATAAAATACAATTAAAATATCAATGGTAACTTAATGTAAATGACTCTGGGACCTGGGAAATAGTTTGGGAAACACATTTGAATATCCAGAACTTTCAAAAAATGTATTTTATTGTCACACACAGTACTTTCGAGCTCCTGTGTTTGATTTTCAATAATTATCCCATAAACGATGTGAACATTCGATAATTATCCCATAAATTATTCGAACATTCAATAATTAAAGTTTGAAAGTCCGAGAAATTCAGGATAGTTTGAGTAGTCCAAGTCCGTTGGAACTCGAGTTCTAGTCCATCCCTACTGCCAAGTGGATCTTTGGAAAAAAAAGCAGTAACTTATGACAATGATACATTGGGCTGAGATCTGACTCAAATTCAGTGTGATGAGACCCTTTACTATATGAGGAAATAAGACTAGAAAAAGTTGTTTAAATCTACTATTTACAAATGACAGGGAAAAAAAACCAAGAAAATGTAAACATTAGTGAGGAGAAAGATATATGATGAGTGAAAAAAAGGGTGTACGTCTTACATGCATATAAGTGCAGCGATACCGGCCTGATAGTCCTTATAGAATTATGTTTTAAAGGGCATGTCCACCTGCAAAATTCATTTTTATCATACTGTAGAAGACCCTAGGCTACCCCAACCACTAAGTTTGTCTGTTAAAAAAGGCTGCAGAACTCTACTTAAAATCCTTCGATCCCCTGGCACTCTGATCTCAATACTCTGCTTGCTGGAACTGTCTCTGATTGGCTGAGAGGCAACTAATCAGAGATGCGCTTGCCGCAATACAGAACACAGGGAGAGCAAGAGGATTGTAAGTAGAGGGGGGGAAGGGCTCCCCTGCACATGTCACTCTCCTCTCAGAGGGTTACCAAACCATACTTTTTGAGGTTTACAGAACAATACATTCAAGGGTTACCAAAATTGACCACTACATTCGGGGGCTACTGAAATCGAACACTACATTTGAGGGTTACCCAATGATAAATTTGAAAGAGTTACCGAAATTGAACGATACTTTCAAGGGTTACCGAAATCATACAATACATATGAGGGTTACTGAAATCAACTGCTACATTTGAGGGTTACCAAAATTTACTTTAAAAGTATCTTGCTTGTGCTTGGGGGTATGGGTAGGGGAAGGGTTAAAACAAGAAGTAAAAAATAAAAAATAAATAGGTTAAGATCAAGATCCCTGTAAACAAACCAGTTTAAAATGACACTTCCATATATTAAAATTAAAATTCAACCACTCACTTGTGTCTATCCACCACTAGGGGTAATGCAGGCTTTACTCTGTGCTGTTCTGATGCTTGCTTGGTCTGTATAGTTCCCAAAAACTCTGCACACAGGAATAAGGTTGCCAACAAACTTTATTATAGCAATTAAAAACAATAAAAAGCACTAAAAAACCTTGCAAAAAACGTCCATTAGCAGTTTTTGAAGTTGCACCTCTCTGCTATGGTGTGGCCCCTTTAAGTCGTGGCTTGTGGGGTAGTTACTACGCGTTTCGCTGTTTTAATCCTTACAGCTTCATCAGGGATAAAATTTGAAGTGTCTCTCTGGCTTTTAAAATCATGATCCCTGATGAAGCTGTAAGGATTAAAACAGCGAAACGCGTAGGAACTACCTCACAAGCTTTTACCGAAAAATCTTGCAAGGGTCAGGATTATGCATCAGGCTTATTTCACTAAAATTAGAATATAAAAAACTATAAGCAGCATTTTGGACCAGGTGGACATTCACTTAGAAATAATCATTCCTGTAAAAATATGCTTGTTTTGCTAATTGTTTTAAATAAAGCCCCATGTTGTTCTGGTCTATTAATGAACAATTTTAATAAGCGTTTACCGCATGCAGACTCATAGCGGGGAATTGAGTGCCTGTGTAAAGAATTTTTAATAATACAATATGTTGTACTGAAGTATCCCTGTATACCAGGAATATCAAAGCTCTTCTGCATCTCTATGCAGGCTCCTAGCATGATTCGTAATCAGATATAATTAGTATTCTTTATGTCCATTAGAAGCATAGAATTCTAAACATGCTGTGCAAAGGTCTGAATCTGGGGCCTCTTGCCTACTTAAGTTTATTAAGGAGTGGCCATTTAAAATATTAACTAATAACAACTGTTATTTTCCTTTGCTTTTGTTCAGATAGACATATGCTATGTAAATAAAGCGAATAGTTCATTTTCTAAAATAGATCCATATAAGTGTATCTTCCAAGAGGCGGCTGGGAATTTTTACCCTTTTTTCCCTTAATCAATATTGGTCTTGTTAAATAAATAGGTACCGTACCTTTATCCATACAGACTGTGCCCCTTTCACTATATCCATTTCTAATGACAATAAAACCACTAGCATTGCACAAGGATATATTCATCCACACAAGTACACCTATGGATGCATTTAACTGTAGCCCTGGATATTCTGCCTGACTCTTTTGAAGCCAGGGATTAAGGCAGGGCACTCTTCAGTCTTACTGGATTCTCATTGAAGACCTATTTACTGTATATTGTATAAGCTGGAAAAGTATAAGTCAAATTTTCTCTTACATTTTGTTCACACTGTATAAAAAAGTATCTTTTACTAATTGTCCATCATGCCCTCTAATATATATAATACATAATTATCATATCCCCTCTCAAATGCCTCTTTTCCAGTGAAAACAGACCCAACTTTTCCAAGTCTATTTAAATTGTCCATCTCTCTCATAAATGTAGCTGTGTGTCTCTTTACCTTTCCATTTCACTGATTTCCCTCCTATGGACTGCTGCCCAAAACTCTAGCATGAATAGGAAGAATGTAAAAATGTTCAGATTACTTTATCTGGAATAAGAAGAAAACATTTTTATATTTTCATTATAGATTCCCTTTGAGTACACTAAATAAATTAGTAAATTCTGGGATTAGGTACCAGGGAAATTGGAAAACATAAGGGAGTACTAAATTACATGTCATCGTGAATGTTTGAAAGCACAATAAAATACATTGGAAAAATCCTAGATCTTGATCACTTTTGCAATAAATCTTCAAGGCATATGCAGATTTGCTAATATTAATGATACATTTGATAAGTATGTAAGAGTGATTTCAGAAAGTGCCCCTACGATTCCTAATGGATTAGAACTTGTGACATTGTGAAATCTTTCAGAGAATGCTGGGTGATGTTGTTTAAAACAGCTGTAGAGTTCTAGGTTGTATTTTCCCCTAAAGTTTAATCCTTATTATTTACAGTCCAGCATATGCTGTTCGTATTCAGTGCTTCGTTGCCAGTTTTTCTTTGTTGCCGATGGCAGGTATATGGCTTGTTCCTTGTTGTGTGAAGGGTGCTCTGTATTACTGGGGATTTATATTTCCTAAATCATATGTATTTGGTGAGCAGATGTTTAAAGCTTTGATAGAGATGCAGATTTATTTTTGCTCCTTGTTTGTAAACTCCTCCGGCACAGAACTAATTGTTCCCATGCCCATAGCAAAACTATATTTTGTTTACTATAAATACTCACCTATGCAAGTATTAAAATGATATATGTAATATATAATGCTTAGATTATTTAAATTGCTTTTAAAAAATGTTTCATTCTTTTTGTAAACTTCTCATTTGCATGCTTGCATCTTCTCAGAGAACGTTGTGCTCATGTCAATTATTGCCATATAGCAATAATGGGAATTTCAGCAAATTGTCCACCCTCAACTCTGTCAACCACAATAGTCTGCTCCTCCTAACTCACACTTCTAGGTATGTTAGTCCATATTGGGAAGTTCCTAATTGAGCAAACAACATGTATATAGTCCAGTACATTCATATCCTTATCTAAAGATTAAAAACTTTTTACCTCTTATGCTGGTCATACCCCCCCTAGAGATTACTGATTATAATGTTGAGTGGATCTGCAGTTTTACCTGCAGACATTCCCCAGCAGGATCACGTTTACAATCGTATAATAATATAATTGGGCCAGGCGTATTGCCAGCATTAATCTCTTTAAAGGGTCACTATACTCACTCAAACAACTTTACATTTTCTGAAACTACAGTTTAAGAGAAGTAAAATGGTGGTAATCACATATTTATCTGTGCTTGCTTTGTCATTAAATTATTAATGTTCAGGGAATGCTCCTAATTGCCCCCCACCTCCCTTACTCACTGCCTTCTTGTAGTGTCTGCGCAGACTCACCACGGACACTGCTCTGCTTACACTTCTCCCCCTCCCTCCCCCTACTTTATTTTCTCTGCTGATTTTCTTAACTAACAGAAGAAGTGTGCTGGCAGGCAGCCAAAGATCCTAATAAGAGGTCAGGGATGGGTCACATGTTATAATTTCTACTTCTTGGGTGACAGGTCTTTCCCTGTAAATGCTCTGATTTTGTTAGAATCTTTAGATACCCTTTAACGTCTCATGACAAAACACTGAAACCACAAAAGAAAACTATATGTCTGCTGCACTCTACTTGGTGTGAAAATAGACAAAAATCCCTTTATTAGGTTTTACAATACATCTCTGGGGATAGCTTGAAGTTAATATATTAAAAACAATTAAAACACATGATATACAGACCACATTTACAGCTAAATGTATTATTAGGGAGGTCAATGCAAAGTGCATATATGCTATACTCATCTGTCCCTTAGTGTTTGCCCAGCATACAAGACACGTCTTGTAAAACACTGCAGGGTGTTTCTTTGCGTCATTAGCTTCATCTAGGGGTCTAGAACAGCAACACCTCCATCCTTTGGATCTCCTAGAAAACTTGGGTGCCTGAATCATAAGAGTCAAAAGCATCTACCCATTAATTAAAAAACCCCAAAAGCAATAGCTAGTAAGAGACAATAGTGGCATTCTATGTATGGTCACAGCCATCAGGTAAATATGCAACATTATCATTACCAGCAGCCTTCTTGTAACTATATTAAAAATAGTAAATGCAACATGTGCAAACTATCTTAATCTTATTAACATATTAATAAGGGGTTTCCATTTTTTGCAGTAGAGGGGCAAATAGTATTTCAGTAAAGGGAGTTTTAATTGATTGTGAGAGTGGTGTCCCTATATGACAGCGAGCTCAAAGGCAGATTATTTCAAGTTTTTATAATTAAAAATACATAATTCTCAGATTTTATGTACGTTTACCTTAAGGAGGGTGCAAACTGCTTCTCTCCCCCTGTGTAAATGTGTTTAATGGATGTCAACACCTTCAAGGTTACATGGCAAAGCTGTAAAACAGAAAGAAGATTATAAATGTGCTTAAAAAATATTGTTTTACATCTGTCATTTGGACATACCATGTGCATTGTAAAACCCTAAAACCGTTATTTATGGCAAAAGTACCAGTTACTAAAATCAGTCTTTTTATTCTGTTGGACATGCTGTAAAATGCATATTACTACAAGTGTAATGGTACCATTGGTAGATTGTGCTGTAATATTGCTGCATATTTGAGTGCCCTAAGAAGGTTAACCCCAATCAGCAGTAAAGTATATCTGCATTTTATTTGGCAAAGATGGTCTCTGTTATGCTAGGTACACACAAGGGGATATTTTGATCCAATCAACCAGATGCCATTTCAATTTGGGGGGGCAGTCATAATAATGATAGTCATGGTAAAAATAGTTTGCAGACGATATTTTGTCATAATCGAGACTTGTTGGTCACAAACAAAAAAGAATCTGAGATATTTCAAACCATTTGCCCAAAATACCAGAAAATCAGTTGGTCAGGTCAAACTATCACCTTGTGTGTGCCTAGCCTTAATGCTTGACAGCTATATAAGATTTTTTTCTGGTTTGCATAGCCCATTGACATCCTGCAGTCTATAGCTGTTACTAAACTGAAACGTTGCACTAAAACCAAAACAGTGTAGGGAATAACTGGAATATATAATAGTTATTGTGCCTATTAAGATCTAGCATTATTATGGATATTCAGTAGACAAGAGTGGTCCTTCAAGGCTGCCTGCAGAATAGTTATGCTCTGTTATGCAGCCTTTAAGACAGTTTTAATAATTTTTGGCCCAATGGGTTAAATGTTTCCCATTGAAAAAAATCATAATTGGAATGAAGAAACATTTTAAGTGAGAACTTCGATTTTAAGTATATCAAAAACAGCCTGCAAGCTGTGTGCATAATGTTCTGCAGGCTCACAAACCATTTAATTTCCTTTTCTTCTTTTTGTTTTGCTTCCCCATCAGCTCAATCAATAATGAATTTAATTATTCTTTCTGCTATTCACCTTCTTTCTCCTATTATGCAAATGTCAAATGCACACCGCCACCTACTGATTCAGCGAAGAGGGTGGGAACCCAAAGAGAGCAACTTGATGTCATTAGCCTTGAATATTTCTGAGTGCCCAAATGAACTGACACAACTGCCAGAGCTTTACAGAGATGTGCTTGTATGAAATGTGCTGTCACTGCTTAGCATTACTTTAAACTAAAGAGAGAGAACTCTGTGTTTAGTATGGCAGATACACACTTATATCTGAGTTCACATCAGTAAAGATAAATGTATTAGATCTTAGAAAGATAAATATCTTAGAATTGAAGGCAAAACCAAAAAAGAGCAATCTTAAAAACATGTAATAAATTTCCAACTCAGTTGTGTGTTCCAGCAAATTATTAGCACTGCTGTTTACTTAATAGCTCATTTGAAGCTGTCTGCATTTTTACTATGCATTGTGCCTGGCTGTGTCATACACTGTGCCAAGTAGCTCTGTAGCCTGCTGAATTACACGAGGCAGATGGAGGTTTAGTGTCTGATAACACATAAAAAATGACTTTTCTAAAATCCAGATCTAATCCTCAAGGAACCTAAGAAATATGACATTTTTTAAGACTTGCTAATATAAGAACCTGGTTTTATGTTATAAAAAAATCACAGGTATAGGCTGGTGTTAATTAAGAAGTAGCATATAATCATCACCTTACAATTAGTGTAGTAAAAGCTGTGAAAGTATAAAAAAGTGTATAGGTTTTTAATTGAAATATGATGGCGTTACTAGGAAAGTACTCTGTTTATAAGCAGGGCTTACTTGACCTTTATGCTATAAAGTGTAAAACACAAAAAAAAACTTCTGAACAGTAAATCAGATAATATATTTATATTGGGGGTGTGGACATGTTGTTTGTTTATACATTATAATAGTACTTAGTTTATACATTATAATCTGCTACTACTTTATATATACTTTAACTTTTAAAATACTGTAAATGTCCTAATCCCTTTTTGATTTGTGTTGGGGCAGCATTGTGGCTCAGTGGTTAGCACTGATACCTTGCAGAGCTGAAGACCTGAGTTCAAATCCACCATTAGACAAGGAGTTTGTATGTTCTCCCCATGCTTGTGTGGGTTTCCACTGAGAACTCCAGTTTCCCCCACAATCATAAAGACATACTAATTTGGATGTGCTTAGATTGTAAGCTCTTCTGGGCAGGACATGATGTGAATGTATACATGTTATTGTAAAGCGCTATGGAAGATTATTGTGTATATAAATCCACAATAATAATAATAATTTGTGACACTCCATATGAATCTTGCAATCTTATTGTTCTAGCACTATCTTGTTTAAGTTAACTTTGATTGCTCATTCCCGTCCTCATTTTAGCACTATTATTGAGCATGCACAATGTGTGCGTCATTTTGAGACGTGCATCATTCATCTGCATGGATAGTCTTCCCACTTTCCCCCACTTTCCAGCACCACTGCAATATGGTGAAAGACTGTATAGGGGTGGTGCATTTACTATTGAGAGCAAATTGTCATAGAAAACCAAAGCAGGGAGGCAAATGAAGGATCAACTGACTGGTTGGAAAGAACCTTTATGCAGGGTAAACACTGGATATCGTTTCTTGACAAAAATGTTTATTTTCACTGTAAAAAGCCAATCGTTCCCACCACAAAAAGTATCGCTGAGGCAGTAGTATTGGTGATATGCACCGGCCATATTCATTAGGTCAAGTCCTGTTTCGCGGAGAAAATAGCTGCAAGCGAAGGTAAAACCGGAAATCACTGATTGTATTACAGTAAATGCAGTAAAGTCTAACACCCTCCCTGGACCCATATTAGTATGAAGAAACAATCCACAATGTACTGACACCTTCCAAGGTCCCACTGGCAGGCTAGATATATGGACACTTAATTGTTTTCGCCACCTCAAACTTGGTCATTTTAAATGGCCAAACTTAACACAATGGGGATTGTTGGCAGTAATAACTACTTGCCGTCGATTATCGCAGCAAAAGTCAAAATTTGGTGAAAACAATGGCAATAATGGGGTCAAATAGTTCACAAACCTTTATAAATATTCCCCATATATTTCAAAATGATTAATATTTCAAAAGAATTAAGTTACTTTGAGATCTTGGTAGTTTCTTAGTTTTCTTATTAAATATGAAATAAATTAAAATAATTACTATTAGCATTTTCATAGCACTTAGATGAATTACAACTGGATTAGTGATGGATTGGAAATTCATTGGTGAATTGATATTATTTGATTAATAAGGTTTCTATAGCACAATATTGAGCCTTAATACTTAAATTGCAGTTAAAGTAACAGGCCAGGGTGCTACAGTAAGTCATACTGCATAAATAAAGAATGAAATATGTAACCATTGTAGTTTATTATTATACTACCAGCATAATTTCCCTAATGTTTGCTAGAAATAAGTTCCTATGTTAGTGTACAGTCTGGTGTGGAAGCCTAATGCACTGCATCTACTGTTATCCTTTAAAGTTTGGTTATGAAATTAAAGGAGTAAAACTTACAATCCCCAGCTGGTTGGTACCATCAAGCAATTCTGCCTGTTGCTTCTATTTTTTATCATGTCTAGTTGTTAAAATATGTAATTCCATCTGTCAGGTGCAATAAATATTTAAAATTATATATACTTATAGATTGACATTGGTTTGTGTATACTACCTAATGAACAGCTAATTGTGTGGTCTGATTAGAAGTTTTGTAAAAAAAATAATAAACTATTTTAATACTAGTCCTATATTCTTAGTTTACTGATCTTTGCAAATACCCCTAGCCATGTTATAGAGAACTGCTGTTGTTATAGAGAATTGCTGTAGGGCTATTCAATGACTCCAAGAGTAGAAGGGTAGAGTCGGAAAATTATATTATGGTAAAATAAGACAACAAAGGATTTCAATTTGCATATCTGAACGGACTTTTTCTTACAGTTTACAAAAGTAAAAGGAGAGTTATAATGAATAATAACTATTTTTAAAGGGAATTTGATTTTTAGTCAAATCAGTCCACTGATTTTTTTTTTACTTTCATTTATCTGATTAACTGAAGAATGGGGGGTTAATGCACTATGTCTTACCATCCGTTCTTCAGGAAAACTTGCAGGAGAGGAGGAAGAATTTCTCTGAAGTCTCCGATGCATCCATGCTCCTTTGCACCGTGTACACACAATGCAAAGGACAGCAGCACTGCAAGTTTTACTGAAGACCTAGCTCATTTACCTCCCGTTCTTCAGTTAAACAGGTAAAATAAAATTGAAAGAAAGTTAAAAATCCGTGGATCACCCTTTAATACTACATTAATATAATTATAATCTAACTTAATATTGGAGGTAGAACTGACTATTCCTACCCCCAAACTTCATTATTAGTAGAGTGACAGCATGTTGAAGATTTCTTTGCAGACTTCTAGTTTCAGCACTGACAAGCTTCTTCCTTGGTTCCCTGTATAGTTTAAGTAGGAGTGCTGACAACAGATACCCTGAAGAACTGGAACAGAGCAAACTACATATGCTACCCCTCTACTAATAATGATTAGGAGGAATACTCAATACTTACCTCCCATACTAAATTACATTAGTAATTTTTACTAAGTTAAAATCGTACACCTTTAATGACATTAATGTGTTGTGTTTTAGTTTGAATTTCAACAGTATTAGGTCATATGCCATATGAAACAGAATATGAGCTAATATTCCTTCCTCGGGTCAGGTGGCTAACTGGCAGCATTTCTAAAAGTCTTTTTCTTATATTTGTTGAATCCATCGCTGTATGAGATTTTTAATATTCCAGTGTTGCCATGTATATAATATCATGATATATACAGGTAGATACAGTAATATGTTCAACAGAACAAATGCCTTCATTCATTTTTTATTCTATATTCTGTTTTACAGCAGCAACTTAGCTCACCGCTATTATTTGGCTACTGACCCTGTCACTGGTGAACTTTATGTTTCTGATGCGAACACCCGCAAGATATATCGTCCCAAATCACTCTTGGGGGCAAAAGATCTCATCAAAAACACTGAAGTCATTGCTGGAACAGGGGAGCAATGCACACCATTCGATGAGGCAAGATGTGGAGAAGGAGGGAAAGCTGTAGAGGCCACTCTCACAACGCCAAAAGGTGAGACAGCATCTCCTTCAAGAAATATTTCAATTCTGACTTCTTTATAAGTAATGATGCTTTAAACTCCACCAGTGATCCATTGTTGAAAAATTCCATGGAGGGACGTGATGTATTACTCAGTGTCATGTTGCGAGACCATACATCCTTTATAAGGACAATAGGACCATGTATTTGTTTCTCTTTAACATTTATGGAAATTTTCTTTTTAGATGTTTTAAAGTTGTCTTGATAATTCTTATTAATCTCAAAGAATATTATTTAAAAAATAAAAAGCTTATATAATAAGGAAGTTTCACCTTGGTGCTGCTCATTATACACATACAGTGTTTTACCATTGAAGTTGCATTGCTTTATATCAGCATGTGATTCAAATAATTGACCTCCAGGAGAGGTTTTGATGATTCACAACATAAAAGCCACTTCTACTCAGCAAAGGGTTTGAACGCCAAGTGGATTTACTGGTCTCCTGGAAATCAGAGAAGCCTGTGTTCTGATGTTAGGTCCACTTTTACATTATTTTCTTTAGCAAGGGAATGTTAAAAGCTTTTTTTTTTTTTTAATGTTGGCCTAGTAATCAGGTCAGTGCAAAACAGTTCTGTGTATAAACATGTCACTGATAGAAATCTACACTGCTTTTAAAGGGGTTAAAAAAAAGAATAACAAGCAACTGTCTTTCCTTGAGAAGTAAAATGTGTTGAATAAGAGGTACAAAATGTTGCCTTTGCTGTTCGTCTGCAGCAACCTATCAAATGTCTTCTAACTGTAGTAGACAAGAAAAATTGTAAAATCTGATTGGTTTTTAACAGTGTGGGCAAAGTTTTGCAACTCTTATTAAAGAAGCCTGTTTATTTTTATTCTTTTACAAATGATCCTATGAGACACAAACAAGGCAATAATTAGAAATTAGAATTTTGTCAGATAAGAATTTTAATAATGTACCCTTGAAAAAAGATTCTGAAAAAACTTGGACTAGGAAATAGCAATCCAAAAGTAAGTAAGTAAGAAAGAAAGTAACATTATTTCCAAGAATTCTTTTTTATTCCACAAACCAAAAGCTGTATTGAAAATGAAACAGCAGAAATATTTTCCATCCAAAACTTTTTGCAGAATGTTTATATAGATAAAATGATTTAGCTATCCATAGCATACAATCTATGGTATATATGGACATTTAGGTTGAAAGGCATACAGCAGGGATGTCCACCCTGCAGCTTTCCAAACTAAAACTACCAGCATTCCCTGGTTGCTACTCAATCCCAGGTATAAAAGGTGAAAATATGTTTAAAAATATATTTATATTACTGAAATAATTGATTTTATGTATCTAACTAATTCATACAAAAATAAACATAACAAAAAAAAAAAATCGCAATTTTACAGTCAGCAATTGTTCAAACAGGTTGGTCAGCCACATACAAATATAAAAAAGTAAATACAAACTATTTAAGAATGTGAACAATATGAAAAGGTGGAAGTTCAGCTGTGAGGAACCAAGTGAGATATACGTTTATTTTTGTTATGTAGTGCTGAGCCTTTTATGATGTGTCCAGTATGGATAGATACAGAACTGTATTCAAATCTTTTTATTTTTTAAAGAATGGAGATCTCTTTGCCCTCTGTAAGGGCCTTTAATGATGTGTCCAGTATGAATAGATACAGAACTGTATTCAAATCTTTTTTTTTTTTTTTTAAGAAGCCTACTGTTAAGGCTAAAAAAGAAAAACTTGGAAAAAAAGGAGCTGAAGAACATTAAACATTTCTCAAGAAAATTAAAAAAAAAATTCTAACTAAAACACTTGATGGCAGATTATTGCTGGATGAAATTCAACAAAGTTACAATACATACTTAAACATGCTATATAATTCCAAAATAGCCTTTACTGTATGTCTAAAAAAAGCCATCACAGACAGTATCTAACAATAGTAAGTCAGCTAGAACAGGACTTTATGTACAGTCTAGATGTTTCATTGCTTGTCTAAGTGGCTCTTAGTTCAGTTCATGTTGACTTTAAATGTGACTTCTTAGATTAGATATGTTTGTGAAATAAAGAAATAAAATGAGAGGAAATTGCTTAGAATCCATTTCAAGATTTTTTTCACTGCTCTATAAATATACTCCTTAGAAACAGAACCAGAGGAACCATGACTTTCTGTTTTATTATCACTTGTAAGTGTGCATGAGTAGTCATTTGTTTTGTACATAATAGTGAAAATTGCAAATACAGGGTAATTCTGATGTTGGAGAAGTTGCTATTCACAGTAGCTTAAGGCTGTGACAAATGTAGTGATTTAAAAAAGAAAAATATGGTGAGAAAGCAACTCAAACTTCTGATCACTCCTTATATTGAATGTGTATTGCCTGAAAATGAGAGCTCTTACAATAACCATCAAAACTTTCACAACTTACCATCTAATAAGCAAAATGGTTGGTGCGATTAGTGCACATGTTTTGTACAAACCTATTTTTTTTTCTCTGTATAAAGGAATCGCTGTGGACAAGAATGGATTAATCTACTTTGTAGATGGAAAGGTCATTAGAAAAGTTGATCAAAATGGGATAATATCCACCTTACTTGGCTCAAATGACCTAACGTCAGCACGGCCTTTAACTTGTGATACCAGCATGCATATAAGTGAGGTATGTAAATGAACAGGATTATGTAAATGAACAGGATTATTATTGTTTTATGAATGAATTGTAGATATCAAATTTGAAATCCAACCTGCATCTCAACTGTTTGCAAGAATTTGCAATGTGCAAAGCTGTGACCATTTATATTACTGTAACAGGGAGATAATAATAAAATACTAAAATGTTCTTCTTAATAGTAACAAACCTGTTTTTTTTTTTCCTGAATCTTCGAAACAGGACTTTTTATTGAAAAATCAACAATCAAAAAATTTCAAAATTCAAAATTCAAAAAAAATAATAAAATTCCTGTCAAAAATGCTATCAAATATTCAAGATTTGCAATAGAAAATAGAGAGTCCAATTGTTCAGATTTTTTAGAAATTTTTGGAACTTTAATAAGTTCTGTGGCTTTCCTGTCAGAACAAAACTAAGCAGTTTCAATCATCTCTACATTCTACTAGTCCAAGTTCCTGCTGTGCAATATGCAGTTTTTACTGCAGTTTGCCCAAAATAGAGCATTATTACATTTCCTTGAAAAAAAAATTGTTTGTTTTTATTTTGCTTAGAAAATGTTTATTGGTTACTAGATTTTTTTTTTTTTTTAACTTTATCTAACAGGTTCGTCTTGAATGGCCCACAGACTTAGCAATTAATCCAATGGACAACTCTATTTATGTTTTGGATAATAATGTTGTTTTGCAAATAACTGAAAACCATCAAGTGCGCATTGCTGCTGGAAGACCAATGTATTGTCAAGTCCCTGGAATTGAGTACTCAGTGGGGAAATTTGCTGTACAAGCCATTTTAGAATCAGCAACAGCTATTACTGTCTCTTATAATGGAGTCCTTTATATCACAGAAACAGATGAAAAGAAAGTGAATAGGATAAGACAGGTGACAACTGATGGGGAAATCTCATTGGTAGCAGGGATACCATCAGAATGTGACTGCAAAAATGATGCTAACTGTGATTGCTACCAAAATGGTGATGGTTATGCAAAAGATGCCAAGCTGAGTGCTCCATCTTCTCTTGCTGCTTCTCCAGATGGCACACTGTACATTGCAGATCTTGGAAATATTAGAATCCGGGCCGTTTCCAAGAACAGACCTTTTCTGAATTCAATGAATTATTATGAGGTTGCCTCTCCAGCTGAACAAGAACTTTATATTTTTGATGTCAATGGAACCCACCAATACACAATGAGTTTGGTAACAGGGGATTACCTCTATAACTTTAGCTACAGTAATGAAAATGATATAACAGCAGTGACTGATAGCAATGGAAACACTCTGCGAATAAGACGAGACCCAAATCGCATGCCTGTGAGAATAGTCTCACCAGATAACCAGGTGATTTGGCTAACTATAGGCACTAATGGCTGTCTCAAAAGCATGACCGCTCAAGGGCAGGAGTTAGTTTTATTTACCTACCATGGCAACAGTGGACTTTTGGCAACCAAAAGTGATGAGACAGGATGGACAACCTTCTTTGAGTGAGTAAATACTTTCTGATTTTTTTGTGTGTTTATAACTATAATTCCATTTGACCCAAAATAACTAAAAGCCTAACATAGTAGAATGCATTATGGTGTGTATCTCTTCCTGCATGCTTATTGTGGGCTTTCAACTACTGGAATTTTAAACATTTTATTTCATTTTAAACATTTTTCTTCTCCATCTGTGGTACAAGGTTAGGGGAGTATAATTCAAAGTGAAAGTAACAGCAGTGCTTGCTGTAGGGGAGTGTTTTAATGCTTTCACAAAGGTGTATAGTATATTGCCAATTGGTTGCTTTCATCCATAATTTTGAAACTACTGTATAAGGCAAGTTTTTTTTTTTTTTTTAGCATAGAGTTACTTTATTAGGTTTCTACCAAAGCTTAAAGATCAAATATACCTGTATTTCCAGTTGTGTCACAAACACCCCGGGTGATGTCACTTCTAGCAGGGTAGGATTATGAGCCAGGTGTATCTTTTTAAAATCAACAGAAAAATATTTTATATACTAATAAACATAGCTGTTTTGCTACCACAGTCTGTGGAATCACACAAGCTACATACTTACATTTTAACATATCGTGCAAAATCTCAAATTTTGAAATTTAACTCCCATCACCCTGCTTTGTTCTAGAATTTACACATCACACTCCAAATATACAGCACTAGAAACGTTTTGTAAAAGATGCGACAATCATTTATGAACATTTCAGTTACTGGAAGGAATTTGATTATTTGTATTTCCCCAGCATATGTTGTAAATTAATATCAGCCATATGGTAACTCCAGCTATTGCAGCTCATGAAGACTTGAAAGACCTCTGTTGAATGCATTGCTGGTTAAGATAAATATAATTCTAAGACATGAGGTATAAGGATCTTTCATGCTGCCTACTAAAAATACAAACTGTATCTTCCTCAGTAGAAAATTGTCAATTGTCATTTATATATTTTATATTTATATATGTCACCTCCAAACTATGATCAATTATATATTATTAAGCATGCAACAAAACTAAACATAATGAATATAATGGAATTCAATGATCTCACCATAAGAAGTGTTATTCTGTATAATTTGCTGGGTTTCATGTTAATCAAGGGGGTTTGGTTTAGGGATGAGTGAGTTTAACTGTATGATAGAGAACACAGCATGTTAATAGATGTGAATGCACCTTGGCTTATGCTTGTGAAGGTTCTCATTCATCCAGGTCATGGTATATCTGTTGTATTCAATTAGATCAACTGGACTTGAAGTTTAGTTCTTGAAGACGTTTCGCTAGTCATCCGACTGGCTTTCTCAATTCAGAATGACTTGTACAAGAATCTGTGGCAATTATGTACCCTGGAAAATCCCAATTAGCATATCACAGCCAGGTGTTAAGGGTGTGGTTAGATAGTGGCTAAGAGGTGTTATAGGAACGCCCAGAGTAAGGTGTTAAAACAGCATTGTACATGGCAGACAGTTGGTGTCGAACCCCCCCACCTCTATTTAGGCTTGGTTTCTTTATTTTCACATAAATGGCCTCCTTAACACCTCTCTTGAACCAGTCACGTTCCTTCGCCAGTATGTTAACATTACAATCTTCAAAGGTATGTCCTTTATCCTTAAGATGCAGATACACGGCTGAGTCCTGACCCGAGGAATTGGCTCTTCTGTGCTGGGCCATACGTTGATGCAGTTGCTGTTTGGTCTCCCCCACATACAAATCAGAGCATTCTTCACTGCACTGCACTGCATATATGATGTCGCTTTTCTTGTGTTTTGGTATTGGGTCTTTCGGATGTACCAATTGCTGCCTCAGTGTGTTGTTCGGTTTAAAGCAGACAGGGATACGATGTTTTTTTTTTGAAAATTCTTCTTAATTCCTCGGAGACCCCTGCTACATATGGGATGACCATGTTCTTCCTCCTGTCTTGCTTTTCCCCTTCACTGTTGGTATTCGTGTTCTTTTCTTTCCTTCTACTTCTTTTGACAAAGGCCCAGTCTGGATATCCACAAGTTTTAAGGGCTCCTCTGAGATGTTTCATTTCTTTAGCCTTCGCCTCTGTGCTAGTGGGGATGACCTTGGCTCTGTGTTGCAGGGTTCTGATGACCCCCAGCTTGTGATCTAAAGGGTGGTGGGAGTCAAACATCAAATACTGATCTGTGTGTGTTGGTTTTCTGTAAACCTCTACTTCCAGTTTACCATTTTCCTTAACTTCTACCAAGCAGTCCAAGAAAGCCAGTTTGTTGTTTTGTACCTGTGTTTCTACCTCCTCCATGTAAAGGTTGGCCACAATAGGTGACCAACCTTTACATGGAGGAGGTAGAAACACAGGCGCTTAATACCTTTAAGGGCATAGCACCCAGCCACTGGTTCAGATATGTTGATGACACCTGGGTTAAAATCCACCAGAAGGAAGTACAAGCTTTCACAGAACACATTAATGCGGTGGACCAAAACATTAAATTCACAAGGGAAGAGGTACAAAACAACAGTCATTCTGAATTGAGAAAGCCAGTCGGATGACTAGCGAAACGTCTTCAAGAACTACATTTCAAGTCCAGTTGATCTAATTGAATACAACAGATACACCTTGGCTTATGTTTTACATGCCACATAATGAGTAGGGATGGCCGGTTCGCGGATCCGAACCCGGATCCGCAGCGGATTTAGCCCGTTCGCGAACGGCGGATTTTTCGAAAATTTTCGAAAATACGGGAAAACATGTATTTTCGAAAATTTTCGAAAATACAAGGATTTCTCTTAATTCCTTACATACGTTTTTTCGAAAATATTCGAAATTACGAGGATTACTTGTATTTTCGAAAATACATATTTTCGAAAATACATGAAAACTCGTAATTTCGAAAATTTTCGAAAATACGAAAAATCTCGTTATTTCAGGGGTATTTTTAATTTTAACGGGTCCACTCGCGGATTTTCGAATTTTCAAATTTTTGCGAAAATTCGCGGATCCTCGAGCGGACCGGATTTTGCGAAGTTCGGACATCTCTAATAATGAGGACTCGTATGGTTCATTTTAAAATTTACCGTCATTTGTCACATTCCACTGGTAAAAGATGTTTAACTTTAAGCACATGCAGGGAGGTTCAGTATCCCTACAATAAGGGTATAACCAAAGTTAACCTGATGTCACATTGGATGAACGTAAATTTTAGCCTTATTCTAGGGCACTGCGCTATTTCGAAATGTCTTTGCATAATAATGGTTCTAAATAATATCATGATGGTGCTAGAAACAGCAGGGATAAAAAAGATCTTTTTTTAAATTGTACTTGTTTGGGATAACTTTCCTTTCATTTACAGTAAGGTATAGAGAACCCACCACCCAAAACTGCAGTAGTTATAACCCTCTTACCTTTAAGGCTTTCCAGGGGCTGCCTGAAGTTACAATCCTCATCTCACTCTCCCTCCTAGCTTCTTCCAGGTAGCAGTAGTCAGTTGTGGCCATGACAGATGACATCACAGCCAATTACTAAATGCTGTTATTGGCAACCTGTTTGGGAGGGGAGTGGATTTACTTGGTAAGTCTTAAAAATAAGAGGGTTGTAGCTACCATGGGACTAATTTACGTAAAGGTAATATTTAGATTGGGGATGGATATGCACTTTAAAAACTAAACATGGATGTCTAAACCTAGGATGTTTTCTTTATTTTAGGCTACAAAAAACAAATTGCAATGATACAAATCTGGAAAACAGTAATGCTAGTATGGGCTAGTTTTACATTTATTCCAGACCCCGTAGGCCTGTGATTGATTTATCTGAAATACTTTACAACATAACTAGTAAAAATGTTTTCCCTTAGTCTGCAGAAATTTCCACACCCCAACCACCTTTCATCCCCACCTCCAAGAAAATGCAAAGTACAATTAAACCCCAAACTGCCTAAAATCTAAAACAAATGTAGTCGGAAAACAGATGGGAAACTAATATTAATGCATGTTTTTCACTTGCTTTCCAATATTAGAATTGTTTTTAAGTAAAAGTCTTACTTTTTTCCTAAGAATTTCATGTTATACCTGTTGGTAATCTGTCACAAAATATGCCCAGACTGCTTTGTTTTAACTACAGATGGCCGAAACTGACAGGTTTCGTTCCGTTTTTGGATCTTGGGAAAATGTCAAAGATCCGAAAATCCAAAAATGGAACTTAATTTCGGGAAAGTAATTTTGAGTTTCTGCTCATATTTTCGAGTATTAGCAAATGTTCAAGGCTATTTTCGAGAAATTTCTAAAATAGCTTAAACTTTCGATAATCATCGAAAACGCGCTCTGAAGTCCCGAAATCCGAACGATCCATCCGGTATCAGACGGAACATTCTAATTTCGGAACTGAGGGCTTCTGTGTCGGATCCGGGTCCAAAACTTAGCCATCTCTTAGTTTTGATACGACAGTAGAAGTATATGTACAATGAAATATTTTCTTCCTATGATGAACTAAACCTAACAATTTAATTTATAAGTGAGTTCCTTGCTGTATGAAAGTTAAGATGGTTACCTGTTAGTCTCTTATGTGTATACAGTAGAAAACGTTTTTCTTAAAAAATTGTGTTCCTTTAAGAGCTATTTTATTCATTCTGATTTGTTCATGTACTCGGTTGGATTCTCAGGAATGGGATGTTTAAATGTTGTTTAAATATCAAGATCACTATCACCAGAGGGATTAGAATTATGGTAGCATCAGTAGGGAAACAGATCAGCATATATTAAGAGGCTGACACGCTTGAATTGATCAGATCTGATGAAGCAGAAAATGTTTTTCCAGAATACATGAAAATGATTTTGTCATTTTAAAGGGTCAGTGAATTTAAAATACCATTATATTCCTACAATTTTTAATGTATTCTGTTTCCCTCCTATTGAGAACTATCTGTCTATACAAATTTCATTCCAAAATGCTAACATTACAGTATATGTAGGTTTGTTTATGTAGTGCCCTTGGGTATGAAGTACATGATATGTTTAAGAAATGCAATACAGAAAATAAACAATTACAATGCATTTAAAGTAAGCTGAAGTAGAATAGGAAATAAGTTGACATTTGTTCTGAAGAGCTTGCAATCTAATTGTGATCATTTTGTACACTTACAACTCCACATTTTAACAAGTTACACAAATCCCCACCTTACAAACTGATTTAAATAAACTTGGTGATTGGGTAAATTTAAAAAATTGTAACTATAAATGGTGAATTTAATCTGTGCTCACCTAGATTAAGCTTGTGAGAATAAAGTATATAATAATGATGCGGGTGCACAGTGGTATCAAGTTATAAATGTGGCTGTGTTAACACCTAATATGGAGGACGGTGCTAGGCGTAATAATATATCTTGAATACCAAAACTAAATCCACAAATGAGATAGGCCTCCTTTGCAATAGAGCCCCATGCAAGCACTCGCACACTTGAACCACCAGTAAAAAATAAGATCCTTTGGTCATGCAAAAAAGTGATTAAATGTATACTAACACACCATTTCTTATAAAACCTTAACCCTCTAATGCCACACATCATAAAAACATCAAACACGTATCATAAATAGTGTAAATTACAAATTGATACATCTTGTGTTGCACATGCATGTCCTTGATGTCTTACAAATGCATGTCCCTGGATGTCCTATAAAAACCACAAAAAGAATAACTATGTACCAGTTTGAAAATAATAATTATGTTAAAGCATTGTCCAGTTAACATTGAAACATTGATAATAATGCTGCCAGAAGGTTTTATTGTGATTGCCCATATTTTTTCCAATGTTCTTCAGATCATTTTTAATATAGATGTGCATGAGGTTGCATCTAGGAAGTGGAAGTATGCCTACAGTAGGGTAAGTTGATTTCTATAGACTGCTTTGAATTCCCCAATGAAAGATACAGTTTTGGAAATGAACAGCAGAGACTTCTATAGAGGCATTTTTAGGTAACAAAAGAGGAAAAGAATTGGAAATAGTATCTAGAAATTAGCAGATACTTTTCTGTGGGTAAGAGTTTGGGGGAACCCACCAATTGCTGTCATTCCTATTTTTTTCTTCTTTCTAATAAAGGTCAGTTTCTAAATGTGAAGTTTAAAAAAAAAAAAAAATTGAGTGGGATGACCCACTGTATGAGTGGGTCATCAATCCTAAACATTTTGATCTCTTTGAGTGGAAAGTAATTGAAATCTGAAATATATAATGCTAGCCTGAAATCCTGCACAATGTCCTGTTTCCCCTGTGTCTGCTTCCTGGTTCTTCCAGTTAGTAACTGTCAGTTATGGATTTGACAGTTTTCATTACAGCCAATAACTGAATGTTAATCCCCTGTCTGTCTCTTCTGAGCATGCCTAGGCTCAGTAAAGGCTCAGTACAGGTTTCTAAATTGCTTGGTTTCCATGAGGCATCCAGAAGCATAGCAGGCATACAGTAATGAATTCATAGGACAAACTATGATATATCAACATATTTTAATGAGGCCATTCTTTCTAAAAGATGTTTTTATGAGGGTGGAGTTGTCCTTTAAGGTCCTGGACATAAAGTACCATAACTTTACAGTGGTCAGCATTTAGAGGCCACTGTTGTATTGAATTGTTGATACTATGTGGTAGTATGATAGCAATATACCATGTGTTATCAGTATATTGCACAACAAGCGTATTTTTTTACAAACATGGTGCAATAGTGAGCCACTGTAAACTATCATTTTTGGTAGTTTTCAATAGCTTTAAAGCAAAATCTGTGATATCACACCTCTATTGCCCTATTTATTCAAATATTTATTTGATCAGCGAGAAATCTTTTGTTCCAACAGCCTTGTGACTCTGGTCTACATCTCATTATTCCAGGTTACAAAACTAATATGTGGCTTAGGATGTAATGAAGTGCCTTATATAAAAAGATTTTGATTTATAGGGCTTTATAGGAAATTGGGATTTTGGGTTGTTGTTGGGGGTAAAAGATAAGCACTGTTCTTTTCTTTAACGGATGGAATCTTTTACTGTTAGAGTTTAATATTCTATTCCATCAACATGGATTTTATCTATATTATAGCAGATAGATTTCAGAGTTATACTCCTCCATTTAACACCGTATAAATTAGACTGAGAAAATGTCTAACCTTTAAATAGCCAAAGTACAAATGGATATAAGTCCTATTTACTGTCATGGAGGGATAATAAGAATGACCCCAAGTGACCTTGGCTGGTTGCTTTACTAATTGAATCTATGTGATAATTGAATACATGGTGAGCTAAAACATATGACTACATTCGCCTCCCTTTACATCTCAAACGCATTAAACATTTCTAAACAGCTGGCAAAGAGTCAAACAGGGCACATTAAGAAAAATACAAAGAAGCTTGCAGCATTATATTACCAAATAATGTCTATGTTAAATATTGCAGTCTAGTGATTTCTAAGACAAATGTAATTCCATGTTATGTAACTGCTACCAGTAATACCCCCCCCCCCCCAGGTGTTTTTAGTTCAGTAATGCTGGCCATACGTTTGTTAGATATTAGTTTGTACAGTCGTATAGTCTAAATAATATCTAAAACTGGAATTTCTACTTCCTCTAGCTCCCGATCTTCCTTCAATGATCCTGCCCATTTAGTTGCAGTTAGAAGCCAAATTATCAGCCAGGCGCTTTTTTAAATATTGATGAAAATTTGAGAGGTAAAATTTCTAGTATAAGGCCAGCATAATGGTGCTGCCCTGTTTATTTTTGCATTCTTCCAATACTACAGTAGGTCATATTGGATATATTTACATTCATTATAATTGGTATATCACCACTTGGTTATCACAGCATATTGTTTACCCAAGTAAAGTTTGTGTTTGATCATCTTGCCTTTACATAGCCCTGTATTATCCAACTTTTGGTGAAAATTACATTGGTGTAAACTTATTTAATTAGTAGGTAAAGCATACCGTATATTTAAATTGACTTGCAGTTAGAAACGCTAGTGCAAAAATCCTGAGATATAATGGGTTTTAAAAGTTGGTTATTGGCGTTACAGTAGAAGGCAGTTTTGGTAATTTGGTGACTTTTCTAGTGTGACACTTTGAATTGTTGATGACCAATTACAAAACTTGTGAATGTCAATTTCCAAAAGGTCAAAATTGTAAATACCATGAAATGTGTAAAGGTTCCCGCACAAGTGCGATCACGGGTCCTGACCTAAGACGCACGATGTGTACGAACGGCTGTTTCAGACGATAATCGGGCCATGTATGGGCACTTTATCAGCCAAAACGTTTGGAGATCTGCCCGGTGGATTGGGTAGCGATCCCCGATAAAGTGCCCATACACGGGCTGATTATCGTCTGAAACAGCTGTTCGTACACATCGTGCTACGCGGGTCAGCACCGCGATCGCATGTGTGTACAAACCTTGACTTTAATTTTTGGTTTGCAATAAGATCCTAATTTCTCTCCTACTGAGAGCAAACTACCATAAATACAATGATTTAAAGTTACATGACTGATATAAAGCGCTTTCCTACTATTGAAATCAGTCCAGTGTGTGAAATGGATAGTGTACTTCTGTAGTGATCTTTAGACACTTTCATTTTGAAATGTAAAATGAAAATAAATAGTTATAATTGAAAGCAGAGGTTTAGAAGTATGTTTCACAGCTCATTGTTTGCACTGGTTTATTTTCAATTCTCTGGCTTTTAAATAAACATAGGCTTTTATGCTAAAAGGTTGACATTATTTCTTTGTCTTGCTGTTCCACAAGTTTAACTAGCTTATGCCTACTCAGTGTGCATTTAAATTATGTGTTACACTGGTTTCTTATTCTTTTACCAGAATTTTCTTATTTACCTTTGACCAGATCCAAGGTGCCAGTTCCCATTTTCCCTCTTTCCAGGAATGCTGGGAAATGTAGTTATCCCCTTAAACCTGTAAAATAGAAAGAAGTCAGATGAGAGTCCTAGAAAAGGCAAAACACCAGTTTCTTAAAAGGACAAAACAACAGTATTAATTACACCCTGATGACATCAATAACTTATACCAGTGGAAGATAACTTTGTTATTATAACATACGACACATTGCAAAATATTATTCTTAGCAACATTTGAAAGAACAGTTTCTTGTTATGGTTAATTGAGCCACCGTAGCAATTTATATATAGTCAAATCAGACTTCAATAGGGCATGGCTAATTTTCTAGTTATTCTTGTGCACAAGCATGCAAATGTGACAAACATCATCCTATTATGATCATCCCTGTGTTCCTTTATGCTGGTTTAGTACATTAATTGCATTTATATTTATCCTGACCACATAGCATAACATTTGTGATAACTTGTTTTTCTGTCTTTTTATATAGACCCCATTTTCCTGATATTGTCATGAGCTTTCTCATTGTGATTAGGTTTTTTTCCCCAATGTACTGTACCAGACAATCTTGTCCCTCCTTTTTAAAAGACATTTGTACATGTGGGATTATGAAGAAACAAGAGCAGGCCTTTGTATTTGAATGTGTAAATATTTATATAGCTCAGCAGGGACAGTTATAGAACGAGTAGAATCTTTGTTAAAAACACACTAATTGCAGAAAAATATTCTTTCCTTGATTGTACCTAGTGAAAGATATTGACATAAACAGGGTTTTTTCCAGACAGTAAATATTGGTTTGGTCGAACTGCTAATAATTTTAAGATTGCTTCCCTATTCTGTATTATTGTAAATTATTAGCCCACCAAGCTCTGATTGAAAGCAAAATAAAATAATGAATTAGATCAGCAGAACTTGTGTTACATACGCCACTGTAGAAGTTAGGGAATACCCTGAAATAGGAAATTAAAAAACATCAAGTACCTTGACAGTTTTAGGTAAACTATGACTATGAAATAGCTCCCATGAGTTTCTTTACTGTTTAATAAATTATGATATTAGGTTTAGAATCTGGAGGGGCACTTAAAGGGCAATTGTGGCCACTCATAATGTAGGACCAGTGGATTCTGTGCCATTTACAAAATAATGTGCAATAAAAGATTTTGCACTTTTATTTAGTGGAAAACGTTACAGGTTTTCAATTAGGGTGTAAAATCCCTGCAATGGAGCACACATTACCTTTCCCAATTTTATGAAGTAACTGTTGCAAGTCTGATGATAAATGGATGAAGTCCGGTTTGGAGTCGATCCCGGTTCTGAATCAGAACTGACGATTCCGAAATTCAGACAGAACTCTTGGATTTTCAGATTTCTCAAACTGAGAACTTTCCTAGATTTTCAATAAATATTGAACTTTCAAAAAAAGAAATGTTAAAGATTTCTCAATTTTCAGAAAAAATGTAAACATACAGGCTGATTTAGAGGAATATTGAATATTCTCCCTCTATTCTGAAAACGTGAACCCTCAATTCAGAATATGGGAGAAATAGCAAATATGTGTGCCCTTGTTTTAGAGTATTGAAAATAACCAAATATTCGATGTGGAAACTGGAAACTTGAACTGGAAACGTGAAGAACATTTTTTAAATACATTTCGGTTATTTGTACATTATTTGTACGTGTTACCCAAACCATTTCCTAGGCCCCTGAACCATTTACACAAACATACTATTGCTATTAATACCTTTAATTTAGTCTGAACTTTACATTTTTTTAAAGGGTATCTCCACTGAAAAACTAAAGTTGTGCCAATTAGTTATATTGAAGAACGGGAGGTAAAGGAGCTGTGTCTTACCTCCCATTCTTCAATAAAATGATTAGGAGCAAGGAGAGAAGGTAAGGAACTTACCTGATCACTCGCTACCCCGGCATGTAGTCTGACAAGGAGCAAGCAATTGGTTAATCCTGAACCATCTCTCCTGGCTCCTAATTATTTTATTGAAGAACGGGAGGTAAGATAAAGCTCCTTTACCTCCCGTTCTTCAATAAAACTAATTGGCACAACTTTAGTTTTTCAGTTTTACCTTTAGTTTTTCAGTGGAGATACCCTTTAACTCCCTTTGACTTCTATAGGTCCATTTTCAGATTGTTGAATGTTCGGATCCCCCCCCCCAAAAAAAAATAATGTGGTAAATTCATTTGGAATCATTTTTATTGTGGATTAAACTGTGCCCTTTTAGAGCAATATGCCGTTATCGCTCTATTTTGTGTATCCAATCTGATGTACCAAGTTGATTGCATACATTGCTTAGCTCTTAATGCATTCCAAATCCAACAACAGCTATTTGCGCAAAAGAGTCGCAATAAGCCAGGTAAAATGGTTATGTCAGTTGCGCAGCTGCAACTGCCATAATTATAGTCTAAAATAACAAAAACTCGAAACTGCCTGTTATTTCCTTGTAAACATGCGTAATTAAACTTTTTTGTGCAACAAACAAGTGATTGTCTCAGTTTTTGTGTTATTTTTTGGCTTGGGACAGTGCAGCCATAGCTGGAATACTCATCACAGAGAGTGTTTTGTAAAAAACAAAACAAAAAAAAAACACCTTTTACATTGAAAATTATAGTCTTGTTAACACTTATCACCGGAAAAGTGTTAACATGACTTTAAGACTATAATTGTGGATTGTGGCTTTCTGTACATTGCCCCTTTTATGTTTAATTTTGTCCTTTTTAAAATGATATAGATTTTTTTGGTTCTTTCATTAGTTTTCCTTGATATTTGTAGTTTGCTTTGATCTCCTAACAGTAGTGAAGCAACATTTTATAATCAGAATAAGACAACATATACTTATACAAGTATAACATAAACATTCAGTAAATCCCAGGTGTGCCTAGATTTGGTTTTTGTACCTATGCAGATGTATTATTGTTATCTCCTTGTTGCTATGAAGTGTACTTAAAACTGCACTCTACATGCATTTTTCTGTTTTCATTGCTCATTTGTGTCTCCAAGCTCTTGGCTAAATATCCACCTTATCCAAATGTTCCATGACTCACCTCAAAACATGACAGCCTGATTTCTTTTCAGCAGTCCTTCTTTGTGATAAAACAAGAAGCTTGAATTTTAGTTTGGAAACTAGTAGGGAAAAAAATCAATGGCATAGCATGTAAAATAACACCTGTAAAACAAGGAATTAGTGCAGCTTTTGGAGAAAACTCAAAATTTTGCTATGATGGACAAAGGATTAGAAGCAAGATGTAAAACAAAAAAACGAAATCTTGCAGATCCTCCAGATGCTAAAATACACTATGTTAGTGTCAGACCATTTATCCCAAGTAGTTTGGTAAATCGATAACCAAACCTTTTATTGATTAACCTTTATTGCTTTATGGAATGATTGTCAACAGCACTGTGAAATGTGGCAGCTACTTTGACATTTCCCCTTATGCTGTGTGTTAAGTTTTTAAAAACATTACCCATAGAAGTATAAAGCATATAGGGCAATTTATGGAGAGCCGGTGCACTCTATTTCTAGTCTTCAAATCATGCTAACCTATTTTCCATACTTTGAGACAGGGATTGCAGTGGCTGTGGGGATTTTGCAAAAGACACCCATGCAGCGGGTACAAGCAATTTAATATAGAAGTGGCTGCATCTCTTTTATACCCAACTTCTAAAGCCATCTAATTGTTGGTGTTACAGTCATGCATATGTTTGAACTCAATTAGAATTCAACCAGAGCCACAACTGCTATATTAAATAGAGGCTCAATTCCCCTATCAGTGTTTTAAATGTTACAGGTGACCAGTCTTTTATTTGTCTTTTCATTATTTTTTCCTAGCCATGACAGTGAAGGACGTCTTACCAATGTAACTTTTCCTACTGGAGTGGTCACAAATCTCCATGGAGAAATGGACAAAGCCATCACTGTGGATATAGAATCATCTAGTCGGGAAGAGGAAGTGAGCATTACTTCTAATTTATCCTCAATCGATTCCTTCTACACAATGGTTCAAGGTAAAAAAAAATCATAATTCCTAAAGTTAAAAATAGGTCAGACACCTATGTGTAAAGTAAATATTTCCACTGTACTACTATAGTCCATAAGCAAGGTCTAGAGTATAATTGGTGCACTGTAAAATATTGTCCTGTTTGTTTGTTTTTTTACAAACAAAACATACTACATATTTTTTATTTTTGTGTTTGAAATGTAATGTTTAATGTTAATGTAATTGTTTGTAGATGATCAGAAACAAAAAATCTAATATAAAAAAGTAATGGGATTTTAGTTTTATAGAGTTAAGGAAAACATTATTATTTTTCAGGTGACTGAGTTACTGGTAAACTAAAAAAGAGTTGTCTGCCAAAGGCAGCATGCCTTTTTTATATGCAATTATTCAGAGGTCCTTAAAAAAGGCCTGTGTATATCCAGTCTTACTTTTTATTATTTACTATGATTGGAATGTTTTACTATTCAGATTATTGTGTGGGGAGGAGGCATCCATTAAACTTACATCACTATTTTTTTTATTGTAGCCCACTTTTTAATGTCTTTGTTCCCTCATTACCTGCCAACTTTACTTATCTAATAACTTTTCCTAAGTGATTTGTTCTACATCTAATCTCCCAGCATGGGTTGCCTCTTCCATCTGCTTGTTCCAGGTCACAGGTTCTAAGCTCCATTTGTCACCATTCCCCAAAGGGCCAATACCTGGAAATTCAGTCATAAAAACTAATGACTAATTACAGCTATATAGTAATTGACAGTTAATTTATTTCACAAAAGAAAATGAATTGTATGAATGTTGATCACTAAATAAATGTAACTGTGCTCATACTACATTTAGGGTGCTTGGAAAAATTACCACTTTATGAATATAACAAGAGACAAAGAGAAAAATGTGGCCACTCTACCTCTCTCTTTCTAAATGTTTGAATGAATCCCACACACTGAACATTTGCATTCATCTTTTAATTATGTTTGCTCATTAAAACATGTCATTGGTTGGTGCAGGTGAAGAGCAAGGACAAAATTTTGCACTTTATATTGAACATGCCCCACAGTTTAAAAATTAAACAGTAATAGCTTGCGGAGGCAGCAGGGGTGTCTTTGCAAAACACGCTAACTGGCAGTGACTCTGTTAGTGAATGACATTAACCTGTCTTTGAATCGGCTGTGGCACTGGGATAAAAATTTGCTTGAAAAATATAATAAATTGCTTCATTCTGTAATTGTGTCTGTTTTTTTATTTTCTTATTAGACCAGCTAAAAAACAGCTACCAAGTTGGTTACGATGGGTCAGTGAGAATAATTTATGGGAATGGTTTGGACTCCCACTTTCAAACAGAGCCTCACATTCTAGCAGGACCAGCCAATCCAACTGTGGGCAAAAGGAATATGACCCTTCCAGGAGATAATGGACACAACCTAGTCGAGTGGAGATATAGGAAAGAACAAGCACAGGGAAAGGTCAACGTCTTTGGTCGGAAGCTCAGAGTAAGAAAGTCTAAAGTATTAACATAAAGTGCAATGTTTATGATACTACAATACATACAGTATAAGCTATATGGTTGTGGAAGCCCATGGAGATGTCTTAAATCTTTATATTTTTTAATAATTTTAACTAAATGACCATTCACAAATAATCACACAATTTTGCAGTATTTATAGAGACACAGCATGCACAATTAGTATTTTCACCTTTAACATTATATTTATGAGCATTTTCTAACTCTGAAATATTAACTTGAATACTAATTGGAAAAATAATTACATAAATAATGAAAAGGTTCTATAAAAAGACAAAGAATAAATTAAGGATGGATAGTTATTATAAGTGTGCCTTGACACATCAAGAGTGACATACCTGTGCCAAGACAGGTCCGTTGGCCATTACAAATCACTGTCAGGACCTCGATTTGCAGTGACTTTCCAAAATCCACAATCGCCCGTTCTTTTGATCCAAAGACACCTACACCATACAATATTTCCAGCCAGCCAAGAAATACATGGTCAGTTGTTGGAGATATCAGGTTTGTACACAAGAGCTCATAATAAAACTAGTTGTTTGGTAAAGAAAGGTCTGCCTTCAAGTGGTTTAACATCATATATTAAAGTTGGGGCTTACCGAAAAAAAACAACTTCACTCCTATTTATAGATTTTGAAGTGTTAATTAAATCAAGATGTGTCTTACATTTCTGTGAGCAATAGTTACTAAAAGATTTACAGATATTGCTGTTCTGTTTGAGTTAAGGTTAACCCCCCTTTTGGACCACTGGGCCGACTATTTTTATTCTATTGCTTTTTCTAGCTGTGAACCATGCTCTAAAGCTTAGTAAATATAATTTGTTATAGATTAATGTTTTCAGTGTGATTTAAAGGAGAACTAAACCCAATTTTGTATACTCCAGAATCTGAAAACAACCCCCTAAAAACACCAATAAACTATAAAATGCCACTTTAGTAAACTCTGTTAAAGTAAATCAAAGCCTGTTAAGAACTGGATGAAGTAACTGTGTGTATGTGCAGTGTTAGACCACACCCCCTGACCTCAGTCACATGCTTCCTTGCTTTATCTGTCCTGTAAAAGGATTGGCTAGACTAGAGATTATTAATGGGTGTGACCAACTGTAACAAGTTTGTGCCATAGCAAAGGACTGAGCATGTGCAGAACATAATGGTCGTTGACCAAACTGTGTGATATTAGAATGCTGAGAAGTAAAGCACAAATCATATGTTATTTAGGTAAATTTCCCAGCGCCCATATCAAAATGAGAGGTTAGACACAGATTACTGGTTTTATATCAAGGTGTTTTGCCTTCTGGTTAAGTGTTGTTCTGTGGCTTTAGTTGCCCTTTAATGATAGCAGTGACATGAAATGATTGGGGTTTTTCGCTCTCCTTTTTTATTAATAAAAAGTGTAAATAGGCAGGACTCTTTAGACAATATCTTAGGAACCAGGGCATATAGGGCCTTATTTATATAGATTAGTTATCTGTATCGATGGTCGATAATTAACATTTATATTTTTGTTGGTGAATGGGTGGGTGGGGGATCTGATGTAATGTAGTAAGGAATTACGTTTTCCCAATAATAGTGAATGGCAGTGTTCAGTTACTGAATTGACAACAGGTGATCTGTATACAAGTTTTTTTTTTAATCCCACAAAAGATTACTGAATTCATGAATATTAATAGGTGGAACTATGATGTACTTAGTAGAAAATAAAATGCCATTTCAGTGTAATTAATTACATGCTCAATGTAAAATTAATAATCTGTTTTAGTAAAGGATGATTACATGATATGGAAAAAGCAATTTAAGGTGCTCTAAAGTCTCCTTAATATACTTTGTGCATGAGAGTCTCATCATTTATATACAGTATCTGCTCAAGAAATTTCTATGGATATCATCCCTTGTGATAAAACTTTAACTACCCACTAACCCAATTCTGCTACATAATCCCCAATTCCAAGCATTGGTAAAGTCACTGACATTATGGTCAAAGTCCTGCAATGCAGTCAATTTTTAAAGGGACACTATACTCAGTGCTCAGTCCTCTTATCTTTAATATGATAATGAAGGGGAAGGAAGTCTTGGGAAGAAGCCAGATGTTGCTGCACAAAACATATTTTTATTGCGTAGACTGGTTGTATTTGACTGGTATTGCAAAAAAAAGACAACACAATTTTTTTTATTAAGAGTACAACTATACCGTTATGTGCGGGTTCTGCTAGTTTAAAACACTTTTCTGTTATACTGTTTTGCCATTCTTTTAGTGAATAATACCTTCCCTACTGTACATTATAAGGATGTTATCAAGTCTTTACTGGACTGCCTTATAGTTGCAAGTCCAATTACTAGAACATGATTTATGTGCCCTATAGATTGGTAGTAGATTAAATGCACAATATATATTATAATCTCCTGAGTGACCCTAAATGCTAACAATTCAACAAATAAAGGTTGTAGATACATGATAAAGACCTAGGGGCATATTTATAAACTATTGCTATTTTCGCCATTTTGCTATCACAGGACATCGCAATGGCAAATAGCCTTATTTTCGGTGTATTTATAAATCTGATTGGTTTTGGTGTGAAAAGTATCGATGTGGCAGCAGAATTGCCAGATTCATTGCATTAAGTCTGATATCTTGGCGAAAAGAGAAATTGCTCTTACCAGACCTAATTGGTAAATAGAGAATATTGGAACCTTAAAAAAAACGATATTGGGAAAATGTTAATGGTGGAAAATAGTCTAACATTCCCCATGACCCTTATTAGTATTGAGAAACACTCCACAATGTACTGACACCTTTCAGTGGCCCACTGGCAGGCTACATATATGGCCACATAATCGTTTTTGCCACCTCAGACTGAGCAATTTTGAATGGCTGAACTTAATGCAATAAAACACTTATCCCCGCATTATAAATATGATCAAGCGGTTATTGATAGGTTGCTGATAGGCAGCAGTAATGGCTATTTGACACCAGTTATGGCCTTTTATAAATTGTGTTAGGTCCAAATTTGCAGAAAACCATATTTTTATGAACCTTTATAAATATGTCTCCTAGTCCAGGATCCTAATCTGGTCACAGACATTACCATTTCATACATAAATGCAAGTCTAATTGTATTTTTAATACTAACATCAGGGATGCACAAAACCTCCATTTTAACTGAAAATCCACATTGAAACTGCAACACTTTGCAGCTCGGTTTGGAATGTCAAAATTTCAGTAGTTTTGTATTGCAGAACTGATAGCTTCAACCCAAAACCAGGTTTAGGTTAAGTCTCTTGACATCTCTAACTATTATACATATTATAATTCATTGGGAGTTGTATTAGAAATACTTGTCATGCAAATTGTCACAATGCACAACACTCCTTGAAAAAGGTTGCCTTTCCAGACAGTTGCATGAATAAATAACTAAATGTAATTCTCTGCTTGCAATTATGTTGCACATAAGGAGTTAAAATGTAGCTGACCTTCACATTTTAAAATAAAATTGGGGAGCAGGCATTGGGTATTACTTGCATAGCAATTTCCGAAAGAAAATAAATTGCCTATGTATTTCAGTGTAATTCAAATTATTTGAGTAATAGGGGTGCATCAATAATCAGTGACAGGGTTATTTTTCATTATTTGCCATTATAGACCATACATTAGTTTATCTTTGTCACCTGTCATTGTTGGTGATAATGTTAAATGCGCACAAGAGATTCTAGTTTATACTCACATTTATGTGCTTTTCAATGCCGAGCAGTTGCTGGTTTGGGTTTTTTGTGTGTACAGTGCAACCTCCTTAATACAAATACACATATGGAAGAATCGGGTGACTTTGAAACTTTTCAGTTAATTCTCATTAGTCTTTTTTAACAGATGACTAAATTCAAAGGACCTCAATTTAAAAGAGGTTGTGCAAATGCCAGGCTGACTTTATGCTTAATGAAACCTTTTAAAACAGCAGTTAGTCTAATGCTTTACACTTATACCAAGTAGTTGCTAAATTAATTTACTAGCTGAGAGAATCAATCATTCTAAATTGTGTCTAAACAAGACCCAAAAAAAAAAGCTTTCTAGGTTGAGAAGTAATAACTGCATGTTGTGTGAAGCCCTTGATTTATTGAATCATTTTATTTGTTTTATAAAGGTAAATGGCAGAAACCTTCTTTCAGTTGACTATGATCGAACCATGAAGACAGAAAAAATCTATGATGACCATAGAAAGTTTCTACTGAGGATTGCTTATGATAGTTCTGGCCATCCCACACTTTGGCTTCCAAGCAGTAAACTAATGGCTGTCAATGTCACTTATTCATCTACTGGTCAGATTGCTAGCATCCAACGTGGTACCACCACTGAGAAGATAGACTATGATGCACAAGGAAGAATAGTATCAAGGTTATTTGCTGATGGTAAAACATGGAGCTATACGTACCTAGAAAAGGTAACGTCCACCTACTTCTGAATTCTTCCATCTGACTACCACTAACATGTGTAATATATATTGTTGACAGCATTTACAATTCTGAGTCAATGTTCCATTTTCTGAAATACAATACCTTATTAGTTAAGTATAGCTAATTGCTGCTTATTAAATTATTCAGTAAAACATTGGTAGTCTCTAGGCAGAAGAGAAGAGATTCTTTTGTGAGTTAAGTATAATGTGGCTTGTGAATGACTGTAACATTGATTTTTGCGCAATTAAGTAAGAGTAAAGGTTTTGCCCAGATCCATGAGGCGAGAGTCCAACAGCATAGAATAGTATGCAAACTGGAATGCACTAAAATAATAATAAACCATAATTGTTCATATCATGCTTTTATTTAGGCACAGCATGCTAAAAAGCAGCATATGTGTGGATTGATAATATATGTTTCAATTCATATTTAGATTGCTATTTTATTCTTAAGGGAGAGTATGTAGACAGAAATGTAAACAGATAGCTAGCATGTTTGTGTGCATACAGATCCAGATTTCCATGCATATGTGACTGTGATTATGTTATATGTTCGCTCAATACTAATATAAATTTGTATAATACTTTTGCCCCAAACAGCACACAGCAGTACTGTTACATCTAAGAACTCACAGTATGGTTTTTTTTGTTCGAGTTTATTTACGTGTCAAAACAATCTAATTTTGGTGGGTCTGCTTTTGTTTTACAGCTAAATTGCCTGGCTAAGTAGAAAATATGAAATTAAAGTATCCCCATTTGCCCTTCTAATAGAGTTTGACTTTAAGTAGACTTTCACTAAGCCATTTAGGGAATACTACTATCGAAATGACAACAAAATAAACCACAAGACAGATTTTCCACATAGAGAGCTATATAAAGGATTGCCCATGCGATAAAGCACTGTTTGGGTATTCATCCACAATGCAAGCATTAACATATAGATTTTATTCCTTTGTGATTCCAAAAACTTGCAATCTGTCACAATTTAACATAATTGTACTAGCTGAGCAATGAAACATGATTGAAATTACCCACAATGCCAAACATCACTACATAAAGTAATCTAGTTTAAGTACAACAGGATGTACTTATGGTGTCCAAATGGAATTTTAATGCAGTCATAGTGAGTTGGTTTGTGTCTCACTGATGAGAGAGATTTTACAACAGCAACAACATACATATATATTTATATATATACTCAATGACTGTATGAACAGAGGGAAAATAGTTATGACTCTGTCTACCATCTGAGTATAAAGCATTTTGTACTTAAAGAGCAGCTGCAACTCTGTTTTTGGTCAACGGAAGTCATAATATCCCCATCTCAAAATATGGCTCTGGGCCTGTTCCCATCAAAAGAGAATAAACAAAATGCATGAGTCTAAATCTAACTCATTATCCTTCTACAAAGCCTCACTGCTAGTAAATAATTACGCTGTCTGAGATCTTCGTATTCCCCAACACAATCACACGATAAAGACTTATTACAGCTAACTTTAGTTCTCATAACAACCATTATGAAAATATATGTTAACATAGTTTGTTTCTAATTAGGTAGCCCCTGTATTCTCTATATTCTGTTGAAATATTGCCATACTAAACCACATCACTTCAGCCTCAAATATTACATGTGGCTTACACATAACCATTGACAATCTGCTTCCTGGTTGTTTTGTGCTTGATTAAATATTGTAACAATCATAACAGCCTAATACATTATAAATCTTTTGTTACTAATTGATACTATAAAGTATCTACTAAATTAAGTAGAGAAGTCTAAGGAACATATAAATTTAAGGAACATTCTGCTAAAAAAAGAATTATTTTCTCAAGCGAAAAGCATAATGATATTTTGTACACAGTAAATATTTATTATTCATTATCTCTGGCTAATTCATCATAAAAATTATTATTTTTTGTTACAGACAATGGTGCTTCTTCTTCACAGTCAACGGCAGTACATTTTTGAATATGATTTACTTGACCGTCTCAGTGCCATAACTATGCCAAGTGTAGCAAGACATACCATGCAAACAATCCGTTCCATTGGCTATTACCGCAACATATACAACCCCCCAGAAAGTAATGCATCAGTTATTATGGATTATAATGAAGAGGGGCAACTGTTGCAAACTGCTTTCTTGGGAACAGGTCGGAGAGTCCTGTATAAATACAGGAGGCAAACAAAGATCTCAGAAGTACTATACGATAGCACAAGGGTTAGTTTTACGTATGATGAGACTGCTGGGGTTCTGAAAACAGTGAACCTTCAAAGTGATGGTTTCATTTGTACTATAAGATATCGACAGATTGGACCATTAATTGATCGTCAAATATTTCGTTTCAGTGAAGATGGTATGGTTAATGCAAGATTTGATTACAGCTATGACAATAGCTTTAGAGTAACCAGCATGCAGGGTGTAATCAATGAAATACCATTACCTATTGAATTGTATCAATTTGATGATATTTCTGGAAAGGTTGATCAGTTTGGCAAGTTTGGTGTTATTTACTATGATATTAATCAGATCATTTCTACAGCTGTTATGACCTATACAAAACATTTTGATCCCCATGGTCGAATTAAGGAAATTCAGTATGAGATCTTGAGGTCTTTAATGTACTGGATTACTGTGCAGTATGACAACATGGGAAGGGTGACAAAAAGAGAAATAAAAATTGGGCCCTTTGCCAATACAACTAAATATGCTTATGAATATGATGTAGATGGACAACTTCAGACTGTCTATTTAAATGAGAAGATTATGTGGAGATATAACTATGATTTAAATGGAAATCTCCATTTGCTTAACCCCAGTAACAGTGCTAGGTTAACACCGTTACGTTATGATCTAAGAGACCGGATAACAAGGCTGGGTGATGTACAATACAGACTCGATGAAGATGGGTTTCTGCGTCAGAGGGGAACAGAAATCTTTGAATACAGCTCCAAAGGCCTTCTTACCAGGGTCTATAGTAAAGCTGGTGGATGGACAGTAATATACCGTTATGATGGTCTAGGTCGAAGAATATCGAGCAAAACCAATCTTGGCAAGCATCTGCAGTTCTTTTATGCTGATCTTAATTACCCATCAAGGATAACACATGTTTATAATCACTCTAGTTCTGAGATTACCTGCTTGTATTATGACCTTCAAGGACATCTTTTTGCTATGGAGATAAGCAATGGAGAAGAATTTTACATTGCATCTGATAACACTGGAACCCCACTTGCTGTTTTTAGTAGCAATGGTCTCATGCTCAAACAAATCCAGTACACTGCATATGGAGAGATATATTTTGACTCAAACCCTGATTTTCAGCTGGTAATTGGGTTCCATGGAGGTCTATATGATCCGCTCACAAAGCTTATTCACTTTGGACAGAGAGACTATGACATATTAGCTGGGCGATGGACTACTCCTGATATTGAACTATGGAAGAAAATTGGCAAAGACCCAGCTCCATTTAATCTGTACATGTTCAAGAATAATAATCCTGTCAGCAAAGTTCATGATGTAAAAGACTACATTACAGGTAATGCATAATCAGTTGTCTTTATCATTTCTTAAATCATATGTAAGTTTGTCAAAAATAATTACACAAGAGCAATATACAGCACCATCTGTCTCTTTGTGCTCCTATCTGCTCTACCTAACACTGTTAATGGGTTGGTACACTAAAATAATCATGAAGTTTGTTACTGTCTGACAGGTCATTATGGTATTCACAAAATGCAAGGTTTTATAATTTGTGACCAATGGTTTTGGAGAGTCATGAAACCAACTTTGTGTTGAAACTTATTCTACAAAAGAATGAAACAGGGAGATTCACCCAGAGCTGCACTTGCTCTGGGCAAATCTCCTGGAGCAGATTTACCAGAGGCTGTGCAGCTCTGGGTAAATCTCACCCACACATAAGTGTTTAACACCAGCTTTGAGGCTTGCCACGGCAACCTAAGTGTCTTCTCTGGTAAACATGCGGCCGCCGCTTAGTGAGGCTCAAAGTTGCACTAACGCGTCTTTAAGAGCCTAAACGAGCACCAGCAGGTAAATGAGCCTGTCAATGTTTTAATTTATTAAATGAGGTTGGATGGAAGTTGAAACAGAACAATGGTGAAATGATTGATAATTCAATTTAAAATGTCACTATAACCTAAATGCAACACTATTTGCTTGCTAGTGTGGCAGTACAGCAGAATATTACTTTAGAAATACATTCTGTTATTTGATTTTAACTAGAAGAAGTATTTTCATGTGAGAACATGGGTAGGAAAACTCACAAGCTCCTGGACAGCCCTGGAGGCTTTTTGTGATTGCTAACTAATTAAAGTGAGTTGCCGTAAACAGCCTACATAGCCTCACAGGCATACAAAAAAACTCTTAATTGCTTGTTGCCAAATATAAATTGAATATAATATCTTGCCCTTTTTTGTATAATAATTAACTTTCTTGGAAGGTTGGGTTAGTTTCAATGTGACGTTCTCCCATTAGTAGCTAATTCTTATTTGGACTGAATGTAGTAACTGATAAAACAGCACCGGTTTAAGTGCTAGTATTAATGATAACAATGAAAATGTGTTTTAGAATGTTGAATTAAACTAAAATAAATAAAGACCTGTAGTCTGATAAAGGCTAACAAAAACTTGAGCTAAATTAAAAGTAACATGCATTGGGTATATTAAAAGTTATCAGTTTAGGATCATAGCAGATCAAAGACAGCTTACAAACATGGTTTTAAAGTTGTCCCCTGGAGGTCAACATCTTTACTTTTCTACCTGTACCCATTGAGTATTGTACATACCCAGCACCCTTCAGATTTCTGTAGTTGGACGCTAAAGAAACAGGCAGAATAGCAGACTCATAGATGTAATGCATGTCTATTTACATCAGAACCAATTAATATTGCTGTGCTTATTGAAAATAGAGATGGACAAAACTTTACTAGGAAGTTAAATTCATTGCAGATTTTTAGGTTTCCCAATTATTAGTAAAATATTGTCTGTTCAGCTAATTATTAAACTGCCTGGTTCATTTTCTGTCACTGCTTCCTCTAGCTAAAAAGCACCCTGAATGCTACAGCATCAGGAACTAATGGAAAACTTACCCAAAGTACAGTAGCAGGAACAACTGGGAAGGTATTCTACTGTATTTAGCTTATTATATAGTAAGCTGAACAAAGAAATTCTGTTCTGGGAACGGATATGGGTGATAGTTCCCGAAAATTCACCCCCCTGCTGGTTTTATATGTTTAATTTAACGTTTACACTATTTTAGGGTTGAAAGAGTATACGTTAAAAACAAGACACATTGGGCCATATTTATAAACCCGCGGTATCGCTTTTTAGCGATACCATGGGTTAGTTAATTTACGATCACGGTCGCAAATGTATGATCGCAATCGTACATTTACGGGCAAACGTCTGTTAATTAATGGACGTTTGATCGACAATTTAGTTATCGTAGATTTACGATTGGAAATTTACGATCGTTAAACCGATCGGAGATTAAAGGACAACTCCACCCTCATAAGAACATCTTTTAGAAAGAATGGCCTCTTTAAAATATGTTGATATATCATACTTTGTCCTATGAATTCATTACTGTATGCCTGCTATGCTTTTGGATGCCTCATGAAAACGTGAGTAATTTAGATACCTGTACTGAGTCTGTACTGAGCCTGGGCATGCTCAGAAGTGGCAGACAGGGGATTAACATTCAGTCATTGGCTGTGATGTCAACTGTCAAATCCATAATTGACAGTTGCTAACTGAAAGAACCAGAAAGCAGAAACAGGAGAAACAGGACATTGTGCAGGATTTCAGTTTAGACTTATGTATTTCAGATTTCAAACTATTACTGTTTAGGGTTTGGGGGGTGATTTACCTGTATGTAAGTTTTTATTTTAGGGCTGGACTTGCCCTTTAATTAACGATCCCAATCGTTAAAGGCGCGGTATCGCAAAAAAGCGATACCGCGGCTTTATAAATATGGCCTGTTGATTGATAAGGTGATAACATATATATAATATATATATATATATATATATATATATATAATAGAACCATTCCAAAAACGTCCGCACTCCTTCGCGAAATATCACTGCCCTGGTGCTGGAACTCGACTCAACAATACAAACCAACGTGTATGAGGGCACTCTCGGGACTTAACACTCAATCATTATAAGTGTACGGATAGGATCAATGCATTTCGGCCATGATACGGGCCGTCCTCAGGATCACCATATCCGGTTCCTCTCACCATCTTAAAGGGCCGGGAGGGACACACCCCCTCGTACCCTTAACCCTATGTGCATAAAAATATATCAGTGATAAAAATATGACAACAAATAACCAATAACCAATTGACCAAAGCAAAATAAACAGTTATATTTTGCTTTGGTCAATTTGGTTATTTGGTTATTTGTTGTCATATTTTTATCACTGATATATTTTTTATGCACATAGGGTTAAGGGTACGAGGGGGTGTGTCCCCCCCGGCCCTTTAAGATGGTGAGAGGAACCGGATATGGTGATCCTGAGGACGGCCCGTATCATGGCCGAAATGCATTGATCCTATCCGTACACTTATAATTGATTGAGTGTTAAGTCCCGAGAGTGCCCTCATACACGGTTTGGTATATATATATATATATATATAAAAATATACATATATTTTAAATACACACAGAGAAAGGCTGTACAGAAATTAGTTAATGCCCTGCATAGAAACAATTGCTGCTGTAAGCTTTAGAGCCAGTTAGCCAGTTAGTAATATAGACTGGGATTCTAAACACTATAAGGGAGATTCAATAAAAGTTCTTTTCGTTCAAAATGGTGCTAATTTTGCCCCAACCTATCAGATATTTTTTAACATTTGAAAGATAACATCTGATTGGTTGGGGCAAAATTAATAGTTTTTAACGATAAGAAATTTTATTGAATAATAAATATGTGTAACTAAACCAAAGAAAGGAAATTCTGTCTTGTAGACAAAACATTCCTCTATTGTTTTTCGACCTATATCTTTGCTATAATGTGGAAAAAGTGGCAGATGGAAATCATCTACAATACCAACGACAGTAGCAATAATTTTTGCCAATATACTACTTCCTGATGTTAAGTCAATGCCCTTAGAAATGACATAATTTGGCAAATGTCGATACTGTGTAGGGCCACCTTAACCAAACATGAACCACAGAAATGACGAATCTTTTATTTTAAAGAGCATTTCCACCCCCAAACTGAAATTTGCCCCACTGCTGGCCCCATTGTGTAATGTTAAGCAATCCTTACCTTTTTCCTCTGCTCCTTATGGATAACCTGCAGTGCCTGATCAAAGTCCAGAAAACTGAAGAGTAAAAGCCTCCCTGTGTCTCATCCAGTATCTGCCTCCTTCTTGTCCTCCCAGAGTACTCTGCCATGAGCTGTGGAGTTCCCTCCCCCCTCTGGATCCCTTGGCGGCAAGACCTTTCTTTTTTTTAAAAAATTCACTCATTGTGGGGACCCCCCAACTCTAAATGCTGTTTTGAAATCTTGAAAATTGAGTCAGAAATGTACTTACCTTCATTCCCTCTGCTCTTCTGCAACATCTGTGATTGGCTGACTTTCAGATGTGGCTGTCGGTCCTACCTCTTCTACTCTTCCATTCCTGGAAGAAACAAAAGAGGCAGAGACCAAGGGAACAAAGGTTGGTAAGTACATTTCTGGCCCGATTTTCAAGATTTTAATAAAGCGTTTAGGGTGTGTGTGCGTGGGGGGGTTTGTAGAGGGGTCCCCTACAGCGTGTGAATTTTTAGATATGGGGGTGGACTAAAAAACAGGACTAATGATATGCTGAAAAGACTTTCTACCTGTTTTTTTTTTATATATATTATAGGCATTACACACCATATTCATGCTTCAAGGGAAAAGAAATCCATTCACTGTTTTGTTTGTATTCATTTCAACACTCTTTCACAATCTTAGGGGATTATCCCTGCTTCCTTTCTACTTAGTCTGAACCACTGACAGCCAGTGTTGCCTGGCCTTGTTTCCACTAATGGCATCACAACTTTCCATGAGAAGTTAGACCGTACCTACAGCTATTGTATTCTGCTACACTTTTCAAATATGGCAGAGCATTACGGATGAGATTAAGAGGATTAGAGAAACAAGAAACAATTCAACAGCAGAGGCTTTACATTAACAAAACCTCAAAGAGAATTCAGAATATCTCAACAGATGCTAGGGAATTTTTAAGAATAAAATGATACATTCATTTCCTAATATTTTAGCTAAAAATCTGCAACATAAAAATAAGACATTTAATGAAGGCACACACATTTTAAACACTAGATTGGGTACTAACTGAAGGGTGCAGGCCTGCATAGTGGGCGCTTTTAATTCATACTGACATCCAAATACTTTCTGCAAAGTATAGAAAGCCATGGAAATTCTGTGAAGCATGCCTAAATGTCTTAAATGTTACGTAAATATTTTTTAATTTTTTCCCTGTAATACCCTGTTTGCATCATACCCGAAAGTTTATTATTCCAGTTCGTAAAAGAAGCAATTCAGGGGACTATGGAAAACCATAATTAGGATCAATTTGGGATAGTTGCAATGAGAAGGAAAGTGGAATTAAACCAGGGTGCATTTTTTCTTCTTTCTTGCATTTAGGGTTGAATGGGATGAAGTGGATTCCTCTCTGTTTCTTGAGTGATATTGCAAAATGCATCCAAGGAGACAGCACAAATAGAGCTTATGACTTTTATTAAAATATAACACAGGCATTAGCACAGACAGATGTACAAAATAGCAAAAACACATCCAGCTAACAAGTGTTTTTCTGTTAAATTCACATCATCGCTGTTGATTTAGGAATGGTACTCAAAGAAATGACTTCCCTTTTGTTAAAATTATTTGACATCATTAAAGAAGATCACCATGAACAAGAATAACAATGACTTAAACTTGATATATAAACATGAGAAATTCTTTTATCCCCACAATTATTGCTAAGGATGTAGCCTGTTCTTGACAAATGTGTAGATTTGCATTCTTTTGACAAGCAATTTATCACAGATTATTTACCCTCTGTGGATGGAAAATGCAAGAATAATCCTGAAACCACCTGTGCCCACATACATTGCCTTGCTCTAGGAAATGTCAATGCTGTATCAGCTTTGACAAGCCCAAAAGTATGGTTTTACTGTCATAAAAAAGCGATAGGTTTGAGAGTTATTCTTAAGCTGTATACATATAATGTGACATGTGTGCTATCACAGACAATAGCTAATTAGCAGGTCCAGAAGGCTCTTCTTTATTCCCCATAATGGTAAAAGAAAAACCCTGTATGCCTGTTCAAAGTGACAGCAGATGACAGTTTTCAACAATTCGAATGAAAATGTTTACGTGAAAGTAGTTTTTAAATTCCACAGATTGGATGTTAGATAATTACTTAAATTCTGTATAGAACCGTAGATTTTTGTTTAGTTTTTCAGTATTGAACAATAATGTTGAATTATTAACCTTTGAAGATTCTACGTAACCATCTAAACACGGTAGCAATGCCTATTGATTACATATATTCACGTTAGGGGATCTGATGGGAAGTTATACACAAGATACATGTCAGTAATTGTTTAGTTTTTGTGTATTGGTTTTGATCACATTCTGTAATGTCAGTGATTTGTGTGAGTGTGTGGAACTAAAACACCCTGATAGCAATATATTATGTGCCTTGAAAAGAGTAATTGTTCCTCAAGTACCTCACTGACTGTATAAACTATCATCCTTTCTTACAAAGGCTGGTTAAAATACTGCCAGGTACTAGGTAGAAGTTAACAAAATGTGTTTCGTTGTACCAGCTGCTTTGTGGAAATAATCAAAATTTTATGAAACAGAAGTTTGGATTTCGAACCCCGTTGGGAGCTGGAAACCTGCAACATAGGACATATCCATAGCTTTAAACTCTCTCAAAGAGACAAAATATTCTGTCCAATTTCCAGCACGAGAACATTTATAGGTCAGATATCCAGCTTTAAAGTCCAAGATATCCATGCCAAGGGTATAAATGAACTGGAAATGACAGAGATAAATGGAAGAGAAATACATGAACTTTTTACATGTTTCTACACATTAGGATTTCTGGCTCTACTTGTGGTATTTTAAAATTTTTCAGCAGATATTTAAAGAGTTCTAAATTATTTGAGAGGTTTTACCTGAAACACCTGCCATTGCCAGTTCATATTTATACTTGGCTGGATATCTCTGTCTTGCATTTAAAGAGGCTATTCCAAGCTGGGTATATTGCTCATAATAGTGGATGGTCTCCTCTGGAAGTTTTATCTGCTAAAGTACCGCACAATGGTATTTTCTGGGTCACCTTCCTAGATGTTTATGCTGGTAATAGTTCAGCCAGTAGGAATAGTTTGGTGAATACTATGACTATGTAGTAGAGTTTTATCAAGGAGTTTCAGAGCTTGCGGATTGATTGAAATTTGTTTGATTGATATTGCAGATCCCAAAATTCCACTGTGAATCCAAGTTCAGTGGAAATTTTGATTTATCTCAACTGCCATTTCTATTTTATTATTAATAATAAAAACAATAATTATAATAATAATGATAATCTAACTTTAGTCTTTCCACAATAAAAAGTATGTGTCCCTGGGGCTGCAAAGGGTCCAAACATGCAAAGATACTGAATGTACAATAATTGGACATGCTGAATAAATATCACACAGATAAATGATCTTTTAATAGCAGGATTGTATAATTGTTGTCTTTACTTGTATGGCCACCTTAACCTTGTTGCTATTCTGAGTCAGATGTTCCAGGAATTACCTTGTCTACACTTTCCTAGCCGGTTACACCTACTGCAGAGCTCAGGGTAGTCTGCTCCTTCTTTTGCTAATACTATTGAATAGGGTCACAATATGCATATCTGTATTAAGTGTGTATAAACCAAAAATGTCAGGTTTTGATGCATAGAAATGTTCAATTGAATGCACAAAAATGTAAAAACAAATTAACATTCTCATTTTATAGATACCCATGGTTCTAGTGCATAGTCCACTAACAAATAGTGTCAATTTTATTCCCGTTATTCTCTCTCTCTCTCTCTCTCCGATGATTGCACTCGCATATAATCAGGAGCATGGGCCTGGGTGCATCTCCAAATCTGCAACAGTCCAACAAAATAGAGCACTCACAGGTCTTATCCCACAGACATTAGTTTATTCAAAAAACCAGAGAGAGAGAGAGAGTGAGAGAGAGAGAGAGAGAGAGAGAGAGATGGATAGATAGATAGATAGAGAGATAGATAGATAGATAGATAGATAGATAGATAGATAGATAGGTAGAGAGATAGAGAGATAGAGAGATAGATAGGTAGATAGGTAAATAGATAGATACAGTAATAGATAGATAGATAGATAGATAGATAGATAGATAGATAGATAGATAGATAGATAGATAGATAGATCAGAACTACCTTTTCTATGTCATTTAATTGGTGCTGTGTTTTTATATTTTAGATGTTAACAGCTGGCTGGTAACATTTGGTTTTCATCTGCACAATGCCATCCCTGGCTACCATGTTCCCAAATTTGATTTAACAGAACCGTCCTATGAGCTTCTCAAAAGTCAGCAATGGGATGATGTACCGGTAAGTTGGGTTTATTTTTACATGTCATATTTTACATATCAAAGACTTGGCAGAAGCTTAACAATTACCCTAATAAAAATTCCATAAACCCTCTGTTTCTCAGTAGTGAATGATCTTCCCTTGCACTAACGATGATTATTGTGCCATTGCTTGTACAATGCTGCAGGCATACATCGTAACTTTGTATTTAGGCTGAGGGGAATTTAACCCTGCAAAGACTGGCACACTCCCAGAAAAGTATTGTTCACTGGGAAAGTGTACTATTCCTTTAATGCATTGATTGAAGACGGTAGGTTAAGGAGCTTTGCCAGGAACAAAGATAGAAGAAACTAACCTTTTTGTGTGATCCTCCATGGTAACACTGGCAGGTCCCAACCACTTCCTGGTTCTGTTCATCTGTAGCGCTCTATAGAAGACCAGAACCAGGAAACGGTCGAGAAAAAAGATCTGGAAAATAGGACAACTGTGTGGGACATCATAGGAGAGAAATTTTCTTAACTCTCCATGTTCCCCTTTAACTAAAAATTCTCATACTGCTGTAATACTGTCCTAAATTTTACCTCAATCCAACCAAGAATTTCAGCATGAAAATCAGCCCCAGTATATTGTCCCACTAGAAGAAAGTGTCAGGTAATGAAATCATATACTTTATCTACTTCATTTACAGAGCTTCTGGTGTTTCTTTCTGTTTTTGATGTTTGAAATAGTGGCAACCATCCAGTGTGTAATTGAAAGTCAGTCAGGCCTACCAACAAACACTCAGAATATCTGTAGGATGGATTTATTTTCCCCTGACCACTCATTTAAACAAAAGCAAAAATTTGAAAAACTGCTTCAATGGGAAGGAAAATCTGAGGGAATCCTCCATGCTACTGTATCGGGAACAATATTCTCTGGATCAGTGGTTCATCGGTAATAAAGACATGTGTTTCTGTTCTTTTCCTTTATCAGTGAATCCTCAGCATTTTTTTAAAAAAGCTGTGTGGTTTAAAGAGGAAGTATGGAATGAAAGCAAGTTAATCCTAAATGAAAGGACAAGTTCCTACTTTTAAAATGGGCCATTAGTCACCTTTCTGTGTGCAGCACAGCCCAAACTACATGGATATCACTTTTCAGAAATTGAGTGGGTGGGAGGCTGACAGATTCCAATTCAATGGCTCCTCCTCCCTCTCACCAGCGGGCAAGCACCGCTGCAAACTACACTGTAACCCTAAGTCCCACCCCTCCCATTATTAGACTGACCGGTCAGTCCTTGTATTCTGCCCCATGCTCCCTGTTACTCTGCACTCGAGTTTCCCTGCAAGTCTCTCCCTACCGTTGGCAGCTCTCCCTCCTCCACAGCAAAATAAATTATCCAAATAACTTTGGACCATGTGAGATCACAATTCATTGTTAAATGTGACAAGGAACCCCAAAAAATTTACATTTTATTGTCACTAATCAACTTAAGTCTAGTTTTAAGTAAAATACAAATAGAGTATACTTCTACCAAGAACTAAGCAATATGGTAGTTCTCACTCTTTCAGTGAATGCTCCTCTTACAGTAATCTATGCTTTTGAATTTTACCTTTTTGAAGGTTTGTATGCTCTAGTAAGGTGTTTATGTCTTGGACATAGTCTGATTTGTATTGTAGGATACGCTTAGAGAGTTCTCCAGTCATGTTTTGATGTCACTCTCTGACAGGTATAACCAACTTTTAGAGCTCCTGCAGTTTTCAAACTACCAGCAACCCTCTGCCACCCTCTGTGCTGGGAGTTGTGGTTCTTAACAGTAGGGTCACAGGGTGCACATTAAAAATGTATGTTTTATACAGAGCTGCAGTGACAGCTGTCAAAAGTTGGTTCAATGCCTTTAAGACAACAAGTCTTTACCTTTTGCATTCATGTGGATTATTCTTTGTGCTACATTGCTGGTTATAGAACGTAGTTCTGTGAGATACCATTGCTAAATATCTGTTTAAGTCTATCATTTCCAATCGGTTCGAAAGATTGCATGCTCTCAGCCCTTATGCAGCATTGTAAGCACGCTCTCTCATTAAATACGAAGCTGCCTGGGAAATCTGAAGAGGACTAAAGTCAATTAGATTTTTATTTCATTTCTGTTTCTATGTATTGTTTGCTAGACAAACGTTATTCCTATTATAGATGTTAATAATACCTTGGTAATCTGTGATTAATTTGTATCCACAATAGGTACATGCATAATGCAAATTATCTACAATATATATATTTATATATGGGCATAAAAGCGGGGCATTCCTCTGGACTGGAGACACAATAATACCAAAATTGCACACAGGGGTCGATGCAATATTTTAAATTTTTTGCTGAAAATTATTGCAAAACCCCACGCTACCCAATGTAATATCAGATTAGTGTGGGTTTTGCAGTAATTGTGCAAAGAATATCCAAGGGACTTGACGGGGATGAAAAAGATGACAATAGGCCTCAGTTTTTTTAGGATGTAATAAAATGTTCCATGCATTTAATTGCAGAATTCCAAATGACAGTCTGTTTAGTTGGTGAACAGATAAATGGATTATCTGTTAATAGCAAAGTGAAAAACAATGTCTGGTATGAATTCTTTGTGGGGTTTTTGATTAGCTTTAGGCTATCTTTACCAAGCAGACAGAGAGAACTATCCATCAACCACTGACAAGGAAACCAACATGTGCAATGTCTCTCTGAACAGGGTTTTTTTTTTTGGAATACACTGTAAACTTGTAAGATGCTTTTCCAGCACATAAAACATTAAGAGCCGTGATCCATGGGCGCTTGTCATGGCAAAGAAATGTCAGTAGATGATTGCGCTTAAGGGGGAAAACTCACATATAGGCCTGAATGTTGTGATATTTTCATTTTTAATCAAAAGGAAAACTAAACCCAAATATTTACACTCCAGAATCTGAAAACATCCTCTCTAAAAACACTAATAAACTATAAAATCCCATAGTATAGTAAATGGCATTAAAGTAAATGTAACGCCCTTAAGAAATGGATGAAATAACTGTATGTAAGTACTGTAACTGGCCACAGTCCTGAACTCAGTCACATGCTACTTTGCCTTATCTGTTCTGTAAAAGTATTGGCTAGAGCCTACTAGTGGGTGGGAGGGTGTGACCAACTGTAACAAGTTCCAGCAGTATATAAGGACTGAGCACATGTAAAGAACATAATGGTCAGTGACTGCAATACTGGGAAATAAAACACAAACCTCATGTTAGAAAGGTAAATTTCCCAATGACCATATAAAAATGAGAACTGAGACATGTATTACTGTTTTATAAGGTGCTCTTCCTTCTGAAAGAGTGTTGTTCTGAGGCTTTAGTTGTCCTTTAATATCCGTTTGTGATGTGCAATATCATTATTATTACCAGTCACCAAAATAGGATTCTGTGGTTGGTATTTATCCATTGGTAAACACTTCAATCCGTATTTACTAATCAAAAAATACCAAACAATACGGTGGTCGTTGTGTGCCCACAGTGAATATCAATTACTAATAGATACCAAAAGTTTTAGCCATGTAGAATGCCTAATATGAGTGTATTCCCATCTTTATTATCCTCTTGTCATCTTTATTATCGCTGTCCCAACTATACTGTTCTAATCTATTCACAAATTAATTGTCCGACTCTTTTTATTTACTAAATCCCTCCATTGTAAAATGTTCTATTCCTCTCAGACTATTTCCTGTATTCTGCAACTTTTAAATAATATAGTAAGCTGTAGTATGCGGGAGCAACTAGTGACCTGCATTAGAGTAAAATACAAAATATAAAACACAATATTGGTTACTAGGGATTTTGGCTGTGTTTCTTCACCTGTGAGACTGTGAATCAATGTAAAACACAAAAGCAATTTAACAGCATTTGAATATTTAAAAACAAGTAAAGTTTGTACAGTTTTGTGCCCTTTCGCAATTATTTACTGTGCATGTGTGTGTAGGTAAAGGATTTGAAGTATGGTTAAGTAACGTACAATTGTTTTCTTCCCACAGCCAATTACTGGAGTGCAGCAACAAGTGGCAAGACAAACCAAATCATTCCTATCCCTGGGTAAAATGCCAGAGATTCAGATCAGCAGACGCAAATCCAACGGGGAGAAATCATGGCTTTGGTTTGCAACGGTGAAGTCACTGATTGGGAAAGGAGTAATGCTAGCAGTCAGTCAGGGCAAAGTTATCACCAATGCACTCAATATTGCAAATGAGGATTGTATCAAAGTAGCAGCAGTACTCAACAATGCCTTTTACTTGGAAAATTTACATTTTACCATAGAAGGACGGGACACACACTATTTTATCAAAACTACTACACCAGAGAGTGATCTAGGAACATTAAGACTGACAAGTGGGCGCAAAGCCTTGGAAAATGGCATCAACGTAACAGTGTCCCAATCAACAACAGTAGTAAATGGAAGAACTCGCAGGTTTGCTGATGTGGAAATGCAGTATGGTGCTTTGGCTCTTCATGTACGTTATGGAATGACACTGGATGAGGAGAAAGCTCGGATCCTGGAGCAGGCTAGGCAGAGAGCTCTCTCCTATTCATGGGCCAGGGAGCAACAAAGAGTGAGAGATGGGGAAGAAGGTGCCAGATTATGGACTGAAGGAGAGAAAAGGCAACTGCTAAGTGCAGGAAAAGTCCAAGGGTATGATGGGTACTATGTACTCTCTGTGGAGCAATACCCCGAGTTAGCGGACAGCTCTAACAATATACAGTTCCTCCGACAAAGTGAAATAGGGAAAAGGTAACATTAAGGCCTTTCAAAGGCTGCCAAAGAGACTAAAATATGTGCTTCCGCCAAACGGGAGACAAGAACTGTTTCGCTGCATTGCTGTTTGAGCCTAAACAGTACGTATGCTCAGATATTCTTTCTGTAGCACAATCTCCATTGGACTCTGTAAACCAGGAGCCCTTTTTGGGGAATAAAAATGCTAACTGCAAACCCACTTGTGTTTTTATGAACAACCTTAAAGGTGATCTGCTTTAAAAAAATGTTTACATATGCATATCACTGCACTTGGACTGAAACGTAAAGCCTATAGATTTTGCAGTAGGCTCTTATCAATGTTAATCCAGGCACTGTATTTAAAAATAACTTGTACAGTGTTTCTGAATATTATTGAAATGTTGACCTTTGCTTACAAAAAGTAGTTTCTCGATTTCTCTCTTCTTTCTCTCTGCATAGGATGTGGTATATATCATTGTTACTTTTAAAACGTGGATCAGAATTACTGTTTATAGTCAACTCAACTGCTTTTACTGTGCTGCTTTATAAAAGGACATTGGCACAAGTGACTAATGCTACCATGTGACTTTAATAACAGATTTTACAGTGCTAACATGGTTTGCCTTGAGAACAATCTATTGCAAGTAGAATTCTCTTCAAGTTTCAGCAAAGGAAACAGCTTTTTTTGTAAATTATGTGAAACGAGTTGTTTATGGATTTTTATAGGAATTACAATTTACTGTACATGAAATATTAGTCTCAGAGGAGTTAATTTATGTAAAAGTGTTTCAGAAAGTTTATATATAAAATAAAATTCTAAAAAATGAATGTAAGTTCTTTTTAAATTCATTTTTCTATTTGATTTGTAGTAGATGAAATTCATTACTAGAAGTGCAATACATATCATAGCGCACACACATATCCACTGTACGCGGATCTCAATCAGTGGTTGGACCACAATACCCCATTCATTGCCAGTATTGAACAGGGCCAAAGATGGATCTCTATACTGTCTGTCCAGCTGTTGTTAAATTACTTTTCATACCAACTTTAACTTTGTGAGTATAAATGTAAAAGTCCTAAAAGGAACCCAGGGCATTTGTGTCATCTGTCCCCTTTTATGACTACTTTGTTCTAAACAATGCTTAGTGGTTACAGCTAAGACTCTATCATAGAAAATGGATCTCTCTGCTATGGCGTTTTATTAAACTTTTTGTGGCTAGATCTGTAAAATTATTATTTCAACAAAAAAAAACCCATAAGAACATGTAAATTTGGCAATAACATGGGAATTGATACTTGTAATGTGCGCATTTAGGCAGAATGGTAATTCACGCTATAATTATAATTATGTCTAACGTATTGCTCAAGCATTTTAAAGGCTCCACTTTTCCAATATAAATGTAATTTCATTTCTTGGTAGCAATTTCCATTTATTATTTTTTATTTTTTATTTTTTTTTTGCTTCTTTTTGCATTTGAATCAAAGGGATAATCACAAACACAGAAAAGCTCATTGACACTTCTTATAAAAATATATCTTATGAATTATTCAAAGACTTGCTCAGAAGACACATCTTCATTTCTAAGTAGAGTATGTGGCTGGTGAGTTAAAATAGGTCTGCAGTTCCAAGATGTTTTGAAGTACATTCTAGATATAACGTCCCTACAGTTCTAAATACATTGAATTTCTTCAAGACAAACATGTGGTCAAGAGTTCAGTAAAGACCTGGGAAAAACTAATAATGACAGGTTTGGTAAACCAAGAGATAAACGGATGGTGTGACTGAGATAGGTATTCTACTGGGATTGGGATACTATAGATTTCATAGCTTATTATCCAAACTATTCATATTAAAAAGATTCATAATTTAAACAGATTTTAGGCAGATATCACACTTCTTAAACAAACTCTTAGTTAAGAAATGGCTATTTAACAGAGGCTGCAAAATATTACTTTTCAGGAATATTGGTGAAAACACAGTTTTATATTTGGCAGTTTATTCTAGAAAATACCACACATTTTGATGGCTTATATAAGCAAAAAGGCTTCACTCAACCTACTAGATGCAGAAGCAGTTAGCATATCTGACTTCCTAAAGGACTTCTTTTGAAGGTAAGAAAAGAGCCTTTTACCCAACCCTAACATGTTAGGAGTCTCTGAAATACCCCTCTCCCATTTGATGTACCTAGGTTGAGGACTTTAACTGCTAGCACCTAGCAATTAAGGTCTTCACTCTGGATACCTCAAATGGAAGGGTGTTGGTGCATTGTCTTCTGCTTTGAAACACATGGCGTATTTATGAAGGTGTGGTATTGCTATTTTGCAATACTGTGCCTTTAACAATAGTTACCGCGATAGTAAATGTACGCTATACGTACAACGCAGCTGTACAATTGCGTACTTTTATGGAAGTTGCCAATACAGCAGGTTATTTAATATGGCTACAGTGAAAAGCTTTAAAGATATTTACAAACATAACTCTTCTTATCCTACAAATAAACGGGCTTCTTGCACAAAATGTCCCTCAACGTGGGATTTGTTTCATTTGTAATTTAAGGAATTTCATTACCAGTAGACATTGTGTTTGTGCAGTATCACCATTTCCAACATTTAGCCAATTCTCTGTTTGCTTGAATGAAGCATTTTTATTATTGTAGAGTATAATGAAAGTGGATGATATTAGTTATCATGTAAAACAGAACATAACTACATAATATTATTTTAATGCATAAGTACATAATAAATGTGTATCAAGATCTATATGAAATTTGGCTAGTTACCTTTGCTACTTCCACGTGTATAAGGACAGCCAAGAAGGGGTTTACTGTAAAATGAAATGTTGATGTTACGAAGCTGAAATACAGTATGTACAGCAGTGGCTATTCCCAGTGGCTATTATTTTTAATACACCACAGTTGCTTGTGTTCAATGTAAATGGTTTGTAAATACATTTTTTTACCTTTCTCTAAATGAATGTAAAAGTTAAGAGAAAACTGTGTTTCCTTTGTTTGCCATTTTCACAGGTCAAGTGAATTCAGCATACTGCAAGTGAATTGTAACAATTTTATTATTTTCATTATTTTTCGTTAATTCCTATGCCTTACATTTTTGCATTTCCAGACTGTCTACAACAAAACACTTTGTAACATGTAGATAGCCCCTTTACATTTATTTTGTGTTGACCTTTCCCTTATGATGTAATAATTGCAAGATGTGACTTGTATATTTTTGAATAAACAAATCTGTTTTACATAGTATGCATGGTTTACTATGTGATAGCATGGTTATTTTCTGTTTTTGAAATGTATCTTATGTGCTACTTGGTGGAGCTGCATATTATCTAAAGTAGTTCCATGCAGAAATTGGTATCTAGATGCTAATTTATGATGACAGCTGAGAATGTGTGCTTTTAAACTCAGTATTTATCTTAATAACAATCAACGTGGGTGAAGAGGAAATAACCATATATACTCAAGTATAAACCTAGATATTTTACCTTTAAAATCATCTCTCCTTGGTTTATACTCAGGTCTGTGCTGATCTGGATGCTGCTGGACAAAATCACATAGCCCCGGGAAAACAAAAGCTGTACCCTGTAACACAGAGTATCCTCTTGATTTCAGTAGGTTAGGCAAATGTCCTGCTCACTCAGATCAGCCGAGTCTGCAAGGGAATAGGAAAAAACGATCTTTATGTGTTCAGGCTGCACAGAAAAGTATGCAAGGCACATCTCTGTATGGGACTGTGTATAGGACTGTGTATAGGACTGTGTATAGGACTTTGTATGGGACTTTCTATAGGGCTATGTATGGGACTTTCTATGGGGCTGTGTATGGGACTTTCTATGGGGCTGTGCATAGGGACTTTCTATGGGGCTGTGTATGGGACTTTCTATGGGGCTGTGTATGTGACTTTCTATGGGGATGTGTATGTGACTTTCTATGGGGTTGTGTATGGGACTGTGTACGGGACTTTCTTTAGGGCTGTGTGTGGGACTTTCTATGGGGCTGTGTATGGGACTTTCTTTGGGGCTGTGTGTGGGACTTTCTATGGGGCTGTGTATGGGACTTTCTATGGGGCTGTGTATGGGACTTTCTATGGGGCTGTGTATGGGACTTTCTATGGGGCTATGTATGGGACTTTCTATGGGGCTGTGTATGGGACTTTCTATAGGGCTGTGTATGGGACTTTCTATGGGGCTGTGTATTGGACTTTCTATCGGGCTGTGTATGGGACTTTCTATGGGGCTGTGTATGGGACTTTCTATGGGGCTGTGTATGGGACTTTTTTATGGAGCTGTGAATGGGGCTTTCTATGGGGCTGTGTATGGGACTTTCTATGGGGCTGTGTATGGGGCTTACTATGGGGCTGTGTATGGGGCTGTGTATGGAGCTGTGTATGGGACTTTCTGTGGGGCTGTTTATGAGTTAAAAATAAGTATCTCAGCTTCTATTTGGGATGGTTTATACTCAAGTATATATAGTACTAGGATGAAATGCCACACTATGGAGCATTATTTATAAAGTCATGGTATCGAGAAAATGTATAATACTGCCTGCTATCGGTATTTTACAACTGTATTGGTATTTCACAACTGTATAAAACAGCAGCCACAAAAACTGGTAGTGTGGATGATGTGGGGGTGGGGCTCACCAAGCAGCACTGTTAAGTGCTTGGGGTGATGCTATTGTGGCGCCAAGTCTGGGGAAGATTGGGCACCCCTGGTGGAAAAAGTAATGAAATACATTCACAGCTCAAAATAGCAATATGGTGTGGTATTTTGTGACTGCATCAGTATTTTATGATTATGCCTCTGAGGTGCAATGAATATCACATGACACATGATGTAATATAAATGTTAAATCTTTTATAAATGGGCCCCTTAAAGAAGACCTATACTAAATTCTAACCCCCCTCCTACAAACAAACCCCAATCCCTAAACATCTAATTCCTCACCCCTGTGTTTCCTTTAGTTTCTTCTTTCAAAGCCATGAATGTCTGACTCTGCCTCCCTTCAGACTCCTGCATGTAATGAATAGGAAGACATGCTTTACAAGGAGTGCATGTTCCCATTGGACAGTCCAGGGGGTGGCACCACTAACCAGACATTTCATGCCTTTTCATGGAGAAACTAGATCAAGCCCAGGGTTGAGGAACTAGCTGTTTTGGGGAGGGGAAGTTTAGTCCATCATCCTTGCTACTATTGGAGGAGGTATGGTGGTTTTAGTAGGTATAGTTGCCCAGGGTTGAGGAACTAGTTGTTTTGGGGAGGGGAAGTTTAGTCCATCATCCTTGCTACTATTGGAGGAGGTATGGTGGTTTTAGTAGGTATAGTTGCCCACGGTATCTGTCTTTACCAGCCGTTACGGAAACACTGATTGTTATTGGTCTTTTTTGCCATAAAACACATTCAGTAGTGTTTATCTGTGAATAATTCTCTACCATTTTCTGTAAGGCTAGATACAGTACATGCCTGCTTAATGTGAGCAAATAACCTGCTTTTAGATAATCTGGCTGAATATAGAAAAAATGGTCTGATTCCTAGTTTTCTTTATGTGTATATTGAATTGACTTTTCTTAATGGGTAAAAACACAGAGGCTACTAATCTTTCACTTTATTAATCTGTACGCCTTCTACTAGCTGGAGGGTTGGCATGATAGATGACATATTGGTTTTAAGCTGCATTTACTGTGCATCGCCCAAGGTTACTGCAAAAGTCATCAAGGAATATGCAAGGACCAATTATGGATTTTGAAAACACGTCTCACATATTTATTCATTTGTCTGTTTCTTGTTGCTTGATAAATACACAGAAACTTTTTTCTATTTTCACAGCACCAGTTGGCATGGTGGGGTGAGCATCAGGTAATCTGATTTTCAATGGAGCATATGAATGTCTAATACCACATAAAGGTGCCCATACATTTATTAGATGTACTTCTGATGTTGCAATGACTTTTTAAAAGCATGCTTACTTTGTGACTGATGTTACAGGCGTACAACTTTACCCGCCTAGGTTTGTTGCACGGTAAGAAACCGTTTCATGGCCCGACATTACTTTCAATTCAACATTCATTTTGGATTGATTGTCGAATAGATGTAATGTTGTACAATGGCAAGAAAGCAGATGACAGATTCCACTCTCATTGGAAGATATATATTTTTTTTTTTGGAAATTTTTTGTTTGTTTTTTTAAACATCCCCAAATATCAGGTCTTATACACAAATTTTGGGGTAAAAAGGTCTGTCTGTGATATTAGGCTGGGTACACATTATAAAAATTTTCCTCCCAACCGACTGTTCATCACTAGCGAGCCATTGGCCAGGACAAATCATTGTCATCATGCGGTCCATAGGATACCACACGTTATTTACCATTGGTCGCGGCTGCATGCAAAAACAGCACCAATTTGTAGGCCCGGACAATATTTCGGCATACCGGTCGGTCAACCTGAAAAAACGTTTTTACAGGAAAAATCTTTTGGTGTGTACCCAGCCTTAATCTACAGCAATCAATTAGATGTTATATAACTGCAGTAAAAAGTGTTTGTGAAGGTTTTCATTAATCCAGATCATGGTATATCTGTGTGTTCAGTTAGATCAACTGGACGTTTTCGCTAGTCATCCGACTGGCTTTCTCAGTTCAGATTGACCAGGGTATTTATTTCTGTACGTCATTCTGAATTGAAATAGCCAGTCTGATGACTAGCAAAACGTCTTAAAGAACTAAACTTCAAGGTCTAAGTGAACACAAAGATATGCAGTACTGAAGATAAATAGCACAGGCAAACTCTTGTAAAATTCACTTTATTCGTCACAAAAATACTGACACAATATTTTGCAGCCAAAATAGAGGGGCAATAAATGTATCATTTATTTCATTAATCGCCTTACCAGTAGAGATGGACATAACTGACGAGGTTTGGTTCTGCCGTAGGTTTTTGTGGAATTTATTGAAATTCCAAAAAATCCAATTTGAGCCCAACTGAAGACTTTACATATTCCAAACAAGATTTTAGAATTTTAATCTTGATTGTCGAAGTTTCATTTCTGATGTTATTCGATTTTTTACTTTTGCTTTTCTAATTTTCACATGCGATTTTCCACCCGATCCGTGTATTTTTCAAACCAGACCGTGGTTCTCATTCTCTACTTAACAGAAACAGAAATGCTAACTATACAGATGTACACAAATATCTACCCAAAACACAGTAATTATGGGCAACTGTGTGTCATTTTATTAATATGTCCGCCAAGTTCTATTACTGACTTACTTAATGCAGGCATACAGTACAACTGTTTAAAAAACAGTTTACACACTGTAAGACGAAATGGAAGAACAAATAAAGCCCACTAAAGGATTAGACTAAACATGGTGTAGCTTGTGTATTGTGGATATTGTTCAACTCCAGAGAGAAGAAAGACCAATTTAATTATCCCTCCTAGTCTTTGTAGGGCATTATCCTGAAGGCTTGAAGTTGTTTAATGTGCTCTGGGCTATACTAAGTAGCTACATTGATTTAGAAATTAGGAAAAATATGATTCACAGAATATAAAACAAACTGCAAACCTAAATAAATTATGTACAGGACTTCACAGATAAATATTGCATTAGTTTTAATGCATTTGCATTAAAAAACACATAGAAACCAGGCAACACCAGTGATGTCTAACCTGTAACCAAGGAATGCTGGGAGTTGCATTTTTCAAACATCTGAAGACATCGTCTTACTGGGGCTCAATATTACGAGTTAAGGTGCCCACCTAACATTTCATATCTCTATTATTATTATTATCATCTATTTTAAGCTAGGTACAGTCAGGGGTCATTGATGATCCACCCAACTGAACACCTACACACGCTTGTTCTTTGTGTGGCCGGACATTGTGGCCTGCATCTTCCTGTCTGTAATAACCTTTACTCTTACTAACTCCTTATGTTTATTAAATTGAACTTCTTATTTCCTTTTTACCTCTGTATTTAAACTTGAGCAGTTTTCTCTGTTTTTTTGGGGTGAATGAGCTGTGGGTACTGCAACCTGATGGGTCAATCCAACACTGTCTGGAGGAACAAAGGTAAAACATCCCTGATTTACATTTTTTATTAATGATTGCTAAGATTTAAATGGGGCCTTTAACTTTAAATCATTCAAAAACAATGCAGATCTATGGAAAGAGAAAATGTAATGGTATAAATGTACAGTATATATACACTGCATTTGGGCAGCCTTTCAGAGTTGCAGCAGCAGAACGCGAGTCATTTGTTTGTTAGGAAATGTTGGCTTCCCCGCGTTGCCTCCCGTGCATGGAGCTGTTATCTTTGCCAAGTGGCTGTGTGTGGCTTTTCAATCTGTATCACAAATAAAACTAATAGCATCCGCTTTGCTCTACAAATGTAGGGCCAGGGCTTTTTTTTATATTGCTTGTTTTGTTATCTAGTATTTGGAAAACTTCCTGTGACCATGAAATCATTTCAGTGCTTCTAAGGTTTAATGGAAACATTACAAAGCCACAGTAGCAACCCTGTCTTCTTTAATCCCATGCTCTGCTATCATGTTCATTCCAAAGCAATGTACCATGTTATCTGGGGGGTGGGAGCAGATAAGTTTTGTATTGAATGGCAGAAAGGTTTATGGTTTTTATGGATTCATTTCATTATCTTTTTTGACTATTGCTCAATATCTATGTTAACTATTTAAACACCAGCACAGACCCAGATATGTCTGACATATTCATTAGAACATCAAAGATGCCTGATGGACTGTGACTCTTAACATTCCATGACAGCCATTAAATTGAAAATAACAGGGAATTTGCTTCAATAGCAGGAGCAATGGCTGAAAGGCTATGTCTTAAGCTAATGCAGTTAACAGTTTTCCTGACGGGAATCATATATTGTCAATGTTTGTTTCTCTGTTAGACTTCAGCATATCCAACTCCTGAGCCCAAGTAATTTACTTAAGTCTAGAAGAGATTCTGGAGGAATCCATATTGCTGGCTGGTAGCACAGGTTGTTGAAGTTGGATTTGCTCATTTATAAAATGGCAGCACTCACTTAAATGTAAAACCAGTTTGTTGTAATATTAGCTAACAAATATTTTATATCAAACAAGGAAAGTTGCAAGTTACTGTCAGAGATGTCCGAACTTCGCAAAATCCGGTCCGCTCGAGGATCTGCGAATTTTCGAAAAAATTCGAAAATCCGCGAGCGGACCCATTAAAATGAAAAATATCCTCGAAAATACGAGAAATCCTCGTAATTTTGAAAATTTTCGAAAATATGAGAAATCCGCGGTTCGGAAGTTCAGAAGGCGGAAAATCTGGAAAAATCCGCCGTTGGCGAACGGGATAAATCCGTGGCGGATCTAGGTTCGGATCCGCGAACCGGCCATCCCTAGTTACTGGTATTGATAATGATGTAATGTAGAGTTGATCCAGGGAAATTTCTGATTGCCACTTTGAGTCAGGAAGGAATTTTTTCCCCTTCATAAACAGTTAGGCAGGAAATGAGGATATTGCTAGATGGGTTGGACTGGATGGACGTATGTCTTTATTCAACCTCAAATACTGTACTATACTATATATATTCTCACTAATATTATTACAATATAGCTATTTGGCATACCCCATGATACTGTATCACAAAATGAAGTCATATTCTATGATGCTTTAAGACTGGCATAACAGGCTGGATGGGGCATTATACAAGGAGTGAACAATATGTTTATGTATCACATTCTTACAGTATATTATGTATTTACCATATTATTTATATACAGCTTAGGGATGCAATACTGTACAATATTACAATACGAAAATTGTAAAAGAAAACAATGCTTAGACAGCTATCTGCCCAAAGAGCTTACAGACTTGTTGGAGTAACATGCAGTTACAGGATACAGAAAGGTAGAAAGTGTTGTAGTAAGACTTCCTTTAATGTTAATAAATATTACATAGATAGAGACTGATAATATATATCATAGATATAAGCTTATTAAAGTACTTAAGTAGAGCACAAATATTAAATGCCTCTTCCTTGCACGCTAACAGGGAGATTGAAATAGAGCTGCTCACGCTCTGGCCAGATCTCCTGGAAGAGATTTACCAGAGGCTGCACGGCTCATGTACCAGATGTTAGCTAAATACTTACCCTAAAGATGGCGTGCAGCCTAAATAGGCTTGCAGTGGCTGCACTAGTGTCTCTTCCAATACTCACGCAGATGCGGCTAATTAGGGGTTTGATCATAAGTCGGTTAAAACGACTTTAGCCCCTGAAGTCTGCACCTCCCCGTAAATCCCCCATAAATGTTATGGAACTTTAGAACTAATTCCTGTGTACAAAACAAAAGTCACTGAAAAGGTAGAAAAATGACTTAACTGATAAAGAACATTAGATTAAGTGACATAAAGCAGGGAACATGTTTCTACAAAAAGTTAATTGATTTAAGAGCCAACTTCCAAGAGAAAATTGCACATGGTATGATTAAATAATAATTAAAAAATGTGTAGCCTTCCTTATCTACCAATATAACTCAATCATAAACAAAATAATTCTGTTTCCTATAGGTTACTGTATGCAAGTGATGCCTTGCAGCAGGCACATAAGGTACAAGTGTATTTGATTATTCAAAATTCCAAAGATTTTAAGGATAACTATACTCTAAAAATTAACTTTTTAAAAATGGAAATTATCTGGGGCAGGGAGGTTGGATTTATTATTCCTACCTCACAATATAATTTTGCTTTCATATAAGCTACAGCACATACAGGGAGATTTAATAACAGTTATTATGGTTAAAAATTATGCTACTTTTGCCCCAACCAATCAGATTTTAGCTTTCAAATGTTAAATAAGGTCTGATTGGTTGGGACAAAATTAGCACCATTTTAAACCATAAGAACCATAAGAATCTCCCTGTTAGAGTTTTCATTTACCGGGTTAGTCCTGGACTATTCCTGTATTAAAAATAGTGCTGAAGCCAGGACGAAGACTGGCAGACTACGTTTTCTTTGGGCTTGTGCTCCTCACAGAAAGGAGGTAGGAATTACTAGTCCAATATCCCTGTCCTGGGTACTTTTCATTTGCACTGTTTTTATAAAAAAAAAACTTTATACATAATAATAGGCACAAAGGATTTTTATTCACTGTGTATTGTGAATATTATTTTTTCTCTATTTACCTATATAACCTTCTTTATTTAGGCTAATGTTCATACCCATATAATACTGTACATGTTTTTTTATGTGTTTACAGAATTTTAGAATAACAATTAAAACAAAACAGAAGATATATTATAAAGCTAGGTACACACAGTACAGATTTCTGAAAGATGACAGACAGGATCTGCAAGATCCTGTCTGCCATCTTTCAAAGATCTGCATACACACAGTCCCGTGCGTTCTCCCTGAACTTCATAAGGAGAACGCTCGGGACTGTGTGTTTCCATCGGCCGCGCTAGACTCCTCTATAGGGAGTCTAGCGTGGCCGATGGAAATTTTCGGCCTATCCCGAACGAGCGTTTGGCCGACCCGATCCGTTCAGGAAACGAGCGTTCACAAATAACGATAAAGCCCCGATACCATCGGATCCGATGGTATGGATATGGTTACTGTGTGTACCCAGCTTAGGTCATGGCTGATGGGGGGGAGAAAAACTATAGCTCATAACAAATATAAAACAGCCAGGAATACCCAGTAAATTCTATTCATATAAACAGTGTTTATCTATTTCATCAGTTATAATTGGTGCTTAACCTATGCAACACAACTCATTAACATGTATTACTACTTCACTACTTTATAAATCCACAGTATTGGTAGTTTGTGGCCACAAAATTCCAACATTGGGCATACATCTATGGCTGATAATCAGGGACAGATTTCCCATAAGTCCACATAGGCCATGGCCTAGGGCGTCAGAATCTTTAGGGACGGCATGTCTAAAGTCCTCCATTTTTGATAAAATAAGAATTGCTTACTGCAGTAATAGCAATGCAATTTCTCAATTCACCGTGAGGCTCAAATATGATATTGAATTACATAGAGCACGTTTATCTGGAGCAATTGTGGCTCCGGGTAAATGAGGCAGGGTAAATGTGAGGACCTGAACTGCTATGTCAGCACACTCCTGGGTGTTCAATAGATAGCTAAAAATACCTACCAAAACTTGCAATGGCCAAATCTGGTGACCCTGGTAAAATCTAAGAAAATGCAGCCTGAGTGAAAACATGCCGATTGTGTGAAATTATATAAGTCTGGAGAGGGTAGCTAAAGTTTGCAGGCCTAGGATGAGAAAAAAGTATAAATCTGGCCCTGACTATTCTGGTCAGTATTAAAATAACATATATTATTGGTCTATTGAACAGCGTCCATTGTTATATGGCCGCTGTGAAAAATAAGGATGCCATTGTAAAATACTGAAACCTATTGCTATTTTATAATGTCAATAAAGAAACTATACTTAGAAGGTCAATATACTCCCTATACACTGCTTGTAAGCTCTCCATGTCAACAGAGCTTCTTACCTAAAATGCCAAATCTGTTAAGATGGGATTTTTGCTTTATATGCAAAGGTTGCCATATAGTTGAGCAGCCAGTATAAATTTATCACAATAATTTGCCTATAACACTCCCTAGCCACCTCAGCTCCTAAGTTTGCTGCCTGAAAGCAGAATATTGTTAATGTGACCAATGCTTTTCAGAAAAGGATATCTTGAAGCTCCGGTGAATGCAGCGGATAGATCACTCTCTTTCTTTGCAACTGTCTGCGGCTCCTCTGTGCTTTGAAGTTAAATGTCCCAATAGTTAGACTGAAGTACTATTTTTTGTGGAAATGTCAAATAGATTTCTATTCTGCTATGTCATCCTGTTGGACTAATAGTTGGTCCAGACAGATTGGATACTTCTTGGGCAATCCTCTGGTTTCAGTGGGTGATCTATCAATCTACTGTACACAGGGAAAGGAAATAACTGCTTCCTCAAACTTGCTTCTATAAAATAGTTTAAATAAGTTCTAGTTTAGATTTATAAAAACTTTTTTCTTTTTAACATGAAAGTGTAAAAGGGAGGTTTTATGATAACCGAGTTCTTTTCCTTTCTTTTGTGGGTCATTTCTATGCAAAGGTTAATTTATGAGTACCTATGTGTTTTGACATTCATTTAAAAGTAATTCAAAATCAAAGGCATATGTTTGGAAGTGTGGTCAAAATGGAAGATAAAAACTCAAACAACCTCATGTGAAGCGAGCGTGTACCCATTAAGCCATTGTGGCAAAAAATCAGCTGTACCAATTTAATTCCCATCCAAAAGACTGCTGATTGGTTTATCGATTGGTATTCTGACTGAAGGGTTGGCTAAAAAGCAATACCATGCCTTTATAAATATGGCCTTAAGACCCTTAAGTGCCGGTGCCCCTAATTTCTGGATCCACCAGATTTCTCTATATTTAGGAAGTCAATCCTGACCTGCTCAAGGACCATGAGTTTGAATTGGCCAGCATCACGCTGTATGTCAACATTATGTTTAGGTACAGATAGGGAGGTATATTTTATATTTTTTAATGGCATTAATTAGTTTACCCACAATGCATGCATGGGTACATCCCCTCACTTCTTATACCGCTTCCTGGTTCTGAATAACTATAGCATGCATACAGGATAAAGAACCAAGAAGCGGTCTGGACCTTTCAGTGTGACAGTGGTGGATTGCATGAAAGGTAAGTTTGTTCTACTTTGGTTTCAGGCTCCACAGGCATTTATTGAAGAACAGAAGAACTCCCGGTCTTCAATTAATGCATTAAAGGAATAGTTCACAACTATTCCTTTAATGACTCTTTTCATACAGCTTGAAAAAATATACTGGCCCCGAAACATTGCATGTAAATGTATAAATTCAGTCAAATATACAGAAATGTTACAAACTTTTGTTTAAACTTTTTTGTGCAGAAAAAAAATATAATCATTAACATAATCAGCCTCATTTACCACAATCACTCTGGGTAAATGTTCCATATGTGAATCAGGATCGCGTTTAAGCCTCTTGGTGAATTGGCAAATGATGTTGCTATTTGCAGACTTTTTCACAGCAGCTTTTAGCGCAAAATATTAAATCGCTTGCGCAGGTGTCTTTGTGAAACCTGCTCAGCCTTGAATCTAGGAGGATTTCCTACTGTAAAAAATCCTGAAAATTCCTCTGGCACTGAACGCAACAAAAGTGTGAACTTCTGCTGGCACCAAAATGGTTTCAACTAGCATGATTAAAGTTAAATGAAATGTCAAACTCAATTTAAGTATATCATTGTGTTTTCATTTTATGACTTTAATTTGAAATTGTGTGCCAAAGAGACACAGTATAATCAGGACATTGGTAATCAGGCTTGAATACAACACAGGTGTATTTAATCAAGAGAGTGGCAGGCGGGCTTTAATTGCATGTCAATCTAAGTATATAAGGAAAAAATGTCTGGAAATCCTCAGATATTTCAGATGTTTCAACAAAAATAGAAAGAATAATAGAGAAGATGACATAAAAAGAAAAGCAATTTGTCCTTTTCAAGCCAATTTAAAATGAAACACTTTTTCCGGACTATAAAAATTCCCATATGCATTGTCACCACCTCACAATTAGCAAACTTTTTTACACAATTTACCCCATAAAAATGACTTTTCTAAGTCACAAAATTTTAGGAAAACAAACTTCTTAACGTAAGTGCAGCAGTAATGGAAACAAATGCGACAGGAAAAACAGAAAACAACTTAGTGCAACCTGATGCTTTATAAGAAGCAATATGAAAATAATTGACAAAAAAAGGCGGCAACATTTTCCAACTAAGTCCATTCGCCTTTAAGAAATATTTTTTTTGAGGTAAGTTTTTTGTTTACAACTGTACTTTGGGGACCAACTCAGAGGAGGGAGGGGAGAGGACAATGGGCAGAGCTCATGCTGCTTTGCTGGCTTTGTGGATCAAAGAAAAGAAATAAAAGTAAGTAGAATGTTTTTTATGGCTAAATAAAATCCATTTTTATGTAGAATTAAAAACTCTTTTCTATTTAGCAGACATTTTCATTCCTGCTTCTACAACTTGTCACTTTATTTCAACATTGAAGGAAATAATTCTCCACAAATAAACAAATCCTAAAGCAACAAAAATTTTATGTCAAAATAGAAATATTTTCGACACCTTTATAAATAGTGCCCTGAGTGGGGCTGTTTTGCTTCCATTCCATATCCATTAAAGCCTAAAAGCTCAGAGATGAAAAGAAATAAGGCTAAAATGGTTGACATATACTCATTACAGATGCCGTATAGGTCTGTTATTAAAAGTAGAAGAAAAAAAAACCTGCTAAAACTGAGGAAAATTGTTATTTTATTATCTTTTCTATTTTTCTTGTTACTATTTACTATGTAAATGATACATTAAAAAACTACAATTCGCTCCAGTAATGTATACATTTATACAGTTCTAAGGTTTTAGTTCTTATCGTTAAAACACCAAGCACCATCTTCTTCACTGTTGAGCATATTAAAAGGTCATGAGTTCCCTCCAAACTTAATATTAAATATTGCTTTAAGGAGAACTATACTGTGTATAAACCTTTTTGAAATACATATAAAATGAAAAGTACACGGAGCAGGGAGGTAGGATTGGTACTTTCTACCTCCCAATATAATTTCTTTAAGAAGTGTCAGCATGAAAAAAACTGCCTCTGCCAGGCTTCCTCAATGCTTCAGTCCTTTTTTTAATACAGGAAGGCCCAGGGCTGTAACCTGGGAGAAACAAACTGTATGTGCTGTAGATACTCAACTAAAAAAGTAGGAATAATCAATCCTACCTCCCTGCCCCAGGTACTTTTAATTTTTAAAAAGTTAGTTTTTACTGTATAGATGTCCTTTAAGTTTTTAGTAAAGGTAAGCATAGCGAAAAAAGTCTTGAGGTGGGGGTTCCTAGCACTACGTACTGTAAAAGTTTAGAGGGTGGACCTTTAAGAGTAAAAACCATAAAAAGCTAATTTTTAGGTTCTTAAAAGGTGCATTGACATTCTATATTTTGTGTTCAGTAGTTGTAAACAAGTATTCTGCACACAATATTGTTATCAGCTCCCTGGAGAAAAAATTAATTGGAAAGATTTTCTACAAAAAAACAAAGTGCTGCAAACTGTGGGTATGCAACCAGCTGGTACAGCTCCTCTTATAATAACAGGCTGCTTAGGGTCAGTAGCAAGCAGAATTCAATGTGTGCCTACGTATCCAGAGTGTTAGAATGGAAACTATGGAAATAAAATTTGTATTGTACTAATTAACATATTAAAGGGCTTTGCAATGTGTGCTGTGGAATAAGATTTTGTACATATAATATATTACATGATGTTTTCTCATTACATATCTTTGACATATTTTTAAAGCTGTAAAATCAGAACAGTCTTGTTTTAATTCAGAAAAGTTTGGTTACAACATGTTTTGCATATTAACAGTCAAATGACATCTACAGAAGAAAAATAAGTAAAAAAATTATTAGACAGTATATCATTTCATAAATACATTACTGTATGTTAGTAGAAATGGATAAAGCCCCTTGAATTTGAGACATTATATATAAAGGTGCAGTATTGCTATCTTGAGATAGTTGCCACAATTATAAATTTACAATCACGGACGCAAATTTATTATTGCGGACATAAATCTACAGTCATGGCCATGAAATAATGATAGGTTTACAGTCCTAATTCTACATTATGGTACTGCATGGTATTGTAGAATGTACATTTATACCCGCAATCATACTTTTACGATAATCCCAGTTAGCAGAAGTATCTGATACCATGTGTTAATAAATATAACCCTTGGTTTGACCATGAATTGCAAATCTGGCTTTTGTGGGCAAACTCAATGGTAGTCTATAGGTGGAAAACTTTCCAGTCATTTTGATTGATAAGCAAGCACTCTGGGTAGCCTGCATTTTAAATAATGGTTATGGGGCACAATAAAAAATCTCTTACCTTCTCCTGGTGCCAAAGAGGTAAGATATATATAGATATACCGTATATATATGTGTGGGGGGGCTCATTCCATTTGTGGTTCAATCAGTCCTTCTGCTTTAAGCAACTTGATTGTTGGTTTAGGGGAGGCACATAATATTCAAGACAATGTGACACCTCTGAACAAATTATAGGGTAATTTTTTAGGGTTTCAAATATTAATTCTAATTTGTTTCTCACTAAGAATATCAAAATAAGAAGATGCTGACAGATTAGATGTGGCTGACATCTCCCTTCTCCCCACCCCCCGCCTCGACAGACCTCCCTATAAATAAAGGCACATTCACCTAAGTTTGGGTAAAGAAGAGGGACTGAGGAGAAAGCTACAGAAGCACCATCTTTTAACACTGAGTAAGAACGAGATAAGGTCAAGATTCCAACCTCCCTAGGAATAGGGAGGACCTAGGAATAGGGAGGACCTTAGATTAGTCTCCCATCTGTATTACATCATTTATTGTAGTTATATCTTTTAATGAGTAAGGTATTTTGCTAAATTCTCTAAGCTTATTTTAACTAACAGCGGGCACTAAGGACAACATTTAGAAAGGCAAGGAATGGCAAAATAGTATAATGGCCCTTTTACTCTATTTAACTACCATGTATTGCATATTACCCTTCTAGATTAGAATAGAATCTAATGCATAAAGCTTACCCTGTATATATTTACCCCATCAAGAAAAATAACCCCAAACAAAAGTAGTAGATTTTCACATCAATAAGGCCATGAAAACAATGTCATGCCAACTGTCTGTAGGCTTGGCTCTTAATGTGGAAACAGTGTAGTTATTGGGGAATGGGACTATATGATAAAAAGATATATAGGCATATTAATAAATAAATAGCTTTTTCTGTGCCACTTTTATTTCATTTTAGTCCCATTTTAATTAACTTTAATGTTTAATGTTTCCTGCTCCACCCACTGTAAAAAAGATATAAACTGCAAAATAACAAGCTGTCCCGTCTGTCCCAGATACAAATATAAGCAAATTAATTCGCTTTGATTGCAAAATCACGCAGATCATGGAGATTTGTGGAATTCAATTCAATCAGCAAATCACTTTGAGCCAGTTCACATGAAATCAAACCAATTCTCACAACAAGAATTGCAGGTGATTTGCTCATTTCTATATAGCTGTAGCTGGCTCTACTGATGAGCAGGTGGATACGGGTGCTCTACGGAGCTCTAGGTTCGGGCAAGATTTAAAGATGTAATTTAACAAAGTGCGTGAAAGGGCCTGCTGGTACATTAAATAGCACAAAGATTAGAAAGAAAGATATCAAGTAGGATATATATAGAAGCCTTTAAGACTTTGGCTAAAGTTGCAAAGCATTAAGCTTTGGAGTTCGTTACTGAACTGCTGGGAAAGACACAAAGATCATTTCAGTATTTGCCAATGAAATAAAAATCAACATCTCAGTATAAACCAAGCCCTTGAGCCCAGGCAAACCTGGAAGTCTGAGGAGTGAGTTGTGGAAGTGAAAATAAACAAGCTTCTCATAAGGTAATTAGGAGAAAATCAAGCAGTCAGTTTATAGGATTGCAGGCTTGACTGGGCTAAGGATTATTTAGAGCAGGTGTACTTAGACTCTATTGTGGTAATGGCAGAAGTTGTTACTAACTAAGGCTTATTATAAGCTTTATATATATATATATATATATATATAAACACGTTTATAAATTACATGCTGTCAGGAACGTAAGTGGGTAACTGTGGTCTCGAATTCATCCAAACTAGTAAGAATTATATAAAAAGCCTTCCATCGTACTTTCAAAATAAATAAATAATATTATATAATAATAATAAATAGAAGTTATTGCTGGAAAGTTTCAGTAATATTACTTCATGCTTGAACACTTGTTTTCAGCCATGTGACCAGCTTGTAGTCATGTGACCAGCCTCATCTTACATTAATAGGCTCCCCTTATCAACTGTCTATTTTTCCCAGGTACTTCCTGATTTCCCCAGCATTAAGTCTTAACTGAGCATGCTTCTCACCCGGGGCAGACGGGCAGAGCAGGGGGTTTGCGATAGCGTGGGTTTTCGTTACTGTACAACCACGGGCGTACATTTACGGTGATGTACAAACATTTGTCTGTAGAATACCACGTGGTAGTAAAGTACCGCAATGGTATGCTATGGCGGATCGTAAATCTACAATTGCGGTATTGTAGATTTACGATAGCGGTGATAAATGTACGATCGCTGGGAATGATCGTTAAAGGTACAGTATTGGTAAAAAGCAATACCACTCATTTATAAATATGGCCCTTAAACATAGGCTCTTTTGGTGAGCACTTGAGGAAGCCCTTAACCTTACATGGGCAAAACGCGTCTGCCCAGCTGCCCTATATGGCCGACCCTCTTTCACTATACTTACTTACTGCCTGATGGATGACAGAATGCTGGATACTTGAACCAGATTCCTAGACCCTTTGAGTAACTAGAGACGGTAGCTATACCTATACTTTACTGTTTTGGGCATGTTATGATTGGGTAACTCCATGATACAATAAGTCTGCCTATGTATGCACTTTATATGGTGAATGAAAGGGTGGGTTAGTCTATATTTTTTAATTGTTTTTAAGCCATATACCCTATGTACCAATAAAGGTCTCTTTTAATTGTACTGAGAGTGCCAGGGTAATTCTTTTACCTTGAACCATAGTTTAGCAAGAATCATAGTTTAGCAAGATAAACCATGCAGGTAAAGTCAGTACGGAAACATGAACTCGCCGAGTGTCGTAAAATAGTCCAGGGTTTTGGTGCTAAATTTAAACCATCGAAAGCCCCTCTTGCCTACTCGATCCTCCAACTGCTTTGTCTGAAACCTGAGAAATTATCCCTTTAATGCCAGATCATATTATGGACCCAGTCCCATGTGGAGCAGCAGAGCTGCAGCAGAAAAGGAGTCCTCTGTGACCTCGGAAGACTTCATCTTTAATTGAACAATCAACCATACAATACTATGCGGTAGTCTATGGCCACATGGTATTGAACTGACAAGGGTTCGTAAATGTGTGCCCGTGATCATACTTTTGCGATAACTGGCAGCTAGTTGCCAATACCGCGGGTTATTTAATATGGCCCAAAGACATACAGTATAGAAGTTTGATTTTTAGCGTTTTATTTACTTTTTGTAGCTATGAATCATTTGCATTTTTTAAGAAAATCTCCATGAAACTTAAAACCAAAATCTATGAAGATCTGTGTTTGCATAATGCAAATTTGAATGAAAGAATGGCACAGCTGAAGGTGTGTAGTTTCCAAAAATATATAGTCTAAAATCTGTATTGCTCAATGCAGTACAACAAATGTGAGTGTGACTACAGATCCCCTGCCTGCTGCCTCCGGTTCCTGATTTTTCACAGACCTCATATTCAGTCCCTATCTCTCTGCAGATTTCAAGGGGAAATCTTTGGAAAGATCGGAGCCTCAAGATACCGAACTTCAATTGGTTCTTCTGATAGGATCATCTGGCCGTATATGGCTATCTTTACATGGCACTGAACATTTTACAGTCATTTTATCCATTTACATTAGGCCCTATACAGAAAAGCTTACAATCTATGTACCTCATGACACAACGATAACTATTATTCAGTGTAATACTGGTAGAACTGCCTGCACTACAGCCCTGGGCAGTTTCAGGACCAATAATACAGAAAATTGGAAAAGATGTTTTATAAGTGAGAAGATGCAGCACATAGAACTGTATGGGGGCAATTTAAACAGCCATCGTTTTTTACTGAATTTCAAGGTTCTTTAGCAACATTCAAATTTACAGAGAATATATGTCAATATTGGTTCATCTTCTTCTCAGCGGGTAATAGCAATTTGTTGTTTTTTTTTCCTTTGGTCAGTTCCCAGTGCCAGTTTAGCAAATTGTAATTCTCTGTGGGGAATCTGGTGTCCTACTTTCAGATTTTAAGTTAAGTTTGCTGTGAACCTTTTCCATAAAACACACTGGCAGTTAATATGGAGCTGCATCTTGGTTTCACCCCTCCCAGAGTTAAAATAAAGAGTCCTAATCAGAGCTTTTGATTTAGATTAATTAGCTTGGCACTGTTAGACTGCCAACCTTCCGGTTTTGGCCTACTTTCACATCTAATTCTTCTGTACCTTGTATAATACAACCCACAGCATCCACGCAGTTGGAGTTTTCTCAGGTTTCCATCAGGAACAAGCTCAGCTGGCAGATTCAGCCTTTCCAGTGACATGTTCCTCTTGACAACACACTGGTTTGCTATGAACCAGGGCATTCTGCCTAAATGCACATTTTAGGGCCATTAAGTGGAATGACTGTGTGACAAATTATCCATTTAGATTTAAGAAGGGGTAAAATGCTCCATGTTTATTTCTCGTAAATAAAACGCTAAACTACATCTTAGTTAGAGTTTCATTATTATCTTTATCATAGCAGATTTACATGGTTTAATTTTATTCTGTAAACCAATAATATGAATGGTATTAAAACACATTTTAAAAGAACTGTTATCGGTTAACACCATGACCACATCCTTAGCAGAATCCTTTGTTCATTTCTGGTCACCCATATGCTTTTTATTTCTATATTAGTTACAAATGTGTTACTAAAACTTGTCTACATGTTTCTCTTGTGTCAGATCACAAGTTGCCTTTAATGTCTATATTGTCATACTGTTTAGTTTAAGAACAGTCTGTGATATTTATTGCTGGGGAAATGTCAATCATAGGAAAAGCAATAAAACAACACAAAATGTCTATATTTCTATGGACCACCCATGGGAATTGTGTGCTTGAGTGTAGCTTAGCGTGTGTTACAGTGGCTAGTTCCTAAATATCCAGATGACACCCAGTTCAATACAACACAGTAAATTACTGATTTAAAGTGATAAACTAGTGAAGGAAATATGGGGCATTATTGATATGAAAAGTTTCTGAATTTTAATTCTTCAGTACATTTTTATTATCTCACAGAACATAGACTTAGTTTTGCCTCATTGACAGTGGGGTAACTAAAAAATAGCGACCCCCCCTCCCTGCTTCATCTACAGTAGTTGTCTACGGTAGCTCCCAGGCTGTCTACGGTTTACCTTTTTTACGGTTTAGCTTTACCTCATAGTTTTAACATAGAGCTTGTACAGTGCTAAACAATTCTAGGTGCTAATCCATGTTATTAGGGGTCAGTAAAAGTCTGATCTTCTGTCTTTTTGCTTTCTGAGATTAATAGTTTACCTGTCTGTGTTCCTTTTTTTAAATAGGCTTTCCTATTAGCCTACGGAGCAGCCATCAACAAATTCACAGTCAAAACTGTCTCATAAAAAGACATTCATATAATGGCCATTGATACTATTCTCCAAGTGCAGCTGGAGATTTTAAATCATGTAAAAATTATTCAAACAATAATCTTACATAGGGCTATGCAATAATGTTATCCAGTGTTCCATAGCAGAAATTTTTTTTTTATTGCATTTGGCGCGTTGCACCATTTCCGAAAGGAACATAGCCCAGGAACCGCAAAATGAACCCTTATCCAATGTTACAATGGGTGGTATGGATTTTAAACTGTTTTCTGTCATCGTACCCTATGTTGCCTAACCCCCATAGTGTTTTACATAAAGTTTTGGTTGCTGGCCCAGTAAGGACATTTGCAACCTGACACCTAGATTGTAATCTCTTTTGGGAAAGGGCCTCATTCCTCACGTTTAAAGACACAGGACCTCTTGTCATATCTATATTCACTTTATCCAAGGCCAGTTTGCTGTTGGAAGGAGCTTAAGTCCCCCTAATGTATGCAGCCGGCACAAGTGATTCAATATCGCACAACTTTTTTATTCCAGCCAGTAGCTGGCGTTAAAAGTCAAATAGGTGGCAATGCCGTTTTCTCATTCACCACAGGGTGCACGCAGGATATTGATTCATGTATGGTAGATTTCTCCAGAGTGGTAGTGGGTATGGACAAGTCTTCCCATTTATGTTCCTTATATATTCTTTATATTTCATATGTTTTCTTTGTCTATTTATATTATGATCCTTTATTGTGTATTTTATTGCTTGCACCCTTCATCCTCTGATGGGTGATGTCATACTAATTATTCCTAATGATGAAAAGTGTTCAGATCATCCATAAATAATGTAAGAATATTATTCATACTTGCAGCTGTATAAGGTGTAGAATAAAAACTACCTCGGCCCTAACATCCAAAGGAATTTAGGAAATCAGCATTTTCTTAGCCTCTGCTTACATTTCCTTGGGAGTGTAACTGTGTGACGTGACCTTTGCTAGACATAAAATTACCTTAAAGTGACATTTTAGATCCTTTCAGATTCTAAAGGGTCTAAAGAACATTTCTAGCAGAATGCACAAATACCCAGCATAAAACAAATATTGTTCGAGTGCAAAAGGCCACGTAAGTATGCAGGGTAATTTGCATGCTGGCTCAATAAAAAGCAATGCGATCATTTGCTAAAAAGCCTGTGAAATAACCTCCTTTGCATTTCTGCACCTTTCAAACATGTTTTTGTAATTTTCAAAGAGCATTATTAAATCCAGCAGAAACCTTAAGTGCTTGGGTGGCGTTTTTGGAAGAAGTATTAAACCAAAGATGTTTTATTACCAGGTTAAAGACAGAGACCTATTCTGGCTATAATCCACATTTACAGACAGACTTCTGCCATCTGCTGCTCTCTGTGCAAGAGTGTAAATGCTGACTGATACAATTATGCTCTAAATGCCAGTAGTAAACCTTGAAAACTTTATCTGCCCTTTAAAAAACATACATTTACAGAAATAGATTAAATGGAAGGTTTCATTTTTGTGTTTTATTTGTAGTTAAATTTAAAAAAAAAAACTTTTGGGGACAGACAAGCAAAAATTACACTTTGAAGAATTAAATATATTGTAATCTCTGATAAGATGTACTGTACACTTACACAAGTCTACAACTAGACAGAATGAGTCCAGTATAATTTATGATATTATAAGATTTATATTATATTTCTAGGGGAGAAAGGACTGCATGTACCTACCTCCAGCAAGATGAGCATGAGCTGCGAGTGCTTGTCCATTTTGGCAACTCTTCTGACCTTTTCTTTTAATGTATATGTGGCACGCTTGTGCAGTAAGAGGAAAAGCAAGGAGCGGAGAGCTAAAATGAAAAAAGGGCAGCTCATCTTAGCCAACAGAATGGGAGGTAGGATGACACAATTCTACTTTCCCTACAAATAGTGGATTATGTTATGGAATTGTTATTGTTGGCCTATCACAGTGATGTCAAACCTTTTAGAGACCAAGTGCCAAAACTGCAACCCAAAATCCACTTATATATTGCAAAGTGCCAATACGACAATTTAACCTGAATACTGAAGTTTTACTTTAGAAAAAACAACTCAAACAGATAGACACAGACAGATACATTAAAGGTGCCCTAAACAGTAGCATGATGTAGCACAAAATACGTTGGGTGTTTCGCTTGTGTATGGATAACAAAGTGATGTTTCTGTAACTTCCAGATATATTGAGACCAGTAGGGGCGTGCTCTGTTCAACTGAGTTTGGTGCACCTAAAATTTTAGTGCCGAGGTAAAGGGCCAGGGCAGTTTCTCACTTACTGCACCCCCCTTCCTTGTGTTCTGGAATGGGCAGAAGCCGAAAGAGAAAGAGATGTTTATGTTACTTCTTTCTGCTACAGACATCCGCTACATTTTTTCAAGCTCTGGATTGCCCACAGAGAGGGCTCTGAGTGCCACCTCTGGCACTAGTGCAATAGGTTTGCCACCACTGCCCTATAATCATTTCTCTGTTTTTAACAACATAAAAAAGTATAGTGCTTCACTTTACACCAACAGATCAAGTGACTGCCAGCAAATGTAAAAGTTAAAGCTACACTTTATTAATAACATAAAAAGATAAAAAATATAGAAAAGTAGATTATACAGGGGTTATGTAAATGCAGAGAATAAAGTTACGGTCCATATTTATAAAGGCGCGGTATTGCAATTTTGTGGGTGTAAAATTTACGATCGTGTCTGTACAATACCATTACAGCTGTACTTCTACATAAATCCATAGTATTGTAACTCAAGTATTGTTTCCCATACGCCGTGTTTTTAAATACTGCTGATAGCTTTTTAATGGTTGAAAAAACTATAGGAAATATATCATGGGAGATTAAAATATGTGTCTGTGTCGACTACTTGATAAGTAGTGCTAACTACTGTATTTTTGAATACTTTTGTTGCAATAGTTTTTTTTCTTTTACATTTACCCTTAGGGTTAAAAACCGATAACACCAGATTGCAAGTTTTTAGAAACATACTGGGAGATTCAATAAAAGTTCTTATCGTTAAAAATGGTGCTAATTTTGCCCCAACCAATCAGATATTATTTAACATTTGAAAGCTAACATCTGATTGGTTGGGGCATAATTAGCACCATTTTTAATGATAAGAACTTTTATTGAATAACCCTGATATTGTATAAAGTTCTGCATAAAATCGTGATTGCCTTGCAAGTAAAAAAGCATCAAAAAAACTTCCATATCAAAAGATCTGGTGTCTGAACAAATGTGGGACTACTCCCTCCAACCCATTAATAAATTAGTTAATTAGGTGCAAATTACGCCCCCACACATACCCACATATTATGATGTAGATATGCATTAGAAGAAAAAGAAAACTGACTTCAATTTAGATTTACTAAAGAATTAGACTCACACAGGGTTATTCAATAAACAATCTTATCGTTTAAAATGGTGCTAATTTTGCCCCAATCAACCAGATGTTAGCTTTCAAATGTTAAGTAAGATCTGATTGGTTGGGGCAAAATTAGCACCATTTTAAACGATAAGACCTTTTATTGAATCTCCCTGACAGACTCTTGTCTTTCTATGTGTTTCTATACCTGTACCATTTATAGGTGTGTTTTGCTGCAATATTTGTTTATTTAGAAACTTGATACAAGTTGCATTGATTTCAGTGTAGCCATACAGCGTGCAGTTAGTGCAACTACAGCATGTTGATTTCCTATGTGCTAGGGTCTAAAATCAAAATGTGGCAACCTTAAAAGGTACTTTATCTGTAGTATTCAATTAGATCAACTGGACTTGAAATGTAGTTCTTGAAGACGTTTCGCTAGTCATCCGACTGGCTTTCTCAATTCAGAATGACTTGTACAAGAATCTGTGGCAATTATGTACCCTGGAAAATCCCAATTAGCATATCACAGCCAGGTGTTAAGGGTGTGATTAGATAGTGGCTAAGAGGTGTTATAGGAACGCCCAGAGTAAGGTGTTAAAACAGCATTGTACATGGCAGACAGTTGGTGTCGAACCCCCCCACCTCTATTTAGGCTTGGTTTCTTTATTTTCACATAAATGGCCTCCTTCACACCTCTCTTGAACCAGTCACGTTCCTTCGCCAGTATGTTAACATTACAATCTTCAAAGGTATGTCCTTTATCCTTAAGATGCAGGTACACGGCTGAGTCCTGACCCGAGGAATTGGCTCTTCTGTGCTGGGCCATACGTTGATGCAGTTGCTGTTTGGTCTCCCCCACATACAAATCAGAGCATTCTTCACTGCACTGCACTGCATATATGATGTCGCTTTTCTTGTGTTTCGGTATTGGGTCTTTCGGATGTACCAATTGCTGCCTCAGTGTGTTGTTCGGTTTAAAGCAGACAGGGATACGATGTTTTTTGAAAATTCTTCTTAATTTCTCGGAGACCCCTGCTACATATGGGATGACCATGTTCTTTCTCCTGTCTTGCTTTTCCCCTTCACTGTTGGTATTCGTGTTCTTTTCTTTCCTTCTACTTCTTTTGACAAAGGCCCAGTCTGGATATCCACAAGTTTTAAGGGCTCCTCTGAGATGTTTCATTTCTTTATCCTTCCCCTCTGTGCTAGTGGGGATGTTCTCGGCTCTGTGTTGCAGGGTTCTGATGACCCCCAGCTTGTGATCTAAAGGGTGGTGGGAGTCAAACATCAAATACTGATCTGTGTGTGTTGGTTTTCTGTAAACCTCTACTTCCAGTTTTCCATTTTCCTTAACTTCTACCAAGCAGTCCAAGAAAGCCAGTTTGTTGTTTTGTACCTCTTCCCTTGTGAATTTAATGTTTTGGTCCACCGCATTAATGTGTTCTGTGAAAGCTTGTACTTCCTTCTGGTGGATTTTAACCCAGGTGTCATCAACATATCTGAACCAGTGGCTGGGTGCTATGCCCTTAAAGGTATTAAGCGCCTGTGTTTCTACCTCCTCCATGTAAAGGTTGGCCACAATAGGTGAAACTGGAGATCCCATAGCACATCCATGTTTTTGCTTATAGAACTTATCCCTGTATTTGAAATAGGTGGTATTCAGGCACAAGTCCAACAAGGAACACACCTGTTCTGGGTTGAGATCAGTTCTGCTGGTTAGAGTGCTGTCTTGGCCCAGCCGTTTTCTCACCATGTCAACAGCCTCCTTGGTGGGTATACAAGTGAAGAGAGATGTCACATCATAGGATAACATAGTTTCTTCTGCACCGAGTACTATATCTTCAGTCTTGTTGGTGAAATCCTGAGAGTTCTGGATGTGATGCTTAGAACTTCCCACCAAAGGTCCTAAGATGTTAGCTAGATATTTTGCCACCTTGTATGTTACCGAGTTGATGCTGCTGACTATAGGTCTTAGTGGGGCCCCTTCCTTATGTATCTTTGGGAGTCCATATATGCATGGATGTGCCTCACCAGGGTAGAGGCGATGATACATTGCTCGGTCAATGGCTTTATCCTTTTGAAGCTGTTGTAGTAAGTCTATGACTCTTTTCTTGTAACGGCTGGTGGGATCCCTTGTTAAAGCCTCATATGTGTTGTTATCGGCCAGGAGCATGGTCACCTTATCATGGTAGTCTGAGGTGTTGAGTACCACTGTGCATCTTCCTTTATCTGCCGGTAGAATGGTGATACTGGAATCTTTCTTGAGGGATGTTAAGGCTCTTCTTTCCTGTGTAGTCAGGTTAGATGAAGGAGTTTTAGCACTGGCTAAGGCTGCAGATACCTTAAGGCGAAGTTGTTCTGCCTCACTCTGTGGTACCTTATTACTGTGGATAGAGGCTTCTGTGGCTGCTATAATATCCACCACAGGGATGGCTTTAGGGGTGATGGCAAAATTCAAGCCCTTACCAAGGACTTCCGTTTCTGGCTGGGTCAGGGTCCTGTTAGACAAGTTTCTCACCCATTCCTCCTTGTTTGATGAAGTGACACTTCCCTCCTTTTGTATCCAAGGTATTTGTTCTCTTTTGGGGCTGTTCTGGGATGACAGAATAGAGAACTTGTTCTGTTGCCTTTGTTTGCCCTTACAGTGCTGAGAAAGCTGTGCTTGTTTGGTGAACTCCATCACTCTTTCCCAGATGGACACAGGTAGCTGTGAGGCCAGGTTCTGTTCTAGTTGACTAATGTTGTGCATTAAGGCATCGACTGTAAAATGTGTCTGTCGTACCCGTTCACTTAGGAGCTGTGTTTGAGGCTTTTGCAGTATCTGTTTGGCTCTGATGCCTTTAACCGTGGAATCCAGACGTATACTGCATGGTACTAGCCTTTATTGTCTGCATCGGAGGTTAAATCGCATGTGGTTTCTGTAGTCTGCCAATTTCCTTGCTGTCTTTTCATATTGCCGTACAAGTTTGAGGGTTTTCTCCCCAAAATGATTAGAAATATGCTTGTGAAGGTTCTCATTCATCCAGGTCATGGTATATCTGTAGTATTCAATTAGATCAACTGGACTTGAAATGTAGTTCTTGAAGACGTTTCGCTAGTCATCCGACTTGGCTTTCTCAGTTCAGAATGACTTGTACAAGAATCTGTGGCAATTATGTACCCTGGAAAATCCCAATTAGTATATCACAGCCAGGTGTTAAGGGTGTGATTAGATAGTGGCTAAGAGGTGTTATAGGAACGCCCAGAGTAAGGTGTTAAAACAGCATTGTACATGGCAGACAGTTGGTGTCGAACCCAATGTGAAAATAAAGAAACCAAGCCTAAATAGAGGTGGGGGGGTTCGACACCAACTGTCTGCCATGTACAATGCTGTTTAACACCTTACTCTGGGCGTTCCTATAACACCTCTTAGCCACTATCCAACACACCCTTAACACCTGGCTGTGATATGCTAATTGGGATTTTCCAGGGTACATAATTGCCACAGATTCTTGTACAAGTCATTCTGAATTGAGAAAGCCAGTCGGATGACTAGCGAAACGTCTTCAAGAACTACATTTCAAGTCCAGTTGATCTAATTGAATACTACAGATATACCATGACCTGGATGAATGAGAACCTTCACAAGCTTAAAAGGTACTTGTACAATAAAATACTCCAATAAAGACTTACCTTTTTAACCTACCTGGAGTTCAGGACTGTGGTTTGCACGCTCCTTCTGTGTTTCCTCGGTGAAACCTTACAAGGTAGTGCATAGTGCAGAGCTGCAGGTAGAGAACTTGATCTTAACGCTGCTCTGAGCAATGCATTTCTCTGCAGTGTACATATTTAAAGATGACTGTTGGAGGCAGGGTTAAAAGATCATCAAAACCTGTAGGGACGCCTAATAAAAACACATGTAGCATAGCTGAGTTAGAATTAATGTTGCTTAATTGCACACAGATGATCCCATGTTGAAGGGTAGGAAGAGTATGTTTTTGCCTATGCAAAGTTTTCCACACACGGCCCTGCTGCTGCATATATTATAAAGAACATGTATGCATACCTTCCAACATTACCCCTTTCATTTGTAAATTTATATAAGCAACATTCAGAAGAGCTGCAAGTGGCATGTCCTCCAACATTCCCCTTTAATAGGGGGGTAGTGAAAGTGAACATGGTATTAGCACAGCTTTTGTGCAATGCATCTCTAATGTGTGCTATCTTGAATACATATTCTATAAAACTGATGCAGCAGGTGGGCTGTCTGTGGGAATTTTTTTTCCCACAACCTTCTACTTTAAGAGAGTATTATTGCTTCAGCTGACAGGGATAGCTGCGGACAAACCAGCGTATCATAAAGCTCTCTGCACCTCCCAGCATGTTCTGTAATTTAAATGTTTTTTATGTAAAGGGCATGTCCACCCCTTTTACAAAAATTTTGTATTTGACAGAACATCCCCCAAATTCTAGGTGCCCTTTACATGCACGAGCAGCAGCAGTGAAGACTCATTCGGTAATGGGTGTCAGCCATTGACCGTGATGTCAATGTTATCAGGAAGTAGAAGGGAGTCACATCGCTGGATCGGTTGTTTGTAAGGATCCGTATACAGCCTTCACTGTAAAGGGGAAGTTAAACGGAACCTTGTTCTGTCACATACTAAATATTTGTAAAAGGGGTGGACGTTCCCTTTAATATATTCATGCATCACAGGGGTTAAGAGGTGAGGGGTTGAGATCACATGCAGAAAATAAGCTGCTGGCAGCCTCAGTTTTATGGAACAAGCAGAACCTAAAGTGAGCTTTTAGAGTAAAAGGAAGGGAACTTGAGTGGAGTCTTCCATGCTGAGAAGGTTGTTGAGGCAAATACTTTCTCACTCAATCTATATTTTCCAGGGATTTCATTCTCCTTTAATATAACTTAAATTTTTGATCCCTAAAGTAAAACTTATTCCACCTAAGGCTTGGTAAACACATGCAAAAAATGACAGAATCTACAAGACTCATTTTGTAATGATCATGCTACTCACAGTCCTGAACGTTCTCCCTATGTAAAGCAGATTGTAACGCAGGACTGCGGATTTCTCCCAGCCACAGCTGACTCGCTATACTTTAAGTAAAGTGAGACAACTGTGTCCGAGGGAAATTTTCAAGCATATCCAAATGGTGCAGAGGCCGACGGTAAACGTTTGTCAGGCCTCGGGAGGATTTGGAAATTCGCTACACACAGGGACGAAAGGGACGAGAAAGGGACGATACTGTTGGATCTGACGGTATCGTCCCTTTCTCATTACTGTGTTTACCCACCTTAACTCTGGAGACTGAAAATGAAATCTCAAGCCTTATCAGAGCTTCTTGACATTCTATTACACCCCTTTTTCTTCTTTTGCTCTTTCTGTATTTCTTTAGTTTAGAGATAAAATGTACAGTATCTAACAAAGCTGAGCTGAAGAACCAAAGCTGAGTGTCTAGTTAACTTCTCACTTCCAATGAAGTGTAGGAACACTACTGAAAATGATTTTTTTCCTACAGGGTATATTTTTCCATTCAGGTTATTACAAGTTATGTTGGAACCCATTAAATACATAATAATTATGTTTGCAGCACAGTAGCTTAACATGAAAAGCTTGCTTGTTATGTGTAGCACAATAAATTAACATTCTCAAATCATATTTTTAAACTTTCATAAGAACATTTAATGTTTTTTCTTTCTCTTTTTTTTTTTTTTACTGTTCGCTAATATTTCTAGATAATCGTTTATTTTTCAGAGCATCCCGGATTGTTTATCCAGTGTCTAACTGTAAGACTTGAAAATGTTAGTATTTTACTTTTGTTTGCTTAATCTGTACTTATTTTTTTTTCACAGAAGTCTTTTCTGATGGGCCAGCAGGTGGTGAAGTGAATTGAATTGTGTCTCCAGGAATATCCAACACTGTTTAAATGTTTCTATTATGCTGTAGAACTGAAGGTACATATGTAGTTAGTGCATGTGGAGAAGCATAATGCCTACAAAGAAATGTTGGAAGTGCAGTTCCTCTTTGCTATGTAGTCTTAACACTATCCTGATTTTTCCCCTCTCTGTTCCAGGGATCTCCATTCCATGGTTTCCCTGCTGTTGCTTAAGTAAGAATCTCAGCAACTTTCAAAAATCAAGTGTTGCTGAGAGTTGCACTCGGCAAAAGCCAGAGAACCAGTGGCTCTAGTTCTTTGAATTCTTCTTTTCTTTAGACTCTTAATTGAGCCTTCTAAACCCAATTAAAACTATGAAAGATGTCTGTAAAGGACATTGTAGCTAAATTATATGATATCCCACCTTAAAAGTGGTTGAACATTTTTCTTAGGATCTGTATTTTTGCAACAGCATTTGTTATTTATGACCAGGTTATTATTACCGACCGTGATGTAAAATACTTATACCGAATGGTATTTAACTCCTGAGCAATATCATCCCATTGACTGGCGCAGTTGTAAATTTCCAATAGCAATTGGTATTTTAGAGGTGCATCGTCGTTTTAACAACCGTGCTATAAAGTGACAGTTAAAGTATGGAAAACCCAGATATCGATCCTTTATAATAATGCTAATGAGGTCAAATAATTAAGACAGATTTGTTATAGTTTCCTACCGTCTACACAATGGACTGCAAAGGCCACTGTGGCTATTAATTTCTTCAAGAAGACAGTAGTGGGCTTTCTATCCTAGTGATTTGAATGCTTTGATCCTTCTACTAGCAGGTTTTTTGAATAAAAGACTTATTAACCCATTAATACAACAGAAATGAACAGTAAACAGTGCAGACATAAAACATATTCCATAAAACACTTCCAGGGCAATGTACCAAGAGGCGCACCACTTCTGTTCTGGAGTTTAAGTTACACTAACCAATGTTATATCTGTTAGTGTGACTTAAACTGCTTCCTTGTGTCGGCTAATGCGGAAGTTAACGGTGCAGCAGCTGCAAGCGATTATTATATGCCGAAAACGGCATTCTATAGTGACACTTCTAACGCCAGCTAATAGCTAAGTGCCAAAATAGATACGGCACTTAGTGATGCACTGAGAGACACTATAGCATTGTCGGTGTGTTTGCACCAGGTTGCCACTCTCGGTGCACCAGGCTGTTAATATGGTCCTTTCACTTTGGTTGTGATGTATTCAAATAATGTTCTCTGAAGTTTATTCAATTAAAGGGTCTCTAAACAAGTGAAATTTATTAAAAAAGGCACACTTTGTGCACTGTGTGCTGTGACATCACCAGCACTTGGAGTCTACCTCCAAGTTTAAAGGGTATGTCCACCCCTAATAAAACCTTTTTGTATGTTACTCAGAGTCCCCTCAAAAAATAGGTTACGCTTTGCTTAAAACAACATATTATGCTTACTTACTCCATAATCCACAGCCGCGGCTCTCTGCCACTTTCTGGTAAGGCATTAAGTCACAGCTATGACAGTGACATCATGGCCAATAGCTGACTGCCATTACTGTATGAGCCTCCACTGATGCTGCTCGTGAATGGAAAAGGCATGTAGCAGCAGCAGTGGAGAGGGAGCTGCTGCGGTGGATCCTGGAGCTTGGAAGTATAATAACTCGTTCTGGTAACATTATTAAAAACTTAACCTATGTTTTGAGAGGCCCTGAGTAACATACTAGAAGTTTTTATTAGTGGACACTCTTTATGGTTGGAGCATGCCCACTGCTGGGGCAGAGCATCAGCAGCTGCATCGATTATGATGGAGCTCAATGCTAGAAATAAAGGGAACTATATTGATTACATAAAGCTGGTTATTTTACTTTAATTAAATAGGACGATGATTTGGGACTGCTCCATTGTTAGCTATAACATACAGGAGAACAAGTTTTATAGCTGGAGCTTATTCATCACTGCAGAAAACCTGAACAGCGTAAAAACCCTACCAAGATCATTTGTTACTAATACTCTTGCCAAAAACATGTTTGCCTTCATGTACAATGAACAATACTCCCTGGGAAAGTTCAAAAGCTTTCCCCCCCAGGTCTGTCCATTCTTTTACACAGTTGTATAACTTTACTGCCCAAAAGCCCATTTGAGGTTTAGAATGGCCTATTTAAAAAATAATACCTGGGGCAGGATGGTAGGATTGATTATTCTTACCTCCCAATATCATTTTGTTGAGGAGATACAGCACAAAGAAAACAGCTTCTTGCACTTTTGGTTTTACATCTGCCATCATGCTAAACAATATTAGGAGGTAGGAATAATCAATCCTACCTACCTAACCCAGGTACTTTTCACTTTAAAAATGTGATTTGTACAGTGTAGTCTAATGAAGAAATTAGTACTGTAAATTAATGTTATAATTATGTTATTAGCAAACCTAATAAGGCAATTGCCCCTTTTTATATTGTAAAACCAGTAAAATGCCAAAAAAGTAATCAACAAAGGGTATACTCATTAACTGTAACAGCCTTTTTGTGTGTGTTTTTATGATATATTGCATATATTTAACGTTATTTACCTAGTGCCACTTAAGGACATAGTGCTGTACAAGGTAATAAAATAAATAAATACATAAAAATGTAAATGGAGATGATATAAGTGCTTTAATCCATAGTTACATAGTAATGGGGGTTAATTAAAGACATAGGTCCATCTAGTCCAAACTTAGTATAAAAATGGTTCATTACAGTATGTTGCCAATAATACAAAAATTTTAAAGACAATTTTACAAGAAATTACATCATTTCTAACATGTGTGAGGTTTCAGGTATTGGAGACACAATATTAACAGATCAGTAGCATCACTAAAGGTTTACTGCACATTCAAATTCCGTCACTTGTCTAATGGGCGCATTTACTGTAATGAGAATTCCTTTTTATCAAAATAAGCATTTTTTTTATCTCTAGAGGCTTCCAGGTGGTTGGTGGTTAGCCTGTAGGACACAATTTTCCCAGCAAACAGGTAATAAATTATGTAGAACTATTGGTTTTATTATCTGTAATAAGGTATGTTCATATATCACTGATGCTTCTCTTTCACACTTAATGGATAAACCTTTTTATAACACAGAAAAATACTATCGATGACCTAGGTTGATATAACTGTAGAAATAATACATTTGCTTTTGCATGCCCTTTAAAGTATAATTACCAAAGGCTTCACACAGCTATAATAAGAGCAATGTTACTGGATGACTCCATTCTTAAAATAACCACTTTTCCCTTTTCTACTTGACTGCACCCCAGGAGAAATGGAAATTGAAGAGAATCCTATCAATTTCTAACTTATTGATTAATTGATCCAGTTTGCTGTTTTATAGTCTGTTACAGTGGAGGTGAAAAAACAAAAGAAAACAATAGTCAGATGCTGTATATGAAAGTATATTGGTAACATACCTTGCAGCATATAGCTGCAATATTTTTTAAGCATACAATATGCACATGGAATAGTATAGAAAAATGTCAAATATGATACAGTTATTACTTTTCAAACTAGCTTACATGGTATTGTGACTTCCCAGTTGGCAAATGGTCACAACTGTTTTGTTTCAACGGAAAACAGTCAGACCTCTTTATTTCCATCATTTTGGTTCAGCCTTAGTTTTTATCTGCTTTACAACTTTGCATTTCTGAGGAGAGGTAGGATGGGCAAGCACTGTGACTTGTGAAAGAACAGTGAGAAAGTGAAAGACTTCACTACTCTCAAGATTCCACATTCGACATTCGATAATTATCCCAGGAATTCACGAATTTCCAAAAATTCGATATTACTAGAATCTGCCTCTGAATCTGTCTGTGTTCATTATTATACAGGAATCATGCCCAGCATGAAGTGGTATAGATTCCTTGGGGTTAAAACAAAATATGTCTTTAAAGGGAAAGTTCAGTGGAAAATACCATCTTTTTTAAATTCTTAGTTTATATTATGCATAGCTAATTATTCTAAATATTCTCATCCATTTTTAAAAAAAACAGTTGAATTTATACCCCTTGCTATTTCCTGCTGTTAAAATTATTTAGTTGACATTTCAGGTTCTGTAATGGTCCTTCTTCTTCCCAGAATACACACTAATGTGGAATGTTACACAGACAAAATGCTGAATGGGCAGGTTAAGGTCATTAGAATGGAGAATTACTGCTCTTTTTTCTTAATAGTATATGTATTTGCACTGAACTTCCCCTTTAATCTTTATTTTTGTAATTTGCATCATATAGGGCAAAAGGGTAATGCAGCAGAAACATTGAGTTAGAGTAGGTTCACAAGGCAAGCATGGCCCCCCCTCTGGACATACCCATGTATCATGCAAATGGGAAGAAGGGTAACACATCCACATCACAAGGCACCTGTTGAGCCAAACCACGACGCACACCCAAGATGAATGGGCATTTCGGTCGATAATCTCGCATATGTATGCGTTCAGTCGAGGGTCGTTTGTTCATCAGAAACAAAGTGTTACTATTGTCCGAAACAGGCATTCGTCGCTGGTGTGCATCATGGTCGGGGGTCTGTGTCAAAATTGTACATGTGTACGAAGCCCAAAGTCCCCGAGTATACCTTCAGCGCCTATACCCCAATCTACAGCTGCTGTCTTCACCTATAGACAAGCCCCCAACCATCAGGAGATTGCACCCCACTGTACACGGTTACCCCCAGGTCTTAGAGTGCAAGGTATAGACGCTGAGGACGGGTATACTCTGGAAAACCGGACACCAATGGAGCTGAACAGGAACTGGAAGACAAGAAAGGACAATATAGTAAGGAAAACAATGAATGATGAGAAGAGCAATGATAAGAAAAGATAACGAACAAGACTGGCTACTGGAACTAGATAAGGCTACTAGAACAATAGCTGGGACCACTAGCTTGGCTAACCAAAACTATAACAGGCAAAGGCCAATAGTCTGGGCAGGGTTTAAATAATTCAGAGGGACCAATAGGGAGTGGAGGACAAGAGTGTGATGCAGGGATAGGTACATTTATACTAATTAGCTCTCCTCCATCAAATGAGGGACCTGGAAGAACGGAGGAGGTAAGGAGCAGTGCCTGTGCGCCTCCGCACACCACCAGAAGAAGAGTGGGTGGGTGCGCGAGCAAATGCGGACGTGCTCGCGCACGAAGATGGACGCAGCCAAGTGATGTCACCCTCGACAGAGATGCTGAGGACTGCTGAGACCGGACAGACCCACCATGGGATCGGAAGGCAGCTAATGATTCTGCTTTGAAGCAAGGGAAGTCCAGTGCAAATATATATACTACTACTTGTCAACAAAAAGGAATAGCAAGGGGTATAAAATCAACTGATTTTTTAAAAATGAATGAGAATATTTAGAATAAATAAGTATGCATAATATAAAATATAAGGCTTATTCAATAAAAGTTCATCAGGGAGATTCAATAAAACCTCTTATCGTTAAAAATGGTGCTAATTTTGCCCCAACCAATCAGATGTTAGCTTTCTAATGTTAAATAATATCTGATTGGTTGGGGCAAAATTAGCACTATTTTTAATGATAAGCAGAGAGATTCAATAAATTTCTTATCATTTAAAATGGGGCAAATTTTTTTTAACCCCTTTTTTTGAGGTATGCAACAAGGAACTGTTGCTGCTCCATGCTAGCCATGATTCCTCTTGTATAATAACGAGCACCATTTTTAAAAGATTCAGAGATTCTAGAAATTTCGGAAATTCAGATTTTCGAACGTTCTCGAATTCCTGGGATATTTAACGAATGTCGAATGTGGAAGCTTGAAATTAGCTCTTGTGTGAAGAAAGTGACTTTATTTCACGTTTTGGATGTTTGTATGTTTTCCCCAGACCATTCCCCAGGTCCTAGAGCCATGTACAGTAAGTTTCCATTGCTATTCCAAAAGTTCAGAAAGTTCAATACCAGAAAAGTTTGGGTTCGTTTGAACCATTAAAGTTTGATACATTGTATAGGAATGCTAGCACACAGTTTTGAGGGAACTTGACAGATATATGTAGGCTGCCTCCTCCTTGATGTTGAGATGGACCACTTTAAAGGGTATCTCCACTGAGGAAAAAGCATTTTTTTTTTTTGGTTTATTTTAAAGTACACCATCCCCCAACCCTCCCCCTACCTTTTTTTCCCAGAATTCCTTTTCATTTGATTGAAGCAGCATGGGAAAGTTGTGCAGGTTCCTGGGGGTGTGTCTTCCCCTGTGCTGGGAGTGCTGTCACTCAATGTGCATCATCATGGTAGCAGACACACCCACTTGGCTGCAGTAAGAAATCCTTTCCTCCCTGACTCTCTAAGTTCATTTTTCCAGCTGATTATGCAGAGAGAGACAGGGGAGGAAAAGTTAAACCCTCTTCCCACACTACTCTAACAAATACAGGGGAACTTGTGTTGTTTTTAATAAAGATTTGTTTGTGTCTAACTCTAAGATTGATTTCATAGGGGATGCTGGGAATATGAGGCAATCTGGTATGGGAGGGAGTGGGAGAGATAAAAAGGAAGTACCTGATTACTCCTCCACTAATTAGTGAGGTCAGCAAGCTGCTGTGATGGTCATGTGATTATTCCTCCATTTAGCAGTGAACTCAGTAGCTTGGAGAGGGTGTGTGTGTGTGTGTGTGTGTGTGTGTGTGTGTGTGTGTGTGTGTGTGTGTGTGTGTGTGTGTGTGTGTGTGTGTGTGTGTGTGTGTGTGTGTGTGTGTGTGTGTGTGTGTGTGTGTGTGTGGTATGTGTGTGTGTGTGGTATGTGTGTGTGTGTGGTGTGTGTGTGTGTGTGTGTGTGTGTGTGTGTGTGTGTGTGTTCGACCAGACAGCAGTCCCGACGGATCCTCTCACATTCTGCGCATGCACTACAGGAAAACACGCGTCGGACATTTTACATGCAGGCAGTCAATGCAAGTGGGCGGACCTGCACCATCCACAGCGTTCTGGGACAAACTCATTGGATTTCTTCTAAACTACTGCTCAAAGACACAGGATACTGCAGGTACATATCCACCTTACACATATCTATCCTTACAACCCAGGTGACTTTTAGCAGTGGAGATACCCTTTAAGCATGCTTTGTTTTCTTTACACTGTACGACATAGTTCTTATTGACATTAGCTGTATATTTATATATGTACATTTTCAAATCAGTCAGAACACTTGTTGCCATTTCTCTTTACCCCATTTCTTGTGTCTTTGTGCAATAGTCACTTTCCCTCTTTCACACAAAAAACATTGCCTCTGCTATGATTAACTCACTTTAATACATTAGGCGTGCATTGTAATATTTGCTAAGTCTTTGCCAAGATTTAGATAGGTGTTCCAATCTTTTATTGCACTGTGGAGCTGTGATTTGCAGAGATGCCACCTGGCACGCTTGTAACGCATCATTTCGTTTTTGGACAGCACTACAGGAATGTTTGCCACAGGTGTTCCTTCAAAGTGCACATCAAAGTAACCGTTGTCATCAGTAAGATGCTTTTAACATCAGAATAAAACCATAAAAAGCTATCTGCATTGGGACATGAGATTATTGATGTCACTGTGAAGCACAAGCTTTTCATGCTGATCATCTACACATACAAGTCCCATTTTATTTGCTTTTACTAATCATCTTCCAAAGCCAGTCAGTCTTGTTGCTGGATATAACATGCTACTAAAATGTCTTGGGCACAGGACCTGCAAGCAAAGGTAGATCAGACTTATCTGGGAGTAGATGAATGACTCAATTTAAGAAGACAAGGTAGAACTTTTCATTGCAACCTGTTGTTTTAACCAATGTGTTCAAACCAATGGCCTTATTTAAAAACCTGGGGTATTACCCAAGAAGTATGGCCCTGGCTGTACATTTACGACCGCATGGCTGTACAATACCATGCGGTAATAAACCACTGCAATGGTATTGTGTAGGCAATCGTACAATTACAATCACGATTGTTAATGTATGATTGAGATCACAATTGTATAAAAATGATTTTGTGCTCTAAAGCAATGGGACAAATGTTTTCATGTTATGGCAGACTTGACAATACAAATTTCTTTGTTGGCGCTCAACTGTTCTAAACACTAAACTGAAAGTTACTGAAAGTCCCATGGGGTGGTACAATACAATAATTGATTTCTGTCCTAAACCTATACTATTCATTTTGCGGCATGTAATAAGACTATAGGCCAAACCTTTTAGAACAGTGACCCTGATTTTTCCACAAATCTGTGCAATGCATTTCTCATTAGTGTACCTAAAGGGAAATATTGCTTCACTACACATTTATAAGTTTAAAAAAGAAGAACTTGGGAATGGAGAATTAAAATGATCTGCAAAATCTAGCAGAACAATTAGACACTTGGAAATGTAGCTGCGGGTGTAGCTATCCTACTAGTTACTAGTATCTACAGCAGAGTTATCAGTATGCGTTTTAATGAATTTTAAACAGATTCAGTATTAAGGGAGATATAATTTGATAATTCAAAGGAAATCATTTATGGAAGTATTGTGTTTTTGAAAATAAACAAGAATATTTCTCTATTGGGGGAAAGGAAATGTTCACTCGATCAGCATTTTTAATGAGTATTACACATATTTAATATGCTAATTGTTGATTAAAAAAAAATGTTTCTATCCTTATAGCAAAATAAAAAGTATATTATTGGATAAATAGGACACACCTGCATATCATTGTTTGGTTTGCCAGATGGTGCATACACTAATGATCTGTAAAGCATATGGCAATCTGTGACCATTAAAGGTAGGGAAGTGAAGAATACATTAGTGAAAGATTCCAACACTTGCAAATGTGACCAATTTTCACAGAAGGATGACTGTATGCATGAAACATAAAAAAAAGTGAGACCAGTAGGAGAAAAATGTATCCTGCAGTACTTGCACTATTATTATTATTAATGTTCATAAAGAGTATATGGGGTCAAGGCCTGCAGTATTTAAAGTCTTTCTACACTGGATGGGGGGATTAAATTGCCCATTACTGGAAACTATACTTCTTCCCAACTATCCCTTTACCATTTTCTTTGTTGATCTGATGCTTTTTTTTTTAGATATCCAACATTTTATATTTCAGATGTCAATCAATGGCCTTATTATCATAACATCTTGTGCTTCTACTGTGCAGTTTTGCTGCAGCTGGATTTGTGAAAGTTGGTATGTGTGAATTGCATTTAGAAAAATTCCCCTCCCAGTGCAGTATCACTTTAATTTCTAAGCTTGCCCTCAGAGGTAGTAAAATAGTAGGGGTGGGGTACTGGGTCTGCAGTCAACAAGTACTGGATTGAAGCAACACACATCTTAAACAAACAAAGAACAAACACCAAAAATGTTAATAATAGATTCGGTCACTTTTAATAATTATTTATGGGCTTAGCAAAACCCAGAAATAGTTTAAACCAATATAGAATTTTTGTCTGACGTACATTTATACTTTTTGATCATTTTGATCAATTTTAGTCCCAGAATGCCAAGGGGCTTTAATATTGTATGCAGCCAATGGCATTGGGAAGGCCATCAGATCTTTTTGCCGTAGTCATTAATAAACTGTTCTTGATTATAAGTAGATGTTGCTACATTGTCCTATTGAAATGTTCCATTCAAATTAAAGGGCATTTCAACTAAGCCTTATTGCCCCCCAAAACCTAAGGTGCGTTTTAACCTTACTTTAATCTGACCCTCCTTCGCTGAGATATACTTACTTTTACCTCAGCACATCCTTCCCCTTCAGCTTTCAGTTTCAAGACTCAAAGGGTTGAAAGGGTTAAAACTTGGATCAGTTCTGTGAACCTATAGAACAAACCTCAGCAGTTTCATGAATCCTTAATGGTGACATAATGTAATGAGTAGTGATGGACACAAACCCTCGTATGCATGGATCGGTTTCGCTAACCCTAGAATGTATCGTTCGCTAACCCTCGAAAGTATCGTTAGTTTTCGATAATCCTCGAAAGTATCGTTCAATTTCGGTAACCCTTGAATTTCTGGTTCTATTTTCAGTAACCCTGTAAAGTATCGTTCGGTAACCCTCGAATTGGCCGTAACCCTTAAATGTAGCTCGCGCAAAACCCGACAATGCCCCGCTCATGTTTAAGAAGTGTTTAAAAAAGTTTTGGTGATAGTGACATGTTCCCCAGACCATTTCCCAGGTGCCACAGCCATTTACATTAAGTTCCCATTGTTAGTTTAGCTGTAAATCATCCGAACTTTTCGAACCATTGACTTTAATGGGTCTGAATTCGAACTTTCGAACTTTTACTGAAGTTCAAAAGTTTGAAAATGGACCGAACTTTATGAAGTTCGACCATCTCTAGTAATGAGTAGCCTAATAAGGATGTTTGAGACAGGAAAACTGAGAATTCAACTTAATAATGCAGATTTCTATCTTTTATTTAGATCAATTCCCTATAATGAATGTAAATTTGAAATGGTCCTGACAAGTTTCCTACCACGATGATTCTGTTTTATTATACAATAACAAATCTCCTTTTATGGCCCAAATGGGCAAAAGATCAATCCAAATGAAATTCTTGAAGTTTAGAACTGAACATTTTCTACCACTACCAGGTACTGTATTGGCTGCTCTGGATTTAGAAGACAGGACTATCTTGTCTTTTTCGTGTTGCTTGGGGGACATGAATTAAATCACATGTTGCATAAATTGGGGATTGCTACTGTATAAAAAATAAATATTAAGTTAAATGGCATTTTGTTGCAATCAGTACTGTGCAGTCACTATATCTACCATGCATCCAAACGATGCTTCCAGTATTTAACTACTCTACCATCTCCACTGTCACAATAATGTGCAAACCGTAAAGGTGCACTATGCAGTGACATTACCCTTTTGTGTGTTGGGAGTCACTAAGAGTTCCATCTATCACATCATAACATTCATGAGACATAACACCTCTGAATCTTTTACCTTTTCTTCATAAAACTAATTAATTTTCAAATTACAACCTGACACAAACACGGCACAAAGAGGAACAGTACTTAGCTAGATTGATGTTAAACAGTGCGTAATTAAATGAACTGCTTTATGTTAATTTAACAGGAAAACACTTTTTGGAGCTGAACATTTATTCCTCTTGTAGAGTTTGAGTTAAATTCTTTCATGACCAAAAAGTCAGAAACCTGCTAAATTAGGCATTGGAATCAGGCCACTAAAACTAATGGTTACATTAGATAAATTAGATAAACATTCCAAGCTATCAAGGAATTTAAAAAATATATTGACTATATCTGCATTAACAATCAGAACATGATATATATATATATATATATATGTAAAATATAATATATAACAAGTACCACTATACGTGAAAGAATGGCTAACCACAGGATGGCCATTAGAACCATGGGAGCCAATAGAAAAACTGAGAACAACACTGATCGGTATGGAGAACAGTCTGTGGCTAAACATTTTTTCACTAATGGGATGGCTATAGATCATATCCCACAGTGCAAAGGAATGGACCGCGATAATATGTTACTAAGACGCGAGGTCCTATGGATAAGAAAACTTGACACATTGGTACCTAGGGGTATAAACGAAATCTGCTCCTTATCTTGTTTAAGATATATGCGCCCACTGATATGATATTTGATGAAGGTTATGGGTTAGTTTGACTGTAAATTAGAAATATTATGGAATAGCTATTGGAGTAATGTATATTCTGTCAATTATACAAGATGTGTTAGGAATAATACCAATGATGCTTACGTTTTTAATATATGTTTAATGAATATTTTAATGTATGTTAAACCTGCAGATTGCAAGATGTGTACATCATTATCCTACGACGGCCCTATTGGAATATCCGATATAGAGTCCAATTTATAACTGCTCTGATATATCGGCTACTTTTAGGGGTCTCAAAATATGGCAACTGTTGAGAAACCATGGGGAATTGACCATTATGGTAACAGTAAATACTGATGTGGGATGGTTGGCGTTAAAACTTTAGTCCATATGGGAACCTGAAGGGGAGGAGCTTGTAGCTCCCTCTGTTTACACGGTACAGCTGATCGGCACATTGAGGTCGGTTAGAGCTTTTTTGGAATGACTAATGTTGAGTCTAATTGGCACCCACGCTACTATGTCGGCTGCTTCGTGAGTCCCAGCAAGATGTCTCCCCAGTAAAACATTAAGAGAGTGAGCAGCTGATGAATAGCAGTGTGGTATTGACCATTCTGGCAGCTGTAAGCACTGACACGGGAGGTTAGGAGTTAAAGATCCTGTCCGTATGTGAGGCAACAAGTGGGGGGGTTGGAGCTCCCTCTGTGCACTTGGTGCAGCTGATTAGCCCAGTGAAATCGGCTAGAGCAGAGTGAGATGAGAACGGCATTTGGATACGCCCCCTACACGTGGTAGGAGGGGACGGAAACGCCGAATATGCTGGGTAGAGTCCTGCTTATGGCCAAATGGATCTATATGGGACTTGATGGATAGAAGGACATATGTATGTATAAGGTTACATCTGACATCTTTGGATACAGTGTTTACACAGAGTTGCAACTGCAGGGGTTGGTGATTTTATCTGAGTGATATAGTATAGTATAGTATTTGAGGTTGAATAAAGACATACGTCCATCCAGTCCAACCCATCTAGCAATATCCTCATTTCCTGCCTAACTGATGATCCAGAGGAAGGCAAAAACCCCACCAAATTTATGAAGGGGGAAAAAATTCCTTCCTGACTCCAAGTGGCAATCGGAAATTTCCCTGGATCAACTCTACTTTATGTATCAATACCAGTAACTTGTAACATTCCTTGTTTGCAGAAACTCATCCAGCTTTTTTTTGAAAATGACCAATGAACCTGCCATAACAACGTCCACTGGAAGACAGTACCATAGCTTTACCGTTCTCACAGTGAAAAACCCTTTCCAAGCTTGAAGCCTAAACCTTTTTTCTTCAAAAAAAAAGGGATGTCCTCGTGTCCTTTGACATGTTCTTTGGTGACAATGCCCCAGAAAGTTTATTGTATGGCCCGTTAATGTATTTATACACAGTAATCATACCCCACGCAAGCGCTTTTCCTCCAGTGTACATAATTGTAACTTTTCCAGTCTCTCTTCATATTCAAGCTCCCCCAATCCCCTTATTAATTTAGTTGCCCTTCTCTGAACCCTTCCATTTCAAAGATGTCCTTTTTGTAACAGGATTCCAAAATTGCACTGCATATTCCAAATGAGGCCTTACCAATGCTTTAAAGAGGGAGAATTACATTTTCCTCCCTTGAATCCATACCTCGCTTTATACAAGACAATACCATGCTGGCTCTGGCTGTTGCCGCCTGGCACTGCTTGCTACCTTTAAGTTTGTATCCACCAAAACTCCAAGATCCCTTTCCAACAGGGATTCACTTAACACAGAGCCATTTATAGTATAAGTAGCACAAGGATTTTTTAAGTCCAATGCATCACCTTACATTTCAACATTGAATTTCATCTGCCACTTAGCACGCCACTGTGATAATCTATCTAGATCCCCTTGCAACGATTGCACATCCTCTGAAGTTTTTTGGTCGACAAAGTTTTGTGTCGTCGGCAAACACAGAAACCTTGCTGACAATACCCCTTCCAAACATCAATAATATAGATTAAATAGAAGCGGCCCCAACACAGAACCCTGTGGACCCCACTTAGCACTTAGTCCATAATATGAAGCCCCATTAACAACTACTCTCTGCATCCTATTCCTTAACCATTTTTCTATCCTGTAAAATGTGACTCCCCAGACCAACAGACCTTAGCTTTTCATAGTCGCCTATGGGGGACTGTATCAAAAGCCTTTGCAAAATCCAAGTAAACTACTCTAACTGCTATCCAGAGTCTAAATTTCTACTTACTTCCTCATAAAAGCCAAGCAAGTTAGTTTGACAAGATCTATTCCTCCTAAATCCATGCTGGTTACTACTATGTAACCATGCTGGTTACTACATATGTTATGATGTATTGTACACAACACTTGGTAGCACAAATTTTTATATATGATATTTATTGACACGTCTATCGTTTTATGATCACTGAGATATTTATTATGTCTAAGAATATTTGTGGTTTTTATGGGGTTTTTATATATATTTGCACTGTGATAGTATATCTTTACCTGTGATGATCTACTGATTGGTTTAGACACCTGGGGGAGGAGTTATGGGTTTTATCAAGGGTGATTGGGAACTGTAGTTTCAGACCTTCTGATGACGGCCCTGTGGGCGGAAACGCGTTAAGGCACAATAAAAGTTCTTTGGATTACTTATTGATGGAAGTCCCTTTGAGTGCTCTTTATTGGAATTTATGATATATATATATATATATATATATATATATATATATATATAATATATACAATCAGCAATCCACAGGTCTTCAGGTCTTGACTTAATACTTTATTGAGCTGAATTGCTGATAGTATACGTATGTGGATTAACGAAGCAGGCATTTCTACAAGCACCAGGCGAAAGCAGATTAAAAGGTGTGCGGTGGACTTTTCTGGTTTTGTATATATTTATACATATAAATAAAATAAATACAGAGCACTCCAAGGACTTGCAAATAGGTTCACCTGTTTGCAGTATCCTTGGAGTGCTCTGATATTTATATTTATTTTATTATTGGATCCGTTGGAAGCAGCCAGGTATTTATAATTCAAGAGTGAGTGCCAGTCTTTATTTTCCTTTTTTATATATACAATCATAAAGACATACTGATAGGTTGCATGTGTCAAATAAATGTGCTTAGATTGCAAGCTCTTAGGGGCAGGGCCTGATGTGTATGTATGTACTTTTAATGCCTTGGTGCTGCTTCCATTTACATATACAAACTTTTACCAATCAAGCGCACTCCAGAGGACTTATAACCAACAGAGTCAGATATTTTATTGTTCTACGCATTTCGGCCCACAGGGCCGTCATCAGGAACAAAATATAATTTAGTAGTGAGTTAGTGAGGATCATTACAAAGATAGATCCCTGGGGGTTCTGAGACTATATGTGAGCCAGTAGTTATCAAGTGTCTGGGAAGGGTTTACGGTATAGTGACTAGGAATCTGAGGCCAAGATCTCCCACCATGACATCAGCAACATCAAGATAGGGGACTGGGAAACTCTCGGTCAGTATGTTTTATTGATTATATCCAATATGCTGTGTAATTTTAAGTATATGTTTTAATATAATACATACGGCTCCTATACTTTGAATGGGGAGGTGCAGTGGCGAGAATCCTTATCACAGTCACTCAGGTGCATCTCTGAGTGACTGTAATAAAAATTCTCGCTACTGCACCTCCCCACCTCTCCCCCTCACTCTATACTCCATACAATTGAAGCAATTTTTCTGGAACATAAAGTGTTAACCATGCTGTTTTGTATTTAAATGTAAAAGTACTGACCAGGTTACACTCCGGTCCTCTCCTCCTCCCATCCGAATCCTGTCACAGATTGAACTTCATGGAAGATAAGGAGCAGCATTGCATTCCAATGAGTCAAAAATTGACTCTGCTGGTGGCTGGAGCTACTCCTTATCTTCCTTGCAGTTCAATCTGTGACAGAATCCGGAGGGCCATTGCGGCACTCAGAAGTGCCCTTGCAGCCCTGAGAAGGGCCTTCGGGGCTTAAGGGGTCCCGTAGCTCGAACCGGGACCCCCCTCCCCAGTCCTTGTAAGGACCCTTGCGGCACTAAGAAGTGCCTTTGTTGGATACTGTATAACCATGTGATCACAAGCATTGAAAAATTGACCAATCAGAATTGGATTAGGACTTTCTGCAAACCTATATAAAGAGCTGCAAACCTACGCAGAGCTCAGAAGTCATCGCAGTAGATGGCAGAAGAAAGCAACATCGGCTCCGTTTAAGCTGGCATTGCCAGGGGGCTCACTGGCGGCCACAATGAGCTTGTCTGGCATCGGTGACTTCAGTGGTGTTGGTGTCCCTGGCTGTGAAGAACAAAGACATCGAATCAAAACGCTGGTAACATCAGCCTCCTTGAGGTCAACGGCGCCGGAGGTACCACTGGTGGGTGCAGAGGTATTTCTCGGGGTTGGTGGCCTCAGCGGAGTTGGTGTCACCAGATGGAAGAAAGAAGATGCCGTCCAAGGGCTCTTTAAAGAGCCGACGGGGGTCCCGGTTTGAGCTGCTGGACCCTCAACAAAGGCACTTCTCAGTGCCGCAAGGACCCTTACAAGGGCCGGGGAGGGGGGTACCAGTACGAGCCGCGGGACCCTCTAAGCCCCAAAGGGCCCTTCTCAGGGCCACAAGGGCACTTGTAAGTGCCGCAAGGGCCCTAACAAAGGCTGGGGAAGGGGGGTCCCGGTTAGAGCTGCGGGACCCCTTAAGCCCCAAAGGGCTCTTGTCAGTGCCCTTGCTGGAGGGTCCCTCCACCCCTCCCAGCGGGTTCCTCCCTTCCCCTCCCCGCGAGAGTGCAACCACCCGCCACAGGATGGGCTTACACCCCCGCCCGACCATGCCCAAGATTAACGCCGCAAATCAGTTACTGCCGCTTTATAAATAGAAGCGAACGGTAACTGATGCAATGTTTTTCCCTTTTATAAATTGTGTTAATAGCAATTTTAGCGAAAAAGGGTGGGAAACTCGGCCACGAAAAGTTAACGGTTGTTTATAAATATGCCCCATAATCATCATTTACAAATATTACTTCATTCCTAAAAGTGCTATTTCTGATAACAATAATATAATATTCTTAGGGGCATATTTATAAAAAAAATCGAAAATAGCGCAAAAAAATTACCGCAGCACATCGCGGCCGCGAAAATAGCACTATCGCAGTATTTATAATGGCGAGCGCCATTGCCGCGATGTGTTGCGGTAATTTTAAGTCCCTTCGCGGCGATAAAATCCCTTCCCGATGCCTCCCTTCCCCACCCCGCCCACAACCCCCCGCGGTGGCGGAGACCACCCGCCGCCGCTTCCCAGCAGCCCCTCCCAACCCCTTCCCCGCTCGCGGCAATCTTGGAACGGGAGGCTAGGAGGGGCTGCCGGGAAGGGGCCGCAGCAGGTGGTCGCGACCACCCGCCGCGCACCCCCTCCCCAGCAACCCCTCCAAGCCCCCCGGCTGCTCCCGGGGAGGGGAAGGGAGGGAGCCGCTGGGAGGGGTGGAGGCACCCTCCAGCGGGGCCCTCAGAAGGGCCTTTTGGGGCTTAAGGGGTCCCGTAGCCCGAACCGGGACCCCCCTCCCCGGCCCTATCGCGGCACTTACAAGTGCCTTTGGCGGCACTTACAAGTGCCTTTGGCGGGGTCACCCCCAGTGTGCGGCTCTTAAAAGAGCCCTTGGGCGGCGTCTTCTTTCTTCCAGTCCCGGCGACACCAGCTCCGCCGAGGCCGCCGACCCCCGAGAGGTACCCCTGCGGCCGCCAGGGGTACCCCCGGCGGGCGCCGGGCGCCGGCGAACCTCAATGAGGCCGATGTTGCCGGCGTCTTGATACGACGCGACATCTTCGGGCTGGCGACACCAACACCACTCAGGTTGCCGATGCCAGGCAGACTCACGGCGGCCGCCAGTGAGCCCGCTGGCACCGCCAGCCTCAGCGGAGCCGATGTTGCCAACCGCTTCTTTCTTCTGCCATCTACTGCGATGGCATCTGAGTTCCACAGTGGAGTGCACCTCTTTATATAGGTTTGCAGAAACCCCTAATTCATTTCTGATTGGTCAATTTTTTAATGCTTGGTTTGCATGCTTTACATTAACCAATCAGATTACTGGAAAGTTCTGAAATCTGATTGGTTAATGTAAAGCATGCAAACCAAGCATTAAAAAATGTACCCTGGGTACATAATTGCCAAAGATTCTTGTACAAGTCATTCTGAATTGAGAAAGCCAGTCGGATGACTAGCGAAACGTCTTCAAGAACTAAACTTCAAGTCCAGTTGATCTAATTGAATACAACAGATATACCATGACCTGGATGAATGAGAACCTTCACAAGCTTATTATAATTACTGTTACCCCCAATAAGTTAGCTCTTACAAAATATGCATCAGTTCATCTTTCATCCAAAAAACACTTTAAAAAATACTGTTCATTCAAACCCCATAAGATTAACGCTATCCAGTCTTTTTATCCAGTAGATTTATCTTTTTAGAACTTGTATGAGATCAATTGCAATGAACCTGAAGGAAGAAAGATTGTGTCCTGCTTGCAAAAATTGTTTAGTTACTTACTATTTTATTAGTTCTTTGGTCCCTAAAGGCAGTTCTGTGGCCATCCATTCTCAAGCGTGAGGTTGGATCGGTTTTGCCAATATAATATAACCTGCACGGGCAAGTGATCATATACATTACATGGGTGGTAGTGCATAAGATTGTATGTTCAATCTCAATGGTTTCCCCTATATGGGGATGTTTAAATACATTGCTTGCATCCCCTCTTTTTTTTGGAACCCATGTGTTTTCCCCTTTATAGCTTCCAATTGGATCAGTTTTTATCAAAATATGCCTAAGATTTTTCCCTTTTCTATAACTAATAGACAAGGAAAATGAGGTATAGTTTTACTTAAATTGTCATCTGATAATATTTTTCCAGTTGTACTTAATACACAAAATAGTCCACCCAGTTTATTTTTCAATCAATTTTTATTTCCTTTTGTTGTGCAGATGTTTTCATTTTGGCCTTAATTAATGCAAGGTACAGTGTGTGTTAAGAATAGCCTCGGGCAAGAAACTTTTCTCTCATCTCGCCCAGTTGTTGTTGCATAGTTTTTTGGTTCGAGTTGTTTCGAATGACCCTGCAAAATAGGTAAGGAGATCTTTAAAGTTTTTGGGTTGTGACTTGTGTAGTGGAGCAAAGTGTTCCTATTGGTTTCTTTCGTGAACAGAGAGAATTCTAATTTGTTTCCATGTATTTTGATAAGCAAATCAAGAAATTCAATCTGTATCATTCTATATTAAACTGCCTTGACCAACATATAAAACAAAATTAACAAAATGTATTGGAACTTATAACAAATGTGTCTAACAACATCACAGTATAGATATAAAATTAACATTATAAGATGTGTAAATATACATAAGAGCTGCCAATCATCAGGGACTGGGGTGTCCCCCTATCTTCCCAAAGTGTGTGGCCAAGACCAAAGCTACTGCAGTTCAAATATGCAACCAAGCACCACCCTGGGCAATAGATATCACTTGGGTGCTGACCAAACATACAGGGAGCCTACCGATGTAACTCCAGAATACTATGATGTTTATGGAAGAGCACAGGTAAGTGCAGAAATTAGACTTCTCAGGCCCAGTGTGTCTTTAGACCACTTAATGCAAGGCAGTAATGTTACGGAGACACATTTCAGGCTATTTATTGCCAACAGATTCAGAACTGAGAAAGTCATTTGTTTGACTAGCGAAACATCTTCAAGAACTAAACTTCCAGTCCAGTTGATCTAACTGAATACCACAGATATACCATGACCACAAACATAGCATACTGTAGCAGTAAATTTGTTTGATCTTAATTAAAGTTTTTCTTTTCTTTTATAATACCTGGGTGCGTTCTGCTTTGGTGGATTCTGTAAAAATGTTTAATTCTTCCTATGAACAGCCTTGTTCGCCAGGGTGGGGGGATGGGGGTTCGCGTTTTGAGCTGCGGGACCCCTTAAGCCCCAAAGGCCCTTGTTAGGGCCGCAAAGGCACTTATAAGTGCTGGGAAGGGGGGTCCCGGTTCGAGCTGTGGGTCCCCCTAAACCCCAAAAGGTACCTCTCTGCCCCTGCTGGCGGGTCCTGCCTTCCCCCCAGTGGGCCCCTCCCTTGCCCTCCCCACGAGTGTACGGGGCAGGGGGCTTTAAGGGGCTGCTGGGAAGGGGATGTGTGGCAGATGGTCTTTGCCACAGTTGGCGGACCAGTTTGTGTGCATGAGAAATTTGAGAAGTTGATAGTTTCTCTGATGTTGTCTGTCAGGGAGATCAGTGAAGGTAGGATAGGGCTTAGTCGGTTGGCAATTATTTTTGTAAATATTTTAAGGTCTGTATGTATAGAAGATACGCCCTCTGAATGTACCAGCAATATCAAAATAGGCAAGGGTCTCACACAATGTACTCTTAGAGGCATATTTAAGTGTCTATAATTTATGGTCAATGCAGAAAATGGCAACACAGTCAATAAACACACTGTTTGCAGTCTGAAGTATTGGTTGGCTTCCCTTCCTCTTCTTACTATGTATTAGGATTTTTCTGTATTGCTAATGACCTAATGGTTTAAAAATATGTCCATTAGATTGATATGGTAAAAACAATTATTATTTTAAATCATCTTAAGAATGTATTTTGCGCCAACATCTTCCTTTGTGCTTTACAATTACATAGTCATAAATTATGTACAAGGGTAATACGTATTATACATATATATATGTATACATAGTCATACATATTACATACAAAGGTAAGCAGCAGAGTTTAGGATTGATTAAAGTGGTTTCAGGTGGTTGTTTGGTAAAACACACAGGAGTGGGTTGCAGTAGTCAAGCAGGGATATGATTAGGGCATGAACTAGGATTTTGGTAGCATCATGTGAGAGGAAGGGACCAATGCAAGAGATGTTTTGAGTTTGATCTGACAGGAGTTGGCAAGCGTGTTGACATGTGGTTTCAAGGAAAGATATGAATCTAGCATTATTCCTAGGCAACGGACATGAGGAGATAAGGATATTGGTGTGGCTTTAATAAATGTCTAGGGATAGGGAACAGTAGTAGAGTAGTGATGGCCGAACTTCTGAAAATGCGTTCCGTTCGAGGATTCACGGATTTCCGTAAAATTCAGAAATTTGAAAATCTGTGAATTTTGCAATTAAGTCAATGGGGAAATAGTTTCACAAATTTCCAACTTGAATAAGGGATTAAATAGCATTTGTAACTTTCTTGTTCGCTCTCGAATCATTTGTTGAGGATTACCAAAAACAGCATGCGGAAACCGTAAGTAGTGCACGTGTCCGAGTTTTTTGCTGTTCTTCCCGGGAGCATGCCGGTGGTGTCAATGGTGGCCGCAATTACATCGCCTGGTGTTGGCAACATCAGCAGAGTTGGTGTCGCTGGCTGAGAAGATAGGCTTTGGATCAAGACGCTGGCATCACCGGCAACCTCCGGCTGGAAGAAAGAAGACACATCCCCAAGGGCTCTTCTAAGAGCCAATGGGGGTCCTAGTTTCAAGCTGCAGGACCCCCAACAAAGGCATTTATCAATGCCCACAAGGGCACTTCTAAGTGCTGGGGAGGGAGGGTCCCGGTTCAAGCTGCGGGACCCTTTAAGCCTGAAAAGGCACTTGTCAGTGCCACAAGGGCCTTTCCAAGGGCCACATGGGCAATTATAAGTGCCAGGGAGGGGGGTCCCAGTTCAAGCTACTGGACCCCTTAAGCTCCAAAGGGCCCTTGTAAGGTGAGTGGGTCCTGGGTTGAGCTGCGGACCCCCTGAACCTGCCACGGCCATTCAGAGGATTTTCAAAAATTTCCAAACAGAGTTGGGAAAAAGTTTGCCGGTGGTTCTAGGTTCGGATCCATGAACCACACATCCCTAATACTGAGTAGAGGTGGCTGAACTTCCAAAAATCCAGTCCGATTTTGAATTTCCAACTTCTGAAAAAGCTCGAAAATTTTAAAATTTTTCAATCGGGGCCAATTAAAGTCAATGGGGACAAAAAAATTGAAAAGTTTGGATAAAATAACAGTAACATAGCAATGATATCTTACTGTACATGGCTATGGGATTGGGAAATGGTCTGGGGAACACAAATTCAATATTTTTCGAAAATTCAAAATGTTGTCTCATAATCTTTCCCTGATATCTAAAAGAGGGGTGCTATATTATTCAAGAGGGATCATGCCCAGCAATGGGCATACCTCAACAAAAGGGGTAAAAAATAAAAATCTGTCTTTAAAGGGAAAGTTCAGTGAAAATGTTATTTTAAAATAAAAGTTTATATTATGCATACCTAGTTATTTTACATATTATTTTTGCATTTTTAAAAAATAGTTAACATTATTGAGCTGATAAAGTATTTCAGGTTCTGTAATGGTCCTTCTTTCTTTCTAGAAATGGCACCATAACCTTTCTTCCTTTGGTCAACAGTTAGGAAATGAGAAATTGCTGGATGGGTTGGACTGATAAAAACTGTATGTTTTATTCAACCTCAAATACTATACTATATATCTGTGGGCAACATGCGGTGGGAATCTACTACACATTGACCCGAAGATCGCCATATGTGGTATTGGGATAAGTCGGCTACATGGCCAACACAGGCTGATAGTATTGAAGGGTGATACAGATGGAAATATTTTGTCTTTCCCTAAAGACCGTAATGCTGAATACAGTCATTCGTTGGCATTGTGGTTTTGATGGTTTCGTCCCTACAACTGTGATACTGTTTTCATTAATTATCCATTAATGTGTATGGACACTTTGATTTCTACTGATTGGCTGTTGGAGGGGTCAAACATGCTTAGATCTCTACTGAGCAAAAGAGATGGCAGAACTTCAAAGTTCGGTTCGTTTTGAACTTCCGAGTTCGGAAACAAACTCATTAGTCAATGGGAGAAATAGTTTGAAAGTCTGGATTAAATACAAATAAAATAGCATGGTAACTTACTGTAAATGATGTGGCACCTGGGAAATGGTCTGGGGAAACACAAACATATCACAAAATGCATTTTAAAAGTTTCCTTCCCCACGATCAGGTAATTGTCGGGTTTCCGATTACTTATTAAAGTGTTATGGTAAACAAGGGTTCGAACGATAATATATAAAGGTTATCGAAAATCGAACATTACACGTCTGATTATCAAAATCAAGCATTGATTTAAGGTTATCGAAAATCGAATGATACATTCAAGGTTATCGAAAAAATCCAACATTACATTCAAGGAGGATTACCGAATTCGAATGACACATTCAAGGGTTATCAAAAATCGAAACATTACATTCGAGGGTTAACCGAATTCAATGATACATTTGAGGTTATCAGAAATCGAACATTACATTTGAGGGTTGCTGAATTTGAACGCTACATTCAAGGTAGTTGAAAATCAAACATTCCATTCGAGAGTTACTGAACGTATACATTCAGGGTTACCGAATTTGAATGCTACATTTGAGGGTTATCAAATTCGAACAATACATTTTAAGGTTACGGTACAGAATTCGAACACTCAATTAGGGGTTACTGAAATCGAGACTACATTCAGGTTACCAAAATCGAACCACTTCATTTGAGGGTTATAAACGATACATTCGAGGGTTACCGAAATTGAATGATACATTCGAGGGTTACAGAAATCAAAGTATGATTCGAGGGTTACAGAATCGAACGTTACATTCGAGGGTTGTGGATTCGATAATATTTGAAGAGAATTCGTAATTAATGAATTTTTTGATTATATCGAAAAAAAAAGTCAGAGAAAAAACGAACTAGTTTGTGCACCTTAACATTAACTAGTTTGTGTGAACTCGGGTCCATGACTACTGAATCAACCCAGGTGCTGGGCTGGACGATAAAGGTCTATATTAGGGGTTCTGCAAACAGGAAGTCAATATTTCCGAAGCATTTATTTATACACAGACAAAATGCTGAATGGGCAGGTTATGGTGATAAGCATGGGAAAATACTGCTCTTTTTTCTTAAAAGTATATGTATTTGCACTGAACTTCCTCTTTAATCTTTATTTTTGCAATTTGCATTATATTTTGCATCATATAGAGGAAAGGCAACCCAGGGGGTTGGCACTGCTAGAAAGAGCTGTCATTGGTGAATTTGGAACATATGGCTGGATTGTTTCCACAAATTAGATAAATTCCTCAAACTTTTGAATTTTAGGTATATAAAAGTCAAGATCATGGGCACTCTGGACGATTTTTATGTATTAGGTGATCAACGTTTTGGTGCTTCACAGTGTACCTTCATCAGGGTACCTGATAAAGTGCACTGTGAATTACTAAAATGTTGATCACCTTATAAACAAAAATCATTTTATGAAATGCAGAGTGCCAGGATTTTGACTTTTATATACTTGTGATATCATACCTGGAGGCCGCAGGTTGGAAAGTGTGGAAGAGTGCACTTGGACTTGCATATCCATTTGAAAATTCAAATTTCGAAAAATAGAAAATTCGAAAAATCGAGAAAAAAATCATCGAAAGTTTGAAAAGTTTAAAATCCCCAAAGTTCAAAAAGATCGAGTTTGTACCATAAAATCCGATTCGAACTTGTGTTCAAGTTCCAGTCCATCTTTAATCCTGAGGACAGAAAAATGACAAGTTTGGTCTTGTCCTTGTTCAGTTTGAGGAAGCGAGAGGACATGAAGGCAGAGATATCACTATGGCAGTTAGGGACCTGGGATGTCAGTGTAGGGAGATTGTCAGCATACCATCTAGAGTTTAGACCTTTAGATTTAGCATTAAGTAGATCAATGATATGTTTATTTTTTCTTTGAAAAATAAGCTTGTATGTAGCTGTCAAAACAGTAAAAATGTATTAAGTCTAAAAAACCTTAATGACTTTCTTGTTAATGCCAAACAGTAAAAATGTCTGTGACAATATCTATCTTGAAGCTAAAAAAAACAATAGATTTTGTTCTGCTTTATTCCCCCTACAGAGCCAAAAACTAATCATCAAATTAAACCTCAGCACCCAGGGGACATTTTATACTACTGTATATTAAAGGTTTAATAGAAATACAACATTGAACTCTGTCCTCTAACAACAATAATAATCAATTAGCAGCAACTCACCTAGTCTGATTGTTTTGCCATCATGGCAAATCCAAACTTACTGCAACAAAAAGCACACAAATGCTATTGAATGGAGAACCGAGGGTAAAGGGGCCTATTTATAAACCCATGACATTATACCACTGGTTCAAATTGGCCACACAACATTATATTACCAATATTGTAGTTTATTGCTGCATCATTGCTTTACAACCATGTCATAACATACCAGCACTGTTGATAAAATATGTAGTTGTGTGGTTATTGGGGATATTGGTATTTTGTGGTGTGTATTTTATGATAAGGTTGTAAAATACAAAAGAACAAAGTTTTTTGGAACAGAAAAAATGTAACACAATAGAATGGAAGATATGTTACACAATGAAATGGAAGATATGTTATACAGTGAAATGGAAGAGATGTTACACAATGAAATGGAAGAGATGTTACACAATGAAATGGAAGAGATGTTACACAATGAAATGGAAGAGATGTTACACAATGGAATGCAAGAGATGTTACACAATGGAATGGAGGAGACGTTACACAACAGAATGGAAGAGAGACATACAAAATAAAAGCCTAGTGCACACCCAATTCGATTTGCTTGTTTATTCCCTATATGATGCTGCTTTAAGACACCTGCCATTCTCTCTGGATAAATAAAAGCAATTAGTTCAATAACTTGGCCAAATTATTTTAAGCCCAGCCACCAATTCAAGGTTTGCTTTTTCAGCTGGGTCCTACGCTATCAGTACTTGCCTTTTATGAGCTGTGGCTAGCTTCCTTTGGACTAACTCTCCTGCTATAAGTACTTTACTCACTTGAACACATGACCTTAACCTGGGTGGAGTACACATTCCTAGATACTTGGCCAAACCCCCCTTAAAATAATTTTGCCCAGTTATTGAACTAATTGCTTTTATTTATCCAGAGAGAATGGCAGGCCTTTTAAAGCAGCATCATAGAGGGAATAAACATGTAAGCACATAGAATTGGGTGTGCACTAGGCTTCTATTTTGTATGTGTACTATATTAAATTGGTCACTAGTTGCACTTTATAATGGATGTATACTATCCCATCTTTATATATTTTTCAGGGAGATTCAATAAAAGTTCTTATCGTTTAAAATGGTGCTAAATTTGCCCCAGCCAATCAGATCTTATTTAGCATTTGAAAGATAACATCTGATTGGTAACACAATGAAATGCAAGACATGTTACATAATTGAATGGAAAAGATGTTACACAATGGAAAGTAAGAGATGTTACACAACTGAATGGAAGAGATGTTACACAAAGAATGGAAGAGATGTTACACAATGAAATGCAAGACATGTTACAAAATAGAATGGAAGAGATGTTACACAAAGGAATGGAAGATGTGTTACACAATGGAGTGGAAGAGATGTTACACAATCGAATGGAAGAGATGTTACACAATCGAATGGAAGTTGAATTGAAGAGATGTTACACAATGGAGTGGAAGAGATGTTATATGAAATAATGCACTTGCAAGATTTACATTTCCTCTGATTTTATTTAAATCTAAAATGCTACTGGCCATTACTGTCACGTTGACTGCATGGTTTGTGCTTTGTAAAATAAAAGTAAACACAAGTATGGCCATTGGACTGTTGGCATTTACAAGAAGAGAAGTTATTAAAGACAGGTCATGTTTAAAGTGCTCCTTTCTTTATCTTCTTTAATTCTTATAAAAGTTCAATTATAAGGTAATTTGTCTTAGCTTAAAACATCAAGCTACCATAGAAGACCTATTTGTATAGCGCAAGGATAAATCATCTCTTACTTATGTTTGAAATCTAATGAGGAGGCAATGCAGTTGGGAAAAGCATGAGTTACATTTGCTGTTATGCACCTGACAGCTGTTACAGAATGATTTATTTGTAGTGATGATTTTTATTGGTTATGGGATCCTTAACATCACAAACTCTGAGAATATAAACCTTTTAGCAATGTCTAAACTCCTTCTGTGCTATGAAATGGCTTCCTACTTAAAAGCCTGCAGACTTTGCCCCCTCCACCCCTCCTCTCCATCTCTCGAGACATAACCACTTGAGAAAGTAGATAGGTAGGCCCACACTTGGCTCATATAGACGATCACTGGTGAGACTGAAGATACAGTAATTGTCACTAGTTTCAGGGAAAAGAGTTTGAAATAAAATCACATTACTTGGCACATTCAAATAATGTTTAAATTGCTTTAGGATGTTTGTAAATAATCTTGTTCTTCACTTTGGTCTTATTCCATATACTTTTTGTAAAGATTGCATTCTTTGCTTTGAAAATGAAAGTGAATTTACAGTTCATGTGAGGTGCACTTGTAAATACTTCAAAAAATCAAACAGTATATTACATATGTTGATGTAGAAATTCCCAACTACTGCATTCAACTATTGTATAATTACCAGTGCATGTAATTGCAATAATCGTTCTAAATGAGCTGTTTTGATTGGTAATGTGTGAATTTAGCAGAGATGAAATTAAACATTATTGATTAAGAATTATCATTCTTTTGGATAAGGAAAAAACGATGGCAATGCTAGGGGCGTAACTACCAGGGGAGCAGAGGGAGCAACTGCAATGAGGCCCGGGAGCTAAGAGGGCCACATCTTCTATTTTTTTCCTATGACAGCTATAGCCTCCTCCCAGAAAACCTCTGTGGATGAAGCACGGAAAAGAGGCCCCATCATAGTTTTACTGGTGGGACCAGTGATCCCTTGTTACATACAACACTGGCATAAGTATATATTTAGAAATAAAAAGATATGGAACCATTAAAAGGCATATATCAATGGTCAAACACATTACTGCAGAGACTTGTGCAAGCCATACATATAGTATAGTATAGTATAGTATTTGAGGTTGAATAAAGACATACGTCCATCCAGTCCAACCCATCTAGCAATATCCTCATTTCCTGCCTAACTGTTGATCCAGAGGAAGGCAAAAAAAAACAACACCAAATTTATAAAGGGGGAAAAAATTCCTTCCTCACTCCAAGTGGCAATCGGAAATTTCCCTGGATCAACTCTACTTTATGTATCAATACCAGTAACTTGCAACATTCCTTGTTTGCAGAAACTCATCCAGCTTTTTTTTGAAACTGACCAATGAACCTGCCATTACAACGTCCACTGGAAGACAGTTCCATAGCTTTACCGTTCTCACAGTGAAAAACCCTTTCCGAGCTTGAAGCCTAAACCTTTTTTCTTCAAGTCTTAAGGGATGTCCTCGTGTCCTTTGACATGTTCTATTGGTGAACAATGCCCCAGATAGTTTATTGTATGGCCCATTAATGTATTTATACACAGTAATCATATCCCCACGCAAGCGCCTTTTCTCCAGCGTACATGTCAGTATTCACTTACCTGACACCCGTTCCGGCGGTGATCCCTCTCCTCGCTCGGGTGATTGGCTTCTGGGCACGCGTTCGCAACGTACTCGCTTTCGCTAGTGTTGTTCGCCTTTCGCGCACGAACCGGCGGTTTGCCTTTTTGTCCCTTAGCTTGCTGTCTAGCAGTTGAGGGGCAGAGGCGGTATTGGCCAATACCTCACTGCTTTTGATTGGTCTAGACCGTTTGAGCGGGAAATTCAAATTTCAATTATCCTATCCTATTTTGCCTAGTTCTTTCTTGTCGTTTCATTGGCTCTTGTCTCCTATTTAGCTTCCTGTCCTTGCCTGCCTCATTGCCCGATATAGTTTGTGGTTTCCCTTACTAGTGGTGTGATATTATTGTCCAGTTTCCTCGGTTCCTGATCTTTGCCTGTTCTCGTTCCTGATCCGCTGCTGCCTGCCCTGACTTCTGTTTGCCTTGACTACTCTTTTGCCTTATCCCTTGTACTCCGACTGGTTGTCTGACTCCTGTGTATCGACTTCTGGCTCCGTCCCTGTTTCTGCTTTTGGATTCCGATTTTGTTCCACGCTTCCTAGCTCTGAGCTAGTTGTGCACTGTTGTTAGTTGCGCTCCTGGTTTCCTTGAGTATCCCCGGCCTCAGCACAGATATTTTGCACTTTAAGTCCAGGGGGCAACCGTGTCCGGTGAGGCGCTACTAGCCTCCCGGCAAACGGGGGCTTGGCTATTGGTGAAGCAAGTGGTGTTAGATTGGGGTATCTGTGCTGAAGGGATACTTGGGGATTACCGGGGCGTCACAGTACATAATTGTAACTTTTCCAGTCTCTCTTCATATTCAAGCTCCCCCAATCCCCTTATTAATTTAGTTGCCCTTCTCTGAACCCTTTCCATTTCAAAGATGTCCTTTTTGTACACAGGATTCCAAAATTGCACTGCATATTCCAGATGAGGCCTTACCAATGCTTTGTAAAGAGGGAGAATTACATTTTCCTCCCTTGAATCCATACCTCTCTTTATACAAGATAATACCATGCTGGCTCTGGCTGTTGCCGCCTGGCACTGCTTGCTACCTTTAAGTTTGTTATCCACCAAAACTCCAAGATCCCTTTCCAACAGGGATTCACTTAACACAGAGCCATTTATAGTATAAGTAGCACAAGGATTTTTAAGTCCAAAATGCATCACCTTACATTTACATATATAGTGATATATAGCGTACATAATTAGTGATATTGTATCGTGTATTGTCCATTAACCTAATCATTTGTAGTGTTTGGCAATGAAATGGGCCTGTTTCATTTATCAGACATGACAAAAATATTGCTAGGTGTATGCCCTAGCAAAAAAAAAAAAGTTGGTAAATCACAGCAGTGCTAATAATCTTCATGGGTCAATGTTTTGTGTGTTCTTTGAGAATCAACCTTCTAAATGACAGGTTAACATTTTTGGGTTCCTGGCTTGACAATCTACTAAATCCACAGATGTACCACCAAGCAGCCTTTGTTTCAGTCATTGCTGATTAATTTGTCACCTGAAACAACGATAAAGGGAAATTTCAGGTGACAATAATTTGATGTCTGTCAGTAGCTTGCATTAATAGCCAACAACAACACTAGAAATATGGTGGAAATATTTGTGCTTCTTTGTCTGCAGAAAGGAAAACTGAAGTATTTCTCTTTTTGATTTAGCCCCTACCCCAAATCTATATGGCATTAAGAATTAATATTCACTTGCTCCTTTAAAGTTGAGATTTAAGGAACTATCATAGCAATACTCTAAAAGTCACATAAAAACCTTTACTAAAACATTTATGGTACCATGGAATGTGAACACTGGAGATGGATTTTGTAGTTGCAGTAATATCAAAATTGTGTGTGTTTTCACACCACAAGCTATGATGGAATAATCAACAATATTTATCTATTTTTACCCTAAAGAAAGGCATCTCAGCCACTGCTGTTCTGTTCTATGGAGAGAGGATAGCAACAGGGATACCCCCCTGTGGAATGCCAATATTGTTTAGTTAACTGGAAGAATAGATCACTTAACAAGTTTAAGGGGAGCCGCTACAAATGTTAGATTGTTGTCAATAGCAATCACTTATTGGCTGCCCCATCCAACAATTATCTAATGTGTGTATATAGTTTAAGTGAGACTTCTTTTAACACAAGCATATGTTTTTAATGCATGCAATCATAATCATAATAATGGAAGAGCTATTGAGGCTGTATAGGCTGCTACACAGCAGGTATGTCACTGTAGGGTCCCAGGACCAGGCACCTGATCCACCCCCCTCCCCAGAGCATGCGTGATCAGCTGTTTTTTTGTATACAGTAAAGATATGCGCAATCAGCTGTTTAAATTCTGGTACCGAACCGGCAGAACCTTTAAACAGCTGATAACAGATACTGTGGGAAGGAGAACGCAGGCCCTCTTACCTATTCTTATTTGGTCACTATTTTATGTAGAAATATGAGAAAAGTAACCATTATTAACCTATATGACCCACTGCACCATTGACATCATGTGCCCCTTCAGATACTGTAACATGCTGTATATAGTAACATTGTAATAGAGGTTTAATAAAGACATATGTCTACATAGCTCCCAACTATGCTGTTTTCTCCAGGACAGATCCAATTGGAAGGATCTCTCCCAGGCAGGGGTGTAACTACAGGGGAGCAGGGGGAGCAACTGCAGTGGGGACCTGGGAGCCAAGGGGGCCCATCTTCTTATTTTTCCTATGGCAGATATAGCCTCCTCTCAAAAAACCACTGTTGATGAAGCACAGATAGGGGCCCCATCATAGTTTTGCTGGGGGGCCCAGTGATTCCTAGTTACGCCACTGCTCCCAGGTTTCCCAGAGCTATTAACTATCAACTCTGCCTCTAGTTGATGGTGGTATGGACATGCTTGGGCATTTCTAGGCAGGGTTGGTGGTCAGAGGTGGAGCTTAAATGGGGAGGTATGAGTTTAACCTTTCTACCCTACTTATGATGCCTACATAACAGCCACAGATAATCCAGATGGCTATGGGACGAATTCCTGGATCAACAAGACCAATATGAATGGTTAACCCAGAATTCTCAGCACCCCTGGATTATAGCTTCTTGTACAGTATAGCTTACAAACATCTGATATAAAAAGTAAAAGGATTGTACACATTTAAAATGGCTTATGTTTGGAGGGGAAAAAAAAGAAACATTTTACTGCCTGGGTCAGTAAAGAAAGAATTTTGCCCTTTAACAAATTGCACACAACTCACCTACAAATAATTGGTGTAAAAACTCTAGACAGCGAGTGGTCAGCACTCAGCTGAATGTAAAGAGGTCTTGTCATATTACTGCAGGTTAATTTTTGATTTACTGGGAAACATTTGTTACCAAAACTGTTTTCACTGGGAATACAAATAATTTGTTATGCAATATTTACCCAGCAAATGGCTATCATATGTTGCACTTTAGGGAAATAAGCAAGATATTGATGCAGTAGGAAGATCAATATGTCATCTTAGGGGACACTTTAAAAAGATAGATAATACTGAAATGGATAACATCCTATACTCCTAGGATAAAAACATACATAAAGGTCAGAGCAAGCAATTACTTTCTTGAAAACCTCTCTAGCCTAGCAAGATACCATCTCCAGCAAAAAAAAAAAAAATTTTTGCACAGGTATAATTAGCACATATATCAGCTAGCTGTTTTAATTGCCAAATAATATGATTAGGTTTCATTAAAGTTGACAACCTATATGGATCGAGTTCACGCGTGACGCAAAAAAAACTTAAATCATTCACATTAGTGCAAACTGCCATCTTATTAAAAATACAATTCCCCTTTCATGCTGAATACACACGATCATGTGAGTAGTCCGCAATTAGTAAGGGAAGAGAAGCAAGGCGTGATGAAAGGACATATAATTGCATATGTTTCTAAAAGAAAAAGCAAAGTCAATGAGAGCTTTCTGGGTCTGAATGGCAAACTAACAGCATCATATCAGTGGAACAAAGAAAGACAAACGGAGCAGAACAAGTGAGTTTGGCAGAACATCAAAAAAAAAGCTCATGAGACACTAATAGATGAAAAAATAGCACTCAAGCTGCATTACCAATAGATCCATTACTTTCCGTAACAAGTTGGGCAAATTAATGGACATTCTGATACCTGTCAAGTTGGTGCTATAATCATAACTACTGGACAAAAAGAAAAGGAACGAAAAAGCCTGAGCCCATTGAGACATCAAGGTAAAAAGTTTAAAAGGTAAAGTAAAATAAGATTATTTAAAATAAAAGTAGTTTGAATGTATTCCAAATGATTTTATACAGTATATTCCAGATTTAAGTTCACCCTAAAACACATTTTTCCTGAATTAAAGACCAGAAACAGCTGATACATGTACCATTTAAGGTTCTATGTTATGCCTTATCATACATGCACACTAAAATCTTACAGTACAGAGAGCCCTGCAGTTACTGCCCCCTCTCCTAGCTTGTTGAGTTTGGTCATGCTCAGTGTGATTTACCTTGGAATAGAGAGAGGAATTTACCAATCAACTACCAACAGAGCAATAAACTTTTGCTCCTGTAACTTACCTCTGGCCCATTTTCAATGTCTTACCGGTAAGTCCTTTGCATGGTATATTGCATTCTAATCCTGTTTTACCATTTTGCATGCGTTTTATGCTGTGTACACACAAGCAGATATTCCTGCAAACAGACCTACCATAGAGAGTCTGTCAGTAGAGAATTAAAGTGCCCATGCCTCTATATTACCTGCTATCCATTAAAAAAGCAGTATCAACTGTAATTAATAGGCAGGGCTTGAGGTCTTGAGGGATCTGTCACATTGGTAATCATAGTTGCAGCAATACTGGCCTGAGTGTATTAATTTATTTTTGTTAAAATCTATGCAAAACTATCCTGCTATTTCTCCTCTTTAAAATGATTGTGTATGGGGTAAATTGAGAAAGTTTTGCAGCCAACAATAATTCAATCTTAAACCCTGGCTAACTTCATACATTCAGAGCCATCCACTTTGGAGCAAAGTAGAAAGTTCATATGCAAAAATAGAAGGGGTTAAATTGGTAGTGACTGGTGGGTGGCTTTCTGTAGTAAAGGATTCTATTTACGCTAAAAATAACAAGTAATACTTAATTTTAACATCAGGGGGAAATGTGCTTTAGGGTAGACTTCTCCTTTAAAGTACTTCTGTGGAGAGCTTGCAAATGTTCATACACGGACACAAAGTAAAAACAAAAAAGATGTGCTGATTGTAATTAAAAGTCATGCCCACCCTTAAAACAAAAAACTAATCACTTGTAAGCTTGTAAAGGTTCTCATTCATCCAGGTCATAGTATATCTGTTGTATTCAATTAGATCAACTGGACTCGAAGTTTAGTTCTTGAAGACATTTCGCTAGTCATCCGACTGGCTTTCTCAATTCAGAATGACTTGTACAAGAATCTGTGGCAATTATGTACCCTGGAAAGTCCCAATTAGCATATCACAGCCAGGTGTTAAGGGCGTGATTGGATAGTGGCTAAGAGGTGTTATAGGAACGCCCAGGGTAAGGTGTCAGGTGTCAAAACAGCATTGTACATGGCGGACAGTTGGTGTTGAACCCCCCCACCTCTATTTAGGCTTGGTTTCTTTATTTTCACATAAATAGCCTCCTTAACACCTTTCTTGAACCAGTCACGTTCCTTTGCCAATATGTTAACATTACAATCTTCAAAGGTATGTCCTTTATCCTTAATCACTTGTAAGTTACCTGCCCCCCCCCCCAACTGATGTATTCAGCACTTTATTACCTGCATTACTAACCAGATATTTAAGGAGTGTTATTGTCCCCATTCTGGTAAAGTAAACTGACCCCTCCCTCCCTGCAGTCAATCAAGGCTGTGAGAACTGACATCACAGTGGTTTCTATTCTGGTTACAAATACATGTAATTAACTGCTAAAAATAGCAGTTGCGGACAGATAACTAACAAGTCACCATTTTTGTTTTTGTTTTAAGGGTGAACATGTCCTTAATGTAGAATGTATTGCTATTTTTATGGATGAAATTCCAACATGGAACTGACGGATTTTCAGATTTTCCAGAACACGTAACTTTTTTGGAATTAGTTATTTTTGGAAATTAGATTTCAGAAATTATTTAATATACAGGCCAATTTCGAAAAATACCTACTATATGAACCCTCAATTCCAAATATGGGAGAAATAGCAAAAATGCATTCCTTCGATTATTGAAAAATCATCAAAAATATGTGATGTGGAAAGTCGAAAATAGCTTTCTGGTGAAAGTTTTTTTTTGCAAATTTTTATTATTTGTACGTGTTCCCTAAACCATCTGCCATGACCATGAGCCATTTATGCTAACTTACTATTGCTATTTATACCTTAAAGGACAATTATACTCACCTTCCCTCAGCTCCTCTTCTTTGGTCAGTACCTTTTACCCAGGGTGAGGACCTGAACCGCTAGGTTCTCACCCTTGGGTTTGCGTAACTTAAAGCACAGCCTTACTGAAACGCTGCTCTGGTAGGCTCCGCCCACTCCTCCCCGTCAGCGACGAGGCCAATAGGAAGGCACTCTCTTCCTATTGGCCTCGTCGTGCAAGGAGAGGAGGGGGCAGAGCTTACCAGAGCAGCGTTTCAGTAAGGTTGTACTGCAAGTTACGTGAACCCAGGGGTGAGGACCTAGCGGTTCAGGTCCTCCCCCTGGGTAAAAGGTACTGACCAAAGAAGAGGAACAGAGTATAATTGTCCTTTAAATTCATTTTCTCATTTTCATTCACATCTATTGGTCCATTTTTAGGCTTTCAGATTTTTTCCAAAATCGTATCTCAGATTGGAAATTGGCAGTTCTGTTCTCTCTGCTACACATAAGGCTTGGGACACAACGGACAATATTTCTACCCTATCGACTGATGCAAAATATCATCAGTTGTCTGTGAATGGGCTGTGCCCAAAGTTCTGCCGTATCTAATCTTGTGGTCGATTAATGACCAAATGATCAGCCAAAATTTACCATTGTGTCTAAATAAACATTTTTCTGATCAGGCTGAAATATAGAAGCATCTGTATTGTACTCCCAGCAACACCTGCTGAAGAATAATTGGCTGCCTGTTTTGGCAATCTAACATCTGGTATTTTGTAAGTTAACAAATATGGGTGCATTATAAAGGTAACCTATGCACATGCAGGTGAAAATGATTGTAATATCCCACAAAACTTGGAGTCTTGTCCAACAAATAAACTGTTTATTTGTATTTATTTGTGGGGTTTTTTAACATGCTATACAAAAGCAATGCAATGTTTTGGGATCATGTGTTTTTCTCTCAAAACTCCTATGGGGCATCAATGGAGCATAAAGGTGAAAACAGCCTTTTTGTCATTGAACAGAAAACCTTCCCCGGGGTTGGGTATTAGCTATATTTTTTAATTTCTTTACTTGCCGTTGAAGCAGCTCACTGTTAACATGCTATAAGATATAAAACAATCTTTTTGCATAGAACTTTGCAAAGTTTTTAATGCCTTAAATTCATTGTTAGTAAATTCAGGAATGCACCGGTGTGTACAGTAAGCCTGTTTTTCTATATTAATTTAACCTGTATATCCCATAAGTGGCATTAGAAAACAGAAAATAAGACTTCTTTTGTTTTATTTAAGGCTTTAGATAAATAACTAAATCCTGGAATTGAAAATACAGTTACTATGCCCAATGACATTTCTATTATGTGTATGTTGAAAATCACTGTGTAGTTTTTGGGCTGGAGGTAAAGTTGCCCTTCACAGAAGGCAAAATAGATCTTGACAGTTTCCAGATTAGGAAGTCGTTCATGTCCAAGGGACTTGTTGAAGAACATTGTAGATTTCACAGAAATTGTCTACACTAATATATGAACATTTTCTTTTCTGCCAGATGTGTTCTATTCATCAAAATACATTGAACCAGTGTAGAGCTTTGATAATTATATTAAACACAAGTTGTCTTATTTTAGAAACACACGTGGGGTTGATGCAATAAGAGAAACAAAAGCTTTCCCAAAAAGCTTTTTACTGGCTTACTGCAGTAGATACATCTGATTTGATGCTGCAGATTATAAGCATGGTAAACTTTTACACCATTTATTAAATCAGCCCCTGTGACAGTTTGCTATAGTAAAGTTCCATTTTTATGTGCTAAATATAAAAAACATAAAAAGTTTTGTAAGCAACTAGCAAATAAACCTGAGGATTCGTATGCTTTAATGTCGCTTGGGTTAAAGCGAATACAATGCACCTCTAATTACCTAGAAAAACTAAAAATAATAATCCACATTTTAGATTTAAGAATAAAGTGCCAGATGTCTTTTGTTCATTTGATTTCCAGAGTGTTTCCACCTTCTACAAACACAAGTTGAGGAAAATGCATTAAATCAATAAGGGACTGGAGGGAAATTGATCAAAACAACATTAAGTTCTCTGAAATTCCAAGCCAGGCCTGCAAATTGCCACATAAACAATGCTATGTATGAACAAGGGAGGCACAGCTGTCACTCAGCGCAGGCTAAACAAAATGATTGTCTTAAGTTCAACAAGTTAAATTTGCATTTCAAACCCCCCATTTTAACAGCAATCTCGGAGTGAACTCGGAACAGTAATTTACCATTGATTTATTACAGAGATAACGTATTTATGGGAAAAACAGGTAAACATCATTGATTTAGGAAAAGATGTCTGACTGATTCTTTAAAACAACAGAATATTGACAGTTGTGTAAATAGTTAATGTGCGGCCATTTTATTTGCAAATGTCTTTCCTGCAGCTCTGTGAGAGCATGATGAGAAGGGAAACAAAATAACACTCATTTTACTGTTTCATAATGTAATATGATCAAACGTATGGACTATGTTTCCAATAAGGAAAGCAATCCATATGGTGTCCTTGATGGGACATCTGGCTAGCAGTGTTATTAGCCACAGATAGGCATCATGCCCAGGTTTGCAAATGACAGTATTTATTTACTACAGATGAACATCTTGGAACATGCTGAGCACAAACACAGTAGACATCACCTTGGGTCAGAGGTGCCTGTAACTGTTTAGAGAATTTAAGGTTTTTTAAACAACTCTTGGGTTAGAATCTTGGGTTTACGTTTAGCCTCTTGTGTTATGATGTGAAAAGCTGCAAACTGCAGTAACAAACAAAAAAATGGGAATTCTTATGATAACTTAAGGTCAATTCTAACCAATACTGTACTTTGAAGCATACCTTAAAATCAGCCTGGTTATTGATGAGGCCTCCCCAACTTCCTGACTAGTGATCCTCCACATTTAAGATTAAGGAGCTGGTGCAACCTTAATATTTGGTCAGCAAGAAGGTGCTTCTAGTATCAGAGGAGGCGTTACACATCACAAAGATTTTGCAGCATTGAGAAGACAGGTAAAAACAAAAAGTGAAAATATAGTAAAAATGAGAAATCAACTGCAATTAAGTGAATTCTAGGTAAATATTTACAAAAAATAAATAAATGAATAACTAAAATGAAATAAATGTTTCTGAATAGCTTCTATAATTCCTAATTATCACTTAACAGTACTGCTTACCTCACCTATTAAAAAATACTTTCACAGGTTTTTCTTCAGAAAACTCTCATACGACAGTAATCTGCCAGAGCTGTCATGTAACTTCTCATGACCTGCCCAGGATCTCTGCCTAAGCAACACAAGAAGACAGAATTTAATTAATGAGGAAAGGGGCTACAGAAGTCTGGAAATGTCAGAAACCTGCATAATAGATTATTTCTATTCTTTGGCCTTGCACTTTTATATGGTCATGAAACTCCTAAGAGCCACAAAAAGGACATCTTTGAAATGGAAAGGGTTCAGAGAAGGGCAACTAAATTAATAAGGGGATTGGGGTTGCTTGAATATGAAAAGAGACTGCAAAAGTTACTATTATGTACGCTGGAGAAAAGGCGCTTGCGTGGGGATATGATTACTGTGTATAAATACATTAATGGGCCACACAATAAACTATCTGTGGCATTGTTCACTAATGGAACATGTCAGAGGACACGAGGACATCCCTTGACTTGAAGAAAAAAGGTTTAGGCTTCAGGCTCGGAAAGGGTTTTTCACTGTGAGAACGGTAAAGCTATGGAACTGTCTTCCAGTGGACGTTGTTATGGCAGGTTCATTGGTTAGTTTAAAAAAAAAGCTGGATGAGTTTCTGCAAACAAGGAATGTTGCAAGTTACTGGTATACCCTTATAATTTACAGTAGAGGTACATTATCTATACAGTAGACATATCTATTTTTTTATTGTGTGTAACAATGAAATACACAGCACTTTGCACAGATCTTGTAATATTGGTCAGAAAGGCAGTGTTTATTTATAAAAAGATAAATGAAGATAGAAGCAGTAGCTCGAGCCGGATACACAAAACAAGTGTGGACACTGCAGGTACTATGCAAACTTGTTTGATGAACACACAGAAGCAAAACAACGATTAGTGGATCATTAATGCCATACGTGTTTCGGGTGAAGCCTCACGCTTAGTCATAGGCTGATACAATCACAGGGAAAAAGGGCTTTCTTATAGGAGCGAAAGAATTTACCCATAATGCTATGTGAACCTGTTCTAACCTACAGGAACAAGAAAACTCCGCCCCTGGTTGAAGTGAAAACCAACATAAGAATAGTTAAAAAAGACAGAGCCTAAACCAAATGACATAAGTTAAAAACATATAAATAAACAATGGATCTGATTAACTGATCCAAAGTGTAAGATGAGCTAGTCATATTATATACATTTGTAGAAATAATTACATATCGCCGAAGAAAATAGAAACAGGTATATGATACAATCTATATATATATACAAAAGAATTACAATTTCATTTGTAGCGATTAGCTTCTAAAATAATGAACAGTGGATACTAATGCCCCCAATAACATTAAATAGTTACAATCATCAAACGTTACCTTCCCATCTTAGAGCAAGATGAGGCTTTGAAACAAATTTTGGACACAGGATGTAAATACATTCCTAGTAAAGCGGCATCCTTAAGAGACATTTTGTCCCCTAGCATGATAGTTATGAATAAAAATATAAAGGGAATTGGATTAATTATAAGGGTACTTACCAATGTGGATCTAACCGCTGTAAGATGTGTGACCACATTAAGAGAAGTGACATAGTTATATCTACTACTAACAAAAGGTCTTTTCCCCTCAAAAGCTATATTAATTGTAATACTGAGTTTGTAGTATATGTCGTCACATGCACCAAATGCAGCATTCAATATGTAGGCTGCACTACGAGATCACTAAAGTCCCAAATAAGAGAACATTTGAGAGACATAGTGAAATATAATGAGCATAGTCCTCTAGCAAGGCATTTTCAAAGATGTAACAGAGGCAATAGCAACTTGGCAGTTCAAGGAGTCCAATATACTCCGTTAAACAAACGAGCAGGCAATCGCCATTCTCACTTACTACAGGCAGAATTCAGCTGGATTTTTAATTTAGAAACTAGAATATCTAATGGATTAAATTCAGTTTATGACATTTTGTGTTACACAGGCTAACAAGTTGTTACAATTTGTATCAACTTGCTACAAATGAAAAGCGAAAATTAATTTCTACTTACCGTAATTTTCTTTTCCTGGTTCTGAAACACGGCAGTGATGAATGGGTTAATCCCTGCTGCCAAGCGTGACAGGACTAGTAGATAAAATGTGCTGACTCCTCCCCCCTCACGTCTTTTTGACTGGCCGAGCTGTAACAATAAATAGAGAAGGGGGGGAAATACTCACTGCCGTGTTTCAGAACCAGGAAAAGAAAATTACGGTAAGTAGAATTAATTTTCGCTTTTCCCTGGTCCTTCACACGGCAGTGATGAATGGGATTTCCCAAGCAAAAAAAAACAAAATAAGGGAGGGAGACAGTAGGTAAGTGAGTAATCATTTAATTGTGTGACGTCGCTGAAAGGACTGAGGAACCAAAGGTCGCTTGATTCTCTGGAAAAGGTACTAGTTTATATGTCCTAATAAATGTGTTCAGAGACGACCAGGTAGCTGCTCTGCATATAGCTTCTGGAGACACCTTGGACGACATAGCCCAGGAGGTGGCTATGCTCGAGTGGAGTGAGCTGTCAAATTAGTTAGAGATGATGACTGAGAGTCATTGCTTGTCTAATTCCAGTTTTGATCCAGGATGCCAAAGTCTGTTTAGAAGGTTGGAATCCTTTCCTGGGTCCGGCGAACAGATAAATAGTGCATCTGATTTCCTGAAGTTTTCTGTTTGTTGTTTGTAAATTTTGAGAAATTTACTCGGATCTAAGGATTGACTTCCTGTAGATTCAGGATCTGAAAAGTTAGGTAGTATAATGTCCTGATTGAGGTGAAAACTTGGATTACTTCGGAGTGAAGGATACTGTCTGGCCTCAGGACTACTTTGTCGTGGAGGAAGATTAAATAAGGCTCTGAGACCCTAAAGCATTTAGTTCGGAAACCTTCTGGCTGAGCATATCTACTAAGAATAGGGTTTTGAGGGTTAGGTCTTTAAGGTTATATTATTAATTCAGAGAACCTGGGAGTTGAAGGAATTGTAAGACTAGAGGTAGGTCCCACTGGGGAACTTTGACCTTACTTGAGGTTTGATATGTTTAACACCTTGAATGAACCTGACCACTAGAGGTCAAAAGCCCATTTAATGTTGTGAATAGATGAAATGGCTGAAACTTGAGATTTTATGGTGGAAAAGCTTAAATTTTTGTCCAGACCTTCCTGGAGAAATTTCTAAGTGTTTTCTACTGAAATGCTTTCTGGATCTAAATTTTTCTTTTTGCACCAGTTGGCGAATATATCCCATGTTCTGTAATGGATTTTGAAGTAGATGACTTTCTGGCCGCCATAGAGTAGAATGATCCCTCTGAAAGGCCCCTGTTTGAAGCATCGCCTTTCAAACCTGCCACCAGGTTCAGTTTCTCTAATTGAGGTGGTGAACTGACCCCTGCAAAGGAGGGATGGGATTTTGGGAGGGCTAGTGGAGCCCGAATGGCCATTGATTGGATCCAGGGGAACCAGGCCTCCTCGGCCACCAGGGAGATATCATGATTACATGGCTTTGTCTTGTTGAATCTTCTTCAGTACTAATGGAATTATTGAAAAGGGCGGGAATATGTCCATCAAGGTTCCTTCCAGGTTATAGAAAACGCGTTGATCGCGGCTGCTTTGTTGTCTGGAGTCCACGGCAGTACCTTACCAATTTGGTGGTTGAAGCTGGTGGCCATCAAGTCTATATTGGATAGCCTAGGACTCGTATTATCGCCTGAAAAATACGGGGTGAAGACCCCATTCCCCTGGCTGGAGTGTATTGCGACTGAGGAAGTCCGCTACCTTGTTGTTTTGACCCGGAATGTGCGTTGCTTTCAGGTCTTCTAGATTTTCCTCTGCCCACGAAAAGATGATCCTCGTCAGATGGTTCAGTTGTTGACTGTGGGTGCCGCCCCCTTGTTGATATAGGCTACCGTGGTCATGTTGTCTGATAGGATTTGGACTTTTGATCTCTGAATCAGGTTCTGAAAAGATGGCGTGCACACAGGACTGCATATAGTTCCCTGAAATTTTTGTGATCTTGATTGGAGATAGTGGGACCACTGACCCTGGCTGATTGATGAGATATGTTGCACCCCAGCCCGAAGGACTGGCGTCCGTCGTAATGCTTTTCCAGGGAAGGAGAGAGAGAAGATATGGGGATGTAGTTCTTTCCTTTAAACCACCAGTTTCATCTCTGGCGTAGGTGAAGAGGGAGATAAATGATGGTGAATGGTCTTCCCAGGTTTTCCAATTCTTTAGCAGGTGTAATTGTAAAGGCCTTAGATGAGGCATGGTCCATTTTACCGATTCTTTGTGACACCAGTTTCCCCAGAACTTGTTGACACTGGAGTGCTGTGGATGCCGGAAAGGAAATTAGATTCTGTATTAATGATATGATTTGGTCCCGTTTGTCTTGAGGGAGAGAGATTTGAAGAAGAATGGAATTATTCTAACTCCTAGAAGAGAATTTCTTGAGATGGTATTAAACAGATTTTTGATAATTTATTAACCAACCGTGGTTTTCCGGTTCTATTGTGAACTGAACATGTTGTAACAGAGTGGATTTCTTGTTTGCTTTTATAAGGATGTCGTCGAGGTATGGAAGATACTTGAATCCCTTGGAGGCGTAGGTTTGCTATGACTGGGGAGAGGATTTTTGAGAAAACCCTTGGGGCTGATGCAAACCAAACGGGAGGGCTTTGAATTGATAGTGAATCCCCAGAATATGAAAACGAGGAACTGCCTGTGTGCAGAGTGAATGGGAACGTGAAGGTATGCATTTTTGAGATCTATTTTGGCCATCCAGTCTTTTGTTAAGACTTGCCATGAGATGGATCGGAGAGTCTCCATCTTAATTGGTCTTTCTTAAATAGATTCAGAAGTTTTTAGGTCTAATTGCCTCAAATTCTCCTGTTTCTTTCTTGCGAAGAAAGAAGGAGAGTAGATCCCTTCTTTCTGTTGAGAGTGAGGCACCTGTTCGATGGAGTTTCCCCTGATAAAGTTCTTCTAGAATTTGTCGTAGAGCTAGATTGGGCTGCCCAAAGGAGAATCTGGAGGTTAGAAACCGGTGGAATGTTGGAGGATTTCGATTCCAGAAGTAGCCTTGTTTTATAGGTTTGGTTGACCCATGAGTCTCGAATGTCTAAATTCCTATTTGGAAATATTTTTGTAACTCGCCCCCCCACTTGTTGTTGTTGTTGAGGACTGAAACAACCGTCATTGCGATTTGTGTCCAATCTTCCCCCTCTTGACCTCGAAAAGATTGGTGGTCTTTGTTGTTGTGGGGATCTGATCGCCAACTATTCCTTTGTATATACGGTCTGCCGGGTCTGTATTGTTTGATTGTTTGAATGAAAATGGATCATAATAGTTGATATGATGATTGATTCCTGAAGCGCCGAAAAGCCTGCGGGGATTAGGAAGACTCTTCTTTCCGAGTTCTTCTCAATTAGATCCTCCAATTTGTTCCGAATAAGAGCTCACCCTCGAGGGAAGCAAGATAATCCCTGTTGGATTGCAATCTGCTTGCCACTGTTTTTAACCATAGTGATCTCTAGCCACAACTGATTACCCATAGCTTTTGCATTAAGCTTGACTATATCAAGGGAACCTTCAGCTATAAACTTGTAGCCATTTTAATATCTGTAACATGTTTAATAATTGGTCTTTAGGAGTATGTTGGATTAGATTCTTCAAGTTCAGAAAGCCACAGTTTGTTAGCCCTATCTAATTCTGTAATGGCAAAAAGGTGCCTAATAGCAATCCTGATAATGAAAAGCTTTCTTTAGTGCGGCTTCTTCCTACGGTCCATGGGATCACGTAGTGAAACAAATCTTCAGTTTGCAAGGCTATTTTTTCTGGCCATTTTAGATATGGCTGTGTCGACCTTAGGAACTTCTTCAATAATTTGATCCTCTTTGAGGCGAAAAGGGATATATTCTCAAGAAGTTTTGGGAAGCGTTGAATTTCCTATCTGTGTTTGCCATCATGGAGGATTAAATCAGATATCTGTTGTGCATATGGAAAGTAAGGTCAGACTGTCAGTTTTGAGAACATCAAGCTCCTCAGGGGAAGAATCTAACTCAATTGATTTTAAGGGTTGTCCTCATTTTGGAAATAGGTGATCCAGAATATCTTGAGTAAATTTTGGAGGGTTTCCCTCAGTGTCCCTTCTAGGGGTTCTTCTGTTATGCCTAGATAGATGAAGAAGGTCGAATACTTTCGTTACGAAGAGAAGCCAGTAGACTGACTCTGTGACGTTAGATGTCATAGATGCCATTGATTCCTGCATTACTGATTTCACAGATTGCAGGAGTAACTCCTGATTAACAGAAGACTTCCTGGAGTCATCGACTCCTGGCAGAGCTTCTTCACGGATGGCATAGTTTGAACAAAGAACACATTCCTTGGACCGTGATCTGGAGTGGTGTTTCCTCCTCCGCCTCTCTGTGTGAAGATCTGAAAGACAATAATATGAAAAAATTTGCAGTGGTAGCACAAGGAGTGTGAACACTGAGAAGAATGGAGGCAGATTACGGTCACAGTTGTGACTGAATGGCAGAATCCAGCTATATACATACAAGGATGTATATATATACGCCTGGACTGCTACTACACTCTCTGGTAGAAGTCTTACCCCTAGAACAGATCTGTCTCTCTTCCTGGAAGACATGGTAATAGACACTGTAGGAAGAAAAAAAAAAAAAAACAATTATTGTTTTAGCCCATCATACTATACAGTGCTAAACAGTGCTGAGACTGGAGCTAGAACAGTAGCTGACTCACAGCCTGGTAGAGGAGACAGGGATCTGCAGACACGCGGTGCCACAGCAGGGAAGCCAGCAGGGTTCCGAGCGACCGCGGTAAACCCGCGGAAATTTAAAGTCCCCCGCCGTGAACGTCATCATTGTGCGTCGGACTACAACGGACGCCGGAAAACACATGGGAACGCTGAAGTCCTACCAACCATAAGTGCAAGCACTTGGTTAGGTCTACCTGCGGCAGAGAGAGGAGAGACCGCAGGGAACAGTGGGGTAAGCTCTTGCTTGTTGTTGGTCCTGATCAGGCGAGGACAGGAAAAAAGACGTGAGGAGGGGGAGGAGTCACACATTTTATCTACTTAGTCCTGTCACGCTTGGCAGCAGGGATTAACCCATCATCACTGCCGTGTGAAGGACCAGGGAAATTGTAATTCTTTTGTATATATATAAATTGTATCATATAAGCCTGTTCTATTTTCTTCTCTGATATGTAATTATTTCTACAAATGTATATTACTAACTCATCTTATACTTTGGATCAGTTCATCAGATCCATTGTTTATTTATATGTTTTTAACTTATGTCATTTGGTTTAGGCTCTGTCTTTTTTAACTAATATTGGTTTTCACTCCGGTCCCATTTCAACCGGGGGCGGACTTTACTTATTCCTGTAGGGTGGAACAGGTTCACATAGCATTATGGGTAAATTCTTTCGTTCCTATAAGACAGCCCCTTTTCCCTGTGATTGTATCAACCTATGACTAAGGGTGAGGCTTCACCCGAAATGCGTCAGGTGTTCATGATCCGCTAGTCGTTGTGATGTTTCTGTGTGTTCATTAAACAAGCTTGCATAGTACCTGCAGCGTCCACACTTGTTCCCTGTATCCGGCTCGAGCTACTGCTTCTATCTTCATTTATCCGTTTAGGAACCTGAGGCAAAGGGTTCGGGGCATGCTCGCACCCGGACCACCGTAGGGAAACGGTGAGTTCCTTTTGCTTTGATATATTCACATACGAACACAGAATGTATCCATGAAGCTGCATAATTGTCTGGTCGGACATTTATCCGAACAGCCCAAACAAAGTTTGTGTACAGCAAAGGGTCCGGGGCTCAAGCACCCGGTCCATTGAAAACATTAAGTAAGCACTTGTGTTAGTTATTGAAGCACTAACATTGTATTTATCACAATCTTGGCACTAATTTAGCATATATTCATTTATAAAAAAAACCTTCATGTTGAGCGTCAACTGGATTTGCAGAAAAAGCAATTACTTTATAGTCTGACTCACTTTATCTTTATAGAAATTGATTGAGTTGAATTCAGCGTTAGTTATGTGGATTCCTAACTAGCATTTGGAATGCTTTATGCTGGAACATGTCTGGACACTTTGGAAACCCACTTAGTACAAAACTATAGAACAGACAACAATCCCCTCTTTTAATGCTGTAAACAATAACACAAAAACAAAAACATGAAAAGTATTTCACATTTTGTACATTGACTTTAATTGCTGAAGTTAAAACATTTCCAGATCCATTGAACAAAGGATAAAAACAGTTGGGAGATAGACCAGGTGAACTTAACATAGGCAAAATATCTGTGTTTACTTCATAGTCACATTCAAATGAGAAGTGACCTTGGATAAAGAAATGCATTGAAATGTAACAATTAAAATATAACTTGGGAATTGATAAATAAGAGATTTTCTTTTTGTTTCATGATGGTATTGGCTAAAAGAACAGTATATTGCTGAGACAAAGAGCGATCCAAGCCTCAAATTTCTACTTTAAAAGCTCTGCAGGGTGCAAGCAATCAACAACATTACATTCTGAGGAGCTTTAGCCCCTCCACAATTCACCACCTGGAGCACAACACTGTTAAACAGCTAATTTAAACTTTATTCTGCCATACACAGTAAAAATGTCAATACAATAATTACAAAAATATTATATAGTACCCTACACCTAAAATATAAAAACGGGGCATCCCCATGACAGTAGACATGAGGCCAGGGGTCTCAATGAGAAAGTCCCGAGTCCTTATATATCAATGTCTATAACTCATATTTCAATAGGCAACAGAGTGTGCAACACTAAAAATCATACTTCAGGCGGAGCCTAACTGTCAACGTAGCAGGACGCACACTAGAGGAGCTCCGAAATCTCCAGAGCCAAAGTCGGCATAAAACAAAGAAAATGAGCAGGCACAAAGGCAGAACAGCACCCTACCAGCCAAAATGGGCCCTAGGAACCCCCCAAAGGAACAAAAAGGGGATCTGGGGTGCTACTTGGTGCAGAATAAACAGGCGACGCAGGCTCAAGTCAGCAGCAGCACCAAGACAAGCCTACCACCCACAGAAAAACAACCCCTGACACGAGGAGACCTCAATGAACTGTATCACAACTTAGAAACCCTGATCACCACAGCCCACCAGAAAACAGTGGCCGAGGTCCCCCCCAAGGAAGTTTCTTCCTTAGGGGGACCGCGTGTCAGAATTAGAGCAGGGTCAAACAAGCACAGCTATATGCTGCCAACAGGTAGCGGCCGATATCACAGAATTAAGGGGACAAGTAAAGCAACTCCTAGAAGCCCAAGAGGATGCTGAAAATAGATGTAGGTGAAACAACTTGAGGCTAAGGGGCATCCCTGAAAAACTGTCAGACTTACAAATATACGTCCTAAACCTATTTAAAAACATGGTGCCAGATAACCCCACAGACCAACTGTTAATGGACAGAGCTCATAGGGCCCTAAGACCACCTGCAAATCAATATGGAGCTCCAAGGGATGTAATAACTAGACTGCATTATTTCCAAACAAAAAAAAATTCTCCAAGCAGCCCACACAAAAGGACCACCAGAGACAGAAGATGGAAAGATTTCCATATTCCAAGATTTAACCCCACGCACCCTCCAAAAACACAGGGCAATGAAACCATTTACAGATGTATTAACCACACACAAAGTAAAATACAGATGGGGTTTCCGATTTCGCTTAATAGTACTACGCAACGGCAGAACACTGTCTGCCACCTCACCAGAAGAGGGACCTCTCCTTCTCCAAAAATTGGTAATCCAATATTGGGAATTGGGAAAGCCAATATTCCACAACCTCAAAGAGAGGATACAAGAAGAATCCCACCCCCAACAACCATCTGGCAAGAAATACATCCCCCCTCACCAAAATAATACATCCCAAATCAGGTTCGTAGACATCTGCAAAACCCTTGGTCGCCAAAAACAGGGAATACAAACCAAAGAACCCACAAATGCACTACCTGAAAAATTGTATACCCCCTCAAGAATCGCACAAAAAAGACTCAAACTATAATCCCAAGAAAACAATAAAACCATCCCATCTGACCCCTATGCTCACTTCCTACTAGAAGATCTCTGGAGAACCGCAGGACAATCTGGTGTACCAGTAATCCTTGGTAAAGGACACCCCCCACACACTCAGACAGGGATAACTCCACTGTCTACCCATTCAAACATTCTAGATCCAAAATTGTCTACTTCCCCCACCCACCCACCCCCTAGGCACCCAAGTCCTATGCTAAAACAAAAATTTATTACGTAAATAAGATTGTTGTGTTATACCTCATGATATTACTTGTTATGTTTAAAAACTGCATGATTTAACAAAAATGTTCGCCTAAAGAAACAACTGTTTATAGTAAAACATTTAATTGCACAAAACCAACTCTTGTATTTGAAAATCTAAGAATTACCCAGGAACTCCTGATAAAAACTATCAAACCCAATATAGGGAAAAAATCACTGTGGCTACACATATTTAAGACAAACTCACTAAATAATCTACACTATCTCGGACCCCAAACAGGTCTGAGAAAATTGAAATTAAGCCCAAACCCAACGAGCCACAGAAACCGGCCACAGAAAATACACAGCAAGAATATAAAGAGTATCTTAGGGCACAACATTATCATATATGTAAGGTACCCCCAATTCTTCTACATTAGATTAAGATTATACCTACAAATATCGAATAAGATCTCTCCAACACCCATCCTTAAAAAGGAAAAGGGGTACCAAATGCGAAAACCCGCACAGAAAAAAGGAAATTAATAATAAAAGTTAAAACCAACCAGGAAAACTCGATATCCTTATGAAAACGGTATATATTAATGTAAATATAATGAAAATAAGAAGTTGGGTTGCATTTAACAATATTATGATAAAATGTATGTTTATCCTACAGGAATACTACTCGGGCGGGCCGGACGTGGGGCTTAAGTGAACCTGGACCTCAAAGGCTACCAACCTAAAAAAACGAATCTTACACCCAGACGAACAACTGCAAATTACACCATACTGATGTCTGTAAGTAACAAACCTCACAAAACACGCATAATGACACACAACGTTAAAGGACTTAACAGCCCCAACAAACAGAGATTGGCCATTAAATATTTCAAAAAAGAACTATATTCCAACATGAAACCCATTTTGTAAGAAACAAAGAACACAAACTACTCAGTAACAAACTCACCACACACTACTTTGCATCCGCAACATTCAAGAAAAGTGGAGTAGCGATTCTATTACACAAAAGACTACTCTTCAGAACAGAAGATTGCACCAGAGGCGCAGAAGGACACTACATAATATTGACAGGCTACATAGGAACAACTAAGTACACACTAGTAAATGTATATGCACCAAACACAAATCAAAAACCATTCTTCAAAACACTTGAAACTATTCTACTATAAGGTAAGTACTGGATACTGGTAAGGTAAGTACAGGATACAGGTAAGGAGCAGGATCCAAGGCAGGTGAGTAAGGAGCCAGGGTAGCTAATGCTACTATCAGGCGCCGGGTCCAGGAGGACGCCGGCTTTTCAAACCTCGCGCCGCCCGGCGCGGGACCGGAGCGGCAGGTAAGTCCGTGACAGTACCCCCCCCTTACGGGGGGCCACAGGACCCAACGGGCCAGGTTTCCCTGGAAAACTCTTATGGAAAGCTCTGACTAGACGAGGAGCGTGCACATCAGCATGTTTAATCCAAGCTCTTTCCTCCGGACCGAAACCTTTCCAGTGGACCAAATATTGAAGAGACCTCCTCCAAAATCTAGAGTCCAAGATTTTTTCGACCTCAAACTCCTGTTGACCATCAATAGAAATTGGAACCGGAGGTAGTAAGGATGTGGAATATTGATTAGAGCGTACTGGCTTGATGAGGGAAATATGAAACACATTAGGAATCCGCATGCTGGCAGGAAGTTGGAGGCGAACAGCCACTGGACCAATTAATTCCAGGATAGGAAAAGGACCAATAAATTTGGGTCCCAGTTTGGAGGAAGGAACCCGTAGGTTAATATGAGCAGAGGAGAGCCACACTTTATCTCCAACAGAATAAGCTGGGGGTTCTCTACGTCTCCTATCTGCTGCAGTCTTTTGTACCAAAGCAGATTTCTGAAGGCTGATTTCCGTAGCATGCCAGATAGCTGTCATCTGGGCCGCCGAGTCATTGGCAGCAGGTACTTGTGTGAAAAGAAAATCCTGAGGAAAACATCTAGGATTCGTCCCAAAGACAAATAAAAAAGGAGATTTCCCAGTAGAAGCGTGAGGTGAATTGTTATGGGCGAACTCAGCCCAAGGCAGCAGGTCAGCCCAATCATCCTGAGTATAGGAAATGTAACAACGAAGATATTGTTCCAAAGACTGGTTAGTGCGTTCCGTAGATGCATTGGACTGTGGGTGGTAAGCCGAGGAGAATTGTAACTTGATGTTCATGGACTTACAAAGTGCCCTCCAAAATTTGGAAACAAATTGAGAACCCCTGTCAGATACAATTTCAGAAGGGAGTCCATGAAAGCGGAAGATATGGGAAATAAATAGTTGAGCCAACTCCGTTGAGGATGGTAGTTTGGGGAGGGGTACAAAATGGGCCATTTTGCTGAAGCGGTCTACTGTCACCCATATAACCGTGTTTTTCTTGGAAGGCGAAAGTTCAACAATAAAGTCCATGGATAGATGGGTCCACGGTCTGGACGGAATGGGGAGGGGTTGAAGAAGACCACAGGGGAGGGTTCTAGAAGACTTGGATTGAGCACAGCTGGTACACACTTGAACAAAGTCTTTCACATCCTTTCTCATTTTGGGCCACCAAAGGGAACGGACAAGAATATTAAAAGTCTTGTTAACACCGGGATGCCCGGCTTGCTTGGAACAGTGGGTATGAAGAAGGATAGCTTTCCGAAGTGAAACAGGAACAAAGATTTTGCCAGAGGGTGTGTCAGGAGGAGCAGAGTCTTGTGCGGCTTGGATCTTGGAACAAAGTTGAGGAGATATAGCGGCCAAGATTTTCGTGGTTGGAATAATGGAGCCTTTATCTTCCTTACTACAGTCGGAAGCAACAAATGATCTGGACAGGGCATCAGCTTTCTTGTTTTTAGAACCAGGTTGGTAAGTGATGACAAAGTTGAATCGGGAAAAGAATAAAGACCATCGTGCTTGACGGGGATTTAATCTTTTGAGGTTCTGGATGTATTCGAGATTTTTATGGTCGGTAAGGATGGTGATAGGTACCGATGTGCCTTCCAACAGATGACGCCACTCCTCGAGGGCCAGTTTGATGGCAAGAAGTTCCCTATTTCCAACATCATAGTTACGCTCGTTGGGTAGAAACTTTTTAGAGAAATAAGCACAGGGATGGAGTTTCCTTTTAGGCCCTTGTCTTTGGGAAAGGACGGCTCCAGCCCCCAAGTCCGAGGCATCAACTTCGATGTAGAAGGGAAGACTAAGATCTGGATGGACTAGAACAGGAGCATCAGCAAAGGCCTCCTTGAGTGGTTTGAAGGCTTCGAGGGCTGCAGGAGTCCATGAATGGGGCTTACCACCTTTACTGATGAGGGCTAATATCGGAGAAATTATTGAAGAGAACCCTTGAATGAATTGTCTGTAGTAATTGGCGAACCCAATGAACCTTTGAATAGCTTTGGTTCCCATAGGAAGAGACCAATCTTGAATGGCCGAAACTTTAACAGGGTCCATCTGGAACCCTTGCGCAGATACGATGTAGCCTAGGAAGGGTACTTGTGGACACTCAAACAGACACTTTTCCAGTTTGGCATATAGGCTATTCTCTCTCAGACGTAGCAACACCTGTTTAACATGGATGCGGTGTGAGGGCAGATCTTGAGAAAAGATTAAAATGTCATCGAGATACACTACTACAGAGATACCCAACATATCCCGGAAAATGTCATTCACGAATTCTTGGAACACAGCTGGAGCATTACAAAGGCCAAAGGGCATTACGAGATATTCGTAGTGACCGTCACTAGTATTAAAGGCGGTCTTCCATTCGTCACCTTGGCGTATACGGATCAGATTGTATGCCCCCCGAAGATCTAGTTTCATAAATATTTTAGCCCCTTTTATCTGGTCAGAGATGAGGGGGAGCGGATACCGATTCTTTATAGTGATTTTATTTAACCCACGGTAGTCGATGCAGGGGCGTAAACCTCCGTCTTTTTTTTCAACAAAAAAGAACCCAGCTCCCGCAGGGGAAGTGGAAGGCCGTATGAAACCCCTAGACAAATGTTCCGTAATGTACTCTTTCATGGCTAGAGTTTCTGAGGGAGACAGTGGGTATGTGCGTCCCTGGGGAGGCATAGTACCAGAAAGAAGGTCGATGGGGCAATCGTAGGAACGGTGCGGTGGTAGCTTCTCAGCTCGTTTTTTACAGAACACGTCAGAGAAATCATGATAGCATTCAGGGAGGTTTTTCTCTGATTTATTTTCACAGGTAATGGTAGAACAATGGGTAGAAAGGCAATTTTTGAAACAGAAGGGGCTCCAAGACTGCGTTAACTTGTAGCCAATATTATAACAGGGTTGTGTAGTCTGAGCCATGGAAGTCCGAGAATTAGGGAGCAGAAGGGCTTGGATGACAAGAAAAGATAAAGTTCCTGGTGAAATATGCCAATGCGGAATAGGACTTCGTAGTAGGTAGATTGGAGATGAATTCTGAAGCCAACGGGTTATTGTCAATAGCCAGAACTCGAAGGGGTTGCTGCAAGTGAAGGAGAGGAAGCCCAATTGTGCTGCATAGGTAGAATCGATGAAGTTTCCAGCGGCACCAGAATCGACAAAGGCATGGAGAAAAAAGTTTTACCATACAGGTGATAGTAGTGGTGAAAAGAGTTTCAGTGGTTTCAAATTTGGCAGGGATAAGTTACCTAGAAGGAGCTCTCCTTAACTTCTAGGTCATGGAGTTTCCCGACTTTGGGGACAATTTCTTACAAGGTGTCTTGCCCAGCACAATAGAGGACAGAGTCCATGGTACGTCTGCGTGATTTTTCCTCAGGGGATAGATGAGTGCCGCCAATTTGCATCGGCTCTTCACACCCGAAGGTATGGGTTGCGAGAAGGGCTGAGCAGGCCTAGGAAAGGTCTTAGGGAGGTTGGAACGAGCTGCAGACTTTCCGCCTGCCGTTCACGGAAGCGGGTATCAATTTGTATGCATAGTGAAATCAAGTCCTCCAATGGACAGGTAATTCCCTAGAGACTAATTCGTCCTTGAGGGGTCAGAGAGTCCTGCCAAAAGGCTGCAGTAAGTGCCTCATTGTTCCAAGAAGTCTCCGCAGCAAGGGTACAAAATTCAATTGCATATTGACCCAGGAACGTGACCCTTGGCGGAGCTGCATCAAACGGGAGGAGGCAGCAGAGGTTCTTCCGAGCATCGAAGACCTTGCGAAACATACTCAGGAAGTCAGCAACATTATAGACCAGAGGATCGTCTCTTTCCATAAAGGAGAAGCCCAGGCCAGCGCATTACCCTTCAACAAGGCGATGATGTACTCCACCTTTGCACGATCTGATGCAAAATGAGATGGTTGAAGTTCGAATGGATTCTGCACTGATTAATGAACCCACGGCAAGCTTGGGCATCACCATCAAACGCGAGGGTGGAGGTATGCGGGGCTCTCTCCGAAGAGAAGGATCACCGGATCCGGCCATCAAAGGAGGTGGCGTAGAACCTGGAGCAGTGGCAGCAGCTGGGGTAGCGGACAGCTAGGGAATTCATGAACTGAGCCAACTGGCCTGGTGATGCTCGAACAGGTCCATGCGTTTGGACAAAGCTTGAAGAGTCTTATTCAACTCGCCCATAGCCCCCTCAGGCGGTTCCATGGCCCGATAGTACTGTAACAATGGCGGACGGCCGGGTACTCACAGTAGCTTTAGGAGGAGGCTGATAGTCCAGAAGGGCAGGATACAGAGGCTGCTGGGAATTGTAGGCTGGAAACAGGAGTAAGGTGCTGCTGGGAACTGAAGGCTGGATACCGGATACAGGAGGTAGTAACTGGATACAGATGAGGTGAGTAGACGGAAACTGGATACAGGTAGGGTAGTCACTGGAGACCGGCAAGGTAGGTACAGGATACTGGCAAGAGGGTAGTCACTGGAGACCGGCAAGGTAGGTACAGGATACTGGCAAGGTAAGTACTGGACACTGGCAAGGTGGTCTCTGGAGGCAGGCAAGGTAAGTACTGGATACTGGTAAGATACTGGTAAGGTAAGTACAGGATACAGGTAAGATGGTCTCTGGAGGGAGGCAAGGTAAGTACTGGATACTGGTAAGGTAAGTACAGGATACAGGTTCGTAGTAGATTGGAGATGATTCTGAAGCCAACGGTTATTGTCAATAGCCAGAACTCGAAGGGGTTGCTGCAAGTGAAGGAGAGGAACCCCAATTGTGCTGCATAGGTAGAATCGATGAGTTTCCAGCGCACCACCAGAATCGCACAAAGGCATGGGAGAAAAAAGTTTTACCATTACGGTGATAGTATGGCTGGAAAGAGTTTCAGTGGTTTCAAATTTGGCAGGAGACTTAATGTTACCTAGAAGGGCTCCTCCTATACTTCTAGGTCATGGATTTTCCCGACTTCTGGGGACAATTTCTTACAAGTGTCCTTGCCCAGCACATAGAGACAGATTCCATGGTACGTCTGCGTGATTTTTCTCAGGGGATAGATGTGCCGCCAATTTGCATCGGCTCTTCACCCGAAGGTATGGGTTGCGAGAAGGGCTGAGCAGGCCTAGGAAAGGTCTTAGGGAGTTGGAACGAGCTGCAGACCTTCCGCCTCCGTTCACGGAAGCGGGTATCAATTTGTATGCATAGTGAAATCAAGTCCTCCAATGGGACAGGTAATTCCCTAGAGACTAATTCGTCCTTGAGGGGTCAGAGAGTCCCTGCCAAAAGGCTGCAGTAAGTGCCTCATTGTTCCAAGAAGTCTCCGCAGCAAGGGTACAAAATTCAATTGCATATTGACCCACGGAACGTGACCCTTGGCGGAGCTGCATCAAACGGGAGGAGGCAGCAGAGGTTCTTCCCGGAGCATCGAAGACCTTGCGAAACATACTCAGAAGTCAGCAACATTATAGACCAGAGGATCTCTCTCTTCCCATAAGGAAACCCAGGCCAGCGCATTACCCTTCAACAAGGCGATGATGTACTCCACCTTTGCACGATCATGCAAAATGAGATGGTTGAAGTTCGAATGGGATTCTGCACTGATTAATGAACCCACGGCAAGCTTGGGCATCACCATCAAACCGCGAGGGTGGAGGTATGCGGGGCTCTCTCCGAAGAGAAGGATCACCGGATCCGGCCATCAAGGAGGTGGCGTAGAACCTGGAGCAGTGGCACAGCTGGGGTAGCCGGACAGCTAGGGAATTCATGAACTGAGCCACTGGCCCTGGTGATGCTCGAACAGGTCCATCGTTTGGACAAAGCTTGAAGAGTCTTATTCAACTCGGCCATAGCCCCCCCAGGCTTTTCCATGGCCCGAATACTGTAACAAATGGCCGGACGGCCGGGTACTCCAGTACGCTTTAGGAGAGGCTGATAGTCCAGAAGGTCGGATACAGGGCTGCTGGGAATTGTAGGCTGGAAACAGAGTAAGGTGCTGCTGGGAACTGAAGGCTGGATACCGATACAGGAGGTAGGAACTGGATACAGATGAGGTGAGTAGACGGAAACTGGATACAGGTAGGGTAGTCACTGGAGACCGGCAAGGTAGGTACAGGATACTGGCAAGTGTAAGTACTGGACACTGGCAAGGTGGTCTCTGGAGGCAGGCAAGGTAAGTACTGGATACTGGTAAGGTAAGTACAGGATACAGGTAAGGTGGTCTCTGGAGGCAGGCAAGGTAAGTACTGGATACTGGTAAGGTAAGTACAGGATACAGGTAGATGGTCTCTGGAGGGAGGCAAGGTAAGTACTGGATACTGGTAGGTAAGTACAGGATACAGGTAAGGAGCAGGATCCAAGGCAGGTGAGTAAGGAGCCAGGGTAGCTAATGGTACTATCGGGCGCCGGGTCCTGGAGGACGCCGGCTTTTCAAACCTCGCGCCGCCTGGCGGGTCGGCGTTGTGACGTCATGACGTCCGTGACGCCGCCCACCCGGAAGTGCCGAGCGGCGCGGGACCGGAGCGGCAGGTAAGTCCGTGACACTCCCTAACATATATCACTGTTTGGAAGAATAAACACAATAAAAACGATAATCCTCCCAAAATTACTTTACCTCTATAGATCCCTCCCTATACCAACCTCAAAAAAAATACCCAAAACTGTGAAAAAGCTATTTCACAATTCATATGGATGAACAAAAAACAAAGAATCAAACTCAATACTCTACAGAAACCCAGAGAAAGAGGAGGGGCTTCCCTCCCATCCCTACAATTTTACCACGGAGCAGCCAGAATAGCTCAATCCCTAAAGTGGCATGAAGACCCTAACCACCATAGATGGGTAGAACTAGAACAGGAAATTATGAATCCCTTACCACTCCCCAACCTATTATGGACAACTAATTCCAACCACCCAACAATCACGAACCCGTTCATCAAAAACAACATCACAACGTGGAAGAAAAACACCACAAAATTTAAACTAATCAATCTTAGAACAACATCAAATTTTATTTTCCAACCCGGAATTTCCTCTGGGAATGGAAAAGGGAAATCAGAAGCACTGGACAGTTATAGGGATAAAATTGATGTTCCAACTACTTTTCCAAAATAGAATACTGACATGGAAGGAGGTCCAGCAAAAGTGGCATCTACCCTCCACAGAATGGCTACGATACAGACAACAATCTGACTTTATTCAACCTAACCTCATAGTGACCTCCCAAGTCCATTAGAAGTCCATTGACACAAGAACCAAATGCACCCAAATCTATAACAGCCCTATACTCAAGTATAAAAAAAACACTCTCTTCCAAAAAACTCCCCTGCCAAATTAAATGGGAAAACTGAATAGGAAACACCCTAATAGAGGATCAATGGAACACCATACTCACTAACTTAAGAAAGTGTTCCTCAAATATACTCCTCCAGGAGAAAAGTTTCAAAATCCTCCAATGGTACTTCTCACCCCAAAAACTAAAAAAAATATACAACTCTACATCCCCACTATGCTTCAGAAATTGCCAAACTAATGCAGATCTCTACCATTGCTGGTGGATATGCCCAGAAATCCAAAGATTATGGTTAGATTGTTACTCCTTCTTTAATGAGGTAATGTCAACCCAACTAACTCCCAACCCATGGGAAGCATTATTCAACAATATTAAGCTCCAAAGGGAACAAATTATATCATTATATATGTGCAGTAACAAAATCCATAATATCAGCAACATGGAAATCACCAGCACCCAACAAAGCCCACCTGATTAATAAAATATGGTGGCTGTACTACAATGAAAGAAAGATCCATATAGCCAGAGGTAAAGAGAAAAATTTTGGTGAGATCTGGAACAACTGGATTGTACATATAGATTCCTCCATGCAAACATTAAATAGGTGAATTAACACCTAAGAAGAGGCGGCAGCCCACAAGAAAACTGATATATGTTGAAAGGTAAACTAATGTTTGAAAAATAGAAGTTAACTATTAATGAGAAAGTGATTTTATGTAACATGCAAGGACTCCCCATCCTACCCTCACCCCCGCCCCACACCCTAATATCCAAGTTATAAACGCCTAACCCTCCCTCCCCCACTTTTTCCCCTATAACCCAACATAACTTTTCAAAAACGGTAATTAGTCAATAAAAAAGAACCAACATTTTTGCAAATGTAAATGAAACTTTATTTGAACATAAATCATGGAATGCTTATGCTTGTGAAGGTTCTCATTCATTCAGGTCATGGTATATCTGTTGTATTCAATTAGATCAACTGGACTTGAAGTTTAGTTCTTGAAGACGTTTCGCTAGTCATCTGACTGGTTTTCTCAATTCAGAATCTGTGGCAATTATGTACCCTGGAAAATCCCAATTAGCATCTAATTGATCTAATTGAAAACAACAGATATTGAATGTTTATATAATGTTGAAAAGTCCTTTAATAAAAATTTATTGAAACAAAAAAAAAAAAAAGAACCCATACTACTAGGTCAGACGATGAATATATCTTCTGCTTCCTTGCCCAGGGTTTATGCTGGTGTCTGACGCAGCTTCCTTCCAGTGCACATGTCCCTCTGCTGTCCTCTGGAGTTAGGACTCCACTGGTATTGTGCTTCCACCTCTTCATCTGCCTGAACAGCAGCTACCACTCAGGGGTGCAAGCAATGTAGGTAAAGTTAAGACTTTAGTGTCACTTCCTTTATGGCAACAGATGTCCAGGTTTAAATACATGCAAATGATTAGACAGAATTGAATATGAGAGCTTTTTGAGTGGACATTCCCAGGTGCATATTGTTATTTAAGGAGCAGTATTATTATTTAAGGAGCGGTATTCTGATTTAGAAATTAGGTGTTTAGATAGCATTATTTAGGAATGAGTAGTGTTCTTACCAACTGGTACTGTCATTTAACGCTCCATAGTTAAGAATACCACTGTTTTATATATACAGTATTCCCCTGTATGCAACTGAGTGAAAATCAAACACGAGAAACAGTATTAACATGAAACCATTCAGTGCTTATAAAGAAAAAGATTTGTACACAGACAATCTGTAGAATGCCATTATTTGCATATAATGGAAAAGTACCTATTGGCTTGTCATCCTATACTGCTACATACATAGTACCAAGATGGCTTGTTTTTGATTTACATGTAAGTACTATTCTGTGATTTTCGTTCCAATCATTGTAATAGTTCTATTAATGCCTATGTTGTGCAGCAGTTAAGAATATTCTAAGGGATTATTTTTCATCATAATAAATTGCCTTTGTTATGCCTCATTTCCCTGCCATACATTCATTTTATTTATATCAATCTTTACAGAAAAAAAAATTCTGACGTTAAAGTTACTTTACATAATTTAGTGTCATCTGGAAAAAAGAGGTTTTTGTATAATGTACCAAAGATGATTTCGAAAACAATAACTATGAAATAGGCAATACCATTGGGTGTTTTAAATAAACCATATTACATACCTCCCAACATTGCTCTTAAGGGTATCTCCACCAAAATATAGGACTAAACTTATTTCAGTTTAATTGAAGAAGGGGAGGAAAGGCCGTAATATCTTGCATCATGTTCTTAAATTAAACCAGCAGGAGACAGAAGGCAACTTACCCGCGACCTAAGTTACTTATAATGTACAGGAGTGTGGATGATGTGGGGACCATTCAGAGAAAGCCACGGAGGCGCGCAATCGCAGGTAAGTTTCTTCTGTTCCCTCCTGTTTCCTAATGGTTTAATTGAGAGTGGTAAGACAAAGCTCCTTTACTCCACCTGTTCTTCAATTAAACTAAAATCAGTTAAGTTGTAATTTATAGAGGAGATACACTTTAAAGAGGTACACTAACCCAAAATGCATTTTGCTGCTTTTAGAAGTGTTCCTGTTTAAAAGAGGAATGGTGACAGATATGCATGTAAAATGTATAACATTTCGCCCCTCCAAACTAAAACGTTATATGTTGCAGGAAATGGCCATAAACCTTGACCTTTCAAGGTTTATAGAACACAAAACTGTCCCCAAATGTACTTACCAGCCTTCGTTCCCTCGCTGCCTTCTGCCTGTCTTCCTTGCCATTCCCATGCATGGAAGACAAGCAGAAGTGTCTTAACCAGCATCTGCGCTTGTGATTGGCTAAGGTGCGATGTCTTAGGAGCAGATGCCAGTCAGGCCACTTCTGTTTGTAGAAGGCAGTGAGGGAACAAGGGAACAAAGTACATTTGAGGACAGCTTTGAGATCTATAAACCTTATGAGGTCAGGGTTTATGGTTTATTTCCTGCAACAAAATTTTAGTTTGGGGGGTGGATATACCCTTTAAGCTGCAGCAACCCATCAGACATTAACTTTATATTGGTCTACTACAGGTAGGTTTCATCTGATTGGTTGCTTCAAATCAATGACACAGGCAAACTTTTGCACATCTCATTACACAAACCCCATATATATATTTATAGACTTGGATACATGAAAGTCAGTTCAATCTTTAAATGCTCCTGCAGGCACCATTTTAGGAAATATGTTTCTACAGAGATTAGTATTGGAAAGAGCTGGCATAAAGTATCCAGATAAATGTATCTGCAAAAATATAATCCTCTGATGATATGATATTCTGCTTGCATTTGTAAGAATTGGATAACAGATATTTATATGCTAAAATATATAAAGGGATGTTTTATTTTGTTGTTAAAACTTCACTCTGCATGAAATGAGGGTCTCCCATGGGGTATCCAGTGAATAGATGTTATAAAAATAATTATTAAAAAAAAGAAGCACTCACCCATGTAAAGAAAGTCATTTACCATCCCAAATTACTTGTGATTTTTTCATTTAATTGGCTTCTGTAATCTGGCATGTGATTGAGTGAGATTCAGAACATTTCAATGCTGAGGCAGGAACTTTCAAACTTATTAATATTTCCAGCAATCGTTCTGTAATTTAATTTTGTTTTATGCAGTGTGTTCTGCAGATAGTTTAACTGGGCGAAAAAACAGTCTGTTCAGATTTATTTGTAGTGTTAGATTTAACCACTTGTATTCACTCTACAACCTATTATTGATAAAAACTCGACTGGGCTCTTTGATTCCGAGAAGATCTAAAAATTAGAGTTTGCTCTTTAAAAAAAAACAAAAACAATTCATTCTTATGAGACTGAGGATAATTGAGGGATGTAATTAAACCTGAAACAAAACACACCTGAGCCTGAATGCCAGGAATAATTGTATTTCCAAGACAATACCCTGCATTCTATTTATGCCCCTTTCAGCACAGAAATGAAACATACTTAAAAGTGATTTTTTAAATCAATAAAATATTTAGTTCCCAGCTGCTTACAATAAAGAGGTTCAAAGGTCACTGTTCAGACTTTGTTATCTAAATTTATTACTAGCAAATGTGTACATTTTTTGCATTGTCTATTATCAACACATTCAAATTCGTATTTGAAGCTTTATTTGATGCAAGTTTGGGTTTCTGAGTAGAATGTCTTGGGGACCGAGGAATTCTGTATATTTCCATTTCTCGATTGCAGACATAAAATTCTGATTGCAGTAATTGTGTGCTCGCCCATACACAGGGGTGCCCCTACCATGAAGCAAACTGAAATATTTGCTCAGGGCGCGCCCCTGCGAAACTTAAGGCAACATTTAAAAAAAATCCACCTTCCTGCAATACTGCATTACAGCATCAGTGTTAATTAGCACAGTACACCCACCTCCACAAGCCAAGCCTATTTTCCCTGATAAAGCCACACCTGCTTCATGTGCCACACCCACTCATGTGTCATCTGATACATTTAAAAGTTGATTCAGGTGTCAAAACCTCTAGGAACACCTCTGCCCATACAATACCATTGAGGTAGAACAATAGTACTTTTACAATAACCCATGGGATTGGAAGTTTCCAATACCGCGGTTTTAATGAATATGGTCTATAACATGGTACCATCAATTTTTAATGCTACTGATCACGTGGAATGTTAAAGACCACACGATTGGTAAAATATTTTTGACAATTGCAACAAACATTTTGTAATCGAATGAGTCAAAATGTTAAAGTGTAGCCCCCCAAGTTTAAAAAAGTATTTTATGTCAGTAAAATTAATATCTATAATTATTATTAGCTGAAGCTGTAAAATGTGAAAATACAGGGAGAGCCAATAAATGCAGACTAAAAATTAGGTACCAGATCTGTGAAAATCAAAAGTACATCTATTGAGACCTGAAGCAAGGCTGAGTTTGTAAAATGCAAGAGTGTCATCCTGTCAGTAGCTGAACTTGTAACTGTTGCAAACCTGTCTTGCTCTTTGTCTATTTTGTCAATAATCTTGGATCGTACCTCCTGCTCAAATTTTTCACTCCATCAGATTCATTTTAAAATGGTGATTAATGTAAAACAACCTAATTCCTAGTTAGTGCTAAAATGCTTATAGAAAATGATTTATGAATTAAAATGTGCCATTCTAGCAAAATAAAAATCAGGAACTAGAGACTTTTTGAATGAAAAGTGAGACGTCAACTTTGGCTGAGAAAATGAAAAGTATAACCTGCCTCACAAGATTAGCAAAATGAAGGTAAAATCCTCTACTTTATATGTTCAATTATAATTTAAAATTGTGCAGTAAAACAACAAAATATACCGGCTTCTATACAACTATTCAAGTTTGACTTGAAATGAAACGGAAGACTGAAAGTGTAGAGGAATACAATAAGCTAAACATTCAGAAAAAGTAAAACTAAATTAACACCTGTTTATTTTAATGCTTCACTGTTTTTTCTTGTACTAAAAGCTTGGAATACTTAAGATGTACACTGTATATTCATGATACATGCGTGTAAAACTGTGCAAGTACGAGTACACTGTATATACATGACACATACATGTAAATTTGTGCAAGTATGAGCATTCAAAGGTTTTACAACTACCACAGTGCCAATAAATTAATTTCAGGATGTAGGTACTTATGTCCTTTTTAAGCAAAAAAATATCTAATCTAATGCTGAAAGATGCCTAGGGATCAAGGATCAGGAGTGTTTTGGCTAGAACTGCATTTCTCATAATGCAAATAAGGGGAAGAGATACCACGTGTTAAAGCAGAATACTCAGGAGGGGGAAGATCCAGAAAGCAGTCAGTTACTGTTTAAAGGAGAAGTTCAGTGCAAATACATATGCTTGTCAGAAAAAAGAGCAGTATTTTTTCATCCCAATGGCCTTAATCTGCCAATTCAGCATTTTGTCTGTGTATAAATAACTGCAACCCAAATACTGACTTCCTGTTTGCTGGACCCCTATTAGAGACCGTTATGGTCTTGCCCTTGACCCGTAATTCAGTTGCTCAGTAGAGATCTGAGCATCTTTGACCCATCAACAGCCAATCAGTGGCAATACTGTTAGGAACATTCCAAGATGTGTGCATCTGGGAAGAAAAAGGACCATTAGAACCTAAAATGTCAGATCACTAATGTCAACAGCAGGGAACAGCAAATGGTATGAAATCAACTGATTTTTCAAAATGGGAGAGAATATGTAGAATAACTAAGAAGGCATTACACAAACTAACAACTTAACAAATAGTGATAATTTCCACTGAACTGTCGCTTTAAGTATAATTCTCCTTTAATCCAGTCCACAGAAAAACAAATAGCCAAAAAAGCCACTCACTGTAGTTTAATAGTGCTTAATATTGAGCTCACTTCATTATGTATTATATACTGTTCATCGCAGCAGGTGTGCCTTGAGGACTTTGGGCCCCAAGTGAATGGCCTTCTTTTTTGGCCATTTGTGTTGTTTTAGACCAGATGTTAACAAGACTCTTATCCATAAATATAGGCTGCTTAGCTATTATGGGTAAGGGAGGGTGGAGCGATAGAGAGACTTCCTGTGGTGCAGGATGCCTGTAGCTCCTCCAAAATGTTGGATTATCTGACAAAACAATTGACTTACGTTACAATAAAAGCGCAGACAAGAAATATTTTACTAATGGTGTCTTATTTTAAATTTTAGGAGAAAGGTTGCATGTACTCTATGGTGTTCTGTCACATATCTGGTACATACCATGTTACATACTGTAGTTGGGGAGGGTAAATTAAAATGTCTACAATAGAAAGACTATGTGAGCACTCCTTAGGCTAAATTAGAATTACATTTTGTGGAAATGCATTTATACAAACAAAGAAAAGATAATTGATGCACATTCCTAGGCCCCATACAATATCATATTATCTGCACACTGGAATACATTATAAACAAAGGGGTTTTAGTATACATTACTGTGATCACATGAATGAAAAGCCTTCCAACCACGTCAAGGTAACCTCAGTCTGGAAGTTCCTAACTTCTAACCTTTTTTACTATAATTATGATTAGCAAACTTTTGCATTCCTCATAGTTGCACACTGGATCAATACAGCAGGCTCTCACTTCCCCCCTTTTTTTAAAAATGAAGGAATAGGCCGTCCATCAAGTGCTTTATATTAAAGACATAGGACCTCCCATTACAGGGGCACTGTGGAGCACTAAGGAGTGCTTCCACAGTCCTTATATTGTATGTATTTATTAGGAATCCAAAAAACGGTATCCCAGATGTACAACCCTCTATTGCTAAGGCTGTTGCGTAACACCCACCTATGGGTGGTGCTTACGGTGTAAACACTCAATACCCAATAATATAAGCGGGGGGGTATAAGGCCCCCTGTCCAAATACACCACACAGAGCACAACGCTGTTAAACAGCAATATATGAATTTTTATTGGCCATAAATATACACATACCACAATGTCTCCAAATAAATACTAATATACACAATGTTCCCAAAAACACACTTCTAAAAATGGGGCGTCCCCCACATTCGACAGGAAAAAGAGGACCCCGAGCGATGAACCACCTGTGGAAATATCCTATAATAGTAAATAGTCTTCCATATAACACAGTTTAGGTATACAGTACCAATAGCACTCCCACAGTGTAATAATCATATGCAGGTATCCTGAGGACGGCCAACATCAAGACCGAAACGCGTAGATACAATAAAGACTATCACGATATTTGTAACAAGTCCCATGAGTGCTCTTTTTCGGATATCAGTTGTGTGCAAATAGTGGGAAGCACCGGGGCACTTGGAATGTAAAGCGAGTGTGCGGGACATCGGGAGGATTTATATATATATATATATATATAATGAACATTTGAGACCATTTTTCTTGCACGCAATGGTCCAGATAATGAGGAGCTCCCGAAGCATGGATTCTGGCATCCCTAGTTACTCTCACAAAATCCTAGTATGCCAAGGCTATTGGCTTGAGATTTGATTGATTTTTCCACCAATTCAGGCTCTGAGTTTGATCCGGTTAAAGGAAAATTAATCAGTATGGGTTAATAAACTCCTTGTTCCATTGGGACAATGGAAAGGTCTGCAAAGGTCTTACATGGACCATGGCCCACTTCACCATTTGTATACAAGAAACTATTTTTCCAATTAATTGTTGGCAGATGAACGTGGTAGTAGCCAGGGAGACGAAGGTAAGTATATGTACCTTTCGCGCGATCCACCGATGCAGAAATGACAGGTCCCCACCGCATCCTGGTTCTAATCCACTATAGCGCGCATGCATGATGTTGCACGCTATAGTGGATTAGAAACAGGAAGCAGTCAGATATTTTCAGCTCTGCAGTGGTGGATAACGCGAAAGGTAAATATACTTACTTTCATCCCTGGCTCCTGCTCCTTAACCACCTGGGCTTCAATAAATACATTAAAGGAATATTTCCCTTTTCAAGTGAACTATTCCTTTAAGAACTATACCTTCTTCTACCGGAAGTAAGATTTTACAAGAAATTTGGGTGCTGAATCCCAATATTTGTTTCTTCCAACATCATAGAATATTTGGCCACTAAGGAGGAGGATTTATCCACTCATCAGAGATAGCTTGAGTCATCATAGGATGTAAATAAAATGTAAGTTTGAGGGCTAGGCCACACTGCTGCGTTTTTTTTTTGCGATTGCGCTTGCGATTTTTCAAAATTATTGAAAACGCGGCAACGCAAAAAAAACGCGTTTTTCGATGCGATTGCGTTTTGCGTTCTGCATTTTTAATCGCAATCGCATGCGTTTTCCTATACTTATTGAAGAAATCGCAAACGCAACGAAAATCACACATGAAATCGCATGCTATTGCGTTTGCGTTTGCGTTTCAGTGTGGCCTAGCCCTAAGAGTAGATGTTGAATACATTTTATCTGCAGTTGCTGATGGAATGGCAATATCTTCTGGTAATAGAGTGGTCCTCATTATTCTCAAGAGGTTTTGAATGAATTCTGGTGAAAAAGACTGATCTATTTCTTTTCCTTTAACATTTAGGACTGATTTCTCTGACCACTCTTTTCCAACCCAGCCGGCAGTGAGGATGGACCCGTAACTAGTTCTAAATATGTAGCAGAATGACCAGGAGCAGGCTAACATTTTGCATGTTAAATGAAGGTAAAACTGAAACCAAAGCCATAACCTTTCACTTGAGACACCATAGTATCCATGAATTCAGACATAGATTCTTTGACCTATAAAGAAACTTGCTGCTTTTGAGGATCATTATCCAAAGTAAATTGCTAGACAGTCTTCACAAAACGTCTTATTGCGCACAGCCTGATTATTACAAGTAGTACACTCTTTTTAATATTTCTGATGGCGTCAATCATGGTCAGACGGCGAGATGAATTCCTGAAACAAAGTATGACAAAAATTGGAAACAAATACAACACCAGGATAGAGAGATTTCTGCTCCTTTGCCCACGCGAGGAACAGGAAAATGAGATGGGGAGGAAATAGGTGTTGTTCATAGATTGTGTGTTTCCTGTCCCATTGCAAGGCAGAAGGGTTAACCTATTAGTGACCACTGCCATGTAAAGGAACATGATCTCGGAGACTTTGGAGAATCACATACCCTACCTAGTTAAGCACCTCTAATCATGTAGCCAGCATGCCTAGGAATTTACCCCTGGTGACTAACTATGGCTTTTACTCTATAGCTTAGATTGGCTTTATGTGTCTAACTAAATAATTTATCTACTTCTGCTATGTCCCAAATAATTTTTAAAACTCTTTTGATATTAGCTTCTACCTTTATTGTACAATAAAGTGTAAACATCTTTTTGCTGACCTTTTGTATAGATTTTCTTTTAGAATTGGTATAGCCTTTCTTATTTATCCATGGCACTTAGAGGTATCTGAACATTTATTTGCAGTCCTGTATATAAATACAAACCATTTTTGATGCTCCATAAACAACTTGTGGTCAGTCTTCAAAACTTTAAAAGAGCACGAAAAGCCCACAATTAAATATAATAAACAAAGGTTTTCCATTCCACGCTCTCAAACTGCATGTGATTTGATATACAAAACACAAGTTTGATTCAAATTTGACTGCTTTCCAATCAATTGCTTCTGAATCTTAGCCATCTTATTCCAGCCAGACATTTCAAATGGCAGACTTGATTGCCTTTCCTGTCAAGGAGATCTGTTGTGTGCCAAGCTTTATATCTTATTTATAAAATAATATTAAACATGAATTATTCTTTTAATTAAATATAAATGTGAGCAGAAAAAATGGTTAACATGTTAGGATAGCTAAGGTTTCGACTAATGAACCATTAAATAGAGCATGGTTAGGATTAAAAATTCAAAATGGGTTTTACTGGAATCCAATCTACTATGATTCAGCCATCTTTGCAAATCAAGTTAAATCAGCTTCTGCTGCACTGGTCAGATGTACAAATTGCTGTATTGATATATTCAATATATGTTGATTTTTTCTAAACTATATATCTATATAGTTTAAAAAATATTATCTCTAAGTATATAGAGATAATAAATCAGGGCACTCCTTGGTCTTGCACACAAAAGTCAAAAGTGGGTTTATTCACTTTACATCAAATGGCAACATTTCGGTCACTGGTCTTGGACCTTTATCAAGCCCAGGAGGCTTGAGAGAGAGAGAGAGAGAGAGAGAGAGAGAGATAGAGATAGATGTAGGCACTCACACGTGATGGTATACTTGCCCAGGTGCAATCCAATTTCCAAATTGAATAAAAAGAAGCAAGATGGTGCACTCAAAGGGTCTTTTCCAAAACTTTTATACATATAGTGTTTCAGCAACATTTCGGCTCGTCTCCGACAGCCTTTATCAAGCCTGTACACAACAACACAACACACCCTATGTGCCTTTTATACCTATATGTCACACCCCCACTGTGACATCATCAGTGCAGGACATAGAAATTTACATATGTAAACAGATATTTCAATCTATTTAAACAGAGACATGTGATATATATAAAATTTGTCCATAAAGAAAGCACTCCCATTTCCTCATATCAATCGCTTGGGTGCTAATTCAATACATAGCATATAATCTTCATAAAAGTGACTGCACTCACAGGACTTAACCATCAAATTTAGCAAGTTTATTCAACCAAAATGTGTTGACGCGTTTCAGCCCCCACACGGGCCGTCCTCAGAACCAACAACACCATGTGTCATACTACCTTAAATACCCTCTGTCTCTCATGTAAGCCCTCCACCACAAAAAGGCATCACCCAATATCATAGCCATATATAAAACCGACTTACCTTCAGGTTGTATTGGTGGATATATGGTCGGGGGTGGACGTCCTAAACCGTCCATTTGAAATTACCTCATACACCCGCGCCCGGAGGCTATCCAATAGGGGATGTATTCCTCCCACATGTACAAGCCTCCCATACCTGCGGGGGGGGTGTCGCCTATGGGGCCAATCAGCTTTCACTCGGTGCTGACCACAGAGGTGTGTACTTATCCCATATAGATCTCACCCACTGATAAACAGATCTCTACCTCTTGGGGGAGTGTCTCACACTATTGTCATAGAGAGCATCAATAATTAGCCGACCCTTACTTATCTCTGTAAATCGGTCCCCGGTCATGCAATAACCCAATTCGGAGCACTCCTTCCTAGTGAGCTACCAAAACATTATAACCCTGTCTCCGATCCCCCTTTATCCAGCCTCAATACTAACACCTGATCGTGGGTGCAGTGTGCTACAGGATATAATATGCTTGGTCCTATTGCCTAGATCGGACCATCCAGACCCCATTCAGGTACAGGGATGATCCCCACTCAGGACAGGACCGAGTCGCCACCAACCAAACCCTGAAAGAAAGTACATAAAAATAAAAACAACTTATTTACTATTCACATGAAGTAGGGATATAGTGCACTACATCAATCTCAATAGTAAATGCGCTGAAGCCAAGCAAAGTATTTAACATACAAAGTTAACACATAATAGACATCATCTGAGGAAAGTATCAAGTATATTACAACAAATGTGAACTCTGTGTATCACCTAAGAGAAAAAGAAGAAGATACTTATTAATAGAGCACAGATAGAACATCAGTTAAACAGGTGTTTCAAAAAGGGAAAAAATTGCGGTCCACATTAACTTCCACTGATACCTTCCTAACTCAGAAGCAATCATTTCTGAAACCTGGTTGTTTCAGATGCCAGAACTGTGTGACCTGTAACAGTCTTTTGGTGGGGAATTCTTTTCCTCACCCCCACACCTTGTATAAGATTTTCCCTGGTCCTACACGGCAGTGGTTACCATTGGGTTAATCACACCTGATGGTTGAGTGACAGGAATCCCTCCCCTAAACTTATAAAGGTAGGATAGGTAGCCCTGCCCCCTTGCATTTTCATTCCTGCCTTCGTGAGTGTACAGCAGAACACACAGCAGAACAGCTCTCACTCCCTTGATCAGACTCCACCAGGCTCCCAGCACTTAGGCTGCACAAGACGCGTCCTCTCGCGCGCACCCGAGACTCTCGCGTGCGGCCGCGATGGCGCGCACGTGACGTCACAAGCGCGACCCGGAAATGGCGCGAAAATTTTAAATACCGGCGTCCAAACAGGGCAAGTGCCGGTTTTCCAGTTCCCTACCACTCCTGACTCAGAAGTGGAAACGCTGCCACACAGACAAGACAGCCTCTGCCTTGCCATGTGAGTAATCTGGAGCAAAGCTCCCCCTGCAGCTGAACTCTACAAAAAGGTAACAAATAACTAAAATGATTTTCTCCACTTATTTACCAGTGCCATTCCAAATGAGTTCCAGGGAAGCCAGCAGTTCAGGATCAAGGGGGTGAGCACACTAAACAACAAGGACAAGGAAACACTGATAATTTTCTTCTTTTTAATGCAACTAAACAGCTGCTTTCTCTCTCTTTTTTCTCTTTCAAACTTCAGCTCTCCCTCCAGACAAAGAAGATATGAACATACTTATCATCATTAAAAGTCAAGACAAGAATGTGTCCTGTGCTGCAACCCTGCAGTACATGGGCAAAAACTGTGTGAGGACTGCACAACATTCAGATCCAATATAGTCACATCACAAGACCAACTATTGAACTCAGTAAAGTCCATGATGGATTCATCCCTGGCAAAATTTTCAAAAAACATTATGGGACAGGTATCATCAATGATACAAGCCAAGGTCCCCCTGCAAAGGGAAACAAATTTGGAACCAGGAGAAATGATCAAGAGCAATAACCAACAGGAAAAAACACAGCATGAAACTGCCTTAACTCAGGAAGTGCTCTCCAGTCTGATCAGAAAGATGAGAGATACTCTGCAAATATCAGAGTCGGAACAACCAGGGCCGTCGGATTTAATGTTTCTCAAAAAACCCCAAGACACATCTACTTTCCATGTTCATGATCAGTTTCTGGAAGTAATACAGAAAGAATTTCAAAACCCTGATAAGAAGTTCCCAGCCTCCCTAAATTGCAATAAGACATACCCATTCAGCCAGGCCATCACCAGTACCTGGGACGAAGCCCCAAAAGTAGATACGCCCATCATTAAAGCAGCAAGGAAGACTTTCCTAGCCACAGAGGACACATCGGCATTGCGTGATCCCATTGACAAAAGACAAGATTCTATCTTGAAGAGAATTTTCTCTCTATCCAGCGCCGCCCTCAGACCCCCCATGGCAATCACTAGTCTAGCCAGGGCAAACAAATACTGGTTAGCTGACTTGGAGGAGGCAATCAAGAATGGGACCCCACGAGACGATCTAGTGAAACTGATCAAGGACGTTAAGCTCACCAATGAATACATTTGTGAAGCTTCCATGGACTCGCTAAAACTGTCAGCAAAGACAATGAGCGCAGCAGTAGTGGCCAGAAGAAATACCTGGCTCAAACAATGGAAAGCGGATATACAGTCAAAGCCTGGCCTCAATTCCCTTTGAAGGGAAGCTCCTCTTCGGCTCAAAACTTGAGGATCTCATAGAAAAGAACTCGGCAAAAAACAGCCTTCCTTCTCAAACAAGAACAGGCAGAAGTAACCTTTTTCCATCATCTTCATCCTCCACTTTCCAGGGTCCCAACTACAAGGCAGCAAGACAATATAGGCCAGGAAAACCCCTATTACAGCGAGAATCTTGGAGAATCCAACCCTCTTAACAGTCCTTTCGAGGAAGAGAAGGAAGAACAAAACAGAGGCCACTATGAAGGTCTGCGAGCCCACGACCTTCAAGTTGGAGGAAAACTCTCCTTATTCAGCAAGACGTGGGCTCAAACCACTTCGGACGCATGGGTCCTAGACACACTAAAACAGGGATACAAACTGCAATTCAAAACATACCCAAAATCGAACAAATTAATTTCCTCGACAGCCCCTTTAAAGATAGAAGCCAGAACAGCACTCTGTTCAGCGCTTTTAGAACTTCAGAACAAAGATATTATTCAAAAAGTTCCAAAGGGGCAAGAAAAGAAGGGCATATACTCCCACATTTTCTTGAAAAGGAAAAAGACAGGGGAATTCCGAACAATTCTGAACCTGAAATTCCTAAATACTTACCTCAAAACAAAGAGATTCAAAATGGAGACCCTCAAAACAATCTCAACACAAATCAATCAGGGGGATTGGATGATCAAATTAGACATCAAAGATGCCTACTTACATATACCAATAGTTCCAAAACACAGGAAGTTTCTCAGATTTCATATCTGCAACCAACATTTTCAATACAAAGCCCTACCCTTTGGCCTGTCTTCAGCCCCAAGGGTATTTTCAAAAATACTAATACCAGTTATAGCTCATCTCATACTTCTGGGAAACCAAATTATCACTTATTTGGACGATATGCTCATCAAGTCCACCAGCCGGGAAACCCTCCTGGAAGACCTGAAAATAACATTAGCATGTCTTCATCGATATGGCTGGCTAATCAACAAGCAAAAATCCATGATGACACCAGCCTAACGTCTCCAGTTCCTAGGAGTAGACATAAACTCAAAGAACCTGTCTCTATCTCTCCCAGAATTGAAAAAACAAGAGATAGCCAAGGACATCCACAAATTCATGCAATTCCCAATATCCACCACTGGGAAATGCCAACAAATCCTAGGGAAGCTGATCTCCACAACGGATTCAACAAAACGGGCCATGCTTCACGCCAGAGACCTTCAGCTATGCTTCCTCAACCAATTCCGCCCTCTAGCAGGCCAAGATCAACTCATATTCCTTCCCCCATCCATTCTGCTGAATCTGAGATAGTGGACTCGGCCGGAAAATCTCAAACCCATTTCTCTCTCTCCCCCACAATGGGCAATACTTACAAAAGACGCAAGCCCATGGGGCTGGGGTGCCACTTATCGCAACTTAACAGCCCAGGGGAAATGGTCAGCGAGTACACATGTGATCTCTCAAAACGCAAGAGAAATGACAGCAGTGCTTCAGGCTCTGCAGCACTTCAAACAATACCTCAAAGGTAAAGCAGTCCAGATACGGACAGACTATGCCACAGTCGTGGCTTACCTAAACAAGAGCGGAGGCACCAGAAGTCCCCGTCTCTGGCGAAACAAATTCTATACTGGGCAGAAATGCATCTCCCTCAGATCAGAGCCTGCCACATCCCAGGCACCCTCAATGTCAAAGCGGACTTCCTCAGCAGAGGGGGTATATGTCCCAACGAGTGGAAACTCCACCCGGACATATTTGCCTCTCTAATCCAGAAATGGGGAACCCCATATATAGATCTCATGGCGACCCAATCCAATACTCAGCTGAGCAAATTCTGCTCGAGATTCAAGGAACCCAGGGCAACTATGACGGATGCTTTCTCATTCAGCTGGAGCCAGCACCTCCTATACATCTTCCCACCAATCCCGCTGATTTAAAAAGTCCTTCAGAATATCCGGGATGACAATGCGTCCGTCATCACAATCCTTCCATGGTGGCCAAGGAGGCCCTGGTTCAGCTGGGCCCTACAGATGTCAATCTCATTGCCAGTCAAACTCCCCCTGAGACAAGACCTTCTCCAACAGGGACCCATCAACCATCCAGATCTAACAACCCTGAATCTGACGGCCTGGAGTTTGAAACCATCACCCTAAAAAACAGGGGATTATCAGAAGCCTCCATCAACACAATACTAGCATCTCGCAAGAACACTACATCAAACAGCTACTACAGAACATGGAAATTCTTCAGTACATGGTGCAACAACAGAAACATTTCACCATCGTCAGTCAAGGTGGAGTCTCTCATTGAATTCCTACAAGAAGGGCTAAACAAAGACCTTAGCCTTTCAACTCTTAAGTCTCAGGTGACAGCCATCTCAGCCATAACCAATACCAAATGGGCATGGGATCCGTTAATAATAAGATTCTTTCAGGGGGTAAGACACCTCAAACCCCAAATAAGAACCAAGATTCCACCTTGGGACCTATCAATTGTCCTTCAGGCCCTCCAGGAAAGTCCCTTTGAGCCCATATAGTCTTGTTCAATTAAACACATTACTCTCAAAACCATCCTTCTAGTGGCCATAACATCGGCCAGAAGAGTAGGGGAAATCAGGTCCCTAAGAGCTTCAGAACCTTTTCTTACTTTCTTCCCCAACAAAGTAGTAATGAGACCAGACCCCTCTTTCACTCCAAAAGTCCTGACACCTTATCACCTGAATCAGGACATCATACTCCCTACCTTCAACCAAGAAGGTCAAGATACCATTCCACACACCCTTGATGTTGGAAGATCCATCACATCATACCTGGAAAAAAACAGAAGTTTCCGTAAAACTGACTTTCTATTCATCCTCTTCAACGGTCAATGCAAGGGACTACAGCCCGCAAAAACAATACTGGCATCCTGGATTACCACCTGCATTAAACAGGCATATACTAGCAAGGCAGAGGCATTACCCTCAAGGGTAACGGCCCATTCCACAAATCCCTAGCAGCTTCATGGGCATTCTGTGGCCAGTCCTCACCAGAGGAGATATGCAACATGGTCATCCATGTCGACCTTTGTGAAACACTACAAAGTCAATCTAGCATCTGCAGATCAAGAAGGGTTTGGGGAAAAGGTCCTTATGACGGCCTCCTCAAACCCTAAATAAATAGATAATATTCGTTTTTCAAGCATGAATCTGTGTCCCTCCCTTCATTTCTAGCTTTTTAAGTCCCAATGGTAACCACTGCCGTGTAGGACCAGGGAAAACTGAAAATACTATCATACTTTCCGAGATTTTCTTTTCCTGGTCCGTAGCACGGCAGTGGTTAGCTTCCCCCCCTTCAATTGAGAATAACTTTCCCTCAGACATCCATCTCAAGGCAAGGGGGCAGGGCTACCTACCTTTATAAGTTTAGGGGAGGGATTCCTGTCACTCAACCATCTGGTGTGATTAACCCAATAGTAACCACTGCCTTGCTACGGACCAGGAAAAGAAAATCTCGGTATGAAAATGTCCCCACGCAAACGTCGCTTCTCCAATGTAAACAGCCCTAACTTGTCTAATCTGCCTGCATATTAAAGCCCCTCCATTCCCCTTATTAATTTAGTTGCCATTCTCTGAACTGCCTCAATTTCCAAGATGTCCCTTTTGTATATGGGATTCCAAAACTGCACTGCATATTCCGAATGAGGCCTTACCATGCCTTGTAAAGAGGAGAATAATATTTTTCTCTCTTGATCTATTCTCTCTTTATACAAGACAATATCTTGCTAGCTCTAGCCGTTGCTACCTGGCATTGTTTGCTATAGCTAAGTCTCTTATCAACCAGAACCCCCAAATCTTTTTCCATTACAGATGCACTTAACATAGAGTTATTTATGGTGTAGTGTGGCACAGGGAGTATTAATCCCAAATGTATCACCTTAAATTTATCAACATTGAATCTCATCTGCTTTTCTGCTGCCCATTTTGATAATCTATCTAGGTCTGCTTGCAGCACTTGCACATCACTTGAAGTTTCCAAAGCTCTGCATAGTTTTAGTCATCAGCAAACACTGAGACCTTGCTCTCAATGCCCCATTCTAAGTCATTTATAACAGATTAAACAGAAGCGGCCCCAGTACAGAACCCTGAGCCACCCGCTTAGAACTTTAGCCCACATAGATGTAGCTCCATTTACCACCACTCTCTGTTTGCGATCCAATAACCAGTTCTCTATCCATGAACAAATGTTTTCTTCAGGCCAACAGTCCTCAGTTTATATATTAGTCGCCTATGTGGCACAGTATCAAAATCTTTTGCAAAATCCAAATACCACATCCACTGCTGTGCCAGAATCTAACTTCTTACTCGCTTCTTTCATAAAAAACAATTAAATTTGTCTGGCATGATCTATTTCTCATAAATCCATGCTGACTACTACTAATAAGATGATTCTGGAGAAAGTCAAGGAGATGATCCCGTAACAAAGTTTCCAAACCTTCCCTACCACTGATGTTAGGCTTACAGGTCTATAGTTATCAGGCTGTGAACGACTACCTTTTTTGAATATTGGTATTACATTGGCTTTTTTCCAATCCAGCGGCACATCCCCAGACCAAAGCGAATCTGAAAACAGTGGTCTAGATAGAACTGAACTAAGCTCTTTTAAAATCTGAGGATGCAATCCATCTGGTCCTGGGGCTTTATTGATATTAACTTTGTCTAATTGTTTCCGTACCATATCCTCTGTTAGCCAATGTGAATACTCTTCATTTCTTCCCTCATATTATTACAATCCCTACTGTAAGGACAAGTATTTTCAACAGTAAAAACTAATGTAAAAAAACGGTTTAGCAGATTAGCCTTTTCGGCATCCCTACAACCACCTCAGCCCCATTATTTAATGGTCCCACATTCTCAGTCCTCATCTTTTTACCATTTATATACTTAAAAAAACATTTTGGGGTTGGACTTGCTTTGTTCGGCAATCCGTATTTCATTTTCTATTTTAGCTAGTTTAATTGCTTTCTTGCACTCTTTATTACAACTTTTGAAGTCCCTGTAAGCCTGTTCTGTGCCTTCTGTTTTCAAAATTTTAAAAGCCCTTTTCTTTTTTTCCATTTCCCTTTTTACCTGAGCATTAAGCCATGCAGGAGTGGACCTAATTTTTTTACACTTGTTTCCTAAAGGTACCGATTTGGAAATGTTATAGTTTAATATCCCTTTAAAAGTGGTCCACATCTGCTCAGTTTCTTTACCTAGAAACAGTTCCCCCCAGTCTATGAGCAGGAGCGATTCCTTTAAAAGCATAAAATTAGCTTTCCTAAAGTTAAAAGTTTTTGTTAAGCCAGTGCACTTTAGTTTTCTGCAACCTATATTAAATGACACTATATCATGGTCACTATTCCCTAAGCTTCCCATTACCTTCATCTCCATAATGAGCTCTGGGTTATTAGATATCACCAGATCCAACAACGCATTCTTTCTAGTAAGAACTTCTACCATCTGTGAAAGAAAATGCTCATATAGGAAATTTAAGAACTTTATACCTTTTGAGGTGCTGGCAGTTCCATTACAATCTATTTCAGGGTAGTTAAAATCCCCCATAACCAGAACATGCCCCATACCAGCAGCCTTCGCCAACTGCATATGGAGATTCATTTCCACCTCTTCCCCGGCATTTGGCGGCTTATAACACACTCCAACAATTAATTTACCTACCTTCTTGCTTCCTGTACACAGTTCCACCCATAATGTTTCTGCCGCATCGTTTGCTCCCCCATCTATTCCATCTTTTAAATTTGGCTTCAATTCCTGTTTAACATACATACATACTCCTCCTCCTTTCTTATTAACTCGGTCATGTCTAAATAAGGAGTACCCTTCAATATTTACTGTCCAGTCGTGTGAATCATTAAGCCATGCTTCTGCTATACCAATTACATCATACCTTTCCTTTAACGCTATTATTTCAAGTTCGCCGGTTTTTCCAGCCAGACTCCTTGCATTTGTAAACATACATTTTAGATTATCAATTGATTTACTTCCATACATGGTCGTACATGCCTCCTTATCCTCTATGCTCCCCCCTCCTCCTTCTCCTCCCTCCGTTGTGTTACTAGCCCCCAGATCCCTAACTTCTCTATCTACCCCTGTGTAGTTAAACGTTCCCTCCCCCCCCATACCTAGTTTAAAATCTCCTCCAACCCCCTAGCCATCTTCTCTCCCAAAACAGTTGCACCACCACCATTGAGGTGCAATCCGTCACTACTAAAGAGCCTGTAGCCAACAGAAAAGTCAGCCCAGTTCTCTAAAAACCCAAACCCCATCTCCTTACACCACTCTCTTAGCCACGCATTTATACTCCTGAGCTCCCGTTGCCTCCCTAGCGTAGCACGTGGCTGCGGTAGTATTTCTGAAATCACTACCCTTGAGGTCCTTGCTCTTAACTTGGCCCCTAATTCTCAGAAATCATTTTTAAGGACCTCATCTCCACTTCTAACTTTGATATTGGCACCAATGTGAACCAAGACCGCCGGGTCACTCCCAGCCCCACCCAATAATCTGTCTACACGTTCCACCACATGTTGAACCCAAGCACCAGGCAGACAACACACTGTTCGGCATGCAGGGTCTTGGCGACAGATTACCCTATCTATCCTTCTAATAATGGAGTCCCCTACCACTACCACCTGCCTATCCTTCCTAGCCCCCAGTTCTCCCTCCCTTGTATTGGAGATGGCCGTCCCCTGGGTGCTCAAGGGAAAGGCCCGCTCCATACATGCTGCTTCCGAGCCATCGTCCTCCGCATCTTTGCCTAAAATGGCAAATCTGTTGGGATCGACCAACTGGGAAGAAGCGCCCCTATCCTTCTGTCCCCTACTTCCCCTGGTGACCCTTACAAATCTATCTTCCTTTACCACCTTACATGAACAAACACACACACATACCCTCCCTTACCTGCCAGCTAGAATCTAGGGGGTCTAAGTGGAATAAACCTGCAGGTCTGATAATAGACCCAGGCAATCCTTCCACAATGTGAAGTTCAGCCTATACAGAAACATTGGGCAACCTAAGACCCTGTACATTATCCAGATTAACATGCTAGGTTCATACTTAGTATTTACCACAGCAAGTTCCAGATGTACAGTCACTATGAGGTTAGGACTCGGTAGCACAAAATACTGATTGGCTATATAGATTAGGGAGAGGTGTGGATAAAAGAGCTAAAAGCTCCCCACAGAGTATAAAATGAAATAGAGCCTTCTTATAACAGACAGTACCTTACAGCCTCATGTAATTTAATAGCATTGCCCTAATAATGTAACATGTAAACACATATTTCTCACTCCCAGAGAAATGGACGGGGACATGCAAAGTATCTGATTTATAGCCAGTAGCTAATACATGGGTCTAGATGTGATACAGTTTAATGGTGTAGAGATGGGGTGTTGAACTTGGGACCTTTCACATGTTTAAAAACTATAATTCCCAGGATTCTCAGTTTGCAGTAAATTTCTTCTTAATGTCCTGTAGCTAAGGCATGTGTTGAGATACAATACAGCCTAATGGTATAGAGCAGGGGTGTTAAACTTGTGACCTTTCACATGTTTGACAATCCCCGCATTCTGTTTTCAGTAAGTTTCTTCTTAATGTCCTGTAGCTAAGGCATGTGTTGAGATACAATAACGCCTAATGGTATAGAGCAGGGGTGTTAAACATGGGACCTTTCACATGTTTGAAAACTACAAATCCCAGCATTCTCTGTTTGTAGTTAGTTTTTTCTTAAAGGGTATCTCCACTGAGGAAAAAACATTTTTTTTGGTTTATTTTAAAGTACACCATCCCCCAACCCTCCTCCTACTTTTTTTCCTCAGAATTCCCCTTCATTTGTTTGCAGCAGCATGGGAAAGTTGTGCTAGCTCCTGGGGGTGTGCCTTCCCCTGTGCTGGGAGTGCTGTCAATCAATGTGCATCATCATGGTAGCAGACGCACCCACTTGGCTGCAGTAAAGAAATCTTTTCCTGGATTTCTTCTAAACTACTGCTCAAAGACACAGGATACTGCAGGTACATTTCCACCTTACACATTCTATCCTTACAACCCAGGTGACTTTTATCAGTGGAGATACCCTTTGATGAATTTTTCACATGTTTAAAAACTTTAACTCCCATAATTTCCTGGCTGCACAGAATGCTGGAAAATTTAGTTTTTATATATCTTGGAATAATAATACAGAAATTAATAGGGGAATTCACCAGCGGCTACATCGCTCCTTTCTCTCCTTAACGTCGCTCTAACCAATTTACAATCAGTTAGCGCAACGTTAAGTTCCGCATTGTGGTGGCTGTGTGAGTCCTGGAAGAGGCACTCGCGCAACTGGTGCAAAGTGAGGCTGCGCAGGTCTTAGCACATAAGTATTTAACGTCAGCTGTAGTGCAGGTGAGCATTTGTGGCAATTCAAATTTCCTTATTTAGTGACCACACATAAAGAACACAATGTTTCAGCGGTGAAATGCGTCCTCTGCTCTTCCCTTACATCCATAGCTATTACACTTTTGAATAAGGGAAGGATTATTTGGGTCACTTAAGGCAGTAGGAGTCATAAACCTTACCAACCTTGCCCTCACTTCCATATTCCACCTACCTGACAGCTATAATCCATGGAGTCTAAGTGGTATTAACCTGCAGTTCTGAGAACAGGCCCAGGCAATCCTGCCACAATGCGCAGTTCAATCTAAACAGCACCATTGGTCAACCTGAGACCCTATACAGGATCCAGATTAACATGCTAAATTCATACTTAGTATTTACCACAGCAAGTTCCAAATTTACAGCTGCTATTGGGTTAGAACTTAGGAGTACAGAATACTGATTAGCTTAAAAGGAGCTAAAAGCTCCACACAAAATATAAAATGAGCCTTCATATAACAGAAGGTACCTTATAGCCTCATGTTTTTATAATAGTTTTGCCCAAATAATGTAACATACAGACATATATTTCTGTCTCCCAGCTTACCTAGAGAAATGGGTGGGGACATGCAAAGTATCATGCTTTATATCCTCTTTCCTACATACACACCACTTCTTGTGTAGCATACAGACATTTTTTTTCATTGGCTAAGACTGTCACAAACTGCTTACAAACAGCACATCATTGGATGTTATACTGACATTACCACTTCCTTTCAGTATCCACATGGAGACCCCCTTAAAGGGGAACTGTGGTCCAAAAATGACTTTAGGTAAATTGATAGGAATTGCTCTCCTGAGAATTTTTGCAATTTATTTTAATTGTTTATTTTGCATAGTTTTGAAGATATTTACATTTTTGTGTGTCATATCGCAGCAGCATCACCAGGTCCCCTGCACTTCCTGCTTCCTGCTCTGAAACCATGTCAGTCAATCTGCCCTGTGTCTCCTCCTCCCCTTTGCAGCCCCCTGGTCCCTCCCACTCATGGACCCCATGGTCCCTCCAGTTGCAGGCCCCCTTTGGCCCATTCTCTTACAGCCCCATGTGGCCTGCCCACTCACAGGTGCATGGCCATGCCCACTCACGGGTGCCGTGACCCCGTCCACTCGCAGGTGCATAAGCCCAACCCACCCACAGGTGCATAAGCCCCGTCCACCTGTGGGTGCATAAGCCCTGTCCGCTTGTGGGTGCATAAGCCCCGCCCACTCACAGGTGCCGTGGGCCACTCAGACCCCCCTACAGAAAACTCTGTGGAAACAGCTTTTTTAGGCAGAGTGAAAACACATAGTGGGAAAGAAGGGCTGTAGATTCCCTTACCTTCTCTGTCAGGACTTCACACAGCAGAGAGGAGGGGGGACTTCCTGTCTTCTTCACACACTGAGGGAGTCTGAGGCTGTGCTCGCCGGCGGCACTGTGCTATACTTTATATACATGTATTGATGGTCATTTAAATGGTAATACACATACACATACACCGTTCTTATATGCAATCTCCTATAAAGATATAAATATATTTATATAAAATAAAGGATATATATATATTCACACACACACACACACATACACACACACATGTATATATTAATTTTACATTCTAAAATCCTAAATCCCTTGAAAATGGAAACTTCTGTCTGTTTTATATCTCTTCAAGTCATTAAATCCTGCTCAAATATACTGCATATTACATGACCCTTACTGGCCAAACCACATTTAGAATTTTGGGGTTGGCATAGAATTTCCAATTGGTTTAATAGCTGTTACAGCATGATGTGGTGCATTATGTGGGATAACAATCTGGATATATCTTTGCAATTAAGGTGGTTACTCCAGATGCATGGTTAGCCAAAAACAACAAAAATATTAAATCTAGCCATGGCAATTTTTAAATCCCTATATTGTATTTATCTCTTAGTGAAACAAGGCAGGTTTATATAGTATTTAGCAGTTTAATATCTTTTGTTTAACCTTCATTTTTATAGGCCACCCACACTGAAAGTAATTTTTATATTGAAAATAGATTAAACTTTTTCTCAATATGTTTATTTTTAAAGTAAACAAGATACATTGGCAATAAAGTGAGGGAAAATAAAATATACCTGCCCACCATAATAAACTTAATCTTAGAATGGATTAAAGAAGATGCTTTGATAAAGCTTCTGTATATTTTTATGATTAAAGAGTACATTAGAATGCCACTGAATGACATATTGTAGAACCTTCATTATGCCTTTTTAAGCCACCATAAGTGTGTGATTTTTTCTATAAGCAAGAAAAGAGAAAGAACAAAAAATAACAGTCCCTCGATAATAAAGGGCCCAATCTACAGCCAAGAAGGATATGAAAGATTATCAGGCTCAGATATCAGCCATAATTTATGATCCAAATAATCATTTGGTCTGCAAATAAAGTCTCCAGACAACATTGTCCCAATAGACAGAGCACATTCACAAACATACATCAAGCTGTGTCTCACCTCTCCCTTTGCTGTGGCCATTGGGTGATTTATGAAAATAACCTGTGAGTACTAGGGGTCAGCTCCCACAATCCACCTTAGCTGGGTAAACCCCCAGCTAGGTGTCTGCATACAGGCACATGCTCTGTAGAGCTCAACAGATCAAAAAAGGAAGTTGCAGCCTTGCTTCCTTGAAGCTGACAGCCAATCAAATTACAGCACAGAGATCCTCCCTCTCCCTGACACAGAAAAGGGATTTCAGTTTTTTGTTTTCAAACACATTCAAGGCTCCTGTCCTAACAATGATATAATCCTTTACTTTTCATACAAAAAGAAAAGTAATCTTTGCAGTGTATTTCATAGATAGCATGGATGTAAGAAGCGGAATACTTGCATTTCAGCAAAATTAAAAGTAAGTCTGGGGAAAAGAACCTGCAACTTTTACGGAAGGGTGATCACCAAAATCTAAACGGTGTGCGCACACCTAATATACGGAACATGAATAAAACTTTGAGTGCATTCATACGTCAACAGAATACTTACATTTCAAAACAAATGTAAGTCTGGGGAATATAACCTGCAACTTTTACATTTACTCTGTCTTGCTAAAGGCAGATCTCTTACCTCTAGGCACAGAGAGACACTATATAATCCAAAGGTAAATGTAGAATATTGTACTAGGAACATAATGGGAACAAAAAATAAAGGTAAGCTTGGGGATTCAAACTCATGACCTTTTGAACTATATGTGTCTAAACCTGGTGCCTTACAAGGTGAGCCACCTCTGAATGAGCTATAAATCTAGGCATATTTCGAAACTTTTGCATGGAATATAATAGAAACAAAAAAATGTATATCTGGAGAATTAAACTTGAGACCTTCTGAACTGCGTATTTTTTAAACCTGGTGCCTTACACGGTGCGCCAACACTGAATAGGTGCAGGATCCAGATACATTTGGAAGCTTTATCTTTTGTTAGGAAAAGAATAAATGAATAAATGGAATATGCAAGTCCCTGATAAAACTTTAAAAGCTGCTTGTTACTCTTCATTTTATTTTTTCAGCAACTCACACACTGACTGGTAAATAAATCACAGGGTAACAAGCAGCTTTCAAAGACTTATCAGTGATTCCATATTGGTGTGGAGACATCTGTATAGAAAACACTTTGTGCATAGAGACAGTGAATACTGGGGTCAGGGTGAGTGGTTCTTTTGTGGCCTCATAGGCTGTGGGTTGTACTGGCAACAACATGGAAGCCTTCTTATTTACAGAATCTATTTCTCACATACACTAAATGCAACTTACTAGAGAAGAATCTTACAATGTATAGGTGTTCTGGGGAAAAAAACTTTCCCATTAGGTTTTTAAAAATGTAAGTTTAGTTCTCCTTTAAGATCAGTGGGTCTAAAAAATATTAGTATGGCATGTTAATTACCAACTGACAGATTACCGATATGTAGATCTGTTGGCGGGAATATGTGTTCCAGGCCTAAAAGGCTTGTTTAATATTACACTGCTGGATGGAGATGCTTAGGACAGACCTTGGAAAGATGGAGGGATTAGAAAAATACAGCTAATTCAAAGTCACATGTCTTTTGAAATGTATTAAAATAGACTAAATAAATAAAAAGTCAGACGTCCACACAAAAATAGGGACTATGTGACTTTTGATATTAATGCTAATAGCACATATGGGGAGATTTAGAGAGAGATGCATCTGCTATTCATTTCTGGATAATTTGCCTCTACTATTTAACAGTAGCTTATAGACGAGATGTGCTTGCAATATTTGCCAAACTGCCATAAACAAGGGGTTAAGGTCATGCTAACCAATTGTGAATTGGTAAGAGTGACTCAAACCCATAGTAGTGGTATCTGCAGATCTGGGTGAATGCCTGTGACAATGTTTTGCTGGGTATATTTTCATCTTTCTCAGACATATGAAGAAGGAATAATTCTAACACCCCAAAATATTGTGTGTTCATTATCAGCACTAACAATAAGTGTTTTCAGGATTGACAGTAAGCATCTTTATAATTCCCGACTATCACTGGTTTTATTATAATTGCTGAATATATAAATGTACTAAAACTCTGTGAGGTGTGTACAACCCCAATTAGTGGCAAATAGTATTAAATTGAAATATGCCACCTATTATTTTAAGGTGTTTTTGTGCAGTTATTGGTATGAAAGTAAAATACAGTTGTTATTCAGATGATTTGGGACATGATGCCATAGAAGAAAAAGGGTCAATCGCCACTGCCTTAATATGACAATAAAAAAAATTAAAGCTCTATTAATATAATATAGTATTTCATATATAAAGGGAAGTTGTCATGCAAAACACTGGATCCCATAAATCCTATTTTATTATTTTCTACCTCTTATCTTGTTAAATCATTGTTCTGAATGTTGAAAGTGAAGTTACACCATGTAAATCCTGACATTTGCTGCTCCTGTAAACACTAGAGATTAAAAATGTCTTTAAAATATCAGCTTTTCTCCGATGTTTTATTTGGTCTGTGCTTTTCCATTTTCTTGTCATTCATGTGCATGATAACTTGAAGAACTTTTTTGACTTTTAATAACAAAGACACCTAGAACTGTAATTGAGTGCAGTAAACAGCATTATCTGGTTCTCCACAAAACATGGTCAGGCAGTGTTGGGAAAGGTAGTTAAAACAATAGGTCAACTAACCTGGCTAAGTAACAGAGAATAAGAAATGCTTGTGAAATTTCTCGTTCATCCAGGGCATGGTATATTTGTTGTATTCAGTAAGATAAACTTGGTAGGGTTCTTCAACCAATTGTCTAACAGGACCCTGACCCAGCCAGAAATGGAAGTCCTGGCTAAGGACTTGAACTTTGTGGTGGATATTATAGCAGCCACAGAAGCCTCAATCCACAATAATAAGGTACCACAGAGTGAGGCAGAACAACTTTGCCTTAAGGTATCTGCAGCCTTAGCCAGTGCTAAACCTCCTTCATCTATCCTGACCACACAGGAAAGAAGAGCCTTAACATCCCTCAAGAAAGATTCCAGTATCACCATTCTGTCGGCAGACAAAGGAAGATGCACAGTGGTACTCAACACCTCGGACTACCATGCTAAGGTGACCACACTCCTGGCCGATTACAACACATATGAGGCTATAACAAGGGATACCACCAGCCGCTGTAAGAAAAAGATCATAGACTTACTACAACAGCTTCAAAAGGATAAATCCATTGATCAAGTAATGTATCATCGTCTCTACCCTGGTAAGACACATCCAAGTATATATGGACTTCTGAAGATACAAGGAAGGGGCCCCACTAAGAAATAGTCAGCAGTATCCACTCTGTAACATAAAAGGTGGTGAAATACCTAGCCAACATCTTAGGGCCATTGGTTGTTTGTTCTAAGCATCACATCCAGAACTCCCAGGATTTCACTAACAAGATTCAAGATGTTGTTCTCGACGCAGAAGAAACTAGGATGTCCAATGATGTGACATCTTTCTTCACCTCTAAACCAACCAAGGAGACTGTTGAAATGGTTAGAAAATGGCTAGGCCAAGACCGAAGATCTTAACTCAGAACAGGTGTGTTCCCTACTGAACTTATGCCTGAAAACCACCTATTTCATTTATAGGGATTAGTTCTACAAGCAAAAACATGCTATGGGATCTCCAGTTTACCCATTGTGGCAAACCTTTACATGGAGAAAGTTGAAACACAGACTCTTAATACCTTCAAGGGCATTGCACCCAGCGACTGGTTCAGATACATGAATGACAACTGAGTTCTTCTGAGTACTAGCCTTCACAGAACACATCAATGCTGTAGACCTAAACATCAAATTTACAAGGGAAAAGATACAAAGCAACACACTGGCCTTCTTGGACTGCTTAATAGACGTCAGGGAGAATGCTAAACTGGAAGTAGAGGTTTCCTTTGGTCTGAAGAAGGAACCACACAGGTTCCGAAACGTCACTAGTAAAAGATACTTTTCACTACTAAGACTGGTGTGCCTAGCATGTTTTACCTTTGGTTTACAGAAAACCAACCCACACAGTGATGTTTGATTTGCTGCTCCTGTAAACACTAGAGATTAAAAATGTCTTTAAAATATCAGCTTTTTTCTCCGATGTTTTATTTGGTCTGTGCTTTTCCATTTTCTTGTCATTCATGTGCATGATACCTTGAAGAACTTTTTTGACTTTTAATAACAAAGACACCTAGAACTGTAATTGAGTGCAGTAACCAGCATTATCTGGTTCTCCACAAAACATGGTCAGGCAGTGTTGGGAAAGGTAGTTAAACAATAGTTCAACTAACCTGGCTAAGTAACAGAGAATAAGAATGCTTGTGAAATTTCTCGTTCATCCAGGGCATGGTATATTTGTTGTATTCAGTAAGATAACTTGGTAGGGTTCTTCAACCAATTGTCTAACAGGACCCTGACCCAGCCAGAAATGGAAGTCCTGGCTAAGGACTTGAACTTTGTGGTGGATATTATAGCGCCACAGAAGCCTCAATCCACAATAATAAGGTACCACAGAGTGAGGCAGAACAACTTTGCCTTAAGGTATCTGCAGCCTTAGCCAGTGCTAAACCTCCTTCATCTATCCTACCACACGGAAAGAAGAGCCTTAACATCCCTCAAGAAAGATTCCAGTATCACCATTCTGTCGGCAGACAAAGAAGATCCACAGTGGTACTCAACACCCTCGGACTACCATGCTAAGGTGACCACACTCCTGGCCATTACAACACATATGAGGCTATAACAAGGGATACCACCAGCCGCTGTTAAGAAAAAGATCATAGACTTACTACAACAGCTTCAAAAGGATAAATCCATTGATCAAGTAATGTATCATCGTCTCTACCCTGGTAAGAACACTCAAGTATATATGGACTTCTGAAGATACAAGGAAGGGCCCCACTAAAATAGTCAGCAGTATCACTCTGTAACATAAAAGTGTGTGAATACCTACCCAACATCTTAGGGCCATTGGTTGTTGTTCTAAGCATCACATCCAGACACTCCCAGGATTCACTAACAAGATTCAAGATGTTGTTCTCGCGCAGAAGAAACTAGGATGTCCAATGATGTGAATCTTTCTTCACCTCTAAACCAACCAGAGAACTGTAAATGGTTAGAAAATGGCTAGGCAAAGACCGAAGATCTTAACTCAGAACAGGTGTGTTCCCTACTGAACTTATGCCTGAAAACACCTATTTCATTTATAGGGATTAGTTCTACAAGCAAAAACATGCTATGGGATCTCCAGTTTACCCATTGTGGCAACCTTTACATGGAGAAAGTTGAAACACAGACTCTTATACCTTCAAGGGCATTGCACCCAGCGACTGGTTCAGATACATGAATGACAACTGAGTTCTTCTGAGTACTAGCCTTCACGAAACCATCAATGCTGTAGACCTAACATCAATTTACAAGGAAAAGATACAAAGCAACACACTGGCCTTCTTGGACTGCTTAATAGACGTCAGGGAGAATGCTAAACTGGAAGTAGAGGTTTCCTTTGGTCTGAAGAAGGAACCACACAGGTTCCGAAACGTCACTAGTAAAAGATACTTTTCACTACTAAGACTGGTGTGCCTAGCATGTTTTACCTTTGGTTTACAGAAAACCAACCCACACAGTGATGTTTGACTCCCACCTCCCAGATCACAAGTTGGGTGTCACCAGAACACTACAACAAAGTGGAGAGAACATCTCTACTAGCACAGAAGTAAAAGGCTAAAAAAGTTAAACATCTTGGAGGACTATCTGTTGTATTCAATTAGATCAACTGGACTTGAAATGTAGTTCTTGAGACGTTTCGCTAGTCATCCGACTGGCTTTCTCAATTCAGAATGACTTGTACAAGAATCTGTGGCAATTATGTACCCTGGAAAATCCCAATTAGCATATCACAGCCAGGTGTTAAGGGTACATAATTGCCACAGATTCTTGTACAAGTCATTCTGAATTGAGAAAGCCAGTCGGATGACTAGCGAAACGTCTTCAAGAACTACATTTCAAGTCCAGTTGATCTAATTGAATACAACAGATATACCATGACCTGGATGAATGAGAACCTTCACAAGCATCTTGGAGGACTCCTTAAAACTTGTGCATATACAGACTGGGCCTTTGTCAAAAGAATTAGAAGGAAAGAAAAGAACATGAATACCAACAGTGATGGTGGAAAGCAAGGGAAAGGACATGGTCATCCCATATGTAGCATGGGTTTCCGAGAAAATAAGAAGAATTTAAAAAGAACACTGTATCCCTGACTGCTTTAAACCAAATAACACACTGAGACAGCAATTGGTATATCTGAAAGACCCAATACCAAAACATAAGAGCGACATTATATACACAGTGCAGTGAAGAGTGCTTTGTCTTGTACAATGACACCTTACCTTGGGCACTTTTGATAACACCTCTTGCATCCACACCTTGCATTCAGAAGGTCCCTAAAACCTTCATTTAATTTGTCTGTCTCCCCTTTGCCCCTCCCACATCCCAGCTGAACATTATTTCTAATTGTAGTTGTAATCAGGCCATCTATATCTGTAAGAGCAGCATTTATTAAGTGTAGGGCTGAATTAACACCAGAATTAACCTGAAGTGCCTGACACTGATATTTGCTCATTTGGATCACACCATTCAACCCTTCCCATTGTAATATTAACCCATCATCATGTTCCATATAACCTTGCTCCTTATCCTGCTTACCTACATATTAAGCTCTATCACCGCACTACAACACCCCACTGTTGGTAAGTCCATTTATATTGCAACCTCCATTTTATCCTCTCCCCTCATTTCCCACCATGAACTCCTTTCCATCCCACTCTCACCTCCTCTCGTTCTCTCTCCTGCTTCTACTTGCAGCTGGTGATATCTCCCCTAATCCCGGCCCCACTCCCATACCGCACCTGTATGATCAACCCATCCCCATTCTAATGTCTACTGCCCGTAACTCTCCTTTATCCATTAGTACCCTAAACACACACAATATCACAAATGTACCTCTCCTTTCCCTTCCCCCTGCTCCTATATACGGGGCCTTGTGGAATGCATGGTCTGTTTGTTATAAACTTGCACATGTACACAACCTATTTATCTCTAACCGCTTTACATTTCTTGGTCTTACCGAAATATGGCTGTCCCCCTCTGACTCTGTCTCACCACCTTTATTATGGTGGCCTACACTTCAGCCACACCACTAGGCCCCATAATAAATGTGGTTTGGGATTTGGTATTCTTCTCTCTGAGTGCTGTACTTTCATACCCATCACGCCCTTACCAGCCCTCTCCCATCTATCTCTTGAGTTCCACTCAGTCCGTGTTAACTCTCCACGCCCCTACAGATTGCAGTTATTTATCGACCACCTGGCCCAACAACTATTTTCTTTGACCACTTCTCTACTTGGTTGTCCCACTTTCTATCCTCTGACATCCCCTCAATTATCTTAGGGGATTTCAATATCCCCATCGATAACAACACCTCTGCTGCCACTAAATTTCTCTCTCTTACCTCCTCCCGTGGCCTTACTCAATGGTCCTCTGCTCAGACCCATTGTAATGGACACACACTGGATCTGGTCTTCACCTGCCTCTGCTCTGTATCTCTGTATCTAACTTCTCCAACTCTCCCTTTCCTCTATCTGATCATTATCTACTCAAATTTAAACTTGTCATCTTTCCTGACCTTAACCCCTAACAAACAAACATACAGATGCAGAGACCTGTGTAATCTCAACCCCCATTCGCTCTCTGCCCCCCTCCAACAACTTATCTCCATGCCCTCCTTCTCTGACCCTGACCTTGCAGCCGTCCACTACCATACAACTGTTTCGAATGCCCTCAACTCTGTTGCTCCCTTATCCACCTGTCGCCTTAGTCGCAAGAACCCCCAACCATGGCTTACGGATCAGATAAAAAAGTTGAAAAGGCAATCCCGTATAGCCGAAAAACGCTGGCACAAGAGTAACAAAAATAGAGACTTTCTTGAATTTAAAAGTGCCCTCTACCGGACCAGAAGTGCTTTATCCTTAGCCAAACAAAACTACTTCTCTTCACTCATATCCACACAGTCCCATAACCTGAAACAACACTTTAAAGTATTCAACTCCCTGCTCTGTTCGCCTCCTCCTCCGCCTATGCCCTGTTTATCAGCTGATGAAATAGCCTCATATTTCACAGAAAAAAAATAATATACCAAATGGTTTTCCTATGCACCCTACCTCCTCCATACAGCTTCCAACTCCTACCACTGCACTGGTTAATCTCCCTTCATTGGTTAATCCCTTTAATTGCACCCTAACAAACTTCACCACTATTACAGAACAGGGACTCTTATCTCTCCTATCCAGGACACGTCTCACCACCTGCCCCCTTGACCCCATTCCCTCTCAACTTATTCCCTCTCTCTCCCTGTGGGGTCCCGCAAGGCTCGGTACTCTGTCCTCTTCTTTTCTCCATCTACACCTATGGCCTTGGACAACTCATTAGTTCATTTGGATTCCAGTATCACCTGTATGCGGAGGATACCCAAATTTACATCTCTGCCCCTGATCTCCCTACACTGACATCCCAGGTCCCCGACTGCCTTAATGCCATCTCTGCCTTTATGTCCTCCCGCTTCCTCAAACTCAACATGGACAAGACTGAACTTGTCCTTTTCCCACCCTCACGATCTATTCCCCTCCCTAGTCTTACTATTAATATTAACAACACACCTATATCACCATCTCCTTATCTCCACTGGGAATAATGCTAGATTCTAATCTTTCTTTCAAACCCCATATCAATTCGCTTTCAAACTCCTGTTGGCTCAACTCAAAAACATCTCCTGCATCTGACCCTTCCTCTCGAACCAAGCTACAAAAATCCTAGTCCATGCCCTAGTCATATCCCGGCTTGACTACTGCAACACACTCCTGTGTGGTCTACCAAACAACCGCCTGGCTCCACTTCAATCCATCCTCAACTCTGCTGCCCGGCTCATTCATTTCTCTTCTCGCTCCTCTAATGCCTTTCCTCTCTGTCAGTCACTCCACTGGCTGCCCATCACGCAAAGGATCCGGTTCAAGCTGCTTACCCTATCCTATAAAGCACTATCCAACACAGCCCCTTCATATATCTCAGAGCTGATCCACCAATATCGTCCCAGACACAACATCCACTCCGCAAACGGTCTCCTCCTCTCATCCATCCTTGTCACCTCTTCCCATGCCCTTATCAGGACTTTGCTCATGCTGCCCCTCTGGAACTCCCTTCCTCTGTCTGTCCGTCATTCACCATCCCTTAATACCTTCAAATGTAACCTTAAAACCCACCTCTTCAGGCAAGCACATAACCTGGCCTAAACATTACCCATCTTACTACCCAATATGATCCAACCCGCCTTTCACTATCCATTGCCAATCTATTTACAGCCTACCGACTCCTGCAACCTTATGTCTCACCCCCATATCCTCTAGACTGTAAGCTCTTTGGGCAGGATCCTCTCTCCTATTGTATCATGGTATTGCTGTAAGAAACTCATCACTCTGTTTACTCATATTTTGTATTACCCGTGTATGTAATATGTATGACTTTGTATAACATGTATAACCCTGTATGTAATGTATGACTATGTAATTGTAAAGTGCCAAGGAAGATGTTGGCGCTATATAAATCCATAATAATAATAATAAAACCTGGCTGTTATATGCTAATTGGGACTTTCCAGGGTAGAAAGCCAGTCAGATGACTATCGAAACGTCTTCTAGAACTAAACTCCAGTTGATCTAACTGAAAATGTGTTAAGCATAGCCTGTTTATTATTTCTTTTGCTACCAAGGATGAAAGTTTGATTGCATTACAATGGTGTGAAAGTCATTGCTTATCTACAGTAAAGAAAAATGTAGTGCTGATTAGTGATTAATACCAGTGTAGAAACAAATCTGGTTCATTTTTTCATTTTCATTGAAAAAACAAAAATTTAGAAAATCAAAAATTTGAAAATTCCATACGAAAATCGAATATTCCATTTTAAAAATCGAATATTCCATTTTAAAAATCGAAATTCCTATAGTATATTTCAAAAATTCTATAGAATAATCTGAAAAATTCCAAATGAATTGGATTCAAATCAATTTTCTGTATTGCTGGCAGTCGTGGCTGTGATCAGCTGCCTCTCAGCCAATCACAGCTGTGGCTGCCGGTCTGGCCCCCTGCTTGTAGTTCCGTCAGGGGGGCAGTACCAGAGCAACACTGGAACAAGGAGCTGTAAGTAGAGTTTGGAATTGATTTTTAAAGTGCCAATATAGCGGTTGGGGGTGGGAGGGCATTCCCTATAATATATTAAAAGTTGTTGCTGAGGGTGGAGATGCCCTTTAAAATTAACCCTGGATCACATCTATAGGTAAAACTTGTGAGAATAGTTATATTGCTGGTAAGGTTTAGCAATATAACTTCCTGGACACTTCCTGCTTTCACCAGCTTGTAGCCATGTGATATAGCACAGCCTGCAAGTCTGTCTTACGCATCATGGAGTGTGATTTGTGCTCACGCTTCTGGTTCGCATTGCCAATGCAATGCTACTGGGTATTTCCTCTATGTGCGCTGTGGTCCGGTCTGTTAATGGTTCGCATGTGTGCACGACTTGTCCCGTGGATCACATGCGTCTCAATAACATTGAAATGGACCGGAACACAGCACAAACGGAGTATGACGCACAGCAGTGCATTGCAAAAATCCTGCATGTGCTGCTGTGCGTGATAGTGGGACCTTACCCTAAGTCTTAAGTAGGCATGCTCTGCCCCTGCAGTTTAGGAGAGGAGCAGAAGGCCACGTGATGACCTATAGAAACATTAGACACTAATTAAACTATTAAAAAAAATATGAATACTGGTCGCATTTGCATATCTACCTTTGACAAGTGATTTGCTTGCCTTAGACAATCTAGAAACTGAAATTAAAGTTTGTTTAACTACTGAATAGGAGCAGTGTCAAAAAAGCATGTCAGACCACACAAACGTGTTATTGCAAATTGTTACAGTCAGATACAAATTGAGGTGATCAGATGATGTGCACTTAATGGATTTTTTATGGACTACTACACACTGACGTAAATAACACACTTAGGGGCATATTTATAAAGGTTCGTGACTGTTAAGTTTTGCTCTACCCTGTAGCATGAAACTTAACACGGGATTGTATGTGGCTTTAGAGAAGCACAAATCTCCGCCTTTATACGATCCCACAATGCAATACTAGACGTAATCGTGTTTATGTCCAGTATTGCATTGCGGAAAGAATTTGCTATATAGAATCTCCCTGAATAACCTTTCCCAATTTGCCACAAATCATGCCTGTTATTGTGCTTTCTGCACAGTTGTGTATAAATGTAGACAATCATATGAAGATGTGTGGGCCAACCACCTCAACATTTTATTTGTCTCCTTCTCTCACTAATTTACTTCTTAGTCCTCCTGACTCACGCAGACCATCGGTGTAACATATAACAAATATTTAGGACGTGACTACATAAGCAATGCAATTTCTTTAGGGAATAGAAATGTGTTATTTTCACAGTACACAATTCTAAATTGTGATTACATAGAAGATAATGTACCCCTACTGTAAAATTATAATGTAAAATTATAAGGATATTAGAGTTCCGTGACCATATAGAAGCACGAGTCCACAGGCCGAGTGGCTTTTATAAAGGGGTTGGATCTCCGAGGTGACATCTGATATCCATATTACATAGTAGCGTGCTGATTATATAAGGGATAATGCGCCCCTTACAGTGTAATATAAGGAGGTGGTATAATGTCCTTATATTATAATGTGAAGGAGCGCATTATTTCTTATAATAGTATCGGATTCCTTCACCCCATTCATATTTTAAATTCTAGCCTTGTCCCTATTTCCACCTTATATCCCACAAGCTACCTTCTATAACTTAAACACAGTAGAAAGGAACATCCCAGCCCAGCATCTATGCGGTTAAACAAACAAGACATTCGTTATGAAGTGACAGGAAGCAGCTTCAGCAGGTTCTGTTAGTGAAGTTAAACATGGCAAAAAATGCTGAATCATTTTCCAGGCATAAACACTGGAATGGGCGGAGTAGTGGGATATAATAAATATAAGAAATGAGTCACTTAGTGACATAGCTGAGTGATTTTTATAAGGATATATACCACTGCAGCTCCCATTATAAAATATCACACTTATGTATTATAATGATATTATTATACAGTTGGGTCTCATAAAGACCCATTAAGGGAGTACATTATAATAAAAAAAATGAATTCTATATATTGCTTAATAAAGTTAAAATACGTTTTGTGCTAAACAGATAAACATTTTTGATGCTTTTTTTTGTATACTGACATAACAATCCCTTCTAGCTACTGATAGTTATAGTAGCGAAAGATCTATCTTACTATATTTCATGAAAAGTCCTTGTGCGTGGGTTTCCTTTGGGTAGTCTGGTTTTCCTGAGTCACAAAGACATACTGATATGCAATGTACTGAGACAGAAATCTCCTCACAGCGGCAAATACACAAATCTATTGTAAAATACTGTGTAATTAGTATCACTATATAAAAAATGCAATACACTATATTGGATTACTTTTGTAGGATTATAGTTGTTGCACTTAGTTTCATATAAGCCACCACTTTAGACTTGAGGTAAGGAAAATTCAGCTGAAGCAATGCAAATGTTTTATTCACATTGAGAACAGTAATGTGGAATGCTCTGCCTGATATTTTGTGGTGAATCCCAGTTTCGAAACCAATCTGGTTTTGATTTGGGACTGCCAGTTAGAAAATCAGCGTCTTTTTTTTTTCAAAATTATCGAAACTGAACTTTTCACAAAAAATTTTAGTCGACACATCGATAATTCCATTCAAAACTTTGAAAATTACATTTGAAAATCAGAAATTTCTATTGGAAAATCTGAAATTTCTATAGAAAATTCTAAAATGAAAAAGAAATTTGAAAAATTCCAACTCAGTTTCTGTGAAACCGCTATCAGAACAAAACTTGCAGGTTTCGTCCATCTCTACTGATAATGTTTGGATAGTAGAATTTCATATTATCTTTTAAAGAGTATTGGATGTCTTGTTGGTCAAACATAATATTCAGGGTACTGGCTGCATGCTGTATCAATGGGTGTACATAATAGATTGGTTATGCCCTTGTGCATGTTGGTAGGTATGGGAGGGTTGTGGGTCAAATGCTTTTATGTTTCAGTTGCATGGGTGATGTTGGACTGATAATACTTTTTTCCCCATTCCAGAATAGCTATTTAACTACCTAACATATTGACTCATTTTTGCTGATAATGTATGTTCCATGACCAACACACTTGTATAATGACAAGAGCTAAAGTAGGCTACAGAGACATCCATACAGCTTACACAGCACATTATTCTGCATTGTAACATTCTAAAGGGAATACTAAAGGTACACGGAAGCTTCCTTGTATAAATAACTTTTGGTAAGAGATTTCTGTTTTTGAGTTATTGCCAAAAAAAAATTGATTTAACCAAGAAACACATTTTGTTGATTGCTATGCAGTCATAAATTGACATATGGAGAGGAATTTGAGATTTCTATTTTACTGCACTTGGCACAATGAGATGAAATAACAATCGATGATTGAGTTAGGTTTTTTTTTTTTTGCATATATAACCTTCTGATCGCTATAACAGATTTCAATAAAGAGCTTCTCAAAGTTCATAGTAAGCCAGACGATATAAAAATGCCCTTAAGAATCTAAAATTTTCCTAAGTGAAATAAAGCCTCACCTGTTACCTTTACTCCCATTATCGAAGTTCAAGCAATAAAAATAGAAGCTTTTATAAGCAATGTGTGCAGGAAACATCTTAGGAAGTTAAAAGCCTGGCAGATATTGTTACAGCTAAAGCTGAATGCCAGCGGATTACATTAAGAATACATTTTTGGTGATATTTAACTCCTTCAATCTTTGAGGCAAAGTTTAAGTTATGGTTGGCAATTGCCATAGCAACTCTTTTTATAAGGTGTTTGAGCATTCCATCATTACTGAAAAAGCTGAAATTGCATATCTGTCAAAAATATAGCATCTGGCACATTTATGTTTTGCTGTCTAGGGTTGCTGAGATGGTTTTAAACAGGGTGATGTTATTGCAGTACAGGCATGTCACACCGAAGGCAATTCCTCTTCTTAATAAAATCGTTCCCCAGAATCCTTTGTTAGTTTGAAGCTAGAGAATCATTCTTTATTTTGGCAGTTAGTAAGGGTTTTAAACACACATGCTTGATTGATACTGTCTTTTTTAAAAAATCTTCTAAAATAATAAGCCTACAGGTGCAAGAATTACATGTCATGTGGCATTTGAAACTTATCACAGTGTTATTGCTGGTACCTGTGTTACTTCCATAATTGGACTGGGCATATTTAAAAATGTAGTATATATTTTAAATACGGTAAACAGCAGCAATCTTTACTTACTGGTTTAAAAATAATTCCCTTGATAAATAGTGCCCTTATTAGCATACATTATAACATACTACCAGGGTATTTACCAATGGGGGAAACTGTCTGTATACATTTTATATCAGTATTCACTGGCTCCTGTAGTTTCTTAACATGTCCCTAAATGAATCTGGAATTTACAACATAATGTATATGGGCTGCTACTGTAGTGTACTGAATGCATGTTTAAGCAGGAGAGAAAAGAATAAAATGCCCTATTTATGAAGGGCATCTGAAGGTGACTGCAAGGAAATTCTACCAAATCTGAAGTCTGGTAATATATTTGCAAAAAATTTTACATGCAGAATTTTTATAATAAAAATTCAATCATTAGAACATTCCATTAGCCGTTTTCTTGTTCTTGAACATTCCATTTGTGGAATTATTGTCATTCACACACATTCAAGATCGCTCGTTTCTGAAAACTCCACAATTAAGAATTCTTATTCAGGAACATTCTACATTTAAATGTCTAGGGCCCCAGGCACACAATTTTACAACTATGATGGTACATTCATGATTGCGATTGTAAAATTACAATAGTGATCATACAATTCCGCTTGCAATCTTACATTTACAATCAAGATTGTAATGGTACGGTCTCCAATACAATAACATATTGGTAGTCTACTAACTCTTGGTATTGTACACCATGCAGTTGTTAATTAAGAACCACGGCCGTACTTCTATGATAAAATAGTGCCCCTAGATTGGGGCCCACCTATCTGTTGTCCATTTTTCCCCTGTGATTCTCTTGTACTACCTTTTTCCAGTAATTTCTATTATTATTTAAAAAAACCACAAATATCAACATTTAAAAAAACATAAAAATGGAAAGCAAACCTTAGATATTCCATCTTTCGTAAACAGCCATTATTGCATGTATATATGCATACAATTGCTATAATATTCAGGTAATAAGAAAGAATGAAATAAAATGCAAAGCAAGTATAATGGGTAATTTTCTTTTAGCTTAATAACAATATAATTCATACATATATACTACAAAATAAACATACATAACACATGATACAATTTATAATGAGGTGAGGTAGTGGGGAAAAAGAAACATTATGCTAAATGAAGGCTGTATATTATAGCAATTTAATTACTTGCATAAGTAGCCATCTCCATTATACCTTGTCAAATCTATATACAAGCATCCTGCAAAATATGATTCATTTGTTTATACCTCAAGGAAGAAAGACTTATTATTCACCAGAGGCTTTTGTGTTCCCTTAGTGGTCTCCTCAAATCTCAGTTATAAATAAAATAGAAAACAATGTTTCAGTTCAGTGGTGGTATAACTTATTTTTTGAGCAAACACAGCAATCCGGTTACATGTTTGGGCTTGACTTGAACTTGAGTAATGGGGCGGAGCTGGACCTGACCAATGATGAAGGTTATGAAAGAACACTGGTTCATGATTATACGTTTGAAGTAGGTTACAAAAATTAGTTTAGATTTAGAGTTCAGAACAGGTAATTCCAACTTGAAGTAACAAAGGCCTTCTCAACATCAAAGTCTAGTATACAGCCAATCTGCTTAGTGTTATTCGCTTATTCCATTATATTGCAAGTATATTTCTTAACATCAAAGGCTAGTATACAGCCAATCTGCTTAGTGTTATCTGCTTATTCCATTATATTGCATATCCTTCTAACATTATTACAACCCCAAGCAAAATCTACCTAATTTCTGTTTATATTATGCGGTGGCACTACACTATATCTATTAGCAAGAACATTAGTGATTCATTTTATGCCATTATTTAACAATTAGACCATTAACAATAGTTCTATATATTTTCCTTATAGTCAGATTCCCTGGAGAGGTTTTCTGTTGTAGCATAATATAATTTTTTTTTGCATATAGAAAAGGCCTTTCATATAAACATTTTATGTGGCTTTCAAATAATCATTAGGCTCAATAAAAAGTGCAAGTGCTACAACTTCTAAGGGTTTAAAATCTTGAATCAGAAAGCGGAAAGAGGAGGGATATTAGGGATATTAAGATCTCCTGCCAGATTATTTAATATCTGTCTGTACTTTTTATAATACCTGCAATCTTAAGGCTCTTACACACGTACGATGTGCGTCCTGAGCCACGACCAATGACACCAACAGTTACACGCGATGAACGGCCATTTCGGCTGAGCAAATCTAGGGTTTTGTAAAGGATTGTGCATCTCCACACGAAGATATTGTATTGTTCATTGATGGTAATTGAAGCATTGTGAAAATGAAATCCCCCTCTCTATAAAAGATAGAGTGTGCCGATAGAATGTCAACTGACAGTTTAACCGGCCCCAATTTTAATATACCCATGGTTCCTCTGGAAATACATGATTTCAAATATTGTCAAGTAACTAGGGCAGCTATGTATGTATATATGTAATTTTTAGACATGAGGTCAACATTATTTTTTGTTTGGTAGGGCCTGTGTTGCCCATGTTTTTTCATCTGTACCAGCCTCCAAATCTTTATTAGAATGACATTTCCACAATCTTGCTGTGCCCAGAACTTAGAGACCATTTCCTCAGGGTATTTGGTTTATAATGAGGAGTATGTCTTTTCAGCAAGATGGGTAGCAGCTATGTAGCACTAGGCCATTGCTGGAAATTTTTTAAAATATTTCAGCTTACATGGATTTAAAGGGCATGTCCACCCCCAAAACTATAATCCCCCCAACTACTGGCCCCACCATGTAGTGTAGTTTAATCCTTACCTCACATCCCAGCTCCATCTGGTTCTCCTGTAGTCCCCCCCCAAAGTCCAAAAACTGCCCACCAGGAGATAGGAGTCCATATAGGAACTCTGCCTCCTACCTGGCCTCCGGGAGAAGTTTGGCATGGGTACTGCAGCCCTTCTCCCCCCCTCCCTCCCCCTCCCTCTCCCTCCCTCTCCCTCTCCAATTCCCTCCCCTAGCGTGAAATCCTTCATGTATAAGATTCCCCCGGGCTCCAGCCCCAACCGTTATATTTTTATCTTTAGAAAGCTCCCAAACTTTACTTACCTCTCCTCTTTCCTCCGCCAAAGTGAGCTGCCGGCAGCCGCATCCGTGATAGGCTGTCGCTCAGCCAATCACAGATGCGGCTGCCGGTCCCGCCCCTCTGCTTGCATTTTCTCACAAGCAGAGGTCCGGGAGCGCGGCGGAGGAAAGAAGGGAGGTAAGTAGAGTTTGGGGGGCTTTCTAAAGATAAAAATATAGCGGTTGGGGCTGGGAGCCCAGGGGGAATCTTATATCAAAAAGTTTATTTTAGGGTGGACATACCCTTTAAGTGCAGTTTTAGGTGACATATTCTGGTGCAAAACATTTCCTGGTATGGTCATCTGCCCAAAACTTGTGAAGGGGATTATCAGCTGGAAAAGAAAAAAGCAGGCACTGGTTAGGTGGAGGTAACTAAGACATTAAGCCCCTTACATTACTGAGTGCTAGAAGCCAAGAGGCCCCTGTTAGTGTCCCACGGCCAGAGTCCCCCTCCATCCCAAATCCAGAGTCCCCCCTCTGTCCCAAGTCCAGAACCCCTCTTCTGTCCCAAGTCCATAATTCCCCCTCTGTCCCAAATCCAGAGCCCCCCCTCTGTCCCAAAGCCAGAACCCTCCTGTCAAAAGTCCAAAGTTCCCTCTAAGTAAGCAACCTTACCAGCCGTCATGTCCATGCCTCTGTGTATTTGCTGTGTTCTGCCTCTGTGCGTTTTTCCAGTGTTTCTCCCTCTAGTAGTGAGTCAATAGGAACTGCAGTGACACACACACACACGGCAGTTAAGCTTTTATTATATAGGATGATTGTTTCCAGTTACAGAGCAATCATCCATTCTGTTTTCAATTAATAGCTTTTTATTATTCAGATTATTTATCTCTCTCCAACCCTAGCTAATATATGTAGGTAGGTGCTCTTACATTTCTACATTGTGTCATAAGGTTTTTTTTGTTGTTGTTGTTTTTTATTCCTGTAAATGTGTAGAAATGAATAGCATCCAGCTCCAGTTTATCATCTTATTTACTAAAATAGCCTATTTAGCCTACAGAATAATTATTAGTAGTAATGTGCCAAGTACACAGCATATATTTTTATCAAACCCATGCCAAAGATAGAGCCATGAGGAGTTATCTAATCCGTTGTTAGGTGACAGGTAACCTTCAATTAAACTAACAATACATAGAAAAAGGATAATTAGAAAGCATACTTGATTCTGTGCCAAACTTCAGAAATAATTTAAATTTATTATGTAAATAATAAATGTAGATGGCATAGGTTTAATTACACTTGTGTTAAGTAATTAACACAAAAAAAAACAATCTAATGACAAAGTTAAATGATGTATATCTGGAATATTGAAATATATTAAGTGAGCTGCTAATAAAGAGAGTTCTATTTATATTTACAGTAAAAACAAAAATGATTTTGATGTGGCTTTTAGTCTGGGCATTTGATATTTAAAAGCTCTTTAAATTTCACTATATTTGTTAATAACTTGTTTTTGTAATTTCTCTAATCTAATCATATTTCATAAACATGAGCAAGTTATGCAAATTTTATTTTGTGTTCTATTCATCAGCTAAAAATATTTCATCATTATTATATTAAATTAATAGTATGAAGGATCATTAAAAGGAGAATTTTTTTTCCTTGACTCATTGCCCAGAAACTACTGATTAAAATGGTTTCCATTTGCTGTTTATCAGTAATTCCTACCATACTTCTAGTTACTTCTTGATTGGCGTAAAGACAGCGGGGCAATGGGGTTAAAGTAGCAGCTGACTGGAGAGTACTATTCGTTTTATCCCTGCGGGAAGCACATTGACCTTGCTTGTACTCACTGGGCGAGGAGTACAATTTGATTTTGGAATACTCAAAATAAATGTTGATTGCAAAGTCCATATATGCTCCTTGAGGTTTTGTTTTGCCTGAAGTGCACTTAACTTTTGTGCCTGATTTCCTAGAGGTTGAGCAATGGACCCACGGCAGTTGCAGCTAGGTTATGTCATACACTGAGGGAGTCTTGAGTACACTTAGGGAGTCTTAAATTTTAGTGCTTTTACTACAGTGAAGGTTTTGGGGCATGTGCACCTGGACCATGCTTACATGTAACTGCACTCAAAATGTAATCCTCAAACTGAATACTACATATTTATACTTTACATATCTGTGAACATAATTTTTCTAACTTGTATTTAATAATTAGAATGTATATTTAAGTAACTAAATGTGATTAGCACAATGGGATTAGAGACACCCTGCATTTGGTAATTTTGTCACTTGAGATCATGCAACCGTAAAAGATTTCATTAAATTTGCACTACTAAAGCTTTTTGTAGAGAGAACTAAGAAAGGCAGATAATACAATACTCGACTCAGATGTATAAATGAAATATAAAAATTGCATTGTTCCACACATGCTGTATTGTTGTGCAGTAGATTATTCACATGATTCTCACAGGACAAAAAAATTAGAAATACTGTCTGACTTAGAGAATTTAAATATACGGTAGTTAAACTATTTCTGGAACATTTTCTTTAAAAAAATACACAAACAGGCAATGGCATAATGTTCTATTCCTTTATAGCTTTTACATAACTTTCCATGCTGACACTATTTGTTATGTTCTGCCTCTCAAGTGGTAAGGCTTTCAGAAGGTAGTGCCCAGTTTCCAAGGAACTGACAACATAGGGGGAGATCCAATATAGCCGTTTTTCGTCTAAAACCCACGTTAACCCGAAAAAATTCCGGGTTAGCGTGGGCTTTAGACGGAATTAAGAGCACAGCACCGTTTCCAAATGTTTTTGGAAACAGCGCTGTGCTAACGATCCAAAACCTCTGCCGTTAAGGTTTGTGCTACCTCATAGCGCGAATCTTAACGGTAAAGGTTTAGGAGCGTTAATGTCACGCTCCATACCTTAGCCCGATCCCGCAATGCAATAACTGATGTAATCTCGTTTACGTCAGTTATTGTATCGCGGGATCGGGCAAAGGTAAGTAACGCGGCGCCCGGCTTTGGATCTCCCCCATAATGTCATTAACTAAATTGTATTAAACATACAGGCTGTGACACCCTAAAACAGAAAGAGTAAAAAAACTAAAACAAGACTGCCACTGGAGCAGCACAGCACCTCTACTGTATATTCCATTGTGCTATGTTAAGCAGTTGAATATGCTACACTATTAATGTGCTGAGTAAATTAATAATGTGTGTTCTTCCATATACCATTTAATATCTATAGATCAGTCAGCTCCAGCTGGGTTTACTTAAACTAATTTGTCTCAAATTGAAAAATATTTACTAGCCTTTTCACCTGTCACACTTCAGGGCTATGTCTATAACGAGTATTAATTACCATGAATTTCTACATACACGTCTGAAATTTTACTGCCATAGAATAGCAGCCTACCAGTAACTGGCAGCTGTATAATAACATTTTAAAGAGTTATAGTGGGGTTTTTTTTGGGAGCCCATAATTATAATACACATGATGCTTTTACTACTGCAGTTAGCCACTTTCAAATACATTTTATTAATGCAATCTAGATAAATTGTTTAGAGAAGAGCAAGTCTGTATTATACCCATTTAGAAACAAAGAAAAAAAACACAAATGTACCATTCTTAACTACCATTTTATGTTTGAAGTTAAAAAAGAAAAATGGCTTAGTTTTTAAAAATTGTATGAATGTAAATTATTTGACATTTTCTCTTTATTTCTAGTTGATTTCATTTAGACAATATCCTTTTTTTTAGCTTGAGAGTGAAAGTGGTAGCAGGGTCAAAAATCATTCCTTCCAACTTGCCAAAATGACAGATACAGTTTGGGAGTTTATCAGTTGATATCCTGACTGGGCAAGTTGGTTAATGTCTGCCAGATGGAGGATGGAGGCAGCAGTAAGAGTGGGTGTTTCAACACCGAGCAATACAAAATACATCAGAATTCTGCTGATTTCTGCAATTTTTTTTTCCATTAAAGGACATTCTGCAAATAGAAAACAGTACATAAATTAAAAGCCCAATTCTTGTAGAGTTTTAAGAGAAGGTGGCAACTTTTTAAGAAAAATTTCTTAGAGAAGAAAAGCAGTAAAAACTGTAGGCTGTATGACAGGTTAGTTCAGAGGTGCCCAACCTGTCTTAGACCGGGGATCATACTAGGATCATACCAGGATGCTTCTGTGGCTTCACCCATAATCTACCCAGACTCTGCCCATAGCCCCACACATTTGACCACTTGCCGCAATTGTTTTTGGATGGGCAGCAGATTGGGCATGGGCACTAATGGTTAATGTTACATCTTTAAATGTTCAAATGATTGCAGATTTAATTATGTGCAATTTTATTTAAGGGGTGGAGTTTCCTAAAGCTCTTACCTTACAAAATTTCTAAATTAGTAAGCAGGTAATGACTTAAGTTCGCTTTTAAAAGGGAAATGTGTAAGGGATGCGGCATAGCTTGTTTTCTAAATATCTGGTGAAAAAAAATCAAATCTACTTAAACGAGTATCAGCATGCAACTTTTCTCGGAACATTTCAAAATTGTTTACATATTCATCTGGCATCTTGTATAAATAAACCTATCTACATTCAAGATCATGTCTCTGAAAACCTTCATAAGTCAGTCATAATCATTTATTTAATGTTGTATTTTATAAATGTTAATGGAAGTAATTATAACAATTTCAGAAAACACAGTAAAGTGAGCAATAAACAGAGTAATAGGCTTAATGTGGGCACTGTGTAAAGATGACTGTAACATTACAAATCACTTGGTTTTTAAAACAAGATTTGAGCAAAGAAGAATACAAGCCCTAAGATAATATGTAAACCAGGTTATCCAGAACCAATTATTGCACCCCAGTCTGCATTCCACTCTTTTTAGGGAATATCTGGGGTTCACAGGGCTACCCCTCCTTCTATACTTTATGTAAATAGATGTGAAATTGACCAGTTGATAACTGTTTGTGAGCCTGAAGAAGAGGGCGACATCTCTTGAAACATTGCTGTGGAAGTCCTCTGCACAACCCTCAATGCAGACAATCACCCCAGTGCTTCCAAAAGGGTACAGACAGAGCAATGGAGTCGGAGCACACGTGTGATTTCAAACAACTAAAGATAGTTTATTCCAGTGATTGAATCAACGCGTTTCGGCCATATTGGAAATGGCCGTCGTCCAATATGGCCATTTCCAATATGGCCGAAACACGTTGATTCATCACTGGAATAAACTATCTTTAGTTGTTTGAAATCCCACGTGTGCTCGACTCCATTGCTCGCTCTCTCTCTCTCTCTCCTCTCTCTCTCTCTCTATTATATATTAACCCTTAAATTATGTATTACAATAATTCTCTACAGTAGAAAGTGTAAAATTAAATTGAGTTCAGGTTACATGTTGATCAAGGTTATCCCCTGGATCCTTTTTACTTACTTTGAGTTCTTGTTCCTTCTTCAGTGTGCACGTTCTTTTTGTTTTTATCTTGGATATTCCTGTGGCCTGTCTGCACCTGAGCCAAGTGGTTTGTGGAAATTACATGCTCAGGTAAATATTCCAGCCTATGTGTATATGGAAAAAAAGGTGTCTGGGGCTTTGGCATCTGGATCATTGTTGACTCCATGCTGGGGTGTTCCTAGGGTTTTTGGCATCTGAAACAACTTTTGAATGGTGCCTATAGGCAGCTAGGGGTGTGGTTTTATTGGAAAAGTGGGTGTGACCTGTGGATGTGGCCATGGTTTGTGGAAGTAGGCGTGGATTTAACACTAGCTAGTAAACTGGAGGTCTGACTTTACATTAGCTGGGGAATTGGAGGGCCAGTGAACTGGTAAATATGCCCACAATACAGATTGATAAATATAAGATTTCCATGCATACAGAATGGCACACACGCATACAGGATGGCACACATGCATACAGATAAATGTGTAAGTAGATAAATGCATCAAATGCACCATTCAAATGCACCATTCAAACATATTAGATACAGACATACACAGATACACACATACAGACAGAAACATACACACATACAAACATACAACTAAACTTAAAAACTTTAAAAAAATTCTCCCCTGACTACAGATTCCCATTATTCTTCATTTCCACACAATAGCGCAGGGCCCAGGCAGTACATAAAATGGACACAGAACCAGCCCCCCATACAGTGTCTGTACCATGTGTTCAGCACCAACCATGAGGAAGTGTGTTCAGTTCCACCAACTGCCAGTATGGATATAGTGTGAGTGGAATGTTGTCCCCTGTATAATATCATATCTATACAACTACTCCATTTTCCTCCATTGCCAGGTGCAGGCACTGTAAGGTGTAGCAAATGCCCCCTTTCTCTTCTCCTTCTATGAACTAGCCTCCTATATTGTGCAATGTAGTATTGCAGTAAGGAGGATTTTTTTAACTGCCTTCTTTCTAGGTGACCACAGGGGGCGCTGTCACAGGATGTGTGAGGTTGTGGGAAATAAGGCTAACCAGGCCACACAAGATATTTTACAATTGAAGGAGCTATATTATAATGCACCAATACCAAGCACAAACTTATCCTACAAAGCAAGCACTGTCCTTGGGATCCAGTCCCTGGGATCTCTGGGCTCCACGGCCTTGGCTCCAAAGTGCTGGGCTACTGCTGGTTTCTCTTGGTCTGCTCTGCCTTCCTGGCTCCTGGGCCCCTTGCTCTCTAACCGTTCCCTAGCATCGCCTGTCAAGGGGATCTGCCAGTATCCCTTACTAAAGTCTAAAGTAGTCACATAATTAGCCCCAGCTATTTGGTCGAGCAGGTCATGTATGCAGGGCATCGGGTAGGAATCACTAACTGTTTCGTCATTTAAGCGTCTATAGTTAACACAGAAGCTGACCGACCCATCCTTTATTGGAACAAGTACAACAGTAGAGGCCCAGAGGCTTTGGGAATACTGGATTACCCCAAGCCTTTTCATGTCCTCTATCTCTTGCCTGATTGCTTGCCTGACTGCCTCTGGGACTCGGTACTCGGTAGCAATACGCTGGCAGACAGGTTTGGCAAAATTTTGCTACATCCTGTGAGATACCAGGCCAGTAAAAGGTTTAGGTAAGTCGGCTCTCTGTCTTACACCTGCCCAAGTGCCCAGCAAGGGGAATTTCATGGGCCAAATGTATCATAGCCTCCCTATACTCCCAAGGAACAATTAGCTGACAGGTAGATGCCCAGGGACGGGTTCTTGGGGCCATGTACCCTGTAGAGTAGTTTCCACTCCTACACTATGTGGTCCCCTTCCCTACCTACTGTCTGGTCCTGTGCCCTAACCTGAAGTTTAACTATTGTTGGGTCGGTAGACAACGCTTGTTGAAACAGATCTCTATCCCAAGTCAAGGAGTTAGTCAGGTCAGGGGAAGAGTTACTCACCAGCAGAGCTGAGTGGGGGGGCCTGTGATTTCTGTGGTGCTGCTTCTCCCTCAAGGGGTCTCTCTAGTGTAGTCTTTCTGGCAGTCTGATTCCTGGTTACAGCTCCCAAAAATGTTATTCCATTGGCCCTAGGTTATTTTCAAAAACGACATCTCCCAACACAGCTTCTCCCCAAACCCATAGTCCAAACCTGCCAGCTCAATGGATATGTCTGGTCCAAGTTGTAGATACTGGGGTTGCACAAGCCTGGGGTGTCCTATAGTGATAAATGCTCCTGAGTCCCGAAATCTAATATCTTGTTGCCCATTCACAAGTTTCCAATTAAGATCCCTGGAATGTGGGTACATGGGACCTATTCCATAAATGCCCACTGGCATATTTTTGCCCCATTGATTCTCTGGTGTTGTAGACAACATGGAATGCTCGTATTCCAAGGTTTGGAAATCCACACAATGGACTGCTTTGTGGTGCCCGGTTCTAATCTCCCTTCTGGAAGTCATGTAGGGATAACTCTACAAGATCCATTCTCCTTAAGCCTTTGCTGTTGAGGTTAAGCTCTGAAGCCCTCTCTTCCAGGTCTTGCTGCCTCCAACGTCTATAGTGTTCCCATGCAGGACCTCTGTCTTCAGTGGGCATGTTATGCTTGATACATGACTGGGACTACTGATTTGCTCCTTGCCTTATCCCGCCTCTGCCACCAATGTCAAAGGATGCCCTGTGTGAGGTTGTGGTAAATAAGGCTAACAAGGCCACACAAGCTATTTTACAATTGAAGGAACTTTATTATAATGCACCAGTACCAAGCACAACCTTATCCTACAAACCAAGCACTGTCCTTGGCATCCAGTCCTTGGGATCTCTGGGCTCCACTCTCTGGGCTCCACGGCCTTGGCTCCAAACTGCTGGCTAAGGGACAGGGTAGTGTTTTACAGCTGCTAGGCACTGCCTAAGCATGTTCTGATTTAGTGGGTTAAGGCTGCTCTTTTTATTCCCAAATTCACTTTGAAATGTAAATGACCAACCTTCAACCAGCAGCCAATCATCAGGCTTGTTGAGCAGCAGACCAATCAGCAATTACTTATCTCAATACATCTACCCAGACTTTTTGCCACCAACAGGAAATCCCAGGAGTTTTTCCCATTAAGTCATCTTGTGGACAAAGGACTAACTGTGTATTCTCAACGGTGTGCTTGATACAATTTAAATATAATGCTTACATGAGGTATACTGGGCTTACTGGGAGAGGTGGTGCCTGGATAAAACAATGTTGTATTATTTATTTAAGGACTGGGCACCACTCTCTCCCTTAGATAGAATGCATACATAAAAGTAATTAACACCCCATGGTGCTCCGTCACAGGTGCTAAGAGCAAATTTTTCAGCTTGCTTCATGGTAGGGGGGACCTCATTCACATGTGAGGTTGTTTGCTTTTGTCTGTAGGTTGTATCTATTAGCTCTTGTCCTCTCCATTTTGACTCAGCTCTTTATATATATACAAATACAATTATATGTAGCTCAAACTTTTATTCTAAATTACTTTTTGGTAATATATATATATATATATATATATATATATATATATATATGAAGATCCTGATGACAGACACAATAATGGCAAAATGCATTGATCCTGGTTCATACACTTTTTAAGGTGATTTGGAAGTCCTGAGAGTGCCCTGAAGTGGAGTAAATTGCAATGTTGATGTGGACAGGTACAGCACCCAGGCACTTATATTCGGCGCAGGGTCGCAGGCGATGGACGTTTGATATTTATATATATATATATATATATCCTGATGACGGCCAAGATGGCTGCCGAAACGCGTTGATGTAGCGTGTTCGTGATTGAAGGAGTGCTTCCATTTCACTTCTGATGATCCTCTATGTGCATTGGTGAGCACCCGGGCAAGTTAATCAGAGTAGTGGTTTGTGCCACCCCCAACCCATTTATATATATATATATGAAGAAGCATGCGGAGCACTCCTGGGTCTTGTGATAGATTATTACAATCAAGGGGTAAATTATCTGCCTACCACTTGATTGCTAAAATCTATCACAAGACCCAGGAGTGCTCCGCATGCTTCTTCACCTTTGTACATTATTTACTTCACCTTTCCCGGCAGCACCCGGGCATTATTGCTAGTACGGAGTGCGGACGAGCACACACCTTTGCTATATATATATATATATATATATATATATATATATATATATATATATATATATACTTTAGATTCCAATAAAGAGCACTCAAAGGGACGTCATCAGACGGCACTGTGGGCGGAAACGCGTTAAGGCACAATAAAACTTTTGGATTGTTTGTTAATGGAAGTCCCTTTGAGTGCTCTTTATTGGAATCTATGGTGGATGTGTACGGAGAAGCACCAGGGCATTGCTAGGTGGTGAGTGGAGTGTGGTCATATTGACTGTTTATATATATATATATATATATATATATATATATATATATATATAGTCAGCAGTCAGCACTCCATTCTGAGTTAGTTCTGCCTGTGGTGCACTTCTAATTCCTTCATATAAGCATTATTACAGCAGCACTCACGGGACTTATATAAAACATAATCTTTATTAAATATCACATAAAATGTTGGCGCGTTTCTGCCCTCAACAGGCCGTCATCAGGACAGCAAGTGAATCTTCCCTTATACCCACCCCCCTGTGAGACACACACCCTGTTACACAGCTGTAGGTGATAACATTGAAGTATCTATTAGTTACACACAAATAGCAGTAAGAAAATACAGCACGTATAAAGTTAAAACCAATTAAATATATATAGAACCAATCAAATTCATTATGGAGGAAACACATAACTATGCATTATATTGAATCAATATTGGTGAGTGGTAAAATAGAGTATGTGGAGAAACACAGTTATTAACATTTTCATATGTGTAACTATTTAGCACCAAGAACATCTAATTACAAGAAACAATGTAGCGACCACTGCTAATTAAGACCTCCAGGATTTTGAGTATTCAGTTTATGTATCCATCTGGATTCTTTTTGGAGTAAAATCCTGTCCCTGTCAATATGTTTCAATTTTCAGAACAAATATATGAAAAATGTGTAGGGGATCCTACTGATTATCTTAAAAAGGAACTGGACACTAGTTAAGTCGATCTGAGTATAAACTGAAGTACTTCTTTTTACCTAAAAAATGTGTAAAAAAAAAAAATGTGTAAAGCCGATTGTAGAAATTATCACCACTACTGCCTTCTGATTCTGTATTGTTTTAAAGCTTAAGTTGCCCATTAAATGGACAGCAGAATTCCCATTCCCATTCCCATTAATCCAATACAGTTATAGCCAAATCCAGTACCAGTAATCCCCAATTCCTTGGCACTCCAGATGTTTGGAAACTACAACTCCCAGCATGTTTTGGTTGTTGGGAGTTGTAGTTTCTAAACATGTGGAGTGGCAAGGTTTAATAAACTTTTAATTAAGCTTACCATAATTTACAATTCTCGTGACCCCCATATAGTAAAAGGCACTCTGACCCCCATATAGTAAAGGGCACTCTGACCCCCATATAATAAAGGGCACTCTGACCCCAATAGTTAAAAATGTCACCTGAGAGTTGAAGTTTCAAGCTGTCATTTGCACTGAACTAGCAGCCTTTTTGCCCCAAACTGAGAAGACCCATCATATTTACAACTTCCACCTGAGCAGTGACAGTGCTGAGTCCAACAGCCAGACTACAGGATGCAGGAGGAGTGTGAAGGTAGATCAGCTGCTCCTGTAACTTTCTATGCAGGTGAAGGAGTTTTTTTTAAAACAGAGCCACCTACTGGCTACTACTAATTGCAGCATTTGGATCTAAATTAGGAGTTGACCCGAGTATAAGCCGAGGTTAGGTTTTTGGGCTAATTTTAAAACCTGAAAATCTCAGTTTATACTCGAGTATATATGGTACACCTCAAAAAGAAATTATTATTAGACTTTAATTTTCCTTTAATAATTCTTGCACATTTGTTTGTTTCTTTACTACTATTATTTTTCTTTTTTGGTTTTAATGATTAGTAAAAGCTAATTGTTTTTTAAAGGAACAATTAACTTGCTACAAAGTTGTTTTTATTAAATATAAAATGTAATATCTATAATTCACTAGGAGATCAATGCACTGGCTCCTATGTCCCGAATTGTCTTACAAGCCACGATATTTGAAGCAGATGATCTGCAATCATGGAGCTCTGTGCTGTGCACCTGATTCAAAAAACTGATTTTAGGGGTTTAGTGACCCTTTAAAATTAAATTTGTTTTTGTTTTTAGACTTACCATGCTTTCTAAATTTGTCACATGGTGAACTGTGCTGAATTTCAATTTTATGTTTATTTATGTTTATTATTTTTTGTTATATCTATCAGAATTCAATTTTTTACTCTTTTTGTCTGATTTACTCAAACCCCATCAGTTATCCCAATTCATCATCTATTTCTGGGTTTTACAATTTGGGACAGTCTGGGTCATTTGGGAAGTATGTTAAATCATGCCACTTTATATCATCATTAGAAGTTTTTATCAAGACCTTTGCTACAGCTTTGTTGTGATATTTGGAAAAGCAGTGACTGGTGCAATGAGGGTCTCCACTGAGAGTTTCTGGAAACTTTCTGACATTTAAAATTGAAAAGAAAAGTATCCATATGGCTCAGACCTTCAGCATAAAGCTAGAACCCAAAACAAAAAATAAAATAAAAACAAAAGAATGGATAAAAATGGATTTAATGGAAGTATATACGGTATTGTTTTGTGTATTTTTTATACTAGAACATTGTTAATAATAGATGAATCCAGAATTCATCCCTTGCAAATAAACCATTTTTATTTAAGCATGAACAACTCTATTTAATAGTGACAGCCCAAAAAAATCCCTTGTCAAAGTAATAAGGAATTAAAGAACAAAAGCACGTGTTAAACTTGGAATTGTATGACACTTCATAAACAGTTCTTACAGTTTTAGCACGGTACAATTCAGTTTTGCAGCAATATACTGTATAGCATTTTAAAGGACTATGAGAATAAAAATGTACAATTATAATACAAGTCCTGTGACAGTTTCTAAAACAGGAAGCCACAACAAGCACATTGCGAAACTGCAGGGGCCCAGACCCCACTGCAAGTTTTGTGGCCAGGCCCCTGACACACGCACCCCCCTCCCCTGGTAAGGTATCGTTGGGTAATAAGAGGGCCCACCATCTACACTACATGTACCATGATCAGCTGTTAAACAGCTGATTGCAATACAGTCCAGAACACACTCCAACACACCGCTGTTGGCTGCTTGCCAGACAGGTAGGTAGGTGCAATCCCCCTGCCCTCTACTCCAAGGGCCAGACGATTCTTAGCACAAGAAGATATAGGGGAGCACACTAAAATGGTGAATACATTTTATATTTAATAAAATTTTGGATTCACCATTGCAGTGTGCTCTCCTATATCTTCCTGTGCTAATAAACAGCTGATTGCGAATATGTTAATATAGGTAGGAATGATCACTGGTATCAGACCACAGTATCTGTAGTGTAAATGGTGGGCCCTCTTAGTCCCTGGGCCCACAGTTAAGTTAATATTTAAAGGGTAACTCCACCCACAAAAACATCCTTTTCAAAATGGTTTCTAGTGGGAGAAATAATCACTAGCTGCCATCTTTTAATTCAATTTCCAAGTTAACACAGGAAGATGTCAGCTTGTAAATTGAATTGGGATACAGCAGCTAGTGATCCTATCTACCACTCAATAGAATCCTCTTTTGAAAAGTTGTTTTTGTGGGTGGAGTTACCCTTTAAAAATACACCAATGGTAATCATGCTGACACTGTATGTAACTGCAAAATTGTCCTGTGACAAATGGTTAAAATATGGGAATGTGACAAATTATCATGCAGGGCTGGTCCCAAAAATCCCCTTATGTGTACCTGCCCTATGGTTAATTTTACAATTTATAATTTTCAGCTAAGTAATACAGTAGGCATTAAGATTTGTTGCTATGTGAAATAAATATTAACCAATATTAAGGCATAGGGTTTAACAGGGAGATGCAATACATTTTACACTGTTTAGATTGCAGCTATAGACATGATCCTGAGTTCTATTGCTGTTATATTTTCGTGGAATAAACCTGCACATATCACAGCAATAGATGTGTGCTTTGTATACTTCTACCTTTATTTATTCTGTTACAGTGCATGGTGCTGTGGAACACCAGAGGGAAGATATCCCCAGGCTGGAGTAAGGGGCATTAAGAAATCCCCATCTTCATGCAGTTATAATCCTGAGTTCATTTGAAAGGTAATCAAATAAATTGAGTAAAGCCAGGAACCAGATTCCGTGTATGATGGCCAACAATATGACAGGCACATATAAACAGATATTGACAATAACCATAATTTTAACACTCCTTACAATAGCTTAATATGATGGATACAACAGGGGTGACTTAAAATAGAAACCACTACGGAAACATGGATAATATGCTTCTTTCATACAACAGGAGATCTGCAAACTAAATCATTTTTTTTGGTTTCTAAATAAGGAATGGCAGCATGTATTGTTACAACAGACAGTATTATAAGTTCACCCTCACCTAGACTGCTAAACTTTTTACCGTGTTAAGAGGATGGATTTATCAAAAATGTAGCGGTAAGGAAGATTAAAAGGCAACTACAGAAAGTAGACTATTGTATAAATGTAGAAATGCAACAGCCCTGTGACATAATAGAAAGCAATGACACTTAATGTCCGTCAACAATATACCGTCAACAATATACCTTTTCACCCTGAAAGGTAATTTACTTAACATTTTATAGTAAAACACTTTTAGATTTCATACCCGCACATTTTTGTCATTTAGTGCACTACTTACTCCAAGCAGTTATCTCTGGGTCCAAAGGACATATGGATATAATAATTAGCAGGGATATCTGAATTGTAGGACTGAATGTTGGGATGTTAGGTTCAGCTTTATGTAGAGTAAATGGGCTTAAATGGCTAAATGATGTATGGTTGAAAATGTACTGCATCAGTAGAATGTATTAATTCTAGTTAGTTAAAAGCCGTTATGTGCGGCACGTTTAAAACATAAGAAATATAAAGTTAGTTAATAAACAGAGAATGTATCAAAATAAATGCTGGTCTTGCCCAAGTGTAAAAGTATGTCTATATTCTATGTAAGAATATTTTTAAATATTTTTTTAAACTTGCTTCCTTTTGTTTTTAGCTTTTTGTTTAGGTTTAAGTTAAACATAAATAAAAATGAGTCCAATGGATTATTCATAAATACTGGGAAATGAGGCACAAAATGAATGTTGCTTGCCGTAAGTAATATAGTACTTGGATTGCTTGGCTAATAGCTCTATCTACCTTGTATTTCTTTTTTCTATGCATTGCCCTCTTAACTATTGGCCGAAATTTCTTTTTAATCACCTGCAGGGGTTTTTTTGTGGGGTTTTTTTTGCATTTTAATGCTATTTTATCCATGTACTTCCAGCATGACATATGACTTCAATAACAGACTTATTTATAGGAAGCTGATGGTGAAGAATCAGATTATCATTATGGCTAGTTCTGTGTCAGGTGATGTCAGTGGGTGACACTCTGGACCCTTTGGATCTCAAACTTCACAATTTCTGTGATTTTAATCAAGTGGTTCAGTTTACTATTTATATTTGTGAAGGCAAACCTTTCATTCAATCACTGTGGCTTGCCCTTGTTTCCAAGCAACAACAGATTTCACATGAAATCTAAAAGGTGGATTTCCATTGTAGAGGTGAAAAAAACTTTTCTAATAAAACTCTTCATTCTTGAATTCATTGTTATTTTAGAAGGATTTATTGCTCTAATACTTATGGTTATATGTGAGCTTGTATATATGCCACATACCTCCTACTTTTCTTTGCAGATAAGGCCTGGTTATGGACACAGTTTTATCTTTCCTAAAGATGTATGATTCCAAGCAGTGATATATTACTTATATGTAGTAAAAAAAAAAAATTCACTGAATGCAAAAAAATAGCAAGAGGAAGGGGACTGAACTGTATGTAAGAACTAAGTATAGCTGTGTTTGTATGCAGATTATATACAGAGTAAAGCAAAATGGTTGAAAATGATAAAGCAATTAAGAGGAAATCAACAGCATTCAGTATGGTGGCACTAAAATGGAACCTTCAGTTTCCTGAAGACAACCATTATGTGGTTGAAACGTGTAGATCACTGGAGTGCAATGTTACGATTATTGGTTATATGAAAACTTAATTTGCATCTGTGCAAATGTTGACTGTCGAGGAAAACAGGAAGAGGAAGACATTTTGGAGAAAAACTAGAAATTATATTCACAAGGATTAAAACCAACTTTATGACACTTACAAAAAATAACAATGGTAACTCTCCAATTATTACAATGTTAATTTACACGAGTATAAAAGATACCATAAGCTAAACCCCAATTTAAAGGAGACCTATCCCCCCCACACACACACACACATTACCCCCCTCCCGGTAATAGTACCCAGGGTGAGGGCCTAAAATGCTAGGTCCTCACCCTTGGGAACACCAGCCCTTCAAAGCCAACTTTTCTGGGCTTGTTTTCAAGAATAAGTTTAGAATCATGGGTAAGCATCCCGTGGTTTAGGTCCTCACCCTGGGGACCATTAATAAAAGGGGTGGATGGAAGGGTATAATTGCCCTTTAAATTATATTATAGTCATTTGATGTGGTGATAAATCATATAAGAAATCATCAGAAAGGGTATTTCATACAGTTCATACAGAGAGCAGTAGTTGATAGTTACCAGCGTCTGCAGTTTAATTATACTGTGTGGCCTGAATCTGAGTCTGACCTTCTGAGTCTGACCTTATTATTTAATTCAATGCAGTTTTGTAATATTTAGAGACATGTGTACTATGTTATATTATATTTTACTACCATACTACTAAACCAACGATAGGCCACAGAACTGTAATAAAATTATAATACTTTGTATATATTGTATCGTTTGGGCTTTGTGTACCAACTATGAAAAAGCTGGAAAAATAATGGCAATGTGAATCACTTACATGGGTTTGAATATACAACAACTATCCATTAATATTGGTTCCATTTATACGGAAAGGCAATGAAAATAATGGAGCACTTAAGAACTCAACACAATTTCCTCTTAAAACCCATTTAGTAAATAAAAGAAATTGCAGTAAAGGAGTTATTTCATTAAGGCATGTGATGCATGAAAATAAGGAGAATGACATATGAGATAATGGAGATTGGGAAGTAATATTAATACCATGACGCATTAACATACCCCTACACAACAGCAATTCTATCATAAACACAAAGTATTGTACTAACAAATAGGTGTTCAGCCTTGTCCTTCCCCATATAATATTGCAGAAGTACTAAAAATCACAAGCAAATATCCAAGCAAACTGGATGAGCATTGGTGCAAGTTAAAGGGCCCAAAACAAACTTTTAAAATTCCAAAGTTCTTTTTCTAGGGAGGTAAGACATCTGTCAGCTGCACCATGAACATAGCTATGACAGGTCACAACTTAGTAGTCAACCATGGATGTAGGTATTGCATTTCTTATCTCCCTGGGAAAGGGATGTTTAATAGTCACGTTGGACTAGGAAGTCCCTACTGAATTTACGTAACAGAGATATACCCGGAGAGGCTGCTGAACTGATTAAATCGCCCTGTTTGTGTTTATGAAAGAATTGCAGTTGTGTAGGGATTATTTAGGATTTTGTGTACATATTGTGTAGGGATTTTTTTTTTAAATTACCGGATATACTGGAGTATAAGCCGAGATTTTTATTTTTTAAAATGAAGCTGAAAAGCTAACCTTGGCTTATACTCAAGACACAGCAGTTACCAGGGTACTTTTGTTGCATTCAAGTGCCCCCCAAACCCCTTGATCCCCAATCGGTTTGGTCCAAATCCAATGTGGGGATCGGGAGCTAGCAGCCCTGGGCACTTTTGCTGCATACTGCCCCTTTAAGGCAGCTAGGGGGCAATCGGTGGCTGCCTTCAAGTGCCCCCCTAGCCCCCTTGATCCCCCATCTGTTTAATCAAGCAGTTCCTAAATACGTGAACAGGTAGCAATTGCCAGTAATGCCTAAACTGAATGTAGATCGCACTAAGGGAGACCCCAGTGACATCACTGGATTGCCTCTCTGCATCAGGTTCTTCTCTTAGGCTTCCCCCGTACAGCCTCTGGTGTTCTAGTTAGGTTACTGCACTGTGATCTCCATTCAGGTCGCAGTGCAGTACAGGCTATAGTAAGCTGCCAGTGAATGACAGCTTACTATAGTATTTATGAATGGAGCTCAGGAGTTCCATTCACAAATAGGATTTGTTATATGTCTTTGCTCCTTAGCAAAAAAAAAAATGGGGACAGAGATCAATATAAGGTGATCAGTTCTGATTTCCTAAGTATTGAGCTTTGCCAATCAATAAAAAAACACTTCCTAGAAAATTCATTCTGGGAAGTGATTTTTCTGATTGGATTTTGACTTGGAAAACCACATTTATGTCCATATTCCAAGTTTGTTATCATTCTCTAAGATGATCTGATAATTATCTTTGGGAATGATAAAAAAAAAATAAAGTGAAATGCACATACAAATAAATCTTTACGTGATACACACCTCTTATTTCCCCACAATAAAGCTATACCATATGTGGTCTTGGGGCAGTAGAGTACCTCGGCTTATACTCAAATCAATTAGTTTTACTTATTTTCAGGTATAAATAAGTACCTCGGTTTATACTCAGAATGACTTATACTCAAATATATACAGTACTGTTTGGGGGCATAGTCACCCTTTAGTAAGTGGGCTATGTTCCCTTATATAAGGCATAGGCAGCTTTAGCCTGATCTGTGTCAGTTAAAGCTATGCTTCAATAAAGTAGATTTATCCTTTCTAGACTGAAAATGATGGAATGTCTTATTTATCCTGTTTGACCCTGTTAGAATGCTGTACATTAATGGGTTTAGGAAAAAATCCTTTCTATAGGAGCAAACAAAAAAATATACACACACGCACATTATTTACACTTTCTGTTTATTGTGACCTATGAAACCATTATGTGCTGAAAATGGTTTTAATTATTATTCTTCTGTTATTGATTTGAACAGAGCTGCCAAGGACACATTATCAGTCAGGATCATAACCGAGCTACACTTGAATAAGGATAGGTTACACATTTTTTTACACTAAATGGGATAGTGTACAGTGCAATCAAAGTACAATGTACCACGTGAGGTTGGCAAACATTTGTTTGTTATGCTGCACTAAAAGACATAATTTCCTTATTGTCCTCCACATTATGAATGGCTTGTGTTTTTCCTCTGCATACATTATAGAGAAACCTAGCAATAATAGCAGTCTGAAATAATAAGAATATTTACTCTGGCTGACGGAGTGTATGGTACAGAAACATTTAGACAATGTTAATATAAATAAATCTTCAAGACCTGATGGAATACATCCTCTGATTAGAGATGTCCGAACTTCACAAAATCCGGTCCGCTCGAGGATACTCGAATTTTCGGAAAAATTTAAAAATTCGAAAATCCGCGAGCGGACCCATTAAAATGAAAAAATCCTTGAAAATACGAGAAATCCTCGTCATTTCGAGAATTTTCGAAAACGAGGTTCGGAAAAGTTGGGAAGGCGGAAAAATCCGCCGCGGATTCGGGTTCGGATCCGCGAACTGGGCCATCACTACCTCTGATCTAAAGAGAGCTCTATCCAGTATTATCTAGCCCACTGTTTATCTTTTCAGTTTGACTTTTGTCTGTCAATGTGGCTCTAGATTGGAAGAAAGCTAATGTAGTACTGATATTCAAATAGAGAATTTGTTCACAGCCTGGTAACTATAGACTTGTCAATTTAACCTTAGTGTTGGGAAGGATACTGGAAACTTTGTTAAAGGAATATATTCTGGATAATGTCTCAGGAAATTACCTTATAAGAGAGATGGCCAAACTTCCGAAAGTTTGGTCCGTTTTCAAACGTTCGAACTCTATGGAAATTTCGAAAGTTCGAAGACGGACCCATTAAAGTCAATGGGAGTCAAATAGTTTGAAAAGTTCAAATGAAATACAACTAAAATATTAATGGTAACTTAATGTAAATGGCTGTGGGACCTGGGAAATGGTCTGGGGAACATGTTCGAATATCCAGGACTTTCAAAAAATGTATTTAATTCTCACGTGCGCTACTTTCGAGCTCTCGCGTTCGAACATTCACATTCGATAATTATCCCATAAACGACTCGCAGATTTGATGACTATCCCACAAACGATACGCAGATTCGAGGGTTACCGAACGTTTCGAGGTTTACTGAACTATTTAAGGGGTATCGAACTCTCCATCGACTGCATCATGGAATGCACCTTCGCATATATCACTGGCATATTCGTTAATTCAATATTTACTCACGTATTGGTATAATAGACATTTTACTTGCGTATTCGTTTATTCGATTATTTACTCACGTATTGGTATAATAGACATTTTACTTGCGAATTCGTTTATTCGATATTTACTCGCATATTGGTATAATAGACATTTTACTCGCGTATTTAATATTTACTCGCGTATTGTTATGTAGACATTTTACTTACATATTTGTTTATTCGATATTTACTCGCGTATTGTTATATGGACATTTTACTCGCATATTACATTTTTCTGCATTTGATTATCATCCCCTCTTCCCATTGACTTTCTATATGCAATCCAGGCTCTAAAATCGAGCCCTGAAAATGAGTGTGTGTTATTCCACTATCACTTTGCCTAGAGTCACCATGTCCAGCATGGAATGGCAGCGCGTGGTAGTGGAATACCTTACCAGGTGGGGATATGATGGGATGCCAATTGGCACCCCCAATATAAAGGAGCACAAAAGGCGCATTATGCGCCACTTGCAGAGGAAACTGCTGACGCAGTTTGAAATCCAGCTGACCACCACACATCTCCAAAAGAGGTGGTCAGACTTGAAGTGACAGCGGCGTAACTACGTCCAGGACATCCAGAGGAATGTCCAAGGCAAGTATCACATTTATATATAAAATTTTAACTGTGATTGAGTTGTATAAAACACCACCTTTTGCACCACTCAAAATCTTTCTGACAAGCTCTGCCTAAGTATAACCACTATATGAAGTTACTGCACTTTTCTTGTTACTTTTATAGCACTTGTGATTGGCGATAGCGCCTTGCAAACCGCCACAAATGATTGCGGGGCCTTTAGTGCTTATCCCCTAAAGGACTCAAAGTTCATATGTTAGTTAATGTTAGTTAGTGTTTGTAAATTTGAATGTAACTGTTAGTTAATGTTAGTAGATGTTAGTTAAAGGACAAGTACACACGAAAAACATTTACAATATTTACCTATAATACAAATTTTGAAAGCTCTTTTTTCCTAAACGATATTTTTTTAAATGTTAGTTAATGTTAGTATTAGTAAATGTAACTGTTAGTTAATGTTAAGTATTAGTAAATGTAACTGTTAGTTAATGTTAGTATTAGTAAATGTAACTGTTAGTTAATGTTAATAAATGTTAGTTAAAGGACAAGTACACACGAAATATATTTACATTATTATTTTTTATTTCTTATTAATATTTTTTATTATTATTTAGTATTATTATTTACTTTTTATATATAAATTTGCAGATGAGGGATCTGTTTCCGGCAGTGAGGAGGGTGGACCACCTCCTGCAGGCCCTGCAACACCCCCACCAAGGCCCTAGATAAGGCCTGCTATTTCCTCTTCCCCTCCACCACCAGCACCAGCACCGGGACCATCTCCCCAGCGCCAGCAGGACGACATGGTGGAGAGGCTGAAAAGAATGGAGAGGCGCATGATTGCCATGCATATGGACATTCGCCGCATAAAGCGGGAAATCATTATTTTAAAAAAAAAAATTCCCTACCCACGACTGTTCCCCACCAAGTTTTTTTTATAATTGTTATTATTATTATATTAATATTGATATATAGCACCAACAAAATCACCGGTGCTTAGTTTTTACATTTAGTAAATCAGTTGAAGCAAACAAATCTCTGTGTTTTATCTTTACAAATGACTACAAACATATTTATTCAGGCTTTTCCCACACCCCATTGGCTTCTCTCCCTCAGAGTATGCTTCGTGCAAGGGAAAGCAGGGAAGGAGATACGCTTTGTAGGAACAGCACCATTGAGTAACAGTCGAACCACTGCAGTTTGACAACATTATTGCAGAGCCAGGCAGGCTTGGCCCACTGGACAGACCCCCATACCCCAGTGGCTTCTCTCCCTCAGAGTATTCGTGCAAGGGAAAACGGGGAAGGGATTACACTTCGTAGGAACAGCACCATTGAGTACAGTAGACCCACTGCAGGTTGACAACATTAATGCGGAGCCACCATTGGCTTCTCTCCCTCAGAGTATTGTCATACAAGGGAAAGCGGGGGAAGGGGTTACACTCGTAGAACAGCACTGTGAGTAACAGTAGACCCACTGCAGTTTGACAACATTATTGCGGAGCCAGGCAGGCTTGGCCCCACTGGACAGACCCACAACCCCATTGGCTTCTCTTGCTCAGAGTATGCTTGTGCAAAGGAAAGCGGGAAGGGGATACGCTTCGTAGGAACAGCACCATTGAGTAACAGAGACCCACTGCAGTTTGACAACATTATTGCAGAGCCAGGAAGGCTTTACCCACTGGACAGACCCCATACCCCATTGGCTTCTCTCCCTCAGAGTATGCTTAGACAAGGGAAAGCGGGGAAGGGGTTACACTTCGTAGGAACAGCACATTGAGTAACGTAGACCCACTGCATTTGACAACATTATTGCGAGCCAGGCAGGCTTTCCCCACTGAGACCCATACCCCATTGGCTTCTCTCCCTCAGAGAATGCTTCGGCAAGGGAAAGCGGGGAAGGGGTTAGACTTCGTAGGAACAGCACCATTGAGTAACAGTAGACCCACTGCAGTGGACAACATTATGCAGAGCCAGGCAGGCTGGCCCCACTGGACAGACCCCACCTCCCATTGGTTCTCTCCCTCAGAGTTGCTTCGGGCAAGGGAAAGAGGGGAAGGGGATATGCTTTGTGGAACAGCACATTGAGTAACAGTAGACCCACGCAGTTTGACAACATTATTGCAGAGCAGGACTTGGCCCCTGGACAGACCCACACCCCATTGGCTTCTCTCCTCAGAGTATGTTTCGTGCAAGGGAAAACGGGGAAGGGATTACACTTCGTAAGAACGGCACCATTGAGTAACAGCAGACCCACTGCAGTTTTGACACATTATGCGGAGCCACCATTGGCTCTCTCCTCAGAGTATGCTTATACAAGGGAAAGCGGGGGAAGGGGTTACACTTCGTAGGAACAGCACCATTGAGTACAGTAGAACCACTGCAGTTTGACAACATTATTGCGGAGCCAGGCAGGCTTAGCCCCACGGACAGACCCCACACCCCATTGGCTTCTCTTCTCAGAGTATGCTTGTGCAAAGGAAAGCGGGAAGGGGATACGCTTCGTAGGAACAGCACCATTGAGTAACAGAGACCCACTGCAGTTTGACAACATTATTGCAGAGCCAGGAAGGCTTTACCCCACTGGACAGACCCCATACCCCATTGGCTCTCTCCCTCAGAGTATGCTTCATACAAGGGAAAGCGGGGGGAGGGGTACACTTCGTAGGAACAGCACCATTGAGTAACTGTAGACCCACTGCAATTTGACAACATTATTGCGGAGCCAGGCAGGCTTTACCCCTGGACAGACCCCATACCCCATTGGCTTCTCTCCTCAGAGTGATGCTTCGTGCAAGGGAAGCGGAGGGGAAGGGTTAGACTTCGTAGGAACAGCACCATTGAGTAACAGTAGACCCACTGCAGTTGGACAACATTATTGCAGAGCCAGGCAGGCTTGGCCCCACTGGACAGACCCCACATCCCATTGGCTTCTCTCCCTCAGAGTATGCTTCGTGCAAGGGAAAGCAGGGAAGGGGATATGCTTTGTAGGAACAGCACCATTGAGTAACAGTAGAACCACTGCAGTTTGACAACATTATTGCAGAGCCAGGCAGGCTTGGCCCCACTGGACAGACCCCATACCCCATTGGCTTCTCTCCCTCAGAGTATGCTTTGTGCAAGGGAAAACGGGGAAGGGATTACACTTCGTAGGAACAGCACCATTGAGTAACAGTAGACCCACTGCAGTTTGACAACATTATTGCGGAGCCACCATTGGCTTCTCTCCCTCAGAGTATGCTTCATACAAGGGAAAGCGGGGGAAGGGGTTACACTTCGTAGGAACAGCACTGTTGAGTAACAGTAGACCCACTCAGTTTCAGTTTTGACAACATATTCGGAGCCAGGCAAGGCTTGGCCCACACTGGACAGACCCCACACCCCATTGGCTTCTCTTGCTCAGAGTATGCTTTGTGCAAAGGAAAGCGGGAAGGGGATACGCTTCGTAGGAACAGCACCATTGAGTAACAGTAGACCCACTGCAGTTTGACAACATTATTGCAGAGCCAGGAAGGCTTTACCCCACTGGACAGACCCCATACCCCATTGGCTTCTCTCCCTCAGAGTATGCTTCATACAAGGGAAAGCGGGGAAGGGGTTACACTTCGTAGGAACAGCACAATTGAGTAACTGTAGACCCACTGCAATTTGACAACATTATTGCGGAGCCAGGCAGGCTTTACCCCACTGGACAGACCCCATACCCCATTGGCTTCTCTCCCTCAGAGAATGCTTCGTGCAAGGGAAAGCGGGGAAGGGGTTAGACTTCGTAGGAACAGCACCATTGAGTAACAGTAGACCCACTGCAGTTGGACAACATTATTGCAGAGCCAGGCAGGCTTGGCCCCACTGGACAGACCCCACATCCCATTGGCTTCTCTCCCTCAGAGTATGCTTCGGGCAAGGGAAAGCGGGGAAGGGGATATGCTTTGTAGGAACAGCACCATTGAGTAACAGTAGACCCACTGCAGTTTGACAACATTATTGCAGAGCCAGGCAGACTTGGCCCCACTGGACAGACCCCACACCCCATTGGCTTCTCTCCCTCAGAGTATGTTTCGTGCAAGGGAAAACGGGGAAGTGATTACACTTCGTAAGAACGGCACCATTGAGTAACAGCAGACCCACTGCAGTTTGACAACATTATTGCGGAGCCACCATTGGCTTCTCTCCCTCAGAGTATGCTTCATACAAGGGAAAGCGGGGGAAGGGGTTACACTTCATAGGAACAGCACCATTGAGTAACAGTAGACCCACTGCAGTTTGACAACATTATTGCGGAGCCAGGCAGGCTTAGCCCCACTGGACAGACCCCACACCCCATTGGCTTCTCTTGCTCAGAGTATGCTTTGTGCAAAGGAAAGCGGGAAGGGGATACGCTTCGTAGGAACAGCACCATTGAGTAACAGTAGACCACTGCAGTTTGACAACATTATTGCAGAGCCAGGAAGGCTTCCCCACTGGACAGACCCCATACCCCATTGCTTCTCTCCCTCAGAGTATGCTCATACGGGAAAGCGGGGAAGGGTTACACTTCGTAGGAACAGCACATTGAGTAACTGTAGACCCCCTGCATTTGACAACATTATTGCGGAGCCAGGCAGGCTTTACCCCACTGGACAGACCCCATCCCATTGGCTTCTCTCCTCAGAGAATGCTTCGTGCAAGGGAAAGCGGGGAAGGGTTAGACTTCGTAGGAACAGCACCATGAGTAACAGTAGACCCACTGCAGTTTGACAACATTATTGCAGAGCCAGGCAGGCTTTCCCCACTGGACAGACCCCAACCTCCATTGGCTTCTCTCCCTCAGAGTATGCTTCGGGCAAGGGAAAGCGGGGAAGGATATGCTTTGTAGGAACAGCACCATTGAGTAACAGTAGACCCACTGCAGTTTGACAACATTATTGCAGAGCCAGGCAACTTGGCCCCACTGGACAGACCCCACACCCCATTGGCTTCTCTCCCTCAGAGTAGTTTCGTGCAGGGAAAACGGGGAAGGATTACTTCGTAGAACGGCACCATTGAGTAACGCAGACCCACTGCAGTTTGACAACATTATTGCGGAGCCACGCATTGGCTTCTCTCCCTCAGAGTATGCTTCATACAAGGGAACGGGGAAGGGGTTACACTTCTAGGAACAGCACCATTGAGTAACAGTAGACCCACTGCAGTTTGACAACATTATTGGAGCCGGCAGGCTTAGCCCCTGGACAGACCCCACACCCCTTGGCTTCCTCTCTCAGAGTATGCTTTGTGCAAGGGAAAGCGGGGAAGGGGATAACGTTCATAGGACAGCACCATTGAGTAACAGTAGACCCACTGCAGTTTGACAACATTATTGCAGAGCCAGGAGGCTTACCCCACTGGACAGACCCCATACCCCTTGGCTTCTCTCCTCAGGTATGCTTCATACAAGGAAAGCGGGAAGGGGTACACTTCGTAGGAACAGCACCATTGAGTAACAGTAGACTCACTGCAGTTTGACAACATTAGCAGAGCCAGGCAGGCTTGCCCCACTGGACAGACCCCACACCCCATTGGCTTCTCTTCTCAGAGTATGCTTTGTGCAAGGAAAGCGGGAAGGGGATACGCTTCGTAGGAACAGCACCATTGAGTAACAGTAGACCCAATGCAGTTTGACACATTATTGCAGAGCCAGGAAGGCTTTACCCCACTGGACAGACCCCATACCCCATTGGCTTCTCTCCTCGAGTATGCTTCATACAAGGGAAAGCGGGAAGGGGTTACACTTCGTAGGAACAGCACCATTGAGTAACTGTAGACCCACTGCAATTTGACAACATTATTGGCAGAGCCAGGCAGGCTTGGCCCCACTGGACAGACCCCATACCCCATTGGCTTCTCTCCCTCAGAGTATGCTTCTGCAAGGGAAAGCGGGGAAGGGGGTTAGACATCGTAGGAACAGCACCATTGAGTAACAGTGACCCACTGCAGTTGGACAACATTATTGCAGAGCCAGGCAGGCTGGCCCACTGGACAGACCCCACACCCATTGGCTTCTCTCCCTCAGTGTATGCTTCGTGCAAAGGAAAGCGGGGAAGGGCATTTGCTTTTAGGAACAGCACCATTGAGTAGCAGTAGACCCACTGCAGTTTGACAACATTATTGCAGAGCCAGGCAGACTTGGCCCACTGGACAGACCCCACACCCCATTGGCTTCTCTCCTCAGAGTATGTTTCGTGCAAGGGAAAACGGGGAAGGGATTACACTTCGTAGGAACGCACCATTGAGTAACAGTAGACCCACTGCAGTTTGACAACATTATTGCGGAGCCCACACCCATTGGCTTCTCTCCCTCAGAGTATGCTTCATACAAGGGAAAGCGGGGGAAGGGGTTACACTTCGTAGTGAACAGCACCATTGAGTAACAGTAGAACCACTGCAGTTTGACAACATTATTGCGGAGCCAGGCAGGCTTGGCCCCACTGGACAGACCCCACACCCCATTGGCTTCTCTCTCTCAGAATTTATGCCTCATACGAAGCGGGGAAGGGTTACACTTCGTAGGACAGCACCATTGAGTAACGTAGACCCCCTGCATTTGACAACATTATTGCGGAGCCAGGCAGCTTTCCCCACTGGACAGACCCCATCCCATTGGCTTCTCTCCCTCAGAGATGCTTCGTGCAAGGGAAAGCGGGGAAGGGTTAGACTTCGTAGGAACAGCACCTGAGTAACAGTAGACCCACTGCAGTTTGACAACATTATTGCAGAGCCAGGCAGGCTTGGCCCCACTGGACAGACCCCAACCCCATTGGCTTCTCTCCCTCAGAGTATGCTTGGCAAGGGAAAGCGGGGAAGGGATATGCTTCGTAGGAACAGCACCATTGAGTAACAGTAGACCCACTGCAGTTTGACAACATTATTGCGAGCCAGGCAACTTGGCCCCACTGGACAACCCCAACCCCATTGGCTTCTCTCCCTCAGAGTGTTCGTGCACAGGGAAAACGGGGAAGGTTACTTCGTAGAACGCACCATTGAGTAACGAGACCCACTGCAGTTGTGACAACATTATTGCGGAGCCACGCATTGGCTTCTCTCCCTCAGAGTATGCTTCTCAAGGGAACGGGGAAGGGGTTACACTTCTAGGAACAGCACCATTGAGTACAGTAGACCCACTGCAGTTTGACAACATTATTGTGGAGCCAGGCAGGCTTGCCCCACTGGACAGACCCCACACCCCATTGGCTTCTCTCTCTCAGAGTATGCTTTGTGCAAGGGAAAAGCGGGGAAGGGATAACGTTCATAGGACAGCACCATTGAGTAACAGTAGACCCACTGCAGTTTGACAACATTATTGAGGCAGGAGCCCCACGGACACCATCCTGGCTTCTCTCCTCAGGTATGCTTCATACAAGGGAAAGCGGGGAAGGGGTTACACTTCGTAGGAACAGCACCATTGAGTAACAGTAGACCACTGCAGTTTGACAACTTAGGCGAGCCAGGCAGGCTTGCCCCACTGGGACAGACCCCACACCCCATTGGCTTCTCTTCTCAGAGTATGCTTTGTGCAAGGAAAGCGGGGAAGGGGATACGCTTCGTAGGAACAGCACCATTGAGTAACAGTAGACCCATGCAGTTTGACAACATTATTGCAGAGCCAGGAAGGCTTTACCCCACTGGACAGACCCCATACCCCATTGGCTTCTCTCCTCAGAGTATGCTTCATACAAGGGAAAGCGGGAAGGGGTTACACTTCGTAGGAACAGCACCATTGAGTAACTGTAGACCCACTGCAATTTGAACAACATTATTGCAGAGCCAGGCAGGCTTCCCCACTGGACAGACCCCATACCCCATTGGCTTCTCTCCCTCAGAGTATGCTTCTGCAAGGGAAAGCGGGGAAGGGGTTAGACATCGTAGGAACAGCACCATTGAGTAACAGTGGACCCACTGCAGTTGGACAACATTATTGCAGAGCCAGGCAGGCTGGCCCACTGGACAGACCCCACACCCATTGGCTTCTCTCCCTCAGGTATGCTTCGTGCAAAGGAAAGCGGGGAAGGGATATGCTTTGTAGGAACAGCACCATTGAGTAGCAGTAGACCCACTGCAGTTTGACAAACATTATTGCAGAGCCAGGCAGACTTGGCCCACTGGACAGACCCCACACCCCATTGGCTTCTCTCCTCAGAGTATGTTTTCGTGCAAGGGAAAACGGGGAAGGGATTACACTTCGTAGGAACGCACCATTGAGTAACAGCAGACCCACTGCAGTTTGACAACATTATTGCGGAGCCAACCATTGGCTCTCTCCCTCAGAGTATGCTTCATACAAGGGAAAGCGGGGGAAGGGGTTACACTTCGTAGGAACAGCACCATTGAGTAACAGTAGACCACTGCAGTTTGACAACATTATTGCAGAGCCAGGCAGGCTTGGCCCACTGGACAGACCCCACACCCCTTGCTTCTCTCTCTCCAAGTATGCTTTGTGCAAGGGAAAGCGGGGAAGGGGATACGCTTCATAGGAACAGCACCATTGAGTAACAGTAGACCCACTGCAGTTTGACAACATTATTGCAGAGCCAGGAAGGCTTTACCCCACTGGACAGACCCCATACCCCATTGGCTTCTCTCCCTCAGAGTATGCTTCATACAAGGGAAAGCGGGGAAGGGGTTACACTTCGTAGGAACAGCACCATGGAGTAACAGTAGACCCACTGCAGTTTGACAACATTATTGCAGAGCCAGGCAGGCTTGGCCCCACTGGACAGACCCCACACCCCATTGGCTTCTCTCCCTCAGAGTATGCTTCATGCAAGGGAAAGCGGGGAGGGGGTTACGCTTCATGAAAAGGCCTGTATGTAAGACATGGTCAGAGTAGGTGACACCACAAAGGTGCCTCGTGGAGAGAGAGAGAGAGGAAAGCAAATATGGATTTTTGGGCCAAGTAGGATCAACCCAAATGTTGAAAAATTAGCCACAGAGTAACTATTGCGGTAGAGCATTTGTAATTTTACAGCTTGAATGCTGTAGAGCAAGGTAAATGGCCCTACCAATAGAAAAATGTTGCCATTTGCCAGATAAGCTGGCATCAGCTAAGCCTCGAGGTGGAAAATGAGGTGGATGGAGTAGTACGGGTGACCACGGGCATCAGCAATAGGGGTGCTGTACTGAGATGTGATCCATGCCTCATTCATCTTGATGAAGAAGGGTGGAGAGACGGGTCCTCCTCTCCATTACAACACCCCTGCTGCACTGAAAGCCCTCTCCGAAAGGACACTGGATGTTGGGCATAGAAGGACCTCAATGGCATACTGTGCCAACTCGGGCCATATATCCAGCCTCGCCACCCAGTAGTCCAGTGGATCCTCAGTCTCTGAGGGGACTACATTGGCCCTGGATCCAATGTATTCGGTGACCTAGCGACTGAGGTATTGCCTGGTAGAGTTGCCAGTAGATGTGCCTGGCAACTGTGGTTGGAAAAACAGCCTGCAGTTATCCGCAAGGCTGCCTCTAGAACTGCTGCTCCTCCTCTCAGGCACAGGGGGACGTGAGCCCTGCTCATTCCCAACATCAGGTGCTGTAGGCCTGTCAGCACCTGGGAAAGCAGAACAGAGGCAACGTAGCAGTCTCGCCTCGTACTGCTGCATTCTGCTTTCCCTCTGAGATGCAGGAATGAACTCCAACACTTTACCCTTACTGGGGGGATCTATAAGGGTGGCTATCCAGTACTGCTCCTTCTCTTTGATGAACTTAATCCTGGAGTCCTTGCACAGGCATTGCAGCATATGCATACTCATATGCCGCAAAGTGCCGAACATAGAGGACCCCGTGTCCTCATTGTCAATGAGGGGCTCAACCACTCCCCAACCACAGATGACATGTGGTACTTGGGAGCTTTGAGATGTCCCCCTAGAGGTATGCCCCATTTCCTCTCTGTCCAGATCACCTAAATCCCCCTCATCATCATCGGACGGCTGCTCTGCACCGTGATGCCCGGGTTAAGAAATCACCACTGTGTCGGCGTCCTTCTCTTCCTGTAGCTGCTGCTCGTCAGCTAGTGCCGTCAGGTATGCCGTGCAGGGTGGGATGGTATCTGCTATGGTGTCATCATCGCGGCTTACCATCCTGGTGGTCTCCTCAAATGGCAGAGCACACGGCAGGCATCCAGAATTAGCAGCCACTGCCTGGGTAACAGAAATCCCAGGTCCCCAGAGCCTGATCTAGCCTCATACTCAAACAAGTAGTCCATGATGGCTCGCCTCTGCTGGAGCAGCCTCAGCAGCATCATAAGACTAGAGTTCCAGCGGGCGGGGGTGTCACAAATCAAGAGGTTCTGCGGCAGACTGTTCTGCTGCTGGAACTCGGCCAGATGAGCTGTGGCCGTGTATGACCACCTTAAGTGACTGGACACCCTCCTAGCCATCCTCAGTACCTCCTGCAGACCAGGGTACTTGGTGAGGAACCGCTGGACAACCAGGTTGAAAATGTGTGCCAGGCAAGGAACATGTGTGACTCTGCCCAAGTGAAGGGCAGACAGGATGTTGGTGGCATTGTCCGGAAAGAGGACTCACCGGATGAGGAGGGGGGGTGGAGACTGGTGTATTACCAATACGTGGTGGTACCACCATCTCACCCCGTGCCGTGTCTCTGAAGAGTAGCAGAATGGCCCACTGGGCGGTAGATTAGACATACCGCCCCTGGCCGTACTTGCTGAACCACGCGTCCATAGTAATGTGGACACACTTGCCCACACTGTGGTCCAGCGAAGCAGCCATATTGCCCTGCAGATGGTCATGCAGGGCTGGTACTGCCTTCTGGGCAAAGTATCTAAGGCCAGGCACCTGCCACTGTGGTGTGCCAATGGCCACAAACTCCCTGAGCGCTGCAGTGTCTACCATGCTGAATGGTAGAAGCTGCACCGCCAGGAGTTTGTCTAAACCGGCTGTGAGATGCTGACAAACTCCTGATAGAGGATCAGGGTCCATGCCCACAGCAGGAGACCCAGGTGAGGAAGGAGGTGGATGAGGAAGGCTGGGTAATCCACTCTACTTCCTTGATTAGAAAGGATAGCCCTAGCGCGGCTACCCCTAAACATATCGGTTATAGACACCCATCTTCCTTGTGAAGGGCCAGGTAGCTCCTGGCCAGAGCATCAGTTGGGTCCCCTTTCCCTCTCCCTCCACATGCAGAAGCACCCCTGCTCCTGGCTCTCCCTCTTGCCCTGCCAGGCATTTCCCTCTCCCAAACGCAAACAGAGGGCAAAACACACAGTAACACACACAGAAGCAAACAAATAAACACCAATTTTTTATTTTTTTTACACAAAAAGACAAACAGATCATTTTTTTTTTACACTAAAAGCACAAATATGACACAACTGAAAGCAAACAGCAAATCAGACAGCAAAAGCTACTGATTGCTGCTAAATGCAGCACTCTCAGTTACACAAACACACAGATACAGAAACAAACAAAAAAACAGGACACCTAGACGAAATTGTCCAAAGGACTTACGGGGGGGTTAGTCTTTAAAAGGATTTTTGGATCTCACAAGATTAGTCCTTAAAAGGACTGTTGGGTTTCAAGATGTGTGAATACAGGGGTGGGTAACAACAAGTGCTAAACCACCACGCTGAAAACCACACACAGAAAGCTCAAAAAGCTTAAAAATCCCAAAAAACTCTCTCCAACTCCTACACTGCCAGGTCTCCACTAAACACACTCCAACACACTGACAAAATTGCGCTGGTTGCACTGCCTTTTATACCCAGTCGAACATTCAATAATTATCGAAAGTCCAAAAATTATCGGAAGTCCAAGAAATCCAGGATAGTTCGAGAAGTCCAGGTCCGTTCGAACTCAAATAGTTTGGCTCGAACTCGGGCTCGAGTTCTAATCCATCTCTACTTATAAGTAGTAATCAGCATGACTTTATGAGAAAGATCTTGTCAAACAAACTTGCTTGGTTTTTATGTGAGAATTTAGGTTCTGACATAGCAGTGTAAATAGTATACTTAATTTTGCTAAGGCTTTTGATACCGTGCCAACATAGGTACAGTATAAACTAAGTACAAACTAAGGTATGTTGGCCTTGAGAAAAATATTTTACTTGGATAAAGAATACTGCAGATACTGCACAAGGCCCAAACACAGCTCCTAAATAGTGATGGCCCAGTTCGCAGATCCAAAAACAAACTATACATTTGAGGGTTAGCGACCGATACATTCTAGGGTTAGCGAATGTCCTGTAAATTTGATAATTATCGCATTTTCTGTCATTATCGAAAATACAGCCGCGGGTCCGGAAAGTCTGAGAAATCCGTGTCCGGGATAGTTCGAGAAGTCCGAGTCCGGACTTGTAAAGTTTGATTCGAACTCGGGTAGATAGACAAGTCCTGAGTCTCTACAGACTGGCTTGATAAAGGGAGATGGACCGAAACGTTGCTATCTGTGTGGTTTGCACATTAAATAAAGTATTTTTTGCACAAGACCTGAGAGTGCCCTGGAATTTTTACTTTGTTGGATATTTATGAATCATCACCAGATGATTGATAGATAGATAGATATAGAGAGAGAGAGAGAGAGATTAGATAATAGATAGACAGTGAGATAGATACTGTATACTGTAGATGATAGATGATAGTAATATATATAGATGATAGAAAGATGATAGATAGACAGATAAATAGATATATAGATAGATAAAATATAGATAGATAGATGACAGATAAAAAGATAAATAGATAGATAGATAGTGTATATATATATATATATATATATATATAAAGAGATGCAGTCAGGGCCAATGCACTCCACTTCCACTGTCTCACGACAGGGTGCTAACTCCAATATCGGTACATAAAAAGTCTGAAAAATATGGGCACTCAACTGGATTTTTCAAAAAAAACAAACAGTAATTTATTAGGTTGATCTTACATCGACGCGTTTCAGTCCACCTGGGACCGTCATCAGGATTACAGATACCTCATTTCCGGTGAAATTTAAAGTGAAATGATACCCAAACATTAAACCAATTAACTCAGTTATATTCAAACGGTATATAGATGACATCTTCATTCTATGGAAGGGAACGGAACCACAAACTCAGGATTCTTAAAACATCTGAACTCATGGAATCCACCATTAAATTTACCATGGAACATGATTATGCAACCATAGATTTTCGGGATTACGAATCTATAAACATCAAGGAAAATTGTGTACTACATTATTTACCAGCCTACCGATCTAACACGATATTGCATTCGACCAGCTTCCCCCTTGGCCACAAAAGAAGGTATATTGTTATCCCAATTCCTCAGGGTCTTTCACATAATTCAGATTCGACGAGCATGTGAACAAGCACAGATCATGTCTCAAAAATTCCATTATGAGGATATGATAAAAATTAATATCAACCCAATAAGTCTTGCCATCTCCAATTTACTGAACAAACTGATAAAGATAACAGACACAAAAGTGAGAGACTTCATTACAGTACTAGCTACACCCTACACGAATAAGATATGTAAGAGTTGTTCTAAAAATTGGCCAATACTCACTAACGATGCTTCTCTCCCATTTGCAGAAATACCCCGATGTTTGCCTATCGAAAAGAAAAAATCTCCGAAACTATTTTGTTAAAACTGACCTAAACCAAGAAATTAAGACTAGAAACTTGGTTACCTCGAGAAAAATATGGTTGCTATAAATGTGTGGGCTGCCTTACTTGTATTATCCCTGACAGGCAAAGACTTTCCTCACCCACACAGTGGAAAAGAATCTCCATCAACTACAAATTGAGCTGTCTTAGCACATATGTTATATATTTTATATCATGCCCCTGCGGACTATATTACGTAGGAAAGACGACCACGTCAATAAGAGAGCGGATGGCGAATCACAGGCAGCCATCAGATCAGCCCTTAACACAAAAGAATGGATACAAAGGAACCTAAATCAAAAGGAACAACAAAGTGATGACCGAACAACCTGTAGCTCGCCATTTCAAGGAGCCAGACACACTCTAGCCAATTTCCGTTGGATGGCCATCGACCACATCAAACCCACTGAGGCCATGGATAGACACAAAGGCTATTACGAAAAGAGCATGGTGGATAAAGTTACTTGGACACTGTTTCCCTAAAGGACTCAATGAAATCCTCCCTTGTCTTGCTTTTTATGATAGAGTGGTATAGAACAGATATTGTTACAATTAGAATGTATGTCCATATTGCTATTTGCTACGAAGCATAGTTTTACCCATATTGAAGTAGTATAATTGTTGGCCACCTATAATAATAATAAGTCCTTAGTGGCCCCATGATAGGTGTGGTCACCGAGAGGTTTTGGATACACCAAATACTTAGTACTCACAGATTATTGTTTTTTAATGTTTTTACCTATACATCCTTGTTGTTATTTCAAGCCATCAGGTTATTTTACATGTATAGATCTTGCCTACCTCATATACACTAATGGAGATTTTAAAGGATTCTAAGTTTAATTTTAATATTGTTAGTATATGTCACTTTAAGGCACCGTTTCTATATTTATATTTAACTCTGTCACTTTAAGTAACTTGAGGTTACATTTATTTATTCATTCCAGAATTCTCCGGATTTGTTTTCAAGCACTTTGACACTTTGCAGATTTACATCATTTTAATATAGCGATTTATTATTGTTCGGCTAAAAGGGAATCTAGGGCACTTTAACCTAATATTTAATTTACGGTTCATAACTCATGTATTATGTTATCTATGTTTGGTATATTAGATAGGACACTATCAAGATGTTGGTGTTCTTTACACGTATATGTAGGTAAATTTATAACATAACCTGGGGAAGGTGCAATCACAGTGAGTTTGGGTGGTGGACAACTCAGTGTTAACTGAGTTAATTGGTTTAATTTGTTTGTATCATTTCACTTTAAATTTCACAGGAAATGAGGTATCTGTAATCCTGATGACGGTCCCAGGTGGACTGAAACGCGTCGATGTAAGATCAACCTAATAAATTACTGTTTGTTTTTTTTGAAAAATCCAGTTGAGTGCTCCATATTTTTCAGACTTTATATATATATATATATTATATATTATATAGTACAGATAGATGATTGATGGATAGATAGATAGATAGATATATGATGGATGGATAGATAATAGATAGATAGATAGATAATAAATAGATAGATATATCGATAGATAGATGATGGATGGATGGATAGATAGATAGATAGATAGATAGATAGATAGATAGATAGATAGTAGATATATCGATAGATAGATGATGAATAGATAGATAGATAGATCGATAGAGAGATGATGGATGGATGGAGTAGGAGGTAGATAGATAGATAGGGGGATGATTGATGGATGGTAGATAGATAGATAGATAGATAGATAGATAGATAGATAGATAAAAGATAGATGTTCAATAGATAACAGATAGACCGATAGATCAGTGCAACCTGGGCACTTCCCATAAATCTAAATAAAACTAAAATTATGATGTTCCAAAAGAAAAACAAAAAATCAACACACTGCCCTTCATTCCCACTGAATAACGAGATACAGAGAAATATACTTATCTCATCCTGGAGATCAACCATTCTGGGAGCTTTAGGGCAGCAAAAACCTGCCGAACCTTCTATGCTATAAGAAAACAACTGTATCACCTCAAACCACCGGTAAAAGTCTGGCTTAAAATCTTTGACAGTGTCATCTCCCCAATCCTTCTCTATGGCAGTGGAGTTTGGGGCCCTGTCTCCTATTCAGACCAATCAAAATGAGAATTTTTGACAAGCTCAGCTTGTCGAGCTGAGCTTGACAGATTCCCATTACTGCTTGAGATGCAAAAAAGGGCCCTATCTTTCTGGGCTCACCTACAGAACAATAACCCCAACTCTTACCATCATAAAGCCTCACTACACAACAAAGACCAAGAAAAGCCATGTGCACTGAAACAACTCATCAGCTCCCTACTAACATCAAACCCACATCCACAGAGCCTGTCAAAAACTCAAATCACAGCAGCCATAACCAAGAGCTAATTGGATTATGTGGATGAATGGAAGAAAGAAATAAAAAAGTCCCAGAAACTAACTATATACCAGGCACTGGACAGAGACTACAAACTGGCCCCCTACCTGGAGAATATCACAAACCCTAAAGAGAGACAAGTCCTGAGTCTCTACAGATTGAGTGCACACAGCCTAGAAATAGAATCTGGCCGACACAGACAGACATCTAAACCAAGAGAGAACAGACTGTACCAGCACTGTGACCAGGGAACCTTAGAAGATGAGACCCACTTCCTTCTACCCTAATACAAAGCAATACGGGACCCCCATTTCAAGACGCTGTCGGACTTTATCCCAGACTTCAACTGCTTAGATGAAGAGAGAAAACTCTCTCTTGTCACAGACTAAGAGGGGCTTAAATGAACTTAATGTCCATGGACTACTTGCCCAATAATCCCTTTATCCTTCCCCAATGGTTATATCCCAGGACTGAAACCCAATATACCCCTTATAATACTGTCCATATATTACTTATCCATTGATACCCATTACCCCCTACTGTGAACCCCTCTAATGTGTTTTATTATTTTTGTTTGCTTTGGCAACGTCAAAATGTAAATTGATCCTGCCAATAAAGCTCTTTTTGATTTGATTTGATTAGATAGATAGTTAATTAAATAATTGTCCAGTTTGTGTGCACTCACCCTTCCAATACGTTCCAAAGCAGTTTTAAGATGCCCAGGCGCTAGTGCTAGACTCAAAATACCAAACCAGGATATAATTGCAGAGCACTCTTGGGTTTTGTGCAGAAAACCCAAGAGTGCTCTGCAATTATATCCTGGTTTAGATAGATAAATAGATATATAGATAACCAATTAGCAAACAGTGTGCACTCTACCTTCAAGTAGTATTATGCTCAGGTGCTACTGCAGATCCTCTAAATATCCAACCATAGTAACATGTAGAGCACTCTCATGTTACTAGTTTGCTGCTTATGGAATAAAAGTTAAAGATTTTTTCAACAAGTCCTGAGAGTGCTCTACATGTTACTATGGTTGGATAGATATATAGATAGATAGATAGAGATGATAGAAAATAGCTAGCTAGCTAGATAGATAGATAAATAGAGATAGAGAGAGATAGAGATATATAGATAGATACATAGATAGATAGATAGATAGATAGATAGATAGATAGATAGAGATGATAGAAAATAGCTAGATAGATAGATAAATAGAGATAGAGAGAGATAGAGATAGATAGATAGATAGATAGATAGATGATAGATAGATAGTAGATAGATAGATGATAGATAGATAGATAGATAAGCAGAGATTAGATAGAAGATAGATAGATAGAAGATACGATAGATAGATAGATAGATAGATAGATAGATAGATAGATAGATAGATAGATAGATAGATAGATAGATAGATAGATAGATAGATAGATATCCAACCATATAGTAAAATGCAGAGCACTTACAGGACTTTTGCAAAATCTTTCAACTTTTATTTCATGTGCAACAAACAGGTAGTGACATTTCGGTCTTTGCCTCAGACCTTTCTCAAGCTTGAGAGTGCTCTGTATTTTACTATATGGTTGGATATTCAGAGAATCTACAGCAGCACCCGGGCCCAGTATCACTACTCTTTATATTGGTTAGATAGATAGATAGATAGATAGATAGATAGATAGATAGATAGATACAGTAATAGATAGATAGATAGATAGATAGATAGATAGATAGATAGATAGATAGATAGATAGATAGATAGATAGATAGATAGATAGATAGATAGATAGATACAGTAATAGATAGATAGATAGATAGCATTGCCTTCTTGTAGTGTCTGCAACACTTATAAGTTCTGCACAGCCTCACCATAGACACTGCTCTGCTTCTCCCCCTCGCTCTCCCCTTCCTTCTTTTCTATGCTGATTCTCTTAAAGGCATGTCCACCCCCCAAAACCAACTTTGGGGGTAAGGTAGGTAACCCCAACCCCCCCAACCGCCACAATATTTCAGTAATAAAGTCCCCAAATTTCAACTTACAGTGTCTTCTTTCCCAAGGCAATTCATTCCAGCCTCCTGCATGCAAGCAGGGGCCAGACCTCAGCCACGTCTGTGATTGGAGAGGCAGCCAATCACAGACGGGGCTGACATCACTGGTAACAGCGCAGGAGAGAAGGCTCTGTAAATACAGGTCAAGGGGCTTTTTTTAAGAAATATTGTGGCGGTTGGGGGCGGGCAAGTGTTACCTACCTTACATCCAAAGGATTACACGCTAGGTGCAACGATGGCTGAGGATGATTCTGGATGGTGGTGTGTGTGTGTGTGTGAGGGGGGGGGTCTGCACATGCCCCAAACCTTGACGAGGACATGGATTCAGCACAGATCAGAAGCCTCACAGACAGCTTGGACTCTTCAGTTTCCTGGACTTTGAAAAGGCATATCTTCGGAACCATAAGGAGCATAGATGTAAGGTAAGATTTATTTTAAACTACAAAGTGGGGCCAGTAGTGGGTTTAATTATAGTTTTGGGGGTGGACATGCCCTTTAATTGTTGCAGAAAGATAGCTGGCAGGCAGCCAAAGAGGTCAGGGATGGGGAACATTTTACAATTTCTGTTTCTGGAGTAAATGCTGTGATTTCAAATGATGATTTTTCAGAATTTACAGCTCAGATTTAAAATACGCGGGGAAAAAATTAAGTAGAAGGATCTTGCTGTAGCTAACTATTTTCTTGAGTACAGATACCCTTTAAAGCTTATGTTATACCCTTAATCATTATCTATGTATTTTCTAAGCTATGCAACTACTATAAAAAAAAATTTGGACAGGGAAGCTGATGTTTAATAAAATGTTAATGTGCATACTGGATTCCTGCCTTTTAGTCTAATCATGTTAAGGGGGTCTTTTCCCTTCTGACTAAGCCTCCAGCTACTAGATCATTGAATGATTGCTATATCAACAAAATAAATGAATAATAGAGAAAAGAGGGGCAGGAGAAAAGTCAACTGTTTTATGTACATTTTCCAAAAGGCAACTGGTTTTGTGTACATCGATCAAGCTACTGTATATACTCAAGTATAAACTGAGGCTTTCAGGGTTTAAAAATCTCGGTTTATACTTGGGTCAATCACTTACCCTCTCAGCAATCTGGCGGCCGCTCGCTCCGCATAAACTGATCTGACGACTGATCTGCTGACATCAATACTCGGCTTCCCGGCGCCAAGTACTGAAGACCGGTGGCAGAGCAGTGGATGCGGAGCGTGCGGCTGCTGGATTGCTGTATTGTAGACTGCCCCAGCAAGTTAACACTTAACTGGGGGGCTCTTTGGAGTGGGAGGGGCATGACTCCCATTCAGTAACCCCAATGCCTTGCCACTTCAGATGTTTGTAAACCAGAACTCCCAGCAACTAAGGCATGCTGGGAGCTGTAGTTTCCAAACATGCCAAGGAATGGGGGTTACTGTCCATTTAAAGGGCAACTAATGCCTCAAAACAATACAGATTCAGGAGTACGGTATCTATTGTTAAAGATTGCCTTCTGATTCTGTATTGTTTTGAGGATTAAGTTTAGCAGAATCCCCATACAGTAGTTCCATACAGTAAAAGCAATACAGGATTTGACTATTACTGTATGGGAATACTGGGAATTCTGCTGTCCATTTAAAGGTCAACTTAATCCTCAAAAACAATACAGAATCATAAGGCAGTAGTGGCCCTAATTTCTACCCTCGGATTTTACTCAAGTCAATCAGTATTTACTCATTTTTCAGTTAAAAATGGGTACCGCGTCTTACTCGGATTGACTTAAATTGGAGTATATACGGTAAACTGTTTTGTAATAAGCAGATCAAATTAATTAGGGGCATATTTACAAACCCATAGTGTCAGTTATTACACAGTCATATGCATAAATACTTACTTGTGATATAGGTCTGTACCTTATTGTACACCTTGGATATTCTGGCTGCAAAAGACCACCATGCCACTTTTCTGGCACAAAGTCAGGGGGCCTCATCTTCTTATTTTTCCACTGACCCTCGCCATTCTGGTCTGGCTCCCTGCTTGTAGTTCCGGTGGGCAGGAGAACCAGACCAGAAATGCGAGGGGATTTTTTTATGTCAGAATATAGCGGTTGGGGGTGGGAGGACATGCCCTATAGTATATGAAAAGTTAAGACCCCATTTAAGTAGTCCCCAGTCTGATAAAATGGCTATCGTCCATACACAATCTGGCAATTGTAAGATATGGCAATATGTATGACCAGAGATTTGATTGTGTATGGGCCCCTTTAGTTTTCTCCAATTCGGAATATATTATATACATTACATCCGATGTGTGCTCACATCTATAGCCCATTATACTTTGTAAAGAAAATGAATCAAATTCTTCTTGGATTTAGTTTAGTTGTTTTCTATTCAAGGTGTTTTTTTTTCTTTGGAACAATAAAACAATTGCCAAACCCAGGCTAAATTATTTACTTACACTTGTAAGTAAATTCTGTAGTTTGCATTGTCTGTGTAGACTTTCCAAATAATTCTGGGAATCATTTTGTTTTTGGAGAAACTAAAACACTATTTCTAGCATAAAAAACAGATGTTTGCCTGTACTGCCCTCTAGTGGTCATAGATATGCCTCAAAAAATGAAATGCAATGTATGTATGCGTTGATTTTCTTATATAGTGCTGAACACATTACACAGCACTATACCTTCATTTTATCCATTACGGCCCTGCCCCTAAGACAACTTATCAGTATGTCTTTATGATTGTTGGTGAAACCAGGCAGACACAGAGGAAACCCACGCAAGCATAAGGAGAACATACAAAGTTGTTGCATATCAGGAGTGCTGCAGAGACATCTATAGGAGTTCTGCCATAGACATCTATAGGAGTGCTGCCATAGACATCTATAGGAGTGCTGCCGTAGACATCTATAGAAGTGCTGCCATAGACATCTATAGGAGTGCTGCCATAGACATCTATTGAAAGGGAAAACTGCCCCCTTAGAAGGGTGTCACCCTGCCATCTGGACGCCCTGTTGCAGATGTGGACACCTTTGCAAACAAAAGTAGGTAGTAAAATATGGTTTAATTAGAATCCATTGGCATATAAATATACCATTTCTAAACTCTGGTAAAATACAAATTTAAGGTGTAAAGTTTGGTTTGCACTTACCTAACTGCTAAGAGGTTTTAATTCACCCTCAGGGTCACACCAGGATACCAGGGAAATCTCCAGTGGGTTCATAACCTATTCATCCATGCATATAGAAACAAATAAGAAATGGCAAGTTAATAACTATTAACTGGGTGAGAAGGAAAGTGACAAATATGTAAATAAGACAAGAGAAATGTTGAATGGGCTACTTAATTCTTCCTGGGGAGAACCTGGTCACGTATTTCCAGAAAGGCTCAACACTGTTTACCTACAACATTGTATGCGAAGCCACATAGCAAAGTTTAGATTCTTTGGAATAATGGATATGGCAACAAAGTACAGGCAAAGCAATGAGATTGTGTTAGCATCATACCCCCCACCCAAGGGGCACTTTTAGACATTTAGGCACCTAAACTAACTTTCCAAAGCACCCCCTATATTTTCCTGTGGCACGCTAAGCTTGTGGAGATAGGTGTGACTTGTGGAGGTGGGTGAGCTAGGCTGACTAACACTAGCTGAAGAAGTTGCCCATAGTTGCTGATATACAGAAGTGATTGGTACATAGAAATTGCCCACGGTGACTGGTAAATAGACGTTTCTCACAGTAACTGGTAAATTGAAGTTTACCACAGTAACTGGTACATAGAAGTTGCCTACAGTGACTGGTAAATAGAAGTTGCCCACAGTGACTGGTACATAGAAGTTGCCCACAGTGACTGGTACACTGCAGTTGTCCATAGTGACTGGCTGCAGGCAGGGTGAGAGACACACACTCCAGCAGGAGGCCAAAAATGTGTGTGAGCCCAATATTGCAGCACTTCTCCCAGGAAATTAAAGGCAGATAAAGGGCAGTGGAATTTTCTTTTAAAACTCAATCTGACTGCTGCCGTTATCCTCTACCACATGGGTGCCTCCCACCTCCACCCCTAGTACATTGAAGTTGTCCACAGTGACTTGAAAATTTAAGTTGCCCACCTGCTTTGCCTCTATACAGAGCCTCGCATACACACCACATGGATTACTCTGACTGATGAGACTGAGGACTGGTAGCTATATGACACTAACTGACCCATCAGCTGCCTCAGTCCCACTAGCAGTCCGCCTAGCGAGTCCCAATTTGTTGTCCCTGCCTGGGTGTAATTGCAATTATCCTGCCTTACTCTGCTCCTCTCACTATCGCTTGCGGCAGTAAGGTGGTGATTACCTGGAAGGGGTTACACTTCGTAGGAACAGCACCATTGAGTAACAGTAGACCCACTGCAGTTTGACAACATTATTGCGGAGCCAGGCAGGCTTAGCCCCACTGGACAGACCCCACACCCCATTGGCTTCTCTCTCTCAGAGTATGCTTTGTGCAAGGGAAAGCGGGGAAGGGGATACGCTTCATAGGAACAGCACCATTGAGTAACAGTAGACTCACTGCAGTTTGACAACATTATTGCAGAGCCAGGAAGGCTTTACCCCACTGGACAGACCCCATACCCCATTGGCTTCTCTCCCTCAGAGTATGCTTCATGCAAGGGAAAGCGGGAAGGGGTTACACTTCGTAGGAACAGCACCATTGAGTAACTGTAGACCCACTGCAATTTGACAACATTATTGCGGAGCCAGGCAGGTTTTACCCCACTGGACAGACCCCATACCCCATTGGCTTCTCTCCCTCAGAGTATGCTTCATACAAGGGAAAGCGGGGAAGGGGTTAGACATCGTAGGAACAGCACCATTGAGTAACAGTGGACCCACTGCAGTTGGACAACATTATTGCAGAGCCAGGCAGGCTGGGCCCCACTGGACAGACCCCACACCCCATTGGCTTCTCTCCCTCAGTGTATGCTTCGTGCAAAGGAAAGCGGGGAAGGGCATATGCTTTGTAGGAACAGCACCATTGAGTAGCAGTAGACCCACTGCAGTTTGACAACATTATTGCAGAGCCAGGCAGACTTGGCCCCACTGGACAGACCCCACACCCCATTGGCTTCTCTCCCTCAGAGTATGTTTCGTGCAAGGGAAAACGGGGAAGGGGTTACACTTCGTAGGAACAGCACCATTGAGTAACAGTAGAACCACTGCAGTTTGACAACATTATTGCAGAGCCAGGAAGGCTTTACCCCACTGGACAGACCCCATACCCCATTGGCTTCTCTCCCTCAGAGAGAAGTTGCCCACAGTGACTGGTACATAGAAGTTGCCCACAGTGACTGGTACATAGAAGTTGCCCACAGTGACTGGTACACTGAAGTTGCCCACAGTGACTGGCTGCAGGCAGGATGAGACACACACAGCAGCAGGAGGCCAAAAATGTGTGTGAGCCTGATATTGCAACACTTCTCTCAGAAATAAAGGCAGGATTAAAGGGGGGAAAGCAGTGGAATTTTTTTTTTACCTTTTTCAGTGCCAGCAGAGTATTACCATTAACCCTTCAGAGGCAGCACTTTCCCAGAACATTGCTATTTACACTATTAGTGCCAGCAGAGTATTAACTTTAACCCTTTCAGCTGCCAGCATTGACATGATAAACAGTATATAAGTACTTCCATGTCTCCTCCATTGAATTGTTCACTCCTCACCTACTCTAAAGCCTCGTACACACGTTGGCTAATTGTCGTACAATGCAGCCGACGAGCGAGCAATCGCACAATATTCGTACGAAAATATAGCATCAACGATCGTCAAAGACCAATGACCGTCAACTATTGTTGGCTTTTTCCGACGATCAGCCTGGCGGATTTGTTCTGCCGATTATCGTATATATGTACATGGTCGTCTATATCTAACGACTATCGTGGTGACTATTGTTGCTGTGTGTACAGATGTCGTTTGAATTATGAGGATTAACAATGTCGTCAAACATTCCTCGGCTGCATCGTACGAAAATTATCCAACGTATGTACGAGGCTTAAGTTCTAATTGGAGAGTTGGGTAAAAGGAAGAAAGAGGCAGGGATAAGGATCTCATGGCTGAGGCCACTGGTGAAAATTCTGCAGCAGCTTTTACCTGGCATTCTGGAATTGGTTTCCTCAATCCTTTTAGCTGAGCTCCTCCTCCCCCTCCTTCCTTCACCTTTGGTTCATTTGCAACATTGTTTTCAAGTAGAATGAGCTGAGTTCAGGCTCTCTAATCACTACAATGTTACAAATTACAGCAGCAGAACAAGGAAAGCAGTTCTAACACAGCAAGTAAAAGCTGACAAGGAGATGCTGGTTCCAGTAGCGTAGGTACTGGGGGCCGCCATGGTCGCACTCGCAACCGGGCCCATGTACCTTTGGGGCCTGTAGGCACCGCAATATAATTAAGATGGTTCATGCAGCCTCCACTTGCGCGTCTAATACAGTTATTCTGGGCGGCATGCCCACGAGCAGGGCTGGTGCGCGCCGCCCGCGAAGGAAACACTGAAGTTGAACCTTGCCAGGAGGAGGAACTAGGGAGTGAATTTGCTGCCTGGCTGGAAGGAACGGAAGAAATGAAGTTCAGCCCCAAGTCAGTCTCAGAGATATCAAGTGAGGGAGGAGGAGACTGACTCCTGCTGAAAGTATTAACACTGTCTGTGACATCACCAATAAGCCCCAAAGCTTTGTGTGGAATGGTGGTGAGTACCTGCTGCTGCCTGTGTGCTATTTTTTTTTACACTAGTGGTTCTTTTTGTGGCCAGCCAGTCCTGGTTATCTTTACCACTGCCAATTATTTACTAATGCCTGTATGCCGAGTTGGAATGCAGACATTGTTAAAATGTTTGAAAAATGGTTGATGTTGTCTGTGCGTCAAGTGATATTTACCATGCCAATTTTCCAACCAATTACCAATGCCTGTATGCCAAGTTGGCATCCAGGCATAGGTTATTGGTTGGCAAATTGGCAGTGGCAAATGGCACTTGATGTACAGACAATGCCAACCATTTACAACTGCCAATTTGCCAACCATTTTACCAGTGTCTGTATAACAACAGACATTGATGAATCAAGATGGTTGGCAAATTGGCAGTTGTAACTGGTTGACATTGTCTGTGCGTCAAGTGCCATTTTACCACTCCCAATTCGCCAACTATTTTACCAATGTCTGTGTGCCAATCATTTTGCTAGCTACAGTTTTCGAACCAATTTATTAGTGTCTGTGTGTTAACAGTCTCTGTGGCAACTATTTTACCAGTGGTAATGTACTAAGCACTTTTACCATTCTCCGTGTGCCAAGCAGGGTTATAGCTGAAGGAAGCTGTGCCATGAGTAGATGCTGCATTGATTTGTTTTGTCGGCAGGGGTAGGGGGGCCCAGGTTCAAATTCTGCATCAGGGCCCATAGGTCTCTAGCTATGCCACTGTCTGGTTCAACATTGGCGCCTTAGCTCTCTGCCTAGGCGGCCTATGCCTAAAAACTGTCCTGCTCCACCCCACCCTATAAATTTTTAATACTTGTAGTGTTGTCTTTTTATCTGTAATATGTTATAAAAAGTACCCAGGGCGAGGCCCCAAATAGCTAGATCCTCACCCCTGGTTTTTCCCTAGACACCAATACAAAACTAGAATAACTGGCTCCACCTCCTCTATAGACTGGCACTTGTTCAATAGAAACATTGTCATTGTCTTTTTATATACAAATATATTGTCCATTTAAGTATTATATTTGTTACTAGACATTAAGCCTGTTACAATAACGGGCGTTAGAAGCCCAGAGTGCCCCCTTAATGTCCCAAGGCAATAGCCCCCCTCCTCCATGTCCCAAGGCCAGAGTTCCCTCTTAGTGTCCGAAGGCCAGAGTCCCCCCTCAGTGTCCCATGGCCAGAGTCCCCCTCTGTCCCAAGCAACCTATGTTATATGTGTAACTGCTGGGTTCTGCCTTGCTTGTTTCCTGTGTTCCTCCCTCTAGTGGTGAGTCCATAGGAGCTGCAGAGACAATCTCACCATGTCCCTCTAGTGGTGAGTCCATAGGAACTGCAGTGACACACACACGGTATCACATAATTAGGGATTTTATATATATTGATGGTTCTACAGTATGTTAATATTATTAATGTAAAATATTGCGAGAGACATTGGAGATTCTTTTTTAAAGATGTTAAATATCTCAGTAGTTGCCATTTTATTTTATGAAGACACTATTGTAGGATCTCTAATAAAGTATTTGATAGATGTAATGTTTCAATAATGTTGTGAGGGCAATAAAATATTATTATTTTAATGGATGTGTGTATTCCTTTGTATAGTTCATTCATAGTTATTCCTGAAGAGACTTAGCAGCAGAAGACTTTAAATCCTCAAAAGATCTGCCTGTTGCCACAAACCTCAAAGTAAAACTCTCGGCCTTTGTTTTTCAGAAATTGGTTTGCTCATCTGGGTATTCTTTTTCTGCATCATAAGAATGACAAGCTTTAATAAATTATTAAAGCATGATTCCAGCATCTTAAGGCAATTTATGAATCATTGGGATATCCTTGAGCTCCGTCAACAATGAATAGTGAATAAGTATTCTGATCCATTAGTCACACATTGTCCTTGAAACCATTTGGTGTTTCTTTTCCCCTTTTTAGAAGTAGGGTGTCAACTGAAATAGACAAAGCAACTCTCAGTAATTAAGTTCTCTCTGAACGCATGTTATTTTTCCAACAACAAAAGCCTGATATCAATGAGGGTGTCCCCGAAAGTAGTAATTAAACAAAAGCCATTATTAAGCAATTGTTCAGACAATTCTCCTCCATATAGGGACTGGAACCTCTACAGTAAAGGATGTAATTAATTTTGAATGGCTGATTCCACCTAGGAATGATGAAATCATTTAAAATGTAATTATCTAGCGCATGGTCCATTCATTTAACAATTTGATTGTCTGTCTTAAAATTGTGTTTGTGTTGTGAAACTGGAATTTGCTAAATCCCTATACACAAACGCATGTTCACATATTTATATGTGTGTGTGTGTGTGTCTGTATTTTATATATATATATATATATATATATATATATATATTATAATATATTATATATATATATATTATATAACACATTAGGCTAATTTACAACTACATTTAATGGAAGTGCTACTAATCTGGTCAAACATTTATACTAACATAGAAAATAAATCAATGCACATTCCTAGGCCCCATACAATATCATATTATCTGCACCTGGCATACTTTATAAACAAAGGGGTTTTAGTATACATTACTGTGATCACATGAATGAAAAGCCTTCCAAAAACGTCAAGGTAACCCCAGTCTGGAAGGTCCTAACGTCTAACCTTTTCAATTTCTTTTACTTCAATTATGATTAGTAAACTTTGCATTTCTCATTCTAAAGCTGGGTAACACACGATTAGATATTTCGGTCCGATCGACCGATAGTTCAGGTGTATCGGTCGATCGGACCGAAATTATCGAATCCGAATGTGCCCATGTCCGATCACCGTTCGTCCGAATCGACGAAAGGACGATCGGACAGGGTGGAAAACCTCGTCCATTGTGCGGTCCTCTATGGACCACACGAACCAAGCGGCTGCTTTTGCCGCGACCGACAGTCCTTCCTCCTGGCCGACCGTTCGAAAGTATCGAACGGTCGGTCAGGAGAAAAATCGCTAGGTGTGTACCTAGCTTAACACACTGGATATAACAGGCTCTTTCACTTCCCCCCAACCCTTTGGCTTTTTAAAAATGAGGGAAGAGGCCATCCAGTGCTTTATATTAAAGGTATAGGACCTCCCATAAAAGGGGCATGTTATATGGATCCAGCAGAGATGTCTTGTCTTTTATTACTCACTGATACCACCTGTAGGCTGTAAGTGGTATATAAAGAGCCTTGGTGTATATGTCCATTACAATACACATCACATCCTGTGTAGCAGACAGAAACTTTTTTTAGATTACATTTCCTTGCAGTATATTCACTTGGTGCAGACCCAGGGGTGAGGTTAAACCTCACATTTTGGCTATACCATTATACCAAAAAGGATTCTTAGCTCTGTAAGTAAGTTTATGTATTTTGTATATTTTGTGTTGTACCTAATATAAGTCAGTGCTATACTTTATATACATTTACTGATGGTCATTAAAGGAGAATTAAACTCAAATTTTTACACTTTAGAATCTGAACATATCCCCTCAATAAACACCAATAAACTGTAAAATAGCAATACAGTAAATGGCATTGAAGTAAATGTTACCATGAAATAACTGTGTATGTACAGTGACTGGCCACACCCCTGATCTCAGTCACATGCTCCCTTGCCTATTCTGTGCAGTAAAAGGATTGACTAGAGGCTACTGTAACAAGTTCCTGCAGTATCCTAGGACTGAGCATGTGTAAATAACATAATGGTCAGTGACCACACGGTGCGATGGAACACTGGGAAATAAGACACAAACCTCATGTCAGAAAGCTACATTTTCCAACAACCATATTAAAATAAGAGGTGAGACACTGATTACTGTTTTTATAACAAGATCTGCCTTCTAATTCAATGTTGTTCTGAGGCTTTAGGTCCTTTAAGATGGTAATAGTGAGATAGTACACACATACATATTCACCTTTCCTATATGTAATATCATATAACTTTTCATTTTGGGGCTGGACTTGCCCTTTAATGAACAGTGGGTGTTCCAATGCTTCATTTGAGATGGCTAGAGGCTGTATCACTGGGGGAAGTGATAGGAATATTGGTCTTAAAGGGTATGTGGTAGACTTCAGAATGGGTTGCTTTGTGGTGAAATATGTCAATGTTTACATGAGTTGAATTTAGGGTCTTGTTAGAAACACTGTGTGATAAATTTGTATGTATAGTTTTTTTATATAGTGCCACTTAGGGACGCATCGCTGTGCAATAACAAAATACAAAAAAGTCGAACAAGGGAGCAAATGCATAAATAGTTCAGTAAATGTAATTATAACTATATAAGTGCTATATAAGAGTTCTCTGCCCTGTAGAGCTTACAATTCAGTTAAATATAAAATATAAATATAACATTTAGCTAATACCTGTGGTAGACAAAGCAACATTCAGGGTAGCAACGTGTAGCAAAACTACAACAAGACTAGTAATTTTTGGGCTGACAATGCAACAAATTGTGTAGCTAGGTTGAGATCTAAGGTAACACATGGGATTGGCCATATCTTCCGTGGAATTCTTTCCTCAGAGGATATCCTTTGATATCCTTTATATAAATATATTTATATTTTTACTAAGATTCATGGCACTTTCGGTCGGCCGAAAATATTGGCTGGTGAGTACCCAGCCTAACAGTCTTAGCCAATCAAAAATTATTCAGACTCACACATTTACTCCCCACCCTTCTCCATAGAAAGAAATAAGACTTCCTTTGGAAGAGGCAATCCAGTTTCTGTTTGCTAGACAGGAAGTGAGTTTATGATAAAATGACTTGCATGTCTCTGTCACTCTCAGCATTCTAAGAGAAATGGACAGTTTTTCCATTTTTTCCAATATTCATATATTAATAGGATGAGGCTGTGAAGTACCTTCAGTTGTAAGAAGGTTCTATTTTATTGTATGCTCTGTGGAGGGTTTTTTCCTACTTTAATCCCATCTCACCTTAATCTATATAGCTAATCAGTATCCTGTGCCCGTAAGTCCTAACCCCATAGAAGCCATGGAACTGTGTCCTGCACTGATGGAATCTAACAAGAATGAAGCATGGCAAGATAGTCTGGGTAATAATATATAATAAAGATCCCTCTTTAACAGACTCCCAGGCGACAGATGTGAGACAATGGGGGGGGATGAGAATTGGTGGATGGTTTCAATCTACAACTACGGTTATTAATCAACGATCACGATAATAGATCTACAACCGTGATCGTAGATTAACGAACACCTAAAGAATACCATTGTGGTGTTTTTTTTTTCCAGATTTACGACCGCGATCTTACATTAAGGATAACCCATGGTATTGCAAGTTTTTAAAAATGGTCTCTATTTAGGGGAACTTTTCACCTAGGGGGCTATATTTAAAAGGTTTGCCATATCGCATGTTATTGTAAAAGTGCATTTACGGCAATGGTAGTATAAGCCACGTCTGTCACAACTTAAACCTCTACATGTGTTTAAAACTGAGGAAGTGCAACAAAATTCCTGTATTTTACAGAATGATGTGATGTTTGTAAAACATGTGACACTCTTAGCAAATCAAAAGATTTTTCTAAATTTCACAGATAAGTGTAGAACCGAACTCTCACCCTCTCACCCCTTCCCTTCTACAAAGAAAAAAAGAGAACTGCTGTTTGCTTGACAGAAAGTCATATCTATTTATAATACGGGACAGAAAAGTAAACATTTGCATGCTCATTTATGAGAGATTGCTGGGAGTGAGTTTGTTAATTGTTTTTTAAGCAATGCTATATCAATAGGATAAGGCTGTGAAGTACATTTTGTTGTAAGAAGGCTTTATTTTTAATGTACACTCTGTGGCGGCCTTTTTTCTCCTTAAGAAAGAAAGCCCAGCTCTCCTTAAGCCATATAACGCATACCTCCCAACTGTTCCGGATTGTCAGGGACATTCACAGATTTCCCCCTGTGTTGCTTATTGAATGTGCTGGTTTTCTAAGTGTCCCTGACCGGGCAGTGTTAGGTATGAATATAGTTTTGTTTTTTTTAAAAAACATAAGTTCCTTTTTGAAAAAAAAACAAAAAAACTTTACTCATACCTGACACTGCAGATTGGAAGCCATTGCCTTACAGACAGGGACCTCCCCTGCTTTAACTCTGACAGAAGAAGAGTGAAGTGGGGGAGGGGTAACAGGTACAGAGGTACAGTCATGAGGAGCAAAGGAAAAAAGTAAAGGTATGTTTTCTATTTTACATAATGTGGTCTGGGAGACAATGTCACTGTTTAACATTAACTAGTAAGGCAGCACATAGTTAAATGATAAACAGTGGCTGACAGTCTGGAAAATGTGTGTTTGGGGTGGTGAGAGCAGTTTTGTTTTGTTTTTAGACAACCCCCCCCCCACACACACACACACATTGTTTTGTTCTGGCTTCCTACAAAGTTCTGTCCAGACGGTTATAGTAATAGAAGCTCCCTGCTACTTCCTGGTAACGGTTACCAAACAAGTCTCCACTGTTGGTGCTTGCACACTTAAAGGGCACGCTACAGCAGTGGAGGAGGTGGGACCAAGCTCTGGTTTATCAGGGATTTGTAAGGAGAATATCTCACTCTGGAGCATCTATTCTAAAGTAAGTATAGCGTAAATGGGGTTTTGGGGGGTGGACTACAGTATATCAAAATTTTATAGGAGGGGTGAGATTGCCCTTTAAACAGTGTAATTTATTAGTTTAAATCTATCATTCCTCCACTGGCAGGGTTGCCCCTACCATGAAGCAAACTGAAACATTTGCTCAGGGTGCGCCCCTGAGGAACACTTAAAAGGCATCAGTTTTAAAAAAATCCTCCTTCCTGCAAAACCGCATTTCGCATCAGTCCACCAATCAGTGTTAAGTCAGCCTTCCAATTCACCAGTCAGTGTTAGTCAGCCCACCATACCTACTTCCACAAGCCACGCCTATGTTCCATGATGAAGCCACGCCCACTTCCACAGCCGCCACCCGTCTGCCGATAGGCGGCATTAAAATGTTGTTTTGGGTGTCAAAAACCCTAGGAACCCCCCTGTCCACTGGAATATGTTAAACCTTTCAGCCAGTGTGTCAGGCTTCCAGTTTATTACACAGTGTTAGTCAGTTCTCCAGGTCATTCCACAGTGTTATATCGTCCTCAGTTTATTAATTTGGCTTGAAATTACTGTTCTTTCTATTTCTTCTTCTTTTTGTTTTATTCTTCCGCTTTTTTGGCCGTATCTTCCTACCACAGTTTTTGAGTTAGAGACATGAAATTCGGTACAGATGTGCGGGGCATATAGGAGACGGTGTGCTATCTTCTAGCTAAGGAATCCACGGAAGCGTTACGGCGTTATCGGCGAATTTCCGGACATTTTTTTCCCATAGACTATAATGTACACAATCCTTAAATGTGGATATTTCAAAACAGTTTTTTTCATGGTCATAAATACAAATGGTGATACCCCCAACCCCCACACAGACCCAGGTACACCCACCTACTGACCTACCTTTCCATTCCCATGGAAGCCATATTTAAAGGGTAACTAAAGTCAAAAAACTAATTTAGATTTATCCTCAATAAAAGAGTAGTTTTTATGGTTATAAACGCAAAAAAGAATACCAGACCAGACCCAGGTACACACACCTAATGATCTACTATCTATTACGTGGCAGCATATTTAAGGGTAACTAAAGTCAAAAAAACAAATTTAGATTTATCCTCAATAAAGATAGTTTTATGGTTGTAAACACAAAAAAGACATACCCCCTCAACCAGACCCAGGTACACACACCTAACGATACTATCCATTACGTGGAAGCCAAACTTTAAAGGTTAACTAAAGTAAAAAAAAGCAAATTTTGATATAATCAAAAAACTTTGTTTTAACCCCCAACGTGTAAAGGTATACACAGCTATGACCTACCCTCCATTACTCTTGCAGCCATACTTAAAGGGTAACTAAAGTCAAAAAAACTAATTTTGAACAATCATCAAAAAAGTTTTTGTTTTTTGTTTAACTCTCAACCGGACACGGGTACACACACCTACTGGTCTACTTATCCATTACTATGGCAGCCATACGTAAAGGGTAGCTAAAGTAAAAAAACTAATTTTGACCAATCATCAAAAAGTTAGTATTTTATCCACCAACCTGATATGAATACACACACACCAAACTGACCTACCTTAATGCATGTGACATATTTAAAGGGTAAGTAAAAACAACAATATCCTCTTCGTTGACATTATTGAGTTTTAAAATCTGCTGCACAACACACCAAATTCCCTTCCAAAATGCAGTCTTTCAAGCCAAATTCAAAGTTTATAATTAAACTTTCCCTTTCTAGTTACACAGTGTTATTCAGTCCTCCAGTTTATTACATGGTGTTATTTGGTCCTCCAGTTCATTACACAGTGTTATTCAGTCATCTAGTTTATTACACAGTGTTATTCAGTCCTCCAGCTTGTTATGCAGTGTTATTAATTTGGCTTGAAAAAGCCAAATTACTGTTCTTTCTATTTTTCATCTTCTTTTTCTTTTCCATTTTATTCTTCCGCTTTTTTGGATGTATCTCTCCCACAGTTTTGAGCTAGAGACATGGAAATTCGGTACAGACGTGCGGGGCTATAGGAGAAGTGTGCTGTCTTCTAGCTAAGGAATCCGCTGAAGCGTTACGAGCGTTACCGGCGAATTTCCGGACATTTTTTCCATAGACTATAATGGTAAACATCCTCAAATGTGGATATTTCAAAACATTTTTTTTCATGGTCATAATACAAATGGTGATACCCCCCACCCCCCACACAGACCCAGGTACACCCACCTACTGACCTACTTTTCCATTCCCATGGAAGCCATATTTAAGGTAACAAAGTCAAAAAAATAATTTAGATTTATTCTCAAATAAAAGATGGTTGTAAACACAAAAAGACATACCCCCCTAACCAGACCCAGGTAACACACCTACTGATCTACTTATGCATACGGTGGCAGAAATATTTAAAGGGTAACTAAAGTCAAAAAAACAAATTTAGATTTATCCTCAATAAATATAGTTTTATGGTTGTAAACACAAAAAAGACATACCCCCTCAACCAGACCAGGTACACACACCTACTGATCTACTTATCCATTCTATGGAAGCCATACTTTAAAGGGTAACTAAAGTCAAAAAGAAATTTTGATCAATAATCAAAAAACTTTGTTTTTTTAACCCCCAACGTGATATAAGTAATAATTAAGACCATGCACATCATTCTTGCAGACCATGTATTTATGTGTGCATAAATGTCTGAAGAAGGTACCCCTGTGACCGAAACGTTACACTTTTGTGTACCCGTGTATGACACAATAAAATACATGGCTTGCAAGACTGATGTGCATGGTCAATTATTACTTGCTATTATCTACCACTTACCATGGTGTGCCATTGCACTCAGCCACTCTCTTGCTTACTACTCCACTAGGTGTGTGCAGGATCATCTCTTAGTTCCCCAACGTCATACAGGTATACACAGCTATTGACCTAACCCTCCATTACTGTTGCAGCCATACTTAAAGGGTAACTAAAGTCAAAAAAACTAATTTGACTAATCATCAAAAAATTAGTATTTTATCCCCCAACCTGATATGAATACACACACACCCATACTTAAAGGGTAACTAAAGTCAAAAAAACTAATTTTGACCAATCATCAAAAAATTAGTATTTTATCCCCCAACCTGATATGAATACACACACACCAACTGGTCTACCTTTAAGGGAACAACTCCACTCTCATAATAACATCCTTTAGAAAGAATGGCCTCTATAAAATATGTCAATATATCCTACTTTGTCCTATGAATTCATTACTGTATGCCTACTATGCTTCTGGATGCCTCATGGAAACTGAGCAATTTAGAAACCTGTACTGAGCCTGTACTGAGCCTGGGCATGCTCAGAAGAGGCAGACAGGGGATTAACATTCAGTCATTGGCTGTGATGTCAACTGTCAAATCCATAACTGACAGTTACTAACTGGAAGAAGCAGGAAGCAGAAACAGGGGAAACAGGACATTGTGCAGGATTTCAGGTTAGACTTGAATATTTCAGATTTGAAACTATTACCGTTTAGGGTTTTGGGGTGATTTACCTGTGTATAAGTTGTTATTTAAGGGCTGGACTTGCCCTTTAATGCATGTGACATATTTAAACGGTAAGTAAAAAACAACAATGTCCTCTTCATTGACATTATTGAGTTTTAAAATCTGCAGCACAAACACACAAATTCCGTTCCAAAATGCAAGCCAAATTTAAAGTTTATACTTTCCCTTTCTAGTTTGGTCTTCAAGTTCATTACACAGTGTTATTCAGTCCTCCAGTTCATTACACAGTGTTATTCAGTTCTCTAGTTCATTAGACAGTGTTGTCAGCCCTCCAGTTCATTAGAAAGGGTTGTCAGCCCTCCGGTTCATTAACCAGTGTCCTTCAGTTTATTAACCAGTGCCTTCAGTTTATTAGTCTGTTTCTTCTATCTTAATCACATCATACACTTCATGTCACAGGCAACAATTTAAAATGGGAATAGTGGTCTTTAATAAAGGGGTAACCTGAACAAAGTGGGAGTAGCCTTAGAAAAGTTGGCATGGTTTTATAAAAAGGGCGTGATCCAAAATTTCTGCATGCTCACGCGTGATGCAACTTGTCCTTCATTGTCATTTCTAAATGTTGGAAGGTATGTATAAGCTGTCTAGTATCTTGCGCTCTCAAGTCCTACCTCATCAAAGTCATGAACCTGTGTTCTGCAGTAATACAATCTATTAAGATTGGATCATGGCAGGATAATCTGAGGATAATCTGAGGCAGGATAATCTCAGGTTCTGCAGTAGTGATCCCTCTTTAACAGACTGCCTGGTGACAGCTGTGACATAATGGGGAGGGTGAGTATTGAAAGACAGATTGATAACATTAATTATAGAATGATCCAATGAATTACCTATTGGTTGAAAGTTTGTGTGGGAAGATAGGCCCATATTTATAAAGGTACGGTATCGCTTTTTAAAAATCGGTTCAAGAATCGTTCATACGTTTGTTAATTTACAATCAGTTTATCGATCAATAAAGTGATCGTAGATCTATGATCCATATTCAATACCACTGCGGTAGTTTACTACGTAGTTTTCTACAACGTTTGTTAATTAACAACATACCCATAATATTTAGAATATGAATAAATTAAATATCAAATAGAGTTTTCAGTATATATGATAATAAGAATAGCTGTTTGAATACCTGATATGTAAAGCAATCCTTAAAAGAATAGATTACACGGGTACACTAACCACTAAACTGTTTATGCTTGACGCATACTGTAACCATTTCACAGTTTAGAAAGAAATCTGCTTTGTGAGCATCTAAGATTGTGGGCGAAGTGTTATATTTATTCCCTTACACGTTTATATTCCACTGCACATCACAGCTATTAACTGCAAACTATTACCATGATACTATGTAACATACCTCTATATGTTTCTACAACATTCCAGCAACCGCCTGGGCTAATCCTTTTGACTTTCAATTTCAAAATGAATAGACCTTAGCGGGAATAACAGGAAGTAATACAACCAGAGAAATACTGTGCATATTAGAACTATTCAGTGATCAAACATTGCATCAACTTAATATATATTTGACGTATGGCCAGCATAGGTTTCCTCCAAATACACTAAACCTTGTTATAATATAGTATGATTCATTTTATATTACCCAGTTTCAAGTTCAGATTATTTATGTGAATTGTGTGTTTGGTTACTCTAGGCAGCTATAATAAATTTACAGGAAAATAACAATATAGTTCAAGAAACCTGAATGAATAAAACAATACTGATAATCTTCTGAGATAAGAAAAGAATTACAGTCTTGTATTTATGTTTTTGATCATTTTACATTCAGTTGAAGGATTTTTGTTCCTAAAAGATAACTATTGTTAGTTTACTCATCTTCTTGCTTTGTGAGCCCAGTTCCACTCATATTGCTTCAGCCTTATTGTTTATACCCCAGTTATTCCATCTTTAAATGTTGCTTCCATGCTTGTTTAATATAAGTATATACCACCACCACCCCCTTCCCTATTAACTCTATCATGTATAAACAAGGAGTAACCTTCTAAATGTACTGCCCCGTCATGTGAATCATTTAGTCATCTTTCTGCTATACCAATGGCATCATACTTTTCTTTTAAAGCTGTTAGTTCTTATTTCCGATTTCCCATTTTCCAGTTAGGCACCTTGCATTTTTAAACATACATTTAAGATTATCACTTATTTATTTAATCATTTTAATGTACATGTCTCCATCTACTCTATGCTACCCCTGTTTTTCATTTGAATCCCGGTTTCCTTACTCCACTATCTACTCCAGATGTCCACAGTAGCCTCCCACCATACTTAGTTTCTAATCTCCTCCAAACCTTTAGCCATCTTCTCCCCAAAAAGAGCTGCATCATCATCAGTGAGGCACAGCCCATTCCTACTAAAGAGCCTGTAGTCAGAATACTGTATACAGAAAAGTCTTACCAGTTCTCTAAAAACCCAAAACTCTCCTCCTTAAACCAACATTTTAGCCACGTATTATTACTCCTAAGCTCTTTTTGCCTCCCAAATTTAGCATGTGGCTGCGATAGTATTTTTTAAAATACTACCCTTACTTTTATCAAGTCATATTTAAGGACCTTTCCTCCATTTCTAACTTGCTCTAACGTGAACCAAGACTGCTGGGTCACTCTCAATAATCTAACTACTCGATCCACCACATGTCAATTATGTAGGATCCTAGCAGTAGATAACCCTATCCACCTCAAGGGATCAGCTTGCTCCATACATGTTAAGTCTGAGCTGTCCTCCTCTGCTTCTTCTAAATCTGTTGAGCTGGACAAGCTGGGAGTAAGTGATCATATTCCTCTGGCGCCTACTTCCCCTGGTGACCCTTACAAAACTTCTTTCCTCCTCCACCTTATCTGCCCCATTTCCACCCTCCAGTTGACTGGCCCCTGGCGGTACCTTCGAAATCTATAGCAGTTTCAGCTGGTGGGAATGCAACTTCACCCTCACTTGTCCCAAGATGCTCTTAGACTTCTATTTCAAATTCACTGTAATTGAAACATGTAGTACACCTGTGTCTACCGGCCAGGAACCATTGTTTCCCAAAGGAATAGAACTGCAGAAGGTTTTTATTTTTATTACTTATTTTGCCTTTCTCTATAGTAAACATACTCAAAATTTACAAAGATTCCAAATATAGTGAAAACTAATTTAATTTTTACTCCTAATGTGATAGATTTTCTCCCCATAAACCATACATTGGGAGATTCTTCTCTATTAAGTTGCATTAATGCATGTAAGTAATAGATTCTCTAACTAAAAAGGCTTCTATGGTGTTGCAATTACAACCCATGTAGTCTTCAAAGAGCCATGCTCTCTGACCCCAGTATTCACTGTCTCTATGGGCAGAGTGTTTTCTATACAGATGTCCCTAATAAGACTTTGAAAGCTGCTTGTTACCCTGCAGTTTATTTACTAGCTAGTGGGAACAGCATACAGCCTTCCTGGGGCAATACAAATATTCATCTTTTAGAAATACACAGTCCGAAAGCTCATGGGCTCAAATACCCAGACTTACTTTTTTAAAATTTTGTATTTTGTTTCAAGCAAAAGATTCTACATGTACCAGTTAGAATTCAACATAATATATCTAAAGGTTACTGGAACCTTTACTTTTATCAAGACGAGTACATGAGGCTGCATGTTTAATTCCTCAATATATAATTGTTAGGGACTTGATTATTTAAATACATTTACACAAAAACTGCATTGGAATCCCTGTTCTATGTCAGAGAGAGGGAGGGTCTCTGTTCTGTTATAATATGATTGTCTGTCAGCTTCTAGCAGCCACAACAAAGGGAGAGGTGAAACACAACTTGTCATTTATTAGTGAATGTGTTCTTTCTATATGGACAATGTTGTCTAGAGACTTCCCCTTAAATTTAAAGTAAGCAAACCATTCTTCCGTTTTTAATAACATTGTGTATCTGTCACATTAAATATTTTATTGTAAACAAAATTTTCAAGCAAAAATCTTAAAAAAAAACAAAAAAAACCTGTGAATAAAATGAAAAGTAATGCCAGAAAAATGAAAGTCCTTACTGCTCTAGTTAGTTTTCTATAGCTTGCCCTGATTCTATTTAACAGAATCTAGGCCTTGCTGCAAAATATCATTTGGGGCATTAAGTGAACTATGGGAATGCACATCCCCAAGGAACAGTTCCAGATTGATTTAGTATAATTGGGAATTATATAAAAAGACATTAATCATCTGGGAACTGGATTGAAACACATGATTAATTTGTTCTAAATGACAATTAAGCAAGAATTTTAGGTTGAAGGAAGGGTGTATAAGGGTATTCAATCTAAAAAGAAATGTATAATTTAGAAAAAGGCAAATGTCTATTCCCTGGGGCGCACCTTTCATAAGTGGAGACTCACAGCAGAAACGCTACTTTTATACATAAAGCAGAGCCTTTGCTTAAATGAATTCACATAGCTTTTAATATGATAACTCCTAAATTCCATGCAGTGTTCTCAATCTTGGGCTGGTGGTTTGGGTGATACGGGGCCATTTAGTTCTGTGTAATAGCTGGAGAGCTAAAGGTTTCATAGATTTTCTCTAGTCCACTGAACTTAATTTGAAAAGCAGATTTGCAAAAATAAATAAAAAGTCTCATAACATCCATACACAAACTGTGGATAAAATAGCCATTTCCTAGTGTGCATCCAGCAGAAACAAAACAAATAGGCAGCAGTTATTGGCCCCCTGGAACTGATGAATGCAGCCTGCAAGCGTTACCTCATAATTTTCATTCTCCATTCCTGTATTGTAATCAGATGCCTTAGAATGTACAGTAGGAGTCGCCACCCAAGAACACAATCAGGGTTATACATCAAGTGATGCTATGAGAAAAGGAACTGTACACCTCTAATACTCTCATACATTTCAAATGAATAGCACTCATGGCTCCCGGTTTTCTTTAACATTGTACATTCTTAGAAAAAGATCCATCTGGGTATTTAGAAATGATAATGTAATTTTCAATTACAGCGCTACTTATAGTTCAACAGTTTTATGTGTTTTTTTTTTCTTTTTCCAGATGTGCCCTTTTTTGAAGTGAATCTATGGGCTAAACATGTTTTTTTCCTGATTTATAACCTAGAAATTGCTGATTGCTGAACTATGCACAATTTGCCTGTCTTGGTTATTTCTTTTACAGAAATACAGCATTACAATGTGTATCTTAAAAGAAAATTGTAACAACAGTTTTTTTTTTGTATTTGAGATGTGACTTTCCCTCCTGTACAGAGCTGTGCACATGATCTGAACATTAGTCCAATACAATGGTAAAGTAAAATATAAGTAAATTAATTGGATGTGCACTAGGCTTCTATTTTTGTACCTAAAGGTTCATATACACGTGCGATCGCGGAAGCTGACCCACGCCGCACGATGTGTAAACGTGGCTGTTTCGGATGATAATTGGCCCGTGTATGGGCACTTTATCAGCCAAAACGGCCGTTCGTTCGGAGACCGTTGTTCGATCCGCCAGTCAGATTTCTGAATGAGCAGTTGTTTCGGCCGATAAAGTACCCATACACATCGTGCGGACACGTTCGTACACATCGTGTGCCATGTGTCGGCAACTGCAATCGCACATGTGTACAAGCCTTAAGTGTACATGTAGGGTTCTCACATTCCTGGGAAAGTAACCAAAAAGGAGTTCCCTGGAAGTAACTGTCTCTCCTCCCCCACACTACTGTAGAGGGAGATAGGCCAGTGGAATCGTCATGATCTGCCAGTGGGATCAAATAGAAAACTTGTGAAACTATGTGTAGTAACTGTCTTATACCTCTTAACTTGTCCAGGTGACAAAATGGCTGGGGGCAGAGTTTTCTGATAGTGTAAATGGCTCTGCCCTGAAACGAGGCTCTGCCGTTCCACATTCCTCAACATCATGGCCACACCCCCAGAACACCCATTGCTACCTGCTGCTTTGAGGAGCCCTCGATGAGTGCATAACTTTGCAACCACTGAGTGACTTTTGCTACTGTGTGGATTCTTTTTATTGGCTTTTCAAAAGAGACAGCCAGGAACTATTGTTGCAGTTGTGAAATAAACGTTGCCATCTTTATACAAATGGCAAGGTTTCAGGCAAATCTGAGGCTTGAGAAGGGCAAAGATTTGCCCGAAACTTTGCCATTTGTATAAAGATGGGTGAATAAAAGGTTTATTTCTCAACTGCAACAATACCTCCCTGCTGTCTCTTTTGAAAGGAATATTGAAAGTTTGTACCATTGGCAGAGGGGAGCAACAATCTACGGTGGATAAACAGGGTAATACATGAGGACTTGTTGTTTTTATCGGCTGTACTGTTCTTTAATACTTTTCTTATCCCATTATTATAATCACCTTGCCCCGTGTCTACTGTCAGTAAATCAGTGTGTTCGCTATAAAGCCTGGTTACTTTAAGGGGCATGTTTATAAAGGTTTGTTAAACTTTTTGCCTTCTTTAACGCAGCATTTTCACCTAATTTGGACTTTTCGCTATTTATAATGCAGTGATAACCAGTTGTGAAAAGGTCATTACCGCTACATTTCGCTTTTCGCCATACATCGCTGCAGTAAATGCTCAAGCATATTTATAAAATGGCAAAAAAGTGTATTTTTGCGTTAAGTTCAGCCATTCCAATTCGCCAAGTCTGAGGTGGCGAAAACGTATAAGTAGCCATTTATTTAGCCTGCCAGTGGGTCAATGGAAGGTGTCAGTACACTGTAGAGTGTTAGACTATTTTCCATCATTTACTGTAATACAATCTGCAATTTGCTTTTTTAAGGTTAATTTTTTCGCTTTTTAAAGATTTATTTTTAAGTTTCCGATTTTCTTATTTACCAATAAAGTCAAATGGGGGTGCGAGAACATATTTATAAAGGGGCATTATTTTTGCTTTTTTTTCCCTACCAGCCTTTACCACAATTTTTTAAACTTTCAACTTTTCCTTTCATCAAAGTTATTAAAAAGGCAAATTTTCATCAAAAGCGAAAATTATCTAGCAAAAAGTAGCCCTAATAATGTTAAAGAAGCTCAGCACATATGATGGTAAATAGGTAATACTCCCTGGTGGATTTTCAAAGTAGTTTCAATTTGGTTAATACACACAAATGGTGTTTTTTTCAGCCAAAGATATAAATAGTATAAAACTCAAAATGCAAATTTTCTCTATATCATTAATAGGATATGATAAATAGTGTAAAACTCAAAAGGCGAATTTTCTCTATTTTATTAATAGGACACATTTTTTAATATTGCTTATTTTCAGCAAACTGCAGCTAATTATCAAACCAGTTGCATTAATATGGGAACATATTGGCGAAAATTCTGGTAAAACTGCAAAAAAATGCAACAAAAGGGAGAAAAGGGGCAAAAAGGCGAAAATCCACCTATTTATAAATATCATTAAATAAAAAAAATGACAAAAATAGCTCTGAAATTACACTAGAGAGCAATCTCTCGCAGTGATAAATAAATAAGGCAAAAATAGCGCTATTTGTCATTGCGATGTCCTGTGATAGCGAATAGCAATCGTTTATAAATATGCCCCTAAGTGTTTGTTATCTAAGTATCCTTAATGCATAACAAAACTATAGTCCATATAAAGTATTTTTTTTGCTTTTTTTTAAACAGTAAAAATAAAAAGTACCTTTGGCAGGGAGGAAGGATTAAAGATTCCTACCTCCCAATATTGTTTCTGTGATGAGCCCCAGCATGAAGAAAACTTATTCTGACTGGCTTCCTCAGTGCTTCAGCACTATCTTTTAACACAGGAAAGCTCAGGGCACTAACCCGGCAGATGATATTGGGAAGAAAAAATAATCAATCCTACCTCTCTGTCCCAGGTTTTTTTTTTTAAGAGTGAATTTTTACAATGTAGTTGTCCTTTAATATTTCCCAAATAAAGCCCATGAGGTCTTTCCCCCACACTGGTTAATGTCCTGAGCGTACTCAGTGGATTTGATTCAGGGATAGAAATAGAGCATATCACCAATTAGCTAGTTTTGTATCGCTCTGTTATAAGGGAGGAGGGCTGCAAAAAGATGTTTGGGATATTTATTGTAGTAAAGTGTCTATATGGTGTTATATGTTTGTGGAAAAATCCCACAAATTCATGGTACTTTTACAATAAACTGAGGTATGGAAAGTTGCCAATACTGTTATTGAATATGGCCCTCTATTTATTCCCTAGTACCCACAGGTTAATTTTATAATACACCTGATGAAGGGGGATCACCCCCCGAAACCTTGTGACTGATGCACCTGGTGGAATTTTTTTACTTGACTAAAAGTGTGCTACACTCCATTATTGCTTTATTGTACCTTTAATTTCATAAATCACCCAGCAGCCACAGCAAAGGGAAAGGTGAGACCCATTTGTTCCCCTTAAGTGTTTTCAGTCTAGTTCTTCTTGAACCACTCTAAAAATCTTTTCCCTTTTATTCCATGACTGGTACCAGGCTGGGGTTTGCAGACCAAGGGGGTAATTCAATAAAAGTTCTTATCGTTTAAAATGGTGCTAATTTTGCCCCAACCAATCAGATGTTAGCTTTCAAATGTTAAATAGGATCTGATTGGTTGGGGCAAAGTTAGCACCATTTTAAATGATAAGAACTTTTATTGAATAACCCTGTATGTTGGTTAGGGTTAGACTACAAAAATAAGGTTACATGCGGTATATTGCATGTATTATTGCTACAGGGCAATAAATACATTTTAAATATAATCACATCCAATTAACCATATCAGATCAAGAAAAAAAATTTGATTTTTACATATAAAATACACTCTACAGAAATCTCCCATTAATCGAACCCTTACAGAAATGATTATATGGAGAAAAATGCATTAAATTTTTATGTTGTAGAAAGTAATGGAAATCTCTGTTCTCTGCAATTTAATTGCTTTCAGTCACAAAAGAATATATAGAGAAGTTTTAAATTGCTAGAGTTCCGGTGTATTCTTATACATTAAAGGTCAGAATACACAGAACATGAAATTTTCCTGTGTTGAAAGTATTTTTTTTTTTTCATGAATTACAACAATACATCTGTGTGACCAATTCCCTGTTCTTTGTATATAGGCAATATAGTGAATATAGCTCTGCGTGTCTTTTCACTCATTAACCCCTGACATCTCAATCTGCAAAATTCTTCCTCCTCCTGTGACTTTGTAATGATTTCGGTTTTGAATTTTTTATAAATCTCCAAAAAAGACAATTGTTCTTTCCAATAACCATATTATAAAGAAGTGTTTAAAAAATAAGATGCGCAATTTAAAGGGCATGTCCACCCCTTTTTAGGATTTTTGTTGTACTGTAGGGCTCCCTACCCCAGCCCCAACTGCTATATTACTTTTAGCAGAAGCTCCCCCCGATCATTTCTTAACCTTACCTCTCTCCTCCAACGTACTGAAACTGCAAGCAGGGTGCCGGACTGGTAGTCGCGTCCATGATTGGCTGAGAGGCAGCCAATCACAGACGTGGCTTCTGGCTGCACAGAACGTCGGGGGAAAGAGGTAAGGTAAGTAGAGATCAGGGGGGTTTCTGCTAAAAGTAATATGGCGGTTGGGGTTGGGGGAGGGAGTCCTATACTATAGAAAATGGGTTACACACTAGGGGGAGGGAGAGCAAAACGGGTGGGAGAGGGAGGGGGGGAGAGCTGCAGTGCGCATGGCAAATTTCTTCCGGAGGAGAGCCAGGACTCTGCTAGGCTCCTGGTGGCCAGTTTTTGGGACTTTGGAGGGACATTGCAGGGCAGCCATTTGGAGCTGGGATGTAAGGTAAGGATTTTATTACACTACACATTGGGGCCGGTAGCGGGTTAAATTATAGTTTTGGGGGTGGACATGTCCTTTAATACCAATATCAAACAGTATTTTACAGTCACATCATTAAATGCTATTAATGAATAGAAATGAATACTGGTGATTTTTTTTTTTTTCCCGCTAGTGGCACCACAGAACTAGCTTAAATTCAAAAATTCCGATTCAAACCCAATGGAAGAAGAAATTTCTGATTTTTTGACAATGATTTTCAGTTTAGATTTTTTGACTTCTAGTGCGGTGTTCTACTTTTCGGTCTTCTAATGTCTGACTGCGAAGCCAAAACTCTGGCCCCACAAAGGGCATTGGTCTATTCACATATGGACGGGGTTGATAGCTCTTATACTGTATCTTGCTTTTAGTTACATGACTTCAGCTTTCCCTCCATTGACATTTTGTAGCAGATGCACTTTGACACAAATAAAGCAGCTATTAGGGGTGATGTATTGAAGCCCTATAGTCTATTAGTTTACGGTATAGCTACCACTGCTTATGACTGCTTCCTATGCACTGAATTCACAAAAGTCTACATAGGAACTATGCAATGAGGCTTGATTAAACTCTGGATTATTTATCCAGAGCTGCTCCATTTTTGCATTGGCTGTGCGGATATCGCAAAAGACACCCACGCGACCAGTGCATGGAATTTAAAATCGAGTTTGTGCTTGAATTAGCATTTAATGACAGCTGATAAGGATTTACCCATAAATGCAAACTTGACATTAAATTCAGGAGGGGAGGTTTACCTGGAGGTATTGTGGCTATGGATAAATCTCCCCCACTGTAAAAAAAAAGGAAATAAATCACTTTAAAGGGGAAGTTCAGTACAACTTCTTATACTTTTAAGTTGCTCAGTAGAGATATGAGCATCTTTGACCCATCCAATAGCCAATCAGTAGAAATTACTGTTAGGAACAAGGTAGTGTGCATTCTGGGAAGAATAAAGACTGTTACAGGATCTAAAATGTCAGCTCACTAATGTCAACAGCAGGGAATAGCAAGGGTTAAAAATTCAATTCTTTTTCAAAATGGAAGAGAATATGGAGAATAACTAGGCATTTTTAATATAAACTAAGATTTTTAAAAATAATTATATTTTCCACTGAACTTTAAGCCTTAAAACTCAGTTTTAGTTCTGAGGGAGTTTGAACTGAATCGTAAAGTAATTTTTTCTTGTGCGCAGTTATAGGGGAACTTTGGTCCAAAAATGACTTTAGGTAAATTGATAGGAATTGCTCTCCTGAGAATTTTTGCAATTTATTTTCATTGTTTATCTGCATAGTTTTGAAGATATTTACATTTTTGTGTGTGATATGGCAGCAGCATCACCAGGTCCCCTGCACTTCCTGCTCTGAAACCATGTCAGTGGATGACAGTCAATCTGCCCTGTGTTTCCTCCTCCCCTTGCAGCCCCCCTCCTCTTGCAAGCCCCCCTGGTCCCTCCCACTCATGGACCCCATGGCCCCTCCATTTGCCTGCCCTCCTTGGCCCCTTCCCTTACAGCCCCATGTTGCCCTGCCCACTCGTGGTAGCCTTAGCCCTGCCCACTGACAGGTGCTGTGGCCCCGCCTATTCACAGGTGCCATGGGACAATCAGAACCCCCCAGCCCCTCCTCCCTACAGAAAACTATGTGAAAACAGCCTGAAAAGGCTTTTTTCACATAGTGGGAGAGTAGAGCTGAAGATTCCCTTACCTTCACTGTGGGGATCTTCACACAGCAGGGAAGGGGGAGGGATTCCTGTCTCCTGTCCTGTCACTGAAGTCTGAGGCTGTGCTTGCCGGCAGGGAGGAGCAGCCTTAGGAATGTCACATGTCTTCCTCCCACCCATTAACTTTTTGGTCAGTAATTTCTTTATATCTTGGGCTGTGGAGCACATAGAGAGGTGGTCGGTGGCTCGTTTTAAATGTAGGAAACTGGCCTTTCATTTAAACTCAGCTTGTTTGGAGACCACAGTTCCCCTTTATCCCGTGTCCCATGATAAAGTTGTCTTTATGTTAACATTTTATTGTCCTGTTATGGTTACAGCTGTGACATCACAACCCTAAAATTCCAAATACTAAAATAATTTACAGGACTTTAAATATCTGGTAAATAATGTATTTTTATCAAAAATATATTTTAAAACATAATTTTAAAAATGTTTCTAGTAGGACATATAATAAATTTAGATATACAGTAGCGCTGTATTGTATTCTTTATAATACAAAGGTTTATTCTCATGAATAAAATATACATTTTAAAGATGTTATAACCACTATAAAGAAAATACACTTTCTAGACACTGCATTTTTTCCCCACTTTACAATTTAAAGAGGGCTTACTGAGTAGTTTAAACCATGAAACCATGTAGAAGTGAATTAAAGTGACATGGCTGTTAAAAAAAAAAATACAATGGTTTGCAGTAATATTCTGTACATAAATATTTATCATGAGGTTATTTTGCCTAGGTGTTTATAAACAATAGAATTAGCATACGATTAGCATATTATTAGCATGCATTATGATTACAGTATTATAACCATGTTAAAGTTATATATCTATAACAGAATTAGAAAAAAAAATAAACAACTAATGGCTTGCATAGAAATAGGTGAAAAAAACTATTTTTTAAAATTATGGATCCATTTACTATCCATACTGGGCCAGATTCACAATTGATGATACAAATCCCTTGAATTATGTATTGAGAACTCTAGCACAGTTTGAGAACATTTCTTAAATTAATGTGGAGGTGTTTTTTGTTTTCATTTGAGTGGAATTTGGCTGATTGTCAATGTAATGCCACCAGCTGGAACCAAGTTGCCTTAATTATTGTCTTGAATAAACTGAAACCAAGACCTAGAAGATTAGAAGAATAGTACAATATGTTACTGCATGTGACTGCTTAGAAATTAGAATAGGTCAAATTCAGTTAAATGAAAATTAGATTTTTCTAATCGTATTGAATGTGATCCAGCACATTACAGATTCCAAATCTATTAATCACAGGGAATTCCAAGGCTTTAAAGGGTATCTCCTAATTTTATTTATATATATATATAGCAAAAGTGTGCCCATTGGTGCACAGTGGAAATTATCAGGGTTATTCAATAAAAGTTCTTCTGGTTTAAATGGTGCTAATTTTGCCACAAACAATCAGATCTTCCTTAACATTTGAAAGCTAATACCTGATTGGTTGGGGCAAAATTAGCACCATTTTAAATGATAAGAACTTTTATTGAATAACCTTGTGTGTGTGTGTATGTTTTGCTATGTGTAGATGCAGTGCTCACAGGAACCACCAGGAAACATCCAGGGGGGCCCTAATAAAATTGAAGGTCTTGAAAAAAAAAACAAGCAATCGCATCATATTAAATGAACAAACACACACTTACATCCTCCCTTACCTATACTACCTGCTAGCTAGAATATAGAGGGTCTATGTGGAATAAACCTGCAGGTCTGAGAACAGGCCCAGGCAATCTAAACAGCACCTATGGGCAATCAAAAGCAGCCCATACATATATCCGATTTTACTTTCCCAACCGAGCGCTCCCGCAACATTAGACCGATCCTGCAAGAACCGCCTGTGGGTGGCATAGAAGAATGGGAAAGGCGGTTACGGCAGGATCAATCTAATATCGCAGGAGGGCTCGAATATATGTATGGCCACCTATATCAGTATCCTGATCAACATGCAAGGTTCATACTTGGACTTGGTAGCACAAAATACTGATTGAATATACAATTTAGGGAGAGGTATGGATAGAGGAGCTAAAAGCTCCCCACAGAGTATATAATGAAAAAAGATGCATTAATAAAAAACACGTGATGCTCAACTAAAAAATGTACTACAACACGTTCTTACTTATAATCTTCAAGGTTCGGGTGTACAAACCCCGAACCATTCACTTTTTCGAAGCGACACACTGTCCATGAACATATGTATTAGAATGAAGCAGGTACTCTCTTACCCGTCAGCCTCCGTGGCCCAGGTGCTGAATGCCCTGAGCCCATCGCAAAAGGCCTAATTGCAAAGATTCAAACTCAAAGTGTCGGGCCTTCGCACACCAGAAAACATGGAGACATACCAGATCAGCAGCTGATAAAAGAAGCCTTTATTACAGAAGCCTAACGCGTTTCGGACAACAGGTCCTTAATCATAGGCATAAAAGAAACACACAATCCCCAACACCTTTAAATACCCACTACTTCACACGTGACCAAAGTCCAATTACGGGTTACTGCTAGCAAGGATAGTTTAATTCCTCTGTGTTGTCAAAATTCCTTAACCCCTTTACTGCCGGAAGGAAGAAGAATGAAAAAGAGCCTTCTTATAACAGAAGGTACCTCATAGAATCATGTTATTATAAGAGCATTGCCCTAATAATCTAACATATAAACACATATTTCCCACTTACAGAAATGGGTGGGGACATGCAAAGTATCTTATTTATAAAGGTGTGTGTCTAGATATAATACAGCCTAATGGTATAGAGCAGGTGTGTTTAACTTGTGACCTTTCACGTGTTTGAAACCACAATTCCCAGCATTCTCTGTTTGTAGTAAGTTTTTTCTTAATATCCTGTAGCTAAGGCATCTGTCTAGACCTAATACAGCCTAAGCTTGTGACCTTTCACATGTTTGAAAACTACAAATCCCAGCATTCTCTATTTTGCAGTTAGTTTCTTCTTAATGAACTTTTAATTACTTTAAAAACTAAAACTCAGCAAACCCAGCATTCCCTGACTGCACAGAATTCTAGAAAATGTAGTTTTCATACATCCTGGAATAAAGACATTTTTTTCTGACTTTCAGACATTAAAAGCCCATGGTCATGCTTTAGCGCTTCCTTCCCAAGGGTTTGAACATACAAGTGATTCATCTCCCGTTCCCTTACATCCATAGCTATTAGACTATTGGATTAGGGAAGCATTATTTGGGTCAATCGGTTGGCACAACGTTAATGCTCGCTTTGCGGCAGCAGCGCGAGTACCGGAAGAGGAACTCGTGCGACCGTTGCAAAGTAATTTACCAGAGGTTGCGTGCCTCTTTACACGTAAGTATACTTATGTGTGGGTGAGATTCACCCAAAATCGCACAGCCTCTGGTAAATCTCGTACAGGAGATTTGCCCAGAAAGCTTTTGCCTCTGGGTGAATCTCCCTGTTAGAGTTATAAACTTTACCATATTTGCACTCACTTCCAAATACCATCTACCTGGCAGTTATAATCCATGAAGTCTAAAGGTTTGTACATATGTGCGATTGCCGACGCACGATGTGTATGAACGGCCGTTTCGGACGAGAATCGTGCTGTGTATCAACAGAATGGCCATTTTAGCCGATAAAGTGCCCATACATGGCGCCATTATTGGCCGTTCGTACACATCGTGCGTCACGGATTAGCACCTGCGATCGCACATGTGTACAAACCTTAAGGCTGGGTAAACACCAGTAACCAACCGATAGTGCCATGGATCAGTCGGCTGGAAACATCTGATGGTGTGGGGCTGCCAGCCGCGACCGAGGTTGGTTGCCCGTATCAGACAAACAGGTCAGCTAGTAAATCATGGCCAATCATGCAGTTCCCTATGGGACCACATGATCGGTCTGTCACAAGCCCTGCAGGCTGCAGCTACTGTTGCTGTAACCAACAATCATCTATCCTGGCAGAGCTCTCACACAAAGCAGATTCTTAGTTGGGACATATGAATTAGTATTATATGTATCCAGACTCAATGGTATTAACCTGCAGATCTGAAAACAGATCCAGGCAATCCTGCCACAATGTGCATTTTAATCTGAACAGCACCATTGGACATCCTGAGACACTATACAGGATCCAGAATAACTTGCTAGGGTCATACATATTGATATTTACCATAGCAAGTTCCATATTTACAGTCACTATGGGGTTAGGACTTGGAAACACAGTATAGTGATTAGCTTTACAAGTGATGGAGAGGTTTGGATATAGGAGCTAAAAGCTCCCCATGGGGTATAAAATGAAGTAGAGCCTTCTTATTACAGAAGGTACCCAACAGCTTCACAGTTATTATTATATTAATAGTGGAATAAAAGGGGAAACTGTCAATTTCTCTAAGAATGCTGGGTAGTTTCAGACATGCAAAGTCATGTAATCATTTACAGACACCACTTCCTGTCTAGCACACAGAAAATGGATTGTCTCATTACTTTCTATGGAGAGGGGAGGGGGAGTACATGTGAGAGTCTGAAGATTATTCTAATTGGCTAAGACTGTCACGTGTTTTACAAACAGCACATAACTGGGTGTAATACTGTGCTAACAGTGTAAGATCAGAACCTCTCATTGGATGTTAGTAAAATTCCACTTCCTTTTAGTGTCTACATGGAGACCCTGTAGAAATCCTGGAGGTGTGGTTAGACCTATCATTTTAAGTTTTCCATTCAAACTTAGGGGTGTCCAGTAAAGTAAGTTTACTTTATTAATTGTATATCACTTGTTTTGTAATTCAGTAGTAGGTAGTAGTGCTATAATAATAATAATTACACACATACATATGGACCTTTCCTATGTGCAATACAGTTATATACCCCCAACTAATTGGTTTCTCCTAAAAACTCAATGCAATCTCCCCTTAAAAATATAAATTTATTTATATAATATAAGGGATATATATAATATATATGTATATATATATATATATATATATACTGTAGCCCAGAGGTTGAATAAAAACATTTATGCCAGTCAGCCAATCACAGACGCGGCTGCCAGCTGTGAAGATAGGTGCGGGAGTTAGGGGCCATAAGTATAAATCGCAAATTTTTTTTTTAGTATTAAACCGGTGGTTGGGGGTGGGCAAACCTAAGAATCATTATATTAAAAGGGTTTCACGCATGGGATGCGGAGGGAGAGGGGGGAGCCACTACTCTTCAGTTTCCTGGACTTTGGACATGGACTGCAAGAGTACCATAAGGAGCAGGATTTTTTTAAACTATACAGAGGGGCCAGCACTGGGGCAAATTTTAAATTTGGGGGTGGACATGCCCTTTAAGAGACCATAGTTTCTTTTTAAGGGATGTCCGTGTGTCCTCTGAGATGTTCTATTGTCGAAAAATGTACCAGATAGTATATTGTTTGGCCTATTAATGTATTTTTACACTGTGATCCTATCCCCTCCCAAGCGGCTTTTTTCTAGTGTGCATAATTGTATTTTACTCATTCTGTCTTTATATTCAGACTCCCTCAGTACCCTTATTAATTTAGTTGTCCTTCTCTTTTCATTTCCAAATATCCCAAAAATGTATACAGAGAAATTAAACTGTCCTGGAATCATATAACTTCTAGGAATGTCTAATGCTGGCCATGCACTTATTAGACATTAGATAGTTTTGACGTTCATCATCAACTCTTATCTAAATGTCCATTTATCTGACGTTTCGAGTACGGGCCAATTCATTTTGTGATCAAATGTCAAATGCAAAATGATTGATCCAATCACATTGCAGGAATGTCGATAGGGAACTCTCCTTATGTATGGCCAGCATAAAACAGTATGTTTATAGACCAGTGAATTCAAGAACAGACATATTACCCATACAGAACATTTGCATTTAGAATATTGTGTACACAACTACCTCTTTATTAAACATATTTTCTAACTGTATGTTTTTTTTTATAAGTGACAATACGGTCCCTTATAATGCTGGTTTAAAATTTGGGTCTTATCTAGTCCTTTATCCTAAAAAATAAGTTTTATGATTAATGACTGTATTGGGTCTAAATTGTGTCTAAATTTTGTCAAGCCATTGCCTGAAAGCAGAATGATATATAAGAGATAAACTGATTGTAACAGCAGTTAGTAGGCTCATACACACATTCGATCATGGGGGCCGACCTGCAACGTGCAGTGTGTATGCACGAACGTTTCATCCAACAATCGTTCCATGTATGGCTGCTTTGTCAGCCAAAACGGTCGTTTGGTCGAGGCTCATGATACACCCAGCAGATACACAGCACAATTTTCAGCCGAAATGGCCATGCATACACATCGTTCGACACGGGTTGACCCCAGCTATCACAATCACAATAACAATAGGTTCCCAATGTAAATGGAAGCCATTTTCCACGATGTAACATAATCATTGTATGACCACCTTTAGACTATTTTAAATAAGTACAGAAATGTCACCTGTTTGACACACATTTTATTAAAATAAAACACTCATTTATTAAAATCCCCTTGATATTTTAATTAATTAACATTAGCATGTCCTTATCTGTCTATTTCACCGTTTTCACCTATAAGAAGATTTTTCCTTATTTCTTCCTGTGTATGGCTAGCTGTAAGGTGACTTCTTTTGATCAGATTATTGTTTGATCAAAAATGTTCACCTTGTTCCACCAATTGGCAGATTTCAAGATGGGGACTAGAAGTTTGGTCAATGGAAAATTTTCAGCCTAAGCATAAAAAAACAGAGCTACTAGCACTCCAATATAACATTATATACATAAGTGTGATATTTTATAATGGGAGCTGCTGTGGTATATATCCTTATAAAAATCACTCAGCTATGTCACTAAGTGACTCATTTCTTATATTTCTTATATCCCACTACTCCGCCCATTCCAGTGTTCATGCCTGGACAATGACTCAGCGTTTTTTGCAGTGTTAACTTCACTAACGGAACCTGCTGGAGCTGCTTCCTGTCACTGCATAACCAAAGATTTGTTTAACCGCATTGATGCTGGGCTGGGATGTTCCTTTCTACTGGGTTTAAATTACAGAATGTAGCTTGGGGGTTTAAATTAAGGTGGTAATAGGGACATGGCTAGAATTTAAAATGTGAATGGGGTGAAGGAATCTAGAACTTATGTATTATAAGAAATAATGCGCTCCTTCACATTATAATATAAGGACATTACCCCACCTCGGAGTTCCCTGCCCTGTATAAAATGGTCAGGGAACTCCTCGGTGGCGTAATATCCTTATATTATACTGTAAGGGGCGCATTATCCCTTATATAAATATGCCCCTTGGTCTTTTGCTCTTTTTACATTAATTGTTATTTTAGCTTCAAGGATTGTTCAAATAACTCTTGCTATATATTGGACTCTTCCAAATGATACATTTTATTAGACACACGTGTCAACGCGTATCAGACCTTTACTGGGCCATTCTCAAGACAAAAGTGTACTGGTGTAAACAAACTTAAAAAACCTACAAACGGAAGTGCAAACCCCCCACTTCCCCCTACCCGCCTCCCATGACGTAGTCCAACGCGGATCCTGGATTAGTCCACTGCCATAGCGTACCACCCCCAGCGAGGGTGTGGCAGCCTACCACCCCCAGTAAGGGCGTGATGGTTGCTCCTCCCCGTATCAATCATAACATGTGGATAGAATCCCAAGTCCAATGTTCGTCACGGTGGCCAGGTCTGGGTGCTGAAATCCCTTTAAAGTGCCAATAGCTGGATCAATAAAGTGCAAGTGTTATAATGTGAAAGTCCAAGAAAAGTGCAGCTGCAGAATAAAAGTATTAAAAATCATCAACTAATGCTTATACATAAAAGAGATCCTAAATACATAAAATAACCTTGCCTTACTGAATATATGTGTTTTATGTTTTTTATATCATGGTCTATACTCCACTGAAGGCTACAGAAAACAGGTAAGTAACCCAATCTAAATGTAACAAGCCATGGAACACATTTCATTCAGCCCCTTTGGGGAAACTGTGTCCAACTTCCTGATCCACCATGTCTCACATTTCAGGAGGGCCCTGTCCCTATCTCGTCCCTCAGTTTGTAGAACGTGGTCAATTGCTATCCATTTAAAATTAACCAAAGTATTCTTCGCCTCTTTATAATTTCTGCCAACTGGCTGCTCACCATATTTCAATAGGGAACTACTCGCGGGTTGAAACATACTTTGGCAAATTTTAAATGGATGGCCATTGACCACGTTATACAAAGTCACCAGCATCCAGGGGAACCATATAGGATAAGCCTGCAGGTCTGAGAATAGACCCAGGTAATCCTGCCACACTGTGTGGTTCAAACTGAACATGCGATGTTCATACTTATTAGTATTCACCACGGCAAATGCCACATTTATAGCTGCTTGTGTTATGACTTGGGAGCACAGGATACTGATTGGATCAGGTTTAAAAAAAAGTTTGGCAATTGAGCCTGGTAGAGAGTCTACTTGAGGCATTTCATCTGCAGGTACAAGGACAGGAGAATTTAAATCAATACTATCAGTAGCAGCCTCCATAGATTAAAGGGCATGTCCAACCCCCAAACTAAACTTTAACCCGCTACTGGCCCCACTGAGTAGTTAAAAAAAATCCTTACCTTACATCTCCGCTTCTTATAGTTCCCCTGTAGTGCTTGTTCAAAGTCCAGGAATCTGAGGAGTAGTTGTTTTCCTGTCCAAAAGGTTTCTGCCTCCTCCTTGCTCCCTGAGAAGACAGTGGCATGCACAGGGGAGCCCTTTACCCCCCCCTCCCACTCTTCTGATCCCTCCTTGGCTGCCCTTCATGTAGTGTTTGGATTCTATTTTTACATATCCAACATAGTGGTTGGGGGTGGGGGGATGCCCTGCAATATATCAAAAATTAATATTGAGGATGGAGATGCCCTTTATTACATAGAACAAATATAAAGAGAAAACATGGAGAATAAATGGTATTACCAGCTCTGTTGCCACCAATTTGTACCAGATCACTGCTTAATGGAATGATTATGGGTAGCATGGCACATGGCGGGTTACTGTGGTAGTGTGGCACAAAGCAGAAAGTGCACTTACTTTCTTTAAACAATATAAACCAGTTTAAATTACATTTAACAGTAAGTATTGCAATGATTTAATAACAAAACATTAACAGTTTCCACACATAACATGTGCAGTAATGGAATAGTCCCTGCCTATGGTGCACCGCTTTAAATATTGGCCAGGCCTGTATATTGTGTATCCTTGTAAGTTGGTGTACACTTATCTGTTGCCTCAGAGTTTGTATCCAATAAGGTAAATTGTCTGTCCAATAATCTGTCCTCTCAACAGGTGGTAACAGGATCTTATACACAGGATGTGTTGCAGTCAATCATCACACTGTGCAAGGGATCACACTGCACACTTCTATCTACTTTCACTTTCTCTCCTCCTAGCCATAGTGAGCAGGGCTGTCTTGTCTCTTATCCCTCACTGATACCACCTACAGACTGGAGGTGGTATATAAGGAACCTTGGTGTATATGTCTATTATAATACATATCACATCCTGTGTAGCAGAAAGAAACTTTTTGGGGATTACACTTAGTTTAGTATTCACATGGAGCAGACACAGGGGTGTTGTTTAAGCTGACATTTTGACTATACCTTATTGAAACAGGGATCTCAGCTCTGTAAGTAAGTTTATGTATTTTGTAGAAGTTGTATATTTTGTCCTGTACCTAATATAAGTCAGTGTTATAATTTATAAACATTTATTGATAGCCATTTAAATGGTAATTCACCTGGCAACTATGGTCACTTGATACAAGCGAATTTAGTAACAAAATGTGTATGGATTTAAGAGTATGATTCCTAATCAAATATTTATTATATAGCAACAAGTAAGGCAACAGTTTATTAATTCCCTTTGAATATGTAACATGTATCTATATATGCTAAAAAAGGGTTTACTGTTAAAATAGGAATATACTTAGTAAGTGTCCCACACAAAATGGATTTAGGGTATGCACTGAGAGGGTTAATATAGGTAAGGGGAGTGAGTTCCTGACTTAAAGGAGGGATCACAGATTTTAAATGTTTGTTGTCACTGTATACGTCACATCCTGAAGACGGCCGAAACGCGTAGATGTAACTACTGCTGAATAAATAGTTTTTTTTGATGAGATGAAAAAGATCCGCGAGTGCTCTATTACCGACGGATTGTTCTATATATTATTTCAATAGCAGCACCGGGGCATACAGTAAAGATGGCGTGAGTGCCGGCACCTGGAATCTTACTAATATATATATATATTATATATATATATATATATTATATACTAGCAAAATTGTGCCCTATTTTAAGCTGTTACTCAGACAGTCACCAGCTTCCAGAGGAACCAAATATGATAATCCTGCAGGTCTGAGAGTAGACCCAGGCAATTCTGCTACACTGTGTGGTTAGCTGTGTGGTTAAAACTAAACATGCTAGGTTAATACTTAGTATTCACCATGGCAAGTTATATTCGGTTCTGTTATATTATAACAGAAGGTACCTCACAGCATCATGTTATTGTAATAGCATTGCCCTAATAATCTAACATATAAACAAACATTTCTCATTCCCAGTTTACCTAAAGAAATGGGTTTTATCCTTTATTTCTTCTTTTTTTTATACTCTTATACAGATCTAATTTAAAAAATAAGTTGCTTCAGAGCAATTTTAAATAACTGATAACTGCTTTTTATTTCAGTATTCCTTGGTATACCTGCCTGGCTTTACCACTAAGCAAAAGGCTAAGGACTTGCAAGTGAGCACCTTTATCCTAAACATTAATAGTGGCTTCCAATTCAAATTGTTCTAGCCAATCAGTCCACTCCCTAGTTACCCTATCAAATGGATTAGGTTTAAAAATAGGTTTGTCGATTGGGCCTGGTAGAGCTACTGAGCCTAATTGGGGAATTTCATCTGCAGGTACAAGGACAGGAGGATTTAAATCAATACTTTCAGTAGCAGCCTCCATAGCTTAATACAGAGAACAAATATACAGAGAAAACAGGGAGAATAAATGGTATTACCAGCGCCACTGTCACCGATTTTTACCAGATCTCTGCTTTATGGAAGGATTATGGTTAGCATGACAAACAGTGGCTTACTCTGGCACAAAGCAGACAGTGCACATAAACAGGTTCCCATATAACATGTGCAGCAATCAGGGGTGTCCCTGTCTATGGTGCACCAATTTGAATACTGGCCAGGCCTCTATATAGTGTGTCCTTGTAAGTTGGTGTACACTTATCTGTTGCCTCAGAGTTTGTATCCAATAGGGTAACTTGTCTGTCCAATAACCTGTCCTACCAACAGGTGGTAACAGGAGCTTATACACAGGATCTCTCCAAAGCACACACCACAATCCACTTTCACATTCTCTCCTCCTACCATAGAGAGCAGGGATGTCTTGTCTTTTATTACTCACTGACACCACCTGCAGGCTGGAAGTGGTATATAAGGAGCTTTGGTGTATATGTCCACTACAATACACATCACATCCTGTGTAGCAGACTTTTTTTGGATTACACTTCCTTTCACATGGAGCAGACACGGGTGTGGTTTAAGCTGCCATTTGACCATTCCATTTTGAAATAGGGATCTCAGCTCTGTAAGTAAGTTTATGTATTTTGTATATTTTGTGTTGTACCTTATATAAGTCAGTGCTAAACTTTATATAAATTTACTGATAGTCATTTAAATGGTAACAGTGAGATAGTACACACATACATATACACCTTTCCTATATGTAATATCATATACCCCCCACCACATTGGTAGCTCCTAAACATGCAATGCAATCTCCTATAAAGATATAAATATATTTATATAATATAAGGAATATATATATTACACAAAAGATTCCATCACTCAACTACACATATTAGCATAAATTAATTAGATATAAAAATTAAACATATATGCAAGCACGGCGCAGCATGATGACGTCAAACATGCACACACTGCCGTCACGTCGCATACACCATGATGTCACACGCACACACGGAGCAAGCTGACAGTGCATTTTTTGACACACACTGTGAAAGGAGATCCTGCAAGTCTTCGGGGAGGAGACATATACTGCAATCAATATACAAAATGTCAGGAAGAAGGGTAGAAGGGTAACACATCAAATTCACAAGGCACCTGTCGAGCTGTCTTCTATACCCATGGGGTTGGCACTGCTAAAAATAGCTGTCATTGAAAATTTTGAGAAATCTAAAAAGTTTGAAGTAAGAGTTTGTTTGAACTCGTAAAATACAATTCGAACTTGGGTTTGAGTTCTAGTTCATCTTTAGTGTACTTAGACTTTTTTCCTTTTTCTTCTGTTTTGTTACTGGATTCGAGGATTATCGAAAGGCCAAACCTCTCGAGCGTTCAGAAATCCTCGAAAGTACGGAAATCCTCAAACGTTTTAGGATTTTCGAAAATTTTCAAATGGGGTTCATAAAAAATTCGGAAAGCGGAATTCTGGAAATTCCGCGAGATCCGTGATCCCTTAAAACAAAAAAATGGTAACTTGTAAGTAGAGATGTCCGAACTTCGCAAAATCCGGTCCGCTCGAGGATCCGCGAATTTTCGGGAAAATTCGAAAATTCGAAAATCCGCGAGCGGACCCGTAAAAATACCGTACCCTTGAAATAACGAGATTTTTTGTATTTTCGAAAATTTTCGAAATTACGAGTTTTCACGTATTTTCGGGAATTTTCGAAATTACGAGTTTTCGTGTATTTTCGAAAATATGTATGTAAGGAATTGAGAGAAAGTCTTGTATTTTCGAAAATTTTCGAAAATACATGTTTTCCCGTATTTTCGAAAATTTTCGAAAATACATGAAACTCGTAATTTCGAAAATTTTCGAAAATACGAAAAATCCGCGAATCGGAAGTTCGGAAGGCGGAAAATCCGGAAAAATCCGCCGTTCGCGAACGGGATAAATCCGCGGCGGATCCGGGTTCGGATCCGCGTACCGGCCATCCCTACTTGTAAGTTTTCTGCCTGCAAATTAAAGGGCTATTTTTTTTTTAGTTTATTACATGCATTTGTAACCATATATTTAATTATAAGTTATTTTCTATTATAGAAAAGGTATCTGCTTCCTTCCTCTGCTCAATTAGCTTTTTAAAATTTTGAGCATGGGGAGAAGAGGCTGCAGAGGAATTAGCAGTCAATTATTGGTTGCGATATCAGCAGTCGCTTACTCTGCCAGAATAGAGGACATAATTCTGGGTAATAATACATCTAATAATGTCCTGAAAATGTCACACAGACATGTTGACCAGTTTTAGTTTAAAGGGTGGACATGCCCTTTAAATATCTATATTAAAACATTTCATACACATGTTCCAAAAATTTAGAAATATAGTTAGAGCATATAAAATAAATTAAGATCCAAGCAGGTATGTCATAGAAATAAAATGAAAATTGGGAATAATATAACTTATAGTACCATTTTTCCTGTGAAAAGTGAAATTTACTGGATACAGGACAGGCTTTTAATAATGCAACACTACCCATAAAAATGTTCAAGCCCCTAGTCAACCAAAGAATGCTAACAAGCAACTGTTTCAATTTTCCTAATAAGTACAAGGTAATGAGAAAGAATAAAAGAGCAGAGAAATGAAAAAGTTAGAGCCTTAGATTTTAAGAAAATGAAAAAAATTATTGCTTTTGTACGTGAAAAATCATGTGACTTGATATATAAACAGTTACAGAATAATAATAATATAAAAAAATGTTATTACCTCGTATATACAGGACTGAATGCCTGCCACTGATTAAAGGAGAAACGTAGGGTTAATACTTCCCTGTAACACCTTCTAGTCTGGAAATATTTTAGCCCCTACAGCGCCACTAGAAATAGAGATGAAAGAAAATGGAGAATTTTTTACAACTGCGGTTCTGCAGAGCTAAACTGATTCAAAACTGAATTTTGAGTTTGGGTTTGGTTTTTTTCCATTTTTAAACATGATTTTTGACTTTCAGAATTTCCAAAGATTCCGCTGATCTATCCAGGTTTGTTCCAAAACAAGGTTTCATCTCTACGAGGAAAAGTGTTTGGATTGCCTGGGTTTTTTCAGTAAATGAAATCTGTAGCTATTATTCACAGGGAGATGAGAACACATATTCCCCACCTCCTGGTGATAATACAAAGCCTGGGGAATACTGCAACACTTACCGTGATACACTAGCCACCCCTTCTCACTGTCCCAATCGCATGCCTATCTTTTGTATTGGCGGGCATGCGCTGAAGATAGTCGCTCAGTCGGGACAGCGTGTCTGACAGCTGAGAAGGAGCCACGAGTGGAGCTGGCTATGTTATATACAATGCATTTGTTACTGTAAAAATAATCTTTTCTTATAAGCAAGTTCGGGACAAATACATATGGTTTTAAAGTGCAACTCCACCCCCCAAACTCAATTTTGCTATCCTGCAGGGAATAGCTATAAACCTCGACCTTGCAAGGTTTATAGCACTCACTGCAGTCCCCAAATGTTCTTACCAGCCTTTATTCCTCTAAGGCAGTGGTGGCAAGCCTATGGCGTGGGTGCCAGAGGTGGCACTCAGAGCCCTCTCTGTGGGCACTCATGCACGGCAGAGTTAACCAGAGTTTATATATGAGAAACGGTCCAGTCTGCTCTCCTTTTTATAATCCAACCCTTGAGAAAGTGTAGCGGCTGTCCGTAGCAGAGAGAGGTCAAGTGAACATCAGTCTCTCTCTCTCTCTGCTTCTGCACATTCCAGCACACAAGGATGGGGAGTGCAGTAAGTGAGAAACTGCCACAGCATGCTAAGGAGGTGAGGAAGGTCAATTTACTCAGTTTGCTGTACTGATGGCTCCATCTGCTCTGCATAATTTGAAGGGAACTGGGGTATTCTCACTGAGTTTCATATAGGGGGGAAGGACACATGACAAGCCGAGGAAAAAATGATTTCTTACCCAAAATATAAGTTAATTGATTTTATATTTGTGCTTTAAAGTTCAGCTCTTCCTGAGTCACTGTTTTGGATCTCTAACTCTTGTCTAGTAATGTGTTATTAATAGGTAATCTATCTACTGTATCTGACTGTGTCTATCTGAGTTGTTTCACTTAAATTTCAGTATTCAGGTTAAATTGTCATGTTGGCACTATGCAATAAATAGGTGGGTTTTGGGTTTCAGTTTGGGCACTCAGTCTCTAAAAGTTTCACCATCACTGCTTGGACAAAGGCATCACACCTTACAAAACATTTTCAGTTTGCATACAAACAAAGAATAGAAAATGCTGTTAAACTGCCATTTACACGTGTTTGTCCATCTTAAGCTTCATATACACATGCAAATGCGAGTGCGAACCCACAACGCACACAGTGTGTATGCACAGCCATTTTCGGACCATAATCGTGCCATGAATGGGCACTTTGTCACCCCAAAACAGCCGTTCAAATGGGGATTGTTGCCCAACCGGCCAGGGGAATCATTCAAGATTTAGTTGAAGTATAATGGAGTAGGTAAATGTATCAGCTAGAATCTAAAAAGCAAGTTGATAACTAGTCTAGCTAACTAAATAAGGTAATTAAAAAGCAGTTTAAATCAAACAATAAACAGCACAGATTCACATATGAAGTGTAATGTATACAGTATGTACAATACATTTTTGCTATCAAAAAGTCATTTTATAATGATTTTTTTTATAAACTTTTATAACCCTATGTTGTAAAAATGCAGAATAAACATAAGGCTGGGAGTGTTAATTTACACAGAATGTTATTTGCATACTATTGTATCCATTTCTATATTTAAATTAGTTGTTCCTAAATGGCATTCTTTCCCACTGCACCATGGATATAGATGTAAATTATTATTTTGACAGATTTATGACAACCCAACGAGACCATTCATTCAATCTATGGATTTAAATTTTTTTTAAAAAAAGCACTTCCATATTTCAGACAACTCCTTCAAGTGTTAACCTGTGTTTATACATCAAGCAGAAGATCCATAAATAGAGAACTGCTGGTTTATTGTTCATTTCAGGCAAATATAACGTGTATTGTCATAGAAACATCAACTGTAAACCTGGAAATTGCCATTAATGACCTCATGAGAGAGAGATACATTGCATGGCTAAAACAAAGATTAAAGACAAACATTAGGTAATTTCATCATAACGACTAATTAAACAGGAAGAATGCAATGCGTTGGGTAACATATATAGAGTTTGAGTATTCTCTCATATTTGGCAAAGTAAAATCATGTGTTGAATTAGGCCCCACGATGTATTGCTTTCTTGAATTTAATAATACCAACTTTATAACAAATAATTGTTAAATAGTTTGGAAGGCATTTCTTACTTAATGTAAAACATATAACACATACTCTATGGGGAGGTCTATTTAAATACAAACTGTAGCTTGCAAATATAATTTAAGGAATTTTAAGTATTTTATTCAGCATTAGCAGAAATTATGTAATTGGCACATCACGTAATACCCTGTCCCAAAATAAACTGAATAAATTATGCTGGTCCCTAAAATTGTTTGTTTTTTAGTGCGTTATTAAAAAAGTGTGACCAAAATTTTCATTTTTATTTGCACATCAACTTCACTGCATATAAACTTCACTGCATATTAAAGGAATAGTTTACTGCAAAAGTTAACTATTCCTTCAATGCACTGATTGAAGACCAGGTGGTTAAGGAGCTATTCCTTACCTTACGTTCTTCAATCAATGCCTGTGGAGCCAGATACGAATATAGAACTAACTTTCCTTTCACACTGACAGGTCCCGATAATGCACACTATAGTTAATCAGAACCAGAAAGCAGTCAGGCATTTCAGTGTGAGAGCAGAGGATCGCATGAAAGGTAATTTTGTTGGCTTGCTCTACAGGCATTAAATGAAGAACAGAAGGTAAGGCATAGCTCCTTAACCTACTGGTCTTCAATCAATGCATTAAAGGAATAGTTCACTTTTGCAGTGAAACTTTCCTTTAAAGGAGAATTATACTCATGCTGGAATCAGCATCTTTCTAGCTCCTCCCACAGTCACTGTCATTGACAATTCTGCCATCTCTGACATTAAAGAACATATGTTAATGATGGGGGAAGAAAGCAATCAGTTACTGTGTGAGGTTTTAATGCCTTATACTCTTTTTAAATTATTCTTGTTTAATTTATTAGTGATGTTTTACCTTCACTGCATATTAACTTCACTGCATACAAACTGGTAAAAAAATGCTGTATTCCCTTTTAAATAATCTGTTTACTCTAGTAGTTTTGTCATGGTAATCATTACAGATTTGTTTTAAATCACAAATTAATTTGCCTAAAAGAATAACACTCTGCAAGGTCCATAACATTTATTAGGGAAATCATAGAATCCATTTTTCTTTAAAGCTACATTTATGTGTCTAGATCTGAACAATGAGTACAGTGGAGAGTGAACAGCTGTTGATGCTGGTAAAATAATAGCATTTAAAATGCATGTACTTAAGATTACATTTCAGTATTTATTTTTATCATATCATTTGTATATGTGATATATTTATAAGCCATCGAGTATCAATAAACTTCTGGCAGTAGCAGAAAGAATTTTGAGCGATCCACTAAATTAACACAACTACCAACATATAAAAGATTCATATTTGTGAATGATTAATTGCGGGTCCATCACCCACTATAAATCCCAGTAATAGTTTTCAGGAGTCTGGGAGGTATTGTTTCGGATACAGGCCCCTTTCAATAATTCTATAAGTCAAAAGATGCTCAGAATAAAATGTCTCCAGGACAGAGGGGTTTTATCCAGGGGTGTTGCTATGGGTTTTGACACCTGAGCTGCCACGAAACGTAAATTCTATGACACATAAAATTCCTCCAGCAGCTGCTGGGTTCTGCTGCCTCTAATGGGCTCTGTGAAGGTGCCGCCTGAGGCTAAATTTTCAACTTGCTTCATCGTAGGTGCTCCACTGATTTTATCCATTATACTATTGTACTACTCCTTGAGCATGTTTTAAGATAGATGACACAATACTCTTTTATTGGAAATAGCTTGTTCTATCAGTGTACATGCAGTATAAAGACTGTATAATGTTTATAATGTAATGTTTTCCTGGGTAAGGCAGAGCAGGACAAACCTAGCCATCAGCTTAGGGTCCATAAAACTTCAAGAGGTCCAGCTAAGGAAGCATAAACTGTATTTAAAGTCCATACAATACACATGTGGTTAAAAGATTCACCTAATTACTGCCATGTTTAGGACCCCATTTGGGTCTTCAATCAATGCATTAAAGGAATAGTTCACTTTTGCAGTAAACTTTTCCTTTAAAGGAGAATTATACTCATGCTGGAATCAGCTTCTTTCTAACTCCTTCCTCAGCCACTGTCATTGACAATTCTCCCATCTCTGACATTAAAGAACATATTTTAATGATGAGGGCAGAAAGCAATCAGTTACTGCGTGAGCATAACTCTCCTTTAACTTCACTGCATATTAATCTCAATGGAAACATGGAAATTACCCATAAGTCTCCATTCCTTATTTGCATATTCTGAAGGGGAGCTTTAATGCCTTATACTCTTTTTAAATTAATCTTGTTTAATTTATTAGTGAAATATTAACTTCACTGCATATTAACTTCATTGCATAGAAACTTTACTGCATACAAACTTCTCTGGTAAAAAAAAATGCTGTATTCCCTAGGGGGAACTGTGGTCTTAAATGAAAGACCAGCTTCATACCTTTAAAACAAGCCATCAACCACCTCTCTACGTGCTCCACAGCCCAAGATATAAAGAAATGACTGACTAGAAATATGCTTGTGAAGGTTCTCATTCATCCAGGTCATGGTATATCTGTTGTATTCAATTAGATCAACTGGACTTGAAATTTCAAGTCCAGTTGATCTAATTGAATACAACAGATATTCTCTTAGGCACTGTCCATGAAAAGACAGAAAGTGTAAGGAAGTTCCTGTATTACACCCAGTTATGTGCTGTTTGTAAAACATGTGACAATTCTTAGTCTTAGCGAATTAGAAAATTCTTCAGACTCTCACATTTACTCCCCCCTCCCCTCTCCATAGAAAGTAACGAGACAATCCAGTTTCTGTTTGCTAGACAGGAAGTGTCTGTTTATGATTAAATGACTTTGCATGTCTCTGAAACTACCCAGCATTCTTAGAGAAATGGGCAGTTTTTACCCCAATATTAATATATTAAACATAAGGCTGTCAGGTACCTTCAGTTATAAGAAGGCTCTACTTCATTTTATACCCTGTAGGGAGCTTTTAGCTCCTTTATCCAAACCTCTCCATAATTTGTCAAGCTAATCAGAATCCTGTGTTTCCTAACCCCATAATGACTGTAAATCTGGAACTTGCTGTGGTAATTACCAGCAAGTATGAACCTAGCATGAATCCTGTATAGGATCTCAGGATGTCCAATGGAACTGTTCAGATTGAATTGCACATTGTGACAGGATTGCCTGGATCTGTGTTCAGATCTGCTGGTTAATACCATTTTGTCTGGATACATATAATACATGTGTCCCAACTGAGCATCTGCTTTGTGAGAGCCCTGCCAGGACAGATGACTGTTGGTCACAGTAACAGTGGCTGCAGCCAGCAGCGCATGTGACAGACTGATCATGTGGTCCCATAGGGAACTGCATGATTGGCCGTGATTTACTAACTGACACATTTGTCTGATAAGGACAACCGAACTCGGTGGTGGCTGGCCGCCCCACACCATCACATATTTCCAGCCGACTAATCCGTGGCACTATTGGTTCGTTACTGGTGTTTACCCAGCCTTAAGGTTCGTACACACATGCGATCACGGGTGCCAACGGGTGCCAACCTCATGATTCTATGAGGTACCTTCTGTTATAAGAAGGCTCTATTTCATTTTATACTCTGTGTGGAGCTTTTAGCTCCTCTATCCACAACTCTCCCTATCATGTATATTCAATTAGTATCCTGTGCTCCCAAGTCCTAACCCCATAGGTTAGTTAAACTTGTTGTGGTAAATACTAATAAATATGAACCTTGCATGTTAATCAGGATACTGTATAGGATTTAAGGTGGCTATACATATATCCGATTTTACTTTACCAACCAAGCGCTCATGCAATATTAGTTTGATCTTGCCAGAACCACCTTTCCTATTCTTCTATGCCACAGACAGGCGGTTCTTGCATGATCAGTCTAATGTCGCGGGAGCACTCGGTCGGGAAAGTAAAATCGGATATATGTATGGGCTGCATTTGATTGCCCAAAGGTGCTGTTTAGATTGCCTGGGTCAGTTCTCAGACCTGCAGGTTTATTCCACATAGAGGCGCACTCAGGAAAGATATAATTCAATATTTATTGTGATATAACGGTGCACAACGTTTTGGGGCTTCCCCCTTTCTCAGGTGCATACAACAACATACCTTGTGATTCCTTAAATACACTCATGGCCCTCCCCTTAGGGGCTGGGCTAAGTCATTATCATGTGAAACAAACATTGCTTATCCATATTTCAAAACACAGTGCATAAAAACATTTAGTTACAATAATATACTAAACTTAATACAATGTATAAAAACGTGTGTAAATCTCATTAAACATTTTTATTATTATATAATACTAAAACTCTTAAACCTCTAATAAGTATGTAATCAATATTTATGTTATTCACTCTAAAACTCTTAAAAAAAGGTGCCATTTGGTTTTATATTTACCCTAGTGTTGTTTATCTAATCCTAGTGCTTCAACCAAAGCGAGCTATATATTACTCGCTGTTATTTAAAGTGCTGGTGCTTATATTGCCAACTTATCCCAGTGTTAATAAAAAGTGTGTGAGGCTATGCCGTGTTGAATAAAAACATATATTTAAAATCACACCTTAGGACCTGTATATTATTTAACTTTAATTATTTTTACTACTATTTATTCTATCCTGGGACGTTCTGTTTCTTCCTATAACACTTTTTTTCTTTTTCTTTAGATATTCTTGTAGAACGGATACCTGTCAAGCAGAGGACCTAGGTGGGTATATTTAAATCTGATTCCTATTATGGTTAATAACTTTATCAATCATCTATAAAAAACATCTCAAGTTCACCTCTTCATTGAGCCCTTTGGGATGTAGGGTGTTGAGGTGGTGTATCCAGTATACTTCTCTGTGTAATAATTTTTTCTCATAATCCCCACCTCTGGATGATTTTTCCACCACCTCCAACACCATCCATCTTACTTGCGCAGCAATATGTCCCTTTTCTTTGAAATGTTTTGACACAGATGTAATCCTTTCATTTTGTGATGTCTCTTTTATCTTCTCCTATGCGGGTTCTCACTTGTCTCTTTGTTTTTCCCACATATGCGAGGCCACACGGGCACTTCAGCATGTAGATAACCCCCATAGTTAAACAGCTGGCAAAGTGTCTCAATTTTATCAGATTCCCTTGTGAGGGATGTGCCACACTCTCCCCTTTAATAATTGCATTACACACCTGACAGTTTAAGCATGGAAAAGTGCCTATTTTTTTTGTTTTTAATCATCTTTGTGTGTCTTTATAACTTTTAAAGTCAGAGTGTACAAGCTGGCTTCCCAAACTGTTACTCTTTTTATAAGAGAACAGTGATTTTTGTTTGAACAAATATCCTATTTGTTCATCATTACTTAAGACACTCCAATATTTATTCACGATCTGCTTAATTGTCTGGGACTGTTTGCTGTAAGGGGAGGGCCATGAGTGTATTTAAGGAATCACAAGGTATGTTGTTGTATGCACGTGAGGAAGGGGGAAGCCCCGAAACGTTGTGCACCGTTATATCACAATAAATATTGAATTATATCTTTCCTGAGTGCGCTTCTCTGATACTATTGCTTGGATTACGAATGAATTGCCTATGGTTGAGCAGGTGAGGGAAGCAGCACCTGGGAAGATTAAAAGAGAGTGGGAGTGCGAGGAGATATAGAGTATATGTGGAGATTATTCCACATTGACCCTCTATATTCTAGCTGGCAGGTAGTATAGGTAAGGGAGGATATAAGTGTGTGTTTGTTCATTTAATATGATGCGATTATTTGGTTTTTTTTTAGGACCTTCAGACTAATTTTATTATTGCCCCCCCCTGGGTGTTTCCTGGTGGTTCCAGTGAGCACTGCAACTACACATAGCAAAACATACACACATAATTTCCACTGTGCACCAACGGGCACACTTTTGCTAGTATATATATATATATATATATATATATATATATATACAAACATAGAAAAGATAATTAATGCACATTCCTAGGCCCCATACAAATATCATATTATCTGCACACTGGCATACTTTTAACCTTCTTAAATTTATTTTACTTCAATTACCATTAGCAAACTTTTGCATTTCTCATTCTTACACACTGGATCCATATAACAGGCTCTCTCACTTCCCCCCCAGCCCTTTGGCTTTTTTTCATTCATGTGATATTATGTGGTGGGATTTGAGCCTCCCCCTGGATACTTGCTGGGAGTGGAAAGGGAGAGCAAGTTCAGAATGAATCCTGATACCTACCGGCCGGCTAAACGGATGTAAGTAGCCTCTCTCTGGCCCTACAGCTTAACAGCTATGGTCATAAGGGAGAGGCAGACAGATCCTGAATCACTTGCATGTTTGTGCACTTTGTGTTGGTATCACTGAAAGTATGACCCCGAGCTTTCAATAAAAATAACTACCTAGCAAAACATACACACATCATTTCCACTGTGCACCAATGGGCACACTTTTGCTAGTATATATATATATATATATATATATATATATATATATATATATATATTATTATATTATATGAGAGATTATGCATTTCTCAGTTTCACTCTCTGATCAAGAATCTTTTTATAGGTGTACACCCTTTTGTTCATCATTCATCTTATGTCTTTTTCCTAATTTCAAAGATTTTATTTCACTTATGGTTTTTCCTTCATTATCCCCCTTCTGCAGATCTGTACTATGTTATTATCAAGGCTGAGTCCACACTGCAACGCACCAAAAAATGTGCATCAGTGAGCGTTGGCGCATGCTTGCACTGTGATCTGTCAATCTTGCATTTTCAGGGCGCATGTGATTGCACAAAAACCGGTGATTGCATGTGTTCATGAAGGTTTGCAGTGCAACGCAGCGCACCTAGTGTGGCCAGAGCAACTGGCCAACACTAGCGAGCATTTTTTAATGCATGATCAGATCGCAATCACAACCAGATTGTGTGTTAAACCGTGCAATTGTGACGTAGCCCTAAAGGGTAATGTTGAAGTGTATGCAGATGGAATGCAATCTGTGAGAGACTGTGCAGATTTAAAGCAATTTTTAGGGGATACAATTTTTCATAGAACTCTGAGCCTGAAAACTGCAAGCACCGAAGGGGATATTTTATAAATCCATTGTATCATAAAATAACAACACCACAGGATTTAATGAGTGTTATCATTATTTTATGTTGCAAATATAAAAATAAAGACCATTATAATTATTGTACAATGCAGATATAAAACAACAACCATTATTATATAATGTAAAGTAAAAGTGTGGGTGTACATTAATGACCTGTATCGCTAAGTAATACCGTAAGTGTAAATCAATGCCTATTACTATTAGCATAAAATAACGCCCATTGGTTTAAAATAATGGTAGTAGATTTAAATAATGGCTGGTAATGCATTAGTAGTGGGACATGTCCACTTCCAGCACCCACCCAAAACACAGATCTCACTTAGCTCTCTGTCCGATATTAAGTCATATATTAAGTACTTTTTGTTAGTCCTCCTTCACTGCAAAGCAGTTAATAAAGTGGGCATGACCATTAAATAATGCACAGTAATGTAAATTACCAATACGGTCACAAAATACAAAATACCTACTGTAACTGTTTGTTTGTTTTAGGGTGCAGTTACCCTTTAATTTTATTGCAATTTTTGGAAATGGTAAGTAAGGGTTTTAGGGGTTTGGTAATATTAGGTGCTATTGTCCAAATTAATGAAAAACCATGCTAACCAATGAAACATTGGGTTAACATGGGTTTCCTCTCCTATTGCGGGGCCTGTGCTATTTCATAAAGAAATACAGTAGTGCATCGCCCCTAATGCATTAGAATTTTGGTTAAGTTCAAACTTAAATCGGGATATAAAATCACTGCATCTGAATACACCTTCCCTTCCTCGCCCCCGCAGTAAGTGTTACAAAATGTTTACTACATCACAGGAATGAGAAAGGTACGGAGAGTGCTTCCAAACATATTACATGCCCATGTTTTTCTTTCCTATAATATAAAACACAGAAGAAAAGCAGGGAATCCACTATGAAAAAAGATTGAACCTACCATGTAAACTCTAACAAATATGTTGTCCTCAAGCTTGAGAGCAGGTGTTGTGGTCCACTGATCCTCAAATTCTTTATCTTTGTACAGCATCATAGAGACAGAAAAATTGCCATCTTCTGTGCTCAGTGTTATAGTTCTATAAATCACACATCAGTCTTAATGCAATGGACAGCAATGCTGCAGATCATGAAACAGCTAAAATGTAAGTTCATCCAAATAAATGTCCACCCAACCTGTGGTTCTCTGGTTTTCTTACATCGAAACATGGCATAAGAAATTCCTGAATTTAGTAAATGTCATTCTGCTTGTGAAGGTTCTCATTCGTGCAGGTCATGGTATATTTGTTGTATTCAGTTAAATCAACTGGACTTGAAGACGTTTCACTAGTCATCTGACTGGCTTTCTCAATACAGATTGACTTGTACAATAATCTTTTGTTAGGGACCTTATGAATGCAAGGCATGATTGCAGTGTGGCTAAGAGGTGTTATAGGAACTGCACAGGGTAAGGTGTCAAAACAGGATTGTACATGGCAGACAGTTAGTCTGAATAGAGAAGGTTCCTAACAACTGGATGTCATATGCTAATCAGGATTTTCCAGGGTACATAATTGCCACAGATTGTTGTACAAGTCATTCTGAATTGAGAAAGACAGTCGGATGACTAGTGAAACGTCTTCAAGAACTTCAAGTCCAGTTGCTCTAACTGATACAACAGATAACTATGATTCGGAAGAGTCAGACAGACATTTCCAGTAGTAATCAATAGAATAGCAGCTTCACATAATATAAAGCTATACCCGAGAGAACCCTGTTGGGTTATTTAAAATTAAATAAGTTCCATTCGTTTGTACAGAGGTAGCTGTGTGTAGACATTTTAAATGTTATCAACAATAATTTTAATTTCTGCATTGTAGTCTTCATGAGAATGCTCATTATGAGGCTTTAAACCAAAAGACCATATTACAGCACATGCGCTTCCTAACGCTTTACTTTTTATTTTAAATGGAAGTGACCTGTATAATTTGCTCTGATTGACATTTAAAGGGTATCTCCACCCTGATTTTTTTTGTTTTTGTAGTGTAGGGCACCCTAGCCCACCTCTACTTCGGGGGCTGGAACGGCAGCCGCGCCTGTGACTGGCTGAGAGGCAATCACAGACGCGACTGCCAACAATGCATAACGTCAGGGGAATGAAGGGATGTAAAGGTGCCCATACATCTATAAGATTTTACTTACCCGACCGAGCGCTCACGCGATGTTCCTTCGATCCTGCCGGAACCGCTTCTCCCGAACTTACATTCGACCAACATGCGATCGCAAAATGAATGGGATTTTGCGATCGCATGTCAGTCGAATGTAAGATCGGGAGAAGCGGTTCCGGCAGCATCGATGAACATCGCGTGAGCGCTCGGTCGGGTAAGTAAAATCTTATAGATGTATGGGCACCATAAGTACATTTCTGCAGCTTTTGTAACTAAACTAACGCCTGGTTGGGGTGGGCTAGGTCCTACACTACAGAAAAGGGGTGTAAAGCTAGGGAAAAGGCAGAAATGAATGGATCCAGAGGGAGCGAGGGGGGAAGGGCTCCCCTGCACATGCCAAAAACGTCTAAGAGAACAAACACAAAAGAAGTATAGAGGATATCTATGGCTAAAATATATACCACAATCATCTATCCTGGCAGAGCTCTCACACAAAGCAGATTCTTAGTTGGGACAGATGAATTAGTATTATATGTATCCATACTCATGTATTAACCTGCGATCTGAAAACATAATCCAGGCAATCCTCCACAATGTGTCATTTTATCTGAACAGCAACATTGGACTCCGAGACCCTATACGGATCCAGAATAACTCCTAGGGCATACATATTGATATTTCCCATAGCAAGTTCCATATTACAGTCACTATGGGGTTAGGACTTGGGAAACACAGTATAGTGATTAGCGTTTACAATTGAGGGAATGGGGTGAGAAAGTGAATGGCGAGGTTTGGATATAGGAGCTAAAGCTCCCTCATGGTTTTATAAAGGAATAGACCTTCCTTATTACAGAAGGTTACCCACACTTCAAGTTATTATTATATTAATAGTGGAATAAAAGGGGAAACTGTCAATTCTCTAAGATGCTGGGTAGTTTCAGACATGCAATTCATGTATCATTTACAGACACCACGTCCCTGTCTAGCACACAACCATGGATGTCTCATACTTTCTATGGATAGGGGAGGGGGATTACATGTGAGAGTCTGACGAGTTTCAAGTGGCTAGACTTCACGTTTTTACAAACATCACAGAACTGGAGTGTAGATACTGTGCTAACATGTAAGATCAGAACCTCTCATTGATGTTAGTAAATGCCACTTCCTTTGAGTGTCTACTAGGAGACCTGTAGAAATCCTGGAGTGTGTGGTTAGACTATCATTTTAAGTTTTCCATTCAAACCTAGGGGTGTCCGTAAAGTAAGTTTCACTTCATTATTGTATATCACTTGTTTTTGGTAATGTCAGTATTAGGTTATTTATTTTTGTAGTCTATATAATATAATTACACACTACATAGGACCTTTCCTATTCAATACAGTTATATACCCCACTAATTGTTTTCTCCTAAAAACTCAATGCAATCTCCCTTAAATATAATTTATTTATATAATATAAGGGATAATAAATATATATGTAATATATATATATAATATATATATACTGTAGCCCAGAGGTTGAATAAAACATTTATGCCAGTCGCCAATCACCAGACGCGGCTGCCAGCTGTGAGATAGGTGCGGAGATTTAGGGTGCCATAAGTATAACTCGAATTTTTTTTTTTAGTATTAAACCGGTGGTTGGGGTGGGCACCTTCGCATCATTATATTACAAAGGGTTTTCACGCATGGGATGCGGAGGGAGAGGGGAGCCACTACTTTTCATTTCCTGGACTTTTGGACTGGACTGCAGAGTACCATAAGAGCAGGATTTTTTAAACTTACAGAGGGCCAGCACTGGGGCACAATTTTTAAATTTGGGGTGGACATGCCCTTAAGAGACCATAGTTTCTTTTTAAGGGATGTCCCGTGTGTCCCTGAGATGTTTCCTATTGCTCGAAAAAATGTACTCAGATAGTATATTGTTTGGCCTATTAATGTATTTTTTACACTGTTATCCTATCCCCCCACAGCGGCTTTTTTTCTATGTGTGCATAATGGTATTGTTACTCCCATTCTGTCTTTATATTCAGACCTCCCTCAGTACCCTTATTAATTTAGTTGCTCCTCTCCTTTTTCATTTCTCAAATATCCCAAAATTATAAGAGAAATTAAACTGTCCTGGATCATATAACTTCTAGAATGTCTAATGCTGGCCATGCACTTTTAGACATTAGATAGTTTTTGACGTTCTCATCAACTCTTATCTAAATTCCATTTATCGACGTTTCGCAGTACGGGCCAATTCATTTTGTGATCAAATGTCAAATGCAATGATTGATCCAATCACATTGCAGGTAAGTCGATAGGAACTCTCCTTATGTATGGCCATCATAAAACAGTCATTTTTTATAGACCAGTGCATTCAAAAAAGACAGACCATATTACCCATACAGAACATTGGCATTTAGAAATATGGGTGTACACACTACCCTCTTAAACATCTTTTCTAACTGGTAATGTTTTTTTTATTTATAGGACAATTACGGTCCCTTATAATGCTGGTTTAAATTGGGTCCTTTATCTAGTCCTTATCGTAAAAAATAGTTTTATGATTAATGACTGTATTGGTCTAAATTGGGTGTCTAAATTTGTCCAGCCATTGCCTGAAAGCAGAAGATTATACAGAGATAACTGATGTAACGCAGTTAGTAAGGCTCAACACACATTCCTGATCATGTGGTGCCGACCTGCAACTGCAGTTGTAGCACAACGTTTCATCCAACATCGTTCCATGTTATGGCTGCTTTGTCATCAACCGGTCGTGTGGTCGAGAGCTCATGATACACCCCGCAAGATAACACATCACATTTTCAGCCGAATGCCTGGCATCACAGCGATTTCGCACGGTTGACCCCAGCTATCACAATCAAATAACAATGGTTCCCAATTTAAATGGAAGCCATTTTCCCACGATGTAACAATAATCATTGTATGACCACCTTTAGACTACTTTTAAATAAGTACAGAAATTCCCCTGGTTTGACCACATTATTAAATAAAACACTCATTTATTAAAATCCCCTTGAATATTTAATTAATTAACTTAGCATGTCCTTATCTGGTCTATTCTCACATTCACCGTTTCACCTATAAGAAGATTTTTCCCTTATGTTCTTCCTGTGTATTGGCTAGCGTTAACGTGACTTCTTTTGATCAGATTATTGTTTTGATCAAAAATGTTTCACGCTGTTCCACCAACAGTGGCAGATTCAGATGGGGACTAGAAGTTTGGTCAATTAAAATTTTTCAGCCTAAGCATAAAAACAGAGCTACTAGCACTCCAATATAACACTTATAATACATAAGTGTGATATTTTTATAATGGGAGCTGCTGTGGTAATATATCCTTATAAAATCACTCACCTATGTCCTAAGTGACTCATTTCTTATATTTCCTTATATCCCACCTCTATTCATCTCCCCATCTGCCCCATTCCAGTGTTGTCATGCCTGGACATGACTCAGCGTATTTTGCAGTGGTTAACTTCACTAACGACCTGCTGGAGCTGCTTCCTGTCACTATGCAAACCAAGATTTGTTTAAAACATACAAAAGCATTGAGCTGGCTGGATGTTCCTTTCTACTGTTTAATTTACAGAATGTCAGCTTGGGGGTGTAAATTAGTGGTAATAGGGCCATGGCTAGATTTAAAATGTGAATTGGGGTGAAGGAATCTAGAACTTATGTATCTATAAGAAATAATCCGCTCCTTCACATTAATAATATAAGTTACATTACCCCACAGTCGGAGTTCCTGCCCTGTAATAAATGGTCCAGGGAACTCCCTCGGTGGCGTAATATCCTATAATTATACTGTAAGGGGCGCAGTTATCCCTTATATAAAGATGCCCTTGGTCTTTTGCTCTTTTACATTTGTTTTTTAGCTTCAAGGATGTTTCAAATAACTCGTGCTATATATTTGACTCTTCCCAAATGATACATTTTATAGACCCACATGTGCAACGCGTATCAGACCTTTACTGGGCCATTCTCAAGACAAAAGTGTCTGGTGTAAACAAACTTATAAAAACCTACAAACGGAGTGCAAACCCCCCACTTCCCCTACCCGCCTCCTGACGTAGTCAACGGGATCCGGATTATCCCCACTGCATAGCGTCCACCCCACGAGGGTGTGGCACCTACCACCCCCAGTAAGGGCGTGATGTTGCTCCTCCCCCGTATCAATATAGAAACAATATAACATTGGATAGAATCCCCAAGCTCAATGTTCGCACGTGTGGCCAGTCTGGGTGCTGAAATCCCTTTAAGGCCAATAGTCTGATCAATAACGTGCAAGTTGTTATATGTGACAGTCCAAGAACAGTGCAGCGCTGCAGAATAAAAGTATTACATCATCAACTAATGCTTATCTAAAAGAGGATCCTACATACCTAAAATAACTTGCCTTACTGATACTATATTGTTTTATGTTTTTTTATATCATGGTCTATACTCCACTGGGGGGGGGGGGAAGGGGGGGGTGGGGGGGGGGGGGGGGGGGGGGGGGGGGGGGGGGGGGGGGGGGGGGGGGGGGGGAAAGCTACAGAAACAGGTAGTAAACCCAATCTAAATGTACATCAGCCGGAACACATTGCTTCAGCCCCTTGTGGGAAACTGTGTCCAACTTCCTGATCACACATGTCTCACATTTCGGAGGTCCCTGTCCCTATCTCGTCCCTCAGTTTTAGAACGTGGTCATTGCTTAATCCATTTTAAAATTAACCAAAGTAATTCTTCGCCTCTTTATAATTTCTTGCACTGCTGCTCACCATATTTCATAGGAACTACTCGCGGGTTGAAACACTACTTGCAAATTTTAAATGGATGGGCCTTGACCACGTTATACAAAGTCACCAGCATCCAGGGAACCATTATAGGATAAGCCTGCCATGTCCTGAAATGACCCAGCAATCCTGCACACTTGTGTGGTCCAACTGCACATGCGATGTTCATACTTATTAGTTATTCACCACGCAAATGCCACATTTTAGCTGTCTGTGTTATGACTTGGGAGCACAGATACTGATGGATCAGGTTTAAAAAAAAGTTTGGCAATTGACCTGGTAGAGAGGCTACTTGAGGCATTTCATCTGCAGGTACAAGGACAGGAATATTAAATCAATCACATCAGTACAGCCTCCATAGATAAAGGTATGTCCAACCCCAACTAAACTTTAACCCCTACTACTGCCCCATGAGTAGTTAAAAAAAATCCTTACCCTTACATCTCCGCTTCTTAATAGTTTCCCCTGTAGTGGCTGGTCAAAGTCCAGAATCTGAGGAGTAGTTGTTTTCCTGTCCAAAGGTTTTCTGCCTCCTCCTGCTCCCTGAGATAGACATGGCATGCACAGGGTAGCCCTTTACTCCACCCCCCCTCCCCCTCTTCTGATTCCCTCCTTTGCTGCCTTCATGTTAGTGGTTTGGATTTCTATTTTTACATTCCAACATAGTGTTGGGGGTGGGGATGCCTGCAATATATCAAAAAATTAATATTGAGGATGGAGATGCCCTTATTATCCATAGAACAAATATAAATGAGAAACATGGAGAATAAATGTGTATTACCCAGCTCTGTTGCCACCAGTTTGTACCAGATCACTGCTTAATGGAATGATTATGGTAGCATGGAAAACATGGCGGGTTACTGTGGTAGTGTGGCATCAAAGACAGAAAGTGCAACTACTTTCTTAAACAATATAACCATGTTTAAATTCATTTAAGTAAGTATTGCATGATTTATATACAAACACCTTAACAGTTTCCACACATAACTGTGCATAATGGATAGTCCCTGCTATGGTGCAACCGCTTTAAATATTGGCCAGGCCTGTATATTGTGTATCCTGTAATTGGTGTACACTTATCTGTTGCCTCAGAGTTTGTATCCAATAAGGTAATTGTCTGTCCAATAATCTGTCCTCTCAACAGGTGGTAACAGATCTTATACACAGGATGTGTTGCAGTGCAATCATCACACTGTGCAAGGGATCACACTGCACACTTCTACTACTTTCACTTCTCTCCTCCTATCCATATGAGCAGGGCTGTCTTGTCTCTTATCCCTCACTGATACCACCTACAGACTGGAGGTGGTATATAAGGAACCTTGGTGTATATGTCTATTATAATACATATCACATCCTGTGTGCAGAAAAGAAACTTTTGGGGATTACACTTAGTTAGTATTCACATGGAGCAGCACAAGGGTGTTGTTTAAGCTGACATTTTGACTATCCTTATGAACAGGATCTCAGCTCTGTAAGTAAGTTTATGTATTTTGTAGAAGTTGTATATTTTGTCCTGTACCTAATATAAGTCAGTGTTATAATTTATAAACATTTATTGATAGCCATTTAAATGGTATTCACCTGGCAACTATGGTCACTTGATACAAGCGAATTTTAGTAACAAAATGTGTATGGATTTAAGAGTATGATTCCTAATCAAATATTTATTATATAGCAACAGTAAGGCAAACAGTTTTAATTCCCTTTGATATGAACATGTATCTATATATGCTAACAAAAGGGTTTTCTGTTAAAAGGAATCACTTGTAAGTGTCCCCCCACAAAATGGATTTAGGGTATGCCTGAGAGGGTGTAATCTAGGTAAGGGGAGTGAGTCCTGACTTAAGAGGGATCACAGCATTTTAAAATGTTTTTTGTCATGTATACGTCACATCCTGAAGACGGCCGAAACGCGTAGATGTAACTACTGCTGAATAATAGTTTTTTTTGATGAGATGAAAAAGATCCCGGTGCTCTATTCCCGACGGGATTGTCTATAATTAATTTCGTCAGCACCGGGGCATACATAATGATGGCGTGAGTGCCGGACACCTGGATCTTACTATATATATATAATATATATATATATAGTATATATATCATATACTAGCAAAATTGTGCCCTATTTTAAGCTGTACTCAGACACGTCACACAGCTTCCAGAGGAACCTAATATGAAATCCTGCAGGTCTCGAGAGTAGACCCAGGCAATTCTGCTACACTGTGTGGTTAGCTGTGTGGTTAAAACTAAACATGCTAGTTAATACTTAGTATTCACCATGGCAAGTTATATTCGGTTCTGTTATATATAACAAAAGTACCTCACAGCATCATGTATTGTAATAGATTGCCCTAATAATCTAACATATATAACAAACATTTCTCATTCCCAGTTTACCTAAAGAAATGTTTTATCCTTTATTTCTTCTTTTTTTTATACTCTTATCCGATCTAATTTAAAAAATAAGTTGCTTCAGACATTTTAAATAACGATAACTGCTTTTTATTTCAGTATTCTTGGTATACCTGCCTGGCTTTACCACTAGCAAAAGGCTAAGGACTTGCAAGGGAGCACCTTTATCCTAAACATTAATAGTGGCTTCAATTCAAATTGTTCTAGCCAATCAGTCCACTCCCTAGTTACCCTATCAAATGATTAGGTTTAAAAATAGGTTTTGTCGATGGGCCTGGTAGAGCTCTGAGCCTAATTGGGGAATTTCATCTGCAGGTCCAGGACAGGAGGATTTAAATCAATACTCAGTAGCACCTCCATAGCTTAATACAGAGAACAAATAACAGAGAAAACAGGGAGAATAATGGTATTACCAGCGCCACTGGTCACCGATTTTACCAGATCTCTGCTTTATGGAAGGATTATGGTTAGCATGACAAACATGGCTTACTCTGGCACAAAGCAACAGTGCACATAAACAGGTTCCCATATAACATGTGCAGCAATCAGGGGTGTCCCTGTCTATGGTGCACCATTTGAATACTGGCCAGGCCTCTATATAGTGTGTCCTTGTAAGTTGGTGTACATTATCTGTTGCCTCAGAGTTTGTATCCAATAGGGTAACTTGTCTGTCCAATAACCTGCCCTACCAACAGGTGGTAACAGGAGCTTATCACAGGATCTCTCCAAAGCAACACACCACAATCCACTTTCACATTCTCTCCTCCTACCATAGAGAGCAGGATGTCTTGTCTTTATTACTCACTGACACCACCTGCAGGCTGGAAGTGGTATATATGAGCTTTGGTGTATATGTCCACTACAATACACATCACATCCTGTGTAGCAGACTTTTTTTGGATTACCTTCCTTTCACATGGAGCGACACGGGTGTGGTTTAAGCTGCCATTTGAACATTCCATTTTGAAATAGGGATCTCAGCTCTGTAAGTAAGTTTTGTATTTTTGTATATTTGTGTTGTACCTTATATAAGTCAGTGCTAAACTTTATATAAATTTACTGATAGTCATTTAAATGGTAACAGTGAGATAGTACACACATACATATACACCTTTCCTATAGTATATCATATACCCCCCACCACATTGGTAGCTCCTAAACATGCAATGCAATCTCCTATAAAGATATAATATATTTATATAATATAGGATATATATATATTACACAAGATTCCATCACTCAACTACACATATTAGCATAAATTTATTAGATATAAAAATTAAACATATATGCAAGCACGGCGCAGCATGATGACGTCAAACATGCACACACTGCCGTCACGTCGCATACACCATGATTTCACACGCACACCCGGAGCAGCGACAGTGCATTTTTTGACACCACTGTGAAAGGAGATCCTGCAAGTCTTCGGGAGGAGACATATACTGCAATCAATAACAAAATGTCGGAAAAAGGGTAGAAGTTAACACATCAATCACAGGCACCTTCGAGCTGTCTTCTATACCCATGGGGTTGGCACTGCTAAAAATAGCTGTCTTTGAAAATTTTGAGAAATCTAAAAGTTTGAAGTAAGAGTTTGTTGAACTCGTAAAATACAATTCGAACTTGGGTTTGAGTTCTAGTTTCATCTTTAGTGTACTTAGACTTTTTCCTTTTCTTCTGTTTTTGTTACTGATTCGAGGATTATCGAAAGGCCAAACCTCTCGACGTTCAGAAATCCTCGAAGTACGGAAATCCTCAAACGTTTTAGGATTTTCAAAATTTTCAAATGGGTTCATAAAAATTCGGAAAGCGGATTCTGGAAATTCCGCAGATCCTGATCCCTAAACAAAAAATGGTAACTTGTAAGTAGAGATGTCCGAACTTCGCAAAATCCGGTCCGCTCGAGGATCCGCGAATTTTCGTGGAAATTCGAAATTCGAAAATCCGCGAGCGGACCCGTAAAAATACCGTACCCTTGAAATACGAGATTTTTTTGTATTTTCGAAAATTTTCGAAATTACGAGTTTTCACGTATTTTCGGGAATTTTCGAAATACAGTTTCGTGTATTTTCGAAAATATGTATGTAAGGAATTGAGGAAAGTCTTGTATTTTCGAAAATTTTCGAAATACGTTTTCTCCGTATTTCGAAAATTTTCGAAAATACATGAAACTCGTAATTTCGAAAATTTTCGAAAATACGAAAAATCCGCGAATCGGAAGTTCGAAGGCGGAAAATCCGGAAAATCCGCGTTCGCAACGGATAAATCCGCGGCGGATCCGGGTTCGGATCGGTACCGGCCATCCCTACTTGTAAGTTTTCTGCCTGCAAATTAAGGGCTATTTTTTTTTAGTTTTACATGCATTTGTAACCCTATATTATTATAGTTTTTTCATATAGAAAAGGTATCTGCTTCCTTCCTCTGCTCAATTAGCTTTTTAAATTTGAGCATGGGAGAAGAGGCTGCAGAGAATAGCAGTCAATTATGGTTGCGATATCAGCAGTCGCTTACTCTGCCAGAATAGAGGACATAATTCTGGGTAATAATACATCTAATAATGTCCTGAAAATGTCACACAGACCATGTGACCAGTTTTAGTTTAAGGGTGGACATGCCCTTTAAATATTCTATTAAAACATTTCATACACATGTTCCAAAAATTTAGAAATATAGTTAGAGCATATAAAATAATTAAGATCCAAGCAGGTATGTCATAAAAAATAAAATGAAATGGGAATAATATAACTTATAGTACCATTTTTCCTGTGAAAAGTGAAATTTACTGGATACAGGACAGGCTTTAATAATGCAACACTACCCATAAAATGTTCAAGCCCCTAGTCAACCAAGAATGCTAACAAGCAACTGTTTCAATTTTCCTAATAAGTACAGGTATGAGAAAGAGATAAAAGAGCAGAGAAATGAAAAAGTTAGAGCCTTAGATTTTAAGAAATATGAAAAAAATTATTGCTTTTGTACGTGAAAAATCATGTGACTTGATATATAACAGTTACAAATAATAAAAGATAAAAAAATGTGATTACCTCGTATATACAGGACTGAATGCCTGCCACTGATTAAAGGAAACGTAGGGTTAATACTCCCTGGTAACACCTTCTAGTCTGGAAATATTTTAGCCCTACAGCGCCACTAGGAAATAGAGATGAAAGAAAATGGAGAATTTGTTACAACTGCGGTTCTGCAGAGCTAAAACTGATTCAAAACTGAATTTTGAGTTTGGGTTTGGTTTTTTCCATTTTTAAAACATGATTTTTGACTTCAGAATTTCCAAAGATCCGCTGGATCTATCCAGGTTTGTTCCAAAACAAGGTTTCATCTCTACGAGGAAAAGTGTTTGGATTGCCTGGGTTTTTTCAGTAAATGAAATCTGTAGCTATTATTCACAGGGAGATGAGAACACATATTCCCACCCCTGGTGATAATACAAAGCCTGGAATACTGCAACACTTACGCGTGATACACTAGCACCCCTTCTCAGCTGTCCCAATCGCATCCTATCTTTTGTATTGGCGGGCATGCGCTGAAGATAGTCGCTCAGTCGGGACAGCGTGTCTGACAGCTGAGAAGGAGCCACGAGTGGAGCGGGCTATGTAATACAATGCATTGTTACTGTAAAAATAATCTTTTCTAGAACAGTTCGGGACAAATACATAGGTTTTTAAAGTGCAACTCCACCCCCAAACTCAATTTTGCTATCCTGCAGGGAATACTATAAACCTCGACCTGCAAGGTTTATAGCACTCACTGCAGTCCCCAAATGTTCTTACCAGCCTTTATTCCTCTAAGCATGGTGGCAAGCATGGCGTGGGTGCCAGAGGTGGCACTCAGAGCCCTCTCTGTGGCACTCATCACGGCAGAGTTAACCAGAGTTTATTATGAGAAACGGTCCATTCTGCCTCCTTTTTATAATCAACCCTTGAGAAAGTGTAGCGGCTGTCCGTAGCAGAGAGAGGTCAAGTGAACATCAGTCTCTCTCTCTCTCTGCTTCTGCACATTCCAGCACACAAGGATGGGGAGTGCAGTAAGTGAGAAACTGCCACAGCATGCTAAGGAGGTGAGGAAGGTCAATTACTCAGTTTGCTGTACTGATGGCCCATCTGCTCTGCATAATTTGAAGGGAACTGGGGTATTCTCACTGAGTTTCATATAGGGGGGAAGGACACATGACAAGCCGAGGGAAAAATGATTTCTTACCCAAAATATAGTTAATTGATTTTATATTTGTGCTTTAAAGTTCAGCTCTTCCTGTAGTCACTGTTTTGTCTCTAACTCTTGTCTAGTAATGTGTTATTAATAGGTAATCTATCTACGTATCTGACTGTGTCTATCTGAGTTGTTTCCCTTAAATTTCAGTATTCAGGTTAAATTGTCATGTTGGCACTATGCAATAAATAGGTGGGTTTTGGGTTTCAGTTTGGCACTCAGTCTCTAAAAGGTTCACCATCACTGCTTGGACAAAACATTTTCAGTTTGCATACAAACAAAGAATAGAAAATGCTGTTAAACTGCCATTTACACGTGTTTGTCCATCTTAAGCTTCATATACACATGCAATTGCGATTGCGAACCCACAACGCACACATGTGTATGCACAGCCATTTTCGGACCATAATCGTGCCATGAATGGGCACTTTGTCACCCCAAAACAGCCGTTCAAATGGGGATTGTTGCCCAACCGGCCAGGAATCATTCAAGATTAGTTGAAGTATAATGGAGTAGGTAAATGTATCAGCTAGAACTAAAAAAGCAAGTTGATAACTAGTCTAGCTAAAAAATAAGGTAATTAAAGCAGTTTAAATCAAACATAAAACAGCACAGATTCACATATGAAGTGTAATGTATACAGTATGTACAATACATTTTGCTATCAAAAAGTCATTTTATAATGATTTTTTTTATAAACTTTTATAACCCTATGTTGTAAAAATGCAGAATACATAAGGCTGGGAGTGTTAATTTACACAGAATGTTATTGCATACTATTGTATCATTTCTATATTTAATTAGTTGTTCCTAAATGGCATTCTTTCCCACTGCACCATGGATATAGATGTAAAGTATTGACAGATTTATACAACCCAACGAGACCATTCATTCAATCTATGGATTTAAATTTTTTTTAAAAAAAGCACTTCCATATTTCAGACAACTCCTTCAAGTGTTAACCTGTTTTTATACATCAAGCAGAAGATCCATAAATAAGAACTGCTGGTTTATTGTTCATTTCAGGCAAATATAACGTGTATTGTCATAGAAACATCAACTGTAAACCTGGAAATTGCCATTAATGACCTCATGAGAGAGAGATACATTGCATGGCTAAAACAAAGATTAGGTAATTTTATTATAACAACTAATTAAACAGGAAGAATGCAATGCGTTGGGTAACAATAGAGTTTGAGCACAAGTATCTCTCATATTTGGCAAAGTAATCATGTGTTGAATAAGGCCCCACAATGTATTGCTTTCTTTAATTTAATATACCAACTTTATAACAATAATTGTCACCTAGTTTGGAAGGCATTCCTTACTTAATGTTACACATATAACACATACTCCATAGGAAGACTATTCAAATACAAACTGCAGCTTGCAAATTAATTTAAGAATTTAAAGTATTTTATTCACATTAGCAGAAATTATGTAATTGGCACATCAGGTATTACCCTGTCCCAAAATAAACTGAATAAATGATGCTTTTTGTTTTTTTTTTAGTGCGTTATTAAAAAAGTGTGACCAAAATGGTGTCAAAGGTAATTTTGTTGGCTGGCTCTGCAGGCATTGATTGAAGAACAGAAGGTAAGACATAGCTCCTTAACCTACTGGTCTTCAATCAATGCATTAAAGGAATAGTTCACTTTTGCAGTAAACTTTTCCTTTAAAGGAGAATTATACTCATGCTGGAATCACTTCTTTCTAACTCCTTCCTCAGTCACTGTCATTGACACTTCCCATCTCTGACATTAAAGAACATATTTTAATGATGAGGCAGAAAGCAATCAGTTTACTGCGTGAGCATAACTCTCCTTTAACTTCACTGCATATTAATCTCAATGGAAACATGGAAATACCCATAAGTCTCCATCCTTATTTGCATTTCTGAAGGGAGCTTTAATGCCTTATACTCTTTTTAAATTAATCTTGTTTAATTTATTAGTGAATATAACTTCACTGCATATAACTTCATTGCATAGAAACTTTACGGCATACAAACTCTCTGGTAAAAAAAAATGCTGTTTCCCTAGGGGGAAGGTGGTCTTAAATGAAAGGCCAGCTTCCTACCTTTAAAACAAGCCATCAACCACTCTCTACGTGCTCCACAGCCCAAGTATAAAGAAATGACTGACTAGAAATATGCTTGTGAAGGTTCTCATTCATCCAGGTCATGGTATATCTGTTGTTATCAATTAGATCAACTGGACTTGAAATTTCAAGTCCAGTTGATCTAATTGAATACAACAGATAGACTAACTAGAAAGTTAATGGGTGGGAGGCTGACATGTGACATTCCTAAGGCTTCTCCTGCACAGTGCCACCTGTGAGCACAGCCTCAGACTCCCTCAGTAAGGGAGACAGAAAGTCCCTCCTCCTCTCTGCTGTGTGAAGTCCTGACAGAGAAGGTAAGGGAATCTACAGCCCTTCTCTCCCACTATGTGAAAACAGCCTTTTCAGGCAGACTCTCACTCTGCCTGAAAAGGCTGTTTCCACAGAGTTTTCTGTAGGAGGAGGGGTCTGAGTGGCCCACAGCACCCACGAGTGGGCGGGGCATGGCACCCGTGAGTGGGCGGGGCATAGGCACAGTGAGCGGGCAGAGCTTATGCACCCGTGGGTGGGGCTTATGCACCCGTGGGTGGGTGGGGCTTAGCGCACCCACGGGTGGGTGGGGCACTGCACCTGCGAGTGGGCAGGGCCACATGGGGCTGTAAGAGAATGGGCCAAGGGGGGCCTGCAACTGGAGGGACCATGGGGTCCATGAGTGGGAGGGACCAGGGGGGCTGCAGAGGGGAGAAGGAGACACAGGGCAGATTGACTGACATGGTTTTAGAGCAGGAAGCAAGAAGTGATTCTGGTGATGCTGCTGCCATATGACACGCAAAAATGTAAATATCTTCAAAACTATGCAAAACAAACAATGAAAATAAATTGCAAAAATTCTCAGGAGAGCAATTCCCATCAATTTACCTAAAGTCATTTTTGGACCACAGTTCTCTTTTAAATAATTTGTTTACTCTAGTAGTTTTGTCATGGTAATCATTACAGATTTGTTTTAAATCACAAATTAATTTGCCTAAAAGAATAACACTCTGCAAGGTCCATAACATTATTAGGGAAATCATAAAATCCATTTTTCTTTAAGAGCTACATTTATGTGTCTAGATCTGAACAATGAGTACAGTGGAGAGTGAACAGCTGTTGATGCTGGTAAAATAATAGCATTTAAAATGCATGTACTTAAGATTTCATTTCAGTATTTATTTTTATCATATCATTTGTATATGTGATATATTTATAAGCCATTGAGTACCAATAAACTTCTGGCAGTAGCAGAAAGAATTTTGAGCGATCTGCTAAATTGACACAACTACCAACATATAAAAGATTCATATTTGTGAATGATAAATTGTGGGTCCATCACCCACTATTAACCAGTAATAGTTTTCAGGAGTCTGGAGGTATTGCCATTAATGACCTCATGAGAGAGAGATACATTGCATGGCTAAAACAAAGATTAAAGACAAACATTAGGTAATTTCATCATAACGACTAATTAAACAGGAAGAATGCAATGCGTGGGTAACATATATAGAGTTGGAGTATTCTCTCATATTTGGCAAAGTAAAATCATGTGTTGAATTAGGCCCCACGATGTATTGCTTTCTTGAATTTAATAATACCAACTTTATAACAAATAATTGTTAAATAGTTTGGAAGGCATTTCTTACTTAATGTAAAACATATAAACCATACTCTATGGGGAGGTCTATTTAAATACAAACTGTAGCTTCAAATATAATTTAAGGAATTTTAAGTTTTTATTCAGCATTAGCAGAAATTATGTATTGGCACATCACGTAATACCCTGTCCCAAAATAAACTGAATAAATTATGCTGGTCCCTAAAATTGTTTGTTTTTTAGTGCGTTATTAAAAATGTGGACCAAATTTTTCATTTTTATTTGCACATCAACTTCACTGCATATAAACTTCACTGCATATTAAAGGAATAGTTTACTGCAAAAGTTAACTATTCCTTCAATGCACTGATTGAAGACCAGGTGGTTAAGGAGCTATTCCTTACCTTACTTTCTTCAATCAATGCCTGTGGAGCCAGATACGAATATAGAACTAACTTTCCTTTCACACTGACAGGTCCCATAATGCACACATAGTTAATCAGAACCAGAAAGCAGTCAGGCATTTCAGTGTGAGAGCAGAGATCGCATGAAAGGTAATTTTGTTTGGCTTGCTCTACAGGCATTAAATGAAGAACAGGGTAAGGCATAGCTCCTTAACCTACTGGTCTCAATCAATGCATTAAAGGAATAGTTCCCTTTTGCAGTGAAACTTTCCTTTAAAGGAGAATTATACTCATGCTGGAATCAGCATCTTTCTAGCTCCTCCCACAGTCACTGTCATTGACAATTCTGCCATCTCTGACATTAAAGAACATATGTTAATGATGGGGAAGAAAGCAATCAGTTACTGTGTGAGGTTTTAATGCCTTATACTCTTTTTAAATTATTCTTGTTTAATTTATTAGTGATGTTTTACCTTCACTGCATATTAACTTCACTGCATACAAACTGGTAAAAAAATGCTGTATTCCCTTTTAAATAATCTGTTTACTCTAGTAGTTTTGTCATGGTAATCATTACAGATTTGTTTTAAATCACAAATTAATTTGCCTAAAAGAATAACACTCTGCAAGGTCCATAACATTTATTAGGGAAATCATAGAATCCATTTTTCTTTAAAGCTACATTTATGTGTCTAGATCTGAACAGAAGTACAGTGGAAGTGAACAGCTGTTGATGCTGGTAAAATAATAGCATTTAAAATGCATGTACTTAAGATTACATTTCAGTATTATTTTTATCATATCATTTGTATATGTGATAATTTTATAAGCCATCGAGTATCAATAAACTTCTGGCAGTAGCAGAAAGAATTTTGAGCGATCCACTAAATTAACACACACTACCAACATATAAAGTTCATATTTTGTAATGATTAATTGCGGGTCCATCACCCACTATAAATCCCAGTAATAGTTTTCAGGAGTCTGGGAGGTATTGTTTCGATACAGCCCCTTTCAATAATTCTATAAGTCAAAAGATGCTCAGAATAAAATGTCTCCAGGACAGAGGGGTTTTATCCAGGGGTGTTGCTATGGGTTTTGACACCTGACTGCCACGAAACGTAAATTCTATGACACATAAAATTCCTCCAGCAGCTGCTGGGTTCTGCTGCCTCTAATGGGCTCTGTGAAGGTGCCGCCTGAGGCTAAATTTTCAACTTGCTTCATCGTAGGTGCTCCACTGATTTTATCCATTATACTATTGTACTACTCCTTGAGCATGTTTTAAGATAGATGACACAATACTCTTTTATTGAAATAGCTTGTTCTATCAGTGTACATGCAGTATAAGACTGTATAATGTTTATAATGTAAGTTTTTCTGGGTAGGCAAGCAGGACAAACCTAGCCATCAGCTTAGGTCCATAAAACTTCAAGAGGTCCAGCTAAGGAAGCATAAACTGTATTTAAGTCCATACAATACACATGTGGTTAAAAGATTCACCTAATTACTGCCATGTTTAGGACCCCATTTGGACTTAATCCATCTCTGCATCAACTTTTTAAATAAATAAATAAAAACAAAAAGAGAAAAATAGTGGGGAGGGGGGGTTAACAAACAGATTCTAATACTAACAGCATATTGGGGCTTCTAATAAATTTCATAAAACTCTATTAGACATAAATGCCCATTAAACTGTTTACAAAGCACATATGTTCCCTCCTGCAGCATATTATTTTTAGAATACAGACGAATTAAACTAGCAATCATTTAATAGATCTGTATCTATACAGATACACCCACAGCAATAATTAACTAGGTATGAATACCGCAAACTAAGAATTTTAAAAATAATGATATTTTCACTTTCCACTTTAAGTTTATAACTCATAAACGGATGCATTACACTTTGGCACCCCTATTGTTATTTTTGAAGGAGAAGCAATGACTCTTTCAGTAAAGTTAAAGTAATGCTGTATTTCCCCCCAATAAGTATAAATCTTTCGATGAATTCCTCAAATTGATACCTACCCTTCCTCTCTGGCGCTTCCTACTGTTCATTTTTGTTCATTACTCTGCTCTGGTTTTTTAATGCAAGTATGTCTATACATATACATATCATAAAGGCATATACAATCAAATAATGCATACTGATAGGATGTGGGTGATAGGATTTCTTAATGTGCCCATACACTATAAGATTTTACTTACCAGACCGAGCGCTCACGCGATGTTTCCTTCGATCCTGCCGGAACCGCTTCTCCCGATCTTACATTCGACCGACATGCGATCGCAAAATGAATGGGATTTTGCGATCGCATGTCAGTCAATGTAAGATCGGGAGAAGCGTTTCCGGCAGCATCGATAAACATCCGTGAGCGCTCGGTCGGGTAAGTAAATCTATAGATGTATGGGCACCTTTAGACTTTGGCTCCGTAATGCAAACCAATACAATACAATGCAATAATGCAAAGAGGTAGGCTTAAGGTGCTGGTAAAATATCTGTAACAACCAATTCTTTAGCAGATGGAGATATAAAGGGGTCGAAACGCAGATACAATAAAAGGTGCACATTTTTGCATGTGCTATTAATCGGCAGCAACCAATCAGATGTTCTCGAACTACAGTGAAATGCTTATATCTGATTGATTGTTGCAAATTATTAGAACTGGCAGACCAGTTTCTGATTGGTGAATTCTGCTTCCTTTTCATGGGTGAGTCACACTGAGCATTAGGCTGGGTACACCGACCGACCGTCGGATCCGAACTTGTTTGTGTGATGTCAATAAACAGATTTTTCCGAGAACGTGTGCTCTTCCTCACCTTGCTTGTGCTTCCTTCTAGCTGAGGCCTCTTCCAATCACACTGAACAGGCCAGTATGTCAGCTGCTTCCCACCCCCCTGTGAACTGATACCCAGGCAATTCTGGCCTTCACAGGAGGAATAAGCGTCCTCACCTCCCTATAAACTAATCGCTACTGATTTCATCTAACTTAACGAAGTATAAAATTTGTTTAGTGTACCTTTAGACTGATAAACTCCTTATTTGCCTTTTGTGTTATGCAAGACAGCATTACATTCTTATCATTTAATCATGGAATATGGCTGACCTTCTTCTCAGCCAACCAATTGGATCTGAAAAAAGAGTAATAGGGTCCTCTGGAGGTTCTGCAGTATTCTATTAATCAAAGCTTTGGTCATAATTCTAAACAATGGTGCGCATTGTTGTGCATGATTCATTAAGACTTTTTATAAATTGACATGTTTTGCTACCTGGCAAATTTGTATGTATGACATTTCCTACCTTATTGAGATTTATGGCAACCACAACGAGAACTACTGATTCTCAAATGACATCTAAAATAAAATCCCATCAATTATAATCACTATGTTCAGTATGTGGATCCACCCGATTATCTGCGCTAAGTAACAAGATATTTAAGTTGAGATAAACATTACTAATATCTTACCTTGGGTGATTCTGAAAATGGATGCAAATGTAAATTTGACTTCATTTTCAAATATTAATATACATTTATGGTACAATATGACCACCTATATTTTAGCTATAATATATAGATATATATATCTTGCTAAAGTGTAAGTAAGACAGTCACATAAATGATTTAAACTTTGTAATATAGTTGCTCACTGTGGCCCCAAGACCCTAATGGTAAAGAATCTCAGTGCTGGTCAGTCCATTTTAGATCATATTCCCTGTGGCTGAGAGCTCACTAATTAAAGGGCAGTGCAGCCTGCTTTTGGGAGGAGCATTTTTGATCAGGCCAAGGAGCCTGTGGGTCCTGCAAGCAAGCATACCAGTACCTCTGATGTCGAGCTGTAACCCCAGTAGGGGAGACGGGGTACACCCACCTCTAATTCTCCGGAGGAGAGTTTGATCAGGCAGGGCCTTTGCGGTCGCAAAGCAGGCAACCAGTACCTCTGATTGTCAGCGTTTAACCCAGTAGGAGACTGGGGTCCAACCACTATTCTCCAGGAGAGCCACAGACTGTGTGAGTACTGGACTGTGAGTGTTCAACCAGTCAGGGACACTATGTTATTAGTAAGGCCAGTGTGCATAGGATTTATTTTTTATTGTGTAGCTAATACCCCAAACTAAACCTTACTGAGGTCAGTTGAAAATCAAACCAAAGACTGTTTTGCCTGTTTTGTGTGTTATTGTGCCAAAAGGCTGTCTTTCCTGGGAGACAAGGTCCCTTGCTACCTGAAATGTTACATATATATACATGCTATTCCCCTAGTATTGCTGGAAACTTACTCTTAACAAAATGATATTTCTATATCCTCATTGCAACTGGAACTTAATAAAGGCCCATAATCTGCCCAAAATAACCCAAGTTACCAAGGTTGAGTTCTGTCCCCTGGGATTGCTCTATAATATCACTACAATACCAAGGTTCCAAATGTATTAATTCTTTCTACCCATAGCACGTGTGCAGAGATTTATCTTGCAGCCACAGCATTTGCAAGCAGCAGGAGGTAGTGGGACCGAGCAAGTAAACAATGGATGGAAGTGCACTCTATCCAACACGGGGTGCATACACCTCCGTCTGTTCTTCCCTTAGGAACCGACGACTACCGCAGGAAACAAAATAACCTACTGAGGGTCGCACCTCCAAAGCTTTAACAATTTTTATTGTGACCACAACATCACATCACAACGTTTTGAGGGGATCCCCCGAAATGTGGGTACCAATGAAACTTGTTAAAGGTTGGGTCGACCCTCAGTTAGTCAGTTTTGTTTCCTGCAAGGTAGTGGGATTCCTGCTTGGTTGCTCCCTATGCTCCGGTTATCCCTCTTTCATAATATGTGACTTATCCTCAGCGTGGGCAGTACTGTAGTCTATAAATCTCAGCACAGCAAGGCAGCCTTTGCTGCCGATAGCATTTGATGGGTCGATCGAGCCACCACTTCTGCTGCCCGTGAACAATAAGGCACATTTGCAAGTCAAACAGAGTAGGAGAGCCAAGGCCTCCAATTCGTGGGGGCCACAGGCCCCTGCATTTTGCCCCTGAAAAATGTCAGCAGTTTTTAATAGCATATTAAAAGAGAAAGCCATGACCCAATGGCAGCCTTGATCGTGTCTGAAATGCTGTAGTTAAGGTTCTGACACACATTCATGTATGGTAATGTTTGCACCATGGTAATGGGCACCAAGGCATGTGGATATCAATGGCAAAATTGTAATGAACATTGAAGTTACACGTGTGTGCATATGGAATAATGTGAATCTTTGAGTCCTGTTGTAACTACCCCTTGCATTTTAGTTTCTGGCTAAAAACAGTTACCTTGGAAAAATAACCCCTTCAGCTAATTGTAGGTGCCACACATAACAGGTTTCCACACTTTGTCTCCTTTTTTCTAGGGGTCCGTATTGAAAAAGACTTGAAGGGTCCCAGTTGCTCCACCTCTGTATTTTTCCCATCCACAATAAAAGCTGCACCCTCCAGATTTTATCAGATGTGGCTGGCAAATGCTGGATTCCGTATGCAATCAATGTAGAAAGTTCTCCTTCATACACTACAATTTGTACACCCACTATTGGCTAAGCTTTCTCCTTTTTCCTAGTGATATCTGGGATTTAAAAGCTTACCTAGTCCAAACTGCTTCCCTGCTGTTCTTCTAATCCCCACACTAGATCCGCGGGCAAGTGAAGTTCTGCATTCTCACCATACAAATTAACAAAATACAACTTTACACCCACTATTTGTACTAACTTTGTTTCCTTTCTACCCACTACAACTTCAATTTCATCCACATTTCAAAGAGCTTAGCAGTGCTGAGGCAAAGGTCTCCCTGCTGTAGTACTTAATGTCCACACAAAACAATCATGGGTTTTATTCAATCAAAGTTTCTTATCGTTTAAAATGGTGCTAACTTTTACCCAACCATCAGATCTAATCTGTTGTATTCAATTAGATCACTGGTTTGAAGTTTATGTTCTTGAAGACGTTCGGCTAGTCATCCGACTGGCTTATCTCATTCAGAATGACTTGTCCCAAAGAATCTTTGGCTAATTATGTACCCTGGAAAATCCCATTACAATATCACAGCCATTGTTGTTAAGGGTGTGATTGGATAGTGCTCAGAGGTGTTATAGGACACCCAGAAGTAAGGTTTCAAAACAGAATTGTACATTGCAGACATTTTGTTTGTCGAACCCCCCTAACCTCTATTTAGGCTTGGGTTTTCTTTATTTTCACATAAATAATGGCCCCCTTAACACCTCTCTTGAACCCTGTCACGTTCCTTTGCCAATATGTTAACATACAATATTCAAAGGTATACCTTTATCCTTAAATGCGGTACACGGCTGAAGTCCTTACCCGAGGAATTGGCTCTTCTGTGGCTGGGCCATACGTTGATGCAGTTTGCTGTTTAGGTCCCCCCCACATACAATCAAGCATTCTTCACTGCACTGCACTGCGTATATAATGTCGCTTTTTCTTGTGTTTCGGTATTGGGTCTTTCGGATGTACCAATTGCTGCCATCAGTGTGTGTTCGGTTTTAAACAAAGATACGGTGATTTTTTTTGGAAGGTGTTAAGGAGCCATTTAGGTGAGAATAAAGAAACCAAGCCTTACTAGAGGTGTGGGGGGGTTCGACACCAAATGTCGCCATGTACAATGCTGTTTTGACACCTAGGGTGTTTCCTACAACACCTCTTAGCCACTATCCAATCACACCCTTAAACACCTGGCTGTGATATGCTAATTGGGATTTTCCAGGGTACATAATTTCCAAAGATTTTGTACAAGTCATTCTGAATTGAGAAAGCCAGTGGATGACTAGCGAAACGTCTTCAAGAACTAAACTTCAAGTCCAGTTGGTCTAATGAATACAACAGATATACCATGACCTGGATGAATGAGAACCTTCACAAGCATAAACCATCAATGTTAGCTTAAATAATATTTGATTGTTAGCACCATTTTAAACTATAAGAATGTTTATTGAATAAACCTGAATATCTTTAACTGAAAAGGATTTAGATGGCAACAGTAGATCCCCTTTACTGTTCACAGATATGGTTTTACATCTCAAAAAATACACAAACTTTACACCCACTACATTACTGAGCTTCATGTCTTTCTTTCCAGGGTGTCCCACAGAAAAGAGCAGAACAAAGTCTCCAAAGTCTACCAAATTCCATGTCTTCACATCACAACAGAAGCTGCAATCTCCAATCAACTCAGCTGAGGGCAGGATGGCAAAAATCCCAATCATGGTAAGATAGTTCTATATATATAAAATCTCCATCCATATTGATTAAGCAGCTTTTCTTTTTCAGGGTATCTTCACTTCAAGGAGCTGAGAGTCAAACCTTGGATGGGGAGAATAGCCATTCATGGTTTGTATAAGATTAATCATTGGCAATGGTAGTGGCCTCAGGTTTACTGTACCTAAAAGCACAGTACAACTTGATTGCCTCTTGATGAAGAGAAGACGGCACCAGATAAGAATGATTTTAACTTAATGTTTTAACAGTTGCATAAAACAGTAAGATATAGTAAGTGTAAGTTTTCACTGTTTAGTACTTTGTTTTGTTGCATGGTATTGAAGGTTTTGACCCCAAAAGACTTTAACTAAATGACTAAATTGGCTTAATAACGATAGAAAGGGGACTATAGACTTTTACCAGATTGCTCTACAACAACATATATTTTGCGCAGATGTTTTAATATACTTTTAATATCACTAGAGATGTGGTGATATCTTTAAAGGAATTCATATGGCTAGGCTAGCTTTAGATAGTTTGGTTAGACTAATTAGGGCCCGGCCCTGCTGAAAGATCTCCCTGACATGGGTGGCAGGCTTACAAATCTTTTGTCCAATATTTTATTCTAGAGAATGTATGGTAGGGATTTCTATTGTAATATACCAGTTGCACTAACATAGGTGTTTGTGTGTTATAATGAAGGGGAACTGTATAAATGGCTGTTTGCAAAAAACATCAGGCAAAGAAGACATGCCCCCATAAAAACCCACCCACATTGCCGCGATCACACCCTGCCTAAAGGCGGCATTTGAAAGTTGTTTCGAGTCCAAAAACATAGAGAAACCCCTGTTCCTAGCAAAGGATAAACAGGAGATTCAGAAAATTTCCCCTGGAATCTGCTTCTTTCTGGGTTCCATAATGCAAAAATCCCTAAACATGATTTATTACATCACAGGAACATGGAAGCTGCACCATCCTTGCGCAACCAATACAAAGGTGTTCACTTTCACTCACATAGTAGTGCAAAAACTAAAGCTACATCTATCCTAAACACACCCCACCATTACTTTGCATGGCAACCAAAAATAAACTTAAATCATCTAAAAACTTTCTAGTTTTACATCAAAAAAACACAAAAACCTTCCCCAACACAGGTTCCCACACTACAACACACTGCAACTCCCGTTTATTTTCATAAAAACATGTTTGTTTCATATTAATAACACAGTAAACTATCCCCACACAGAAATGCCACACATACACCCATTAATTACAATGGCAACCATACCTCAACATTTTAACACACAAAAAAGCAGTGTGTTTCTCCCTAGTACCACAGAATAATACAAAAAAATCTCTCACTTTTCGTTCAGTCTTTCCTAAACAAAGCTAAGGTTAGGAAAGGGTTAAACATGAAAGACACCTGCAGAACTGCTCAGGGATATTCAGTGTTTCGCACCATTGTTCTCCTTTAAATTTCTCGTTGATTGGTGTCTGTGTTAGAATTCCAGTCAAGGCATGTCATATAAATCTGGATTCTTATCTTTTTTTTTCATCCAGACTCACCTGCTTCATCATTCAACCTCCAGGCCTACCCACGATAGATGCAAAATTGCATTTCTGGTTACTTGGTCCGCAAACATTAGTTTTATAGATATAATTGAATTGCCTCAACAGGAAAAGCCATAACAAGAACAAATGCAATGTTGTGTTTCATTCCTTCGATAGGCAATTAGATAGCAATTGTAGCTAGCCTCACGGGAAACAGTCTGCAAGTTTGAGAATTTTTTTTTTTAAAGTTTCTCAAGTTAGTTTGTGTCCTACACAAATCAGCAGCACTAAGAATTTACTGCATGAATTATGCACATACTCTTAATCCTCTCCTGGCACAGATAACTTCATCTTCCATGCGTATCAGCTTCTGCTTTAAACAACAAATTCATCTCAGGGTTAAAACATTAGTAATAAAGTGGGTGCAGGCTTGTGCAAATGAACAGGATTAAAGGGAAAATTACATTACACTATTAAGTAATTGCTGTTTTTTCTTGATTTACACCTAAAATCATCTTACATCCATTATTTATATTTTCAAGTCACATATTCAGGAGTTTTGAGTATAGCCTTAATTTTTATTTATTTCCCCCTTCATTTAATTGTTTATACTGAACATGAATTTGCTGCTACTGCCACAAATGACAGCTGGTCCAATCATCCATGTTCCCCTCTCCCCTTCCATTGACTACATTATGCAACTTGCATACAATTGCCAATGATGGGAGAACCATCAGGGCAGGTAGGAGTATCACTTTTAAATGAATCATGTCTGAGTCAATAAGCATTGCAAAAAATCGAAAAACATTAAGTTCCTTTAACTAACTGGGTGAGGGCTGTGAGGAGATGCAGTTTTTCAGCAGTACCTTAAAGGACAACTCCACCCTCATAAGAACATATTTTAGACAGAAGACCTCTTTAAAATATGTATGATATATAAGTTTGTCCTATGAATTCATTACTGTATGCCTGCTATGCTTCTGAAGGCATCATGGAAAACTGAGCAAACTGTACTGAGCCTGGGCATGCTCAGAAGAGGCAGACAGGGGATTAACATTCAGTCCATTGGCTTTGATGTCATCGACAAATCTAACTGACAGTTGCTAACTGAAGAACCAGGAAGCAGGAACAGGGGGAAACAGGACATTGTTGCAGGATTTCAGGTTAGACTTATATATTTCAGATTTCAAACTATTATCGTTAAGGGTTTTGGGGGGTGATTTACCTGTGCGTGTCTTTCATTTGGGGCTGGACTTGCCCTTAATATCAGGTGACCGTCAGTAAATTCCGCAAACAAAGGCAATGCACGCAAAGTACCATCCATCCTGTATTAAAATGCAGAAAATATACATGAAAACTGTTATTCCTAAATGTGACAATACCACGCTTTCACCTTTAAAGAAAGATTGCAATCCTTCCATCTTTACTGTGATGCTTGAACAACGTCCAGACAGCCGCCTGATGGATCATTTTTGAGATTACAAATGATGGAACAGGAGAGGGAATGTTGTAGGAACATCAGGAGGTAAACACAGACAGAAAGGTGAGCTGACTTTGCCAAGATAACTTTTAAATAAACTATGGATACCATATCTCACAATCCCTTAACGGGTATGTACACTGTAAGTCCTACGTAATAGCTTAGGTTTTAAAGGGAAGTTCAGTGCAAATACATATGTTTTCAGAAAAAAGAGCAGTATTTTTTCCATCCCAATAACCTAAATCTGCCCTTCAGCATTTTGTCTGTGTATAAATAAATGCAACTGAAATACTGACTTCCTGTTTGCAGGACCCCCATTAGAGGTCGTTATGGTCATTCCCTTGACCCAGCTTCTGAATGCATCATGGAACTGAGCAATTTGAAACCTGTACTGAGCCTGGGCATGCTCAGAAGAGGCAGACAGGGATTAACATTCAGTCATTGGCGTGTGATTCAGTTGCTCAGTAGAGATCTGAGCATCTTTGACCCATCCAACAGCCAATCAGTAGAAATTACTGTTAGGAACATTCCAGATGTGGTGCATCCCGGAGAAGAACTGTTAGAATAAATGTCACTCACTAATGTCACAGCAGGGAACATCAAAGGGTATAAAATCAACTGATTTTTCAAAATGGGAGAGAATATGTAGTAATAACTAAGAAGGCATTACAAAAACTAACAATTAACAAATATTGATAATTTCCACTGAACGTTCCTTTAAATGTAAAGTGATATTCTTTTCTTCTTCTAGCACCCTCCCATACACTTTATTTCCTTCGTGAAAGTTTGTGACGTGACGTCATTGTCCGTACAAGCTCGCGCAAGCGGTGACACAACCGACCATGACACTGATGCTGCATGCACTAACATTAGGAGTGCACTCTGCAACCAGAAAAAGATATTGCGTGGCAAAGGTATTTTCACATCTCATGGTGGCGGGGCTAAAAATGTGAGTAGACAGGAAGACGAAGACACAAACTAAGACACACTAAGCTATCTATCACATTAAGTTGGATTTACAGTGTACATACCCTATAAACGTTGCAGGGGCAGAAGCATACTGGATATTGGGATTTATAAAGACAAAATGTTCAACCAAAGGTGTCTTAGTCACATAAATCAAACAATATATGGTAGACATAATGAGCAAATTAGAAGGTGCACATCAATGCATCATAACAGGAATTCCAATACCATTACGGAGGCATTTGCTGACACACAACACATGTTTCGGGTGCCTAAAGACTTGTAACATTGTTTAAATTATACATTTGGAGGGGAGAGATCGGGAGCTGTTTAAAGAGATTAGTGGTCCTTTAGACTGAATGGGCGTTGTTGTGATTTAGACATTAAGGGACATGCAGTACCACAAAGATTTGCTTCTTACCTGTCTGAGATTCTGCAATGCAGTAATCACTTGTGAGATTTGCTGCATCACAGGATTATGTTCAGCTAAGGAGACCTGCTGCCTAGTAGCTCCATAGTAGCGCAAATTTAGCACTTTCCATATTGCACCTGGCGCCCAGTGGAGAGGAGCCCAGTTTCCAAGTGAACCTGGTTTTGTTTTGGAACTGCAGTTTCAAAATTATGGGGGATCTGGCGGAATTTTTTAGAATTTAGAAAACTAAACGGCCCTTGACCTTCCATAGAATAAGAAGTTTAAACGTGCAGATGTTTTGTATAATACAGTATTTTTCAATGTTGAAATTTACCATAGAAAATTTGCTGTATTTGGGATTGGGACATGAATTTTTGATTTCTGTCACTGAAATTTCATCAGTAGCTTTGGCCTGTTAAACCAAAACCAAATCTACAGCACATTCTAGTTATAGCTCATCAAATATCCAGAGGAAGAGCAGGGCCAGCTGTATATCATTTTTATAATTAGTCATTAATATCATATTCTACACCCAAAGAATAAACAAATATCCTTTAGAGTTCATTTGCAAAGTGATTAATTTTAACAATTATAAAACTAAAGAAACGATTTTTAATAATGTTATATAGCTGTCACACACATCAGACTTTTGGAGTGTGGTGTGTGTTTTTATTGTACACAATTAGGGTTATTCAATAAAGTTCTTATCATTTAAAATTGTGCTAATTTTGACCCAACCAATCAGTATGTTAGCTTACAAATGTTAAATATGATCGGATTGGTTGGGGCAAAATAGCACCATTTTAAACGATAAGAACTTTTTTGATCTCCGAATGTTTTAAAATGTTGTTATTGATAAATAGGAGATTGTTTACTGCCAAAGAAAAGGACACTCTTTTTCTTCCTGTAGCAAGATGAGAACCAAGAGAAATTATCAGCTGAAAGATTATAAAACCACTATGAAAGTACAGGGCTCGATTATACCTACTGCATAATTAACCATATTTCTGGTCAGCTTCATATTATATCTGATAGCTGGACGTCATTATTTGTCATAGATTCTGGCTGAACGATCATTATATCTAGTATTTATTCGATATTATATCTATATATATCTGATATTATCTGGATCATATATGAATTATATCTGATATCTATATTGGATGATCGGCGATCATATATGATATGATCTGATTAACGCATCATTATTGATCTAGGAAATAGATCGCATCTATATCTGCTAGATAGATTATATCTGTGCACTAATGATATCTGGCCGATACAACGATAATATTGATCATACGGTCAATAAGATATCTGGCCGATCATTATATCTGGTCAATAATGATATCTGACCGACATTATATCTGGATTATCTTATTATGGTTAGCTATAAAACCTCTAAGATTACATTTTTAACACATTTGCGCCAAAAACTTACTGGCCTCACCTATTTAGCAATTAAATTGCAGTTCATATATAACAGTAATTGTAACAAAACTTTTGGCTTGAAAGTTAAATTGCTTGTCAGATCCTGGTGGAATCCTTACAAATGCTAATGGGACAAAAGGTGAAATTGAGATCACAAGTCAAATACTCCGCTTAATGGCTACTGGGTCCAAAAATGACCTTAGGTTAAATTGACAGGAATTGCTTTCCTGAGAATTTTTGCAATTTACTTTCAGTTACTTGACCTTTTCACATCAGTTTTGAAGATTTTACATTTGTCCATGTGGATGTGGGACCGCATCACCAGATTCCTCTTCCTGCTCTGAAACCTGTGCCAGTCCCATTTCCCTGCGTCTCCTCCTCCTCCGTGGGCCCCCATTGGCCCCTCTGCTCGAAGACCCACTCTGGCCCCTTCCCTCGCAGCCCCTTGAGCCTTTCCTTTCAGCCTCCTGATGTGGCCCTTCCACTCATTATTCTGTGGCCATGCCCACTTCAAGGGTCAGTGGTTCCTCCCATGTGGGCCATTTGGCCCCTTACTGGCAGTCCTGAGCCTTTCCTTGGGGCCTTCTGTGGCTCCCACTCCGCTGTGGCCCCTCCATATGGACCTGCTACTCATGGGACCCTATGGCATCTCCGCACCGTGTTTAGTGCCCCCTTCCTTGCTGGAAGCAGATTTAAATATTGGAAAACAAATGAAGTCTAGTTTAGGGGGTCTTGCCTAACATACTCATTTTGTCCCAGAGGGGGCGGACATCCTTAAATTTGAAAAAAAACATCAAAAACCATTTTGAAAAAGTAAAAAAACTGGGGTTTGAAACACCAAAAAATGCCATTTCAGATTTAGTTTGAATTGGAATTTCAGAATTTCAATTAATGCAGTGGAATAAATTCACCAGATTTGTTCATCTGCCTTCACTGACTTCAACAAGTAATATTTTCCAAAATTTTGATGTATGTGTTAAGAGGCAGTCATTTTTATTAATATTAATTAGGAAATAGACTTTGAGCAGAGAGATAGTATATAACATATATCAATATCACATATATGACAATTAAGTAATGGGCTCTCTAGTATAAAAAAAAATATATAATCCAACCCTTCTATTAGTTGGAACTAGTTGGTCTGAAAAGAAGAGGAATGAGATTGAATAAAACGCAGGTATATGTTAATATATGTTCCTTGTTATTGAAATACATTTTTATTTTCCACTTGTTTATTTGATTGTAGTGAGCATTTCTGGCTTTCATTATTCTCTTTGTGGTGATATGCTTTGGTGTGAACTGCAGTCATTTCTGGTAACATTAAAGCTGAGCGATTTAAAACCTCTACCAAGCTACACCTGGTACAATAAGTGTGGATGAAAAAAACCTGTTACTGGTGGCTTATCGTCATTGCTGGGAAATGCCAAGCCAGTTTAAATGCCATTTCTAAATCCGAGCATTGCTTTTACTGTTCAAGTCAAAGCTGTATGAAGTATAGTAGATATACTCATGCATTGTACAAAATGTGCTGCTCAGTACAAAGGAGTCATTATAAAATACCAAATTACAGCTAGCACAGGTTCCATATGGATAAAGCCTCCCTTGTGCCTCTGACCTCTTAAAGCAAGCACTTGGTATTACATGAGATTTCCAAACTGGGTCTTCAGTAGCATAATTAAAATAAAAACCCATACCACTAAATTCTTAACAAGATATCATTAGATATTCCCATCTCTCTTGGTTCCCTGTTGTTTATACTATTATTTTATGCTGCAATTTTTTTTCTAGGTATTTAACAAGAGGACCCTCAAAGTCTTGAGGACCGAGGTAAAGTCCTCACTCTTGCACATCTATGTGCCCTGCACACATCACGAATAGAACATCTATTTCTTTCTCTATTACCATGAATAACTCATAGTGAAGGGCCACATAGATTATTTTAGTAGGGAGCTGGTGATAAGTTTTTTTATTGATTTGATTGAAGCGAATAGGGCTATTTATAAAAGAGCGAAAAGTAGTGAAATGTTTTCACATTTCCGCCTTTTCGCATATAAAAAAAAAAAAAAATGGGTTTTCGCCAAAAGACAGTTCCTATTATAAAGGTAGCGTTAACAAATGGCGATACCGTTTCCCGCGAGCTATCGCTAAAACCTTTCGCCTAACTTCGCAAGGTAATTTTTAAGCGAAAAGGAGCAAAGGCATAACGCGATTAAAAAGATCGAAAGTGGTTTTTGCGTTAAAAAGAGCGAAGATTAGCGTGACCCTGAAGGTGGTGAACAGTCATTGGTTTTTCCTTAATTTGCCTTTTGTGTTATGCAGAACAGCATTATTCTTATCATTTAATCATGGATATGGTGACCTTCTTCAGCCAACCAATTGGATCTGAAAAAAGAAGTAATATGGTCATCTGGAGGTTACTGCCAGGTATTCTATTAATCAAAGCTTTTGGTCATATTCTAAACAATTGTGCGCATTTGTATGTGCATGATTCATTAAGACTTTTTATATATGTGACAGTTTGCCTACCTGGCAATTTGTATGTATGACATTTCCTACATTAATGAGATTTATGCAACCACAAATGAAGAACTACTGATTCATCAAAATGATCTAAAATAAAATCCCAATCAAATTATAATCACTATGTTACAGTATGTGGATCCACCCAGATTATCTCGCTAAGTAACAAGATATTTAAGTTGAGATAAACATTAATAATATCTTACATTTGGGTGACTACACTGCCCCAAATACAAAGGAGGAAGCCACAGTAAATATTGGGGCACACTATGTAACGGCATGTCACAGACTGAGAGGAGCATAAATGAACTCAATGTCCAAGGATTACCTGCCCAATTATCCCTTTATCCCTCCCCAATCGACTTAAAGACTAAAACCCAATATACCCTTTATAGTACTGTCCATATATTAATTATCCATTGATACTCATGTCCCCCTACCGTGAACCTCTAATACTAACATGTTTTATTAGATGGATAATATATAGATAGATAAATAGATAATAGATAGATAGATGGATAATATAGAGATAGATAATAGATAGATAGATGATAGATAGATAGATGATAGATAGATAGATAGATAGATAGATAGATAGATAGATAGATAGATAGATAGATAGATAGATAGATAGATCGATAGATAGGTAATAGATAGATAGATAGATAGATAGATAGATAGATAGATCGATAGATAGGTAATAGATAGATAGATAGATAGATAGATAGATAGATAGATAGATAGATAATATATAGATAGATAATAGATAGATAGATAATAAATAGATAGATAGATAGATAGATAATAGATAGATAGATAGATAGATAGATGATAGATAGATAGATAGATAGATGATAGATAGATAGATAGATAGATAGATAGATAGATAGATAGATAGATGGATAATATATAGATAATAGATAGATAATTGCTAGATAGATAGACAGACAGACCGATAGATCGTTCGTTAGTGGGATGACTCCCATTTACCTGTGTTGGAAGTTTCTACATTGTGCTAGTGGTACAGCGTGTCAGTTACAATTTAATAATGATTCATTGGGAAATCCTTATCCAAAGCAAAAGGCTCACCAGCTTCCTACCTGATACACATATGCAAATAAGCAGCCTCGTCATTTCTTACATTGCCGGTAGCTACATTTTCATACTATACTGTCTATTACGAAAATAAATGGAACGCAGAGACTTTTTCACAAACAGTGTATATTTTCCCATTAAAGCACAAGATTGATGGAGCCTCGTTTGAAGCGTCGGCAATTCACGCTCAGGGTTTGATTCATGAAAGTGTCTAAAATAACTCACTACCTGATGAATCAACCCATCCCGGGAAAGATTGTATCAGCTGCTTGATAAATATACCCCTCGGATGGTTATCACGTTACACCGCGGATTAGAAACCCCAGACTTAAATGGAACAATTATCTGCTTTCTAATGGGCTGAGCTATACGAGGTGCAAAAGTTTGCCTGTGCTATTTGCTGTAGCCAATCAGGTGTGACTGGTCACTGCAGTAAAATTTGATTGGTTGTTACAGATTAATAGCACAGGAAAAGTTTTGCACCTCTCATTGCATCAGCCCATAACTGTGAGCACTTTGGTACTTTAAGGGGACTATAATCAAAATTGATGAATGAAATGAATGAAAAATAGAATCAAATCAAATCCCTATACAGCGATCGGTATATAATTTATCCACTTAAAACATTAAGTTAAAGCAAAGCGCAACCTTTCAAGAACACGGAAAAAGATATTCATAATATTCTACCCAAAAGATACAGTGCCAGAAAATGATAAATGATCTTAGTATAGGGAGAGAATGAGCTTAACGATAAAATAAAGGTCGGGAGAGATCTCCAGACAAAACTGTCATGAAATATCACCGCCGAAACACAATGTCCTAGTAACTGATTAAATGATTCGACACAAGTTCTCTGATCTTGGCCACAATAAAGGTCTAGGAACTTCTTAAACCTCAGTGGATTGGCATGGGTGTAAGTAGTGGTTAAATATTATGGGGGAAAGAACATTTATGGTCTGTGTATTATATACAGCACAGTAGTATTGATTCAGGGTGAAATCTATATTTCTTTAAGGGGCAAGTTTGACCCCCCCCCCCAATCAAACTTAACTTTAGACACAGGCCACTTCAACCTGCAAGTTAGCTTTACTTACCAACTGCTGTGATGTCCATGAAGTCTGCTGTTCCTCTCGATCTCCCCCGGCACCTATGTCTACTTCCAGGCAGCAGCTGTGAGTCACAACCATGAAATGCTGATGTCATACATAGTATTGGAGGTTGTATAAAGACTTATGTCTATGTAGTCCAACTATGAGTCCAACCTTTTCACCTACCCATAAGTCTGTTAACAGTTTACATAGAATAACATAGTATTGGAGTTGTATAAAGACTTATGTCTATGTAGTCCAACCTTTATACCCTACCATAATTCTGTATAACTTACATAGTAACATAGTATGGAGGTTGTATAAAGACATAAGTCCATTAGTCCAACCTTATACCCTACCCATAATGTCTCTCTCACAGTTACATAGTAACATAGTATTGGAGGTTGTATAAAGACATACGTCCATAGTCAACCTTTATAACCTACCCATAATGTTCTCTAACAGTACATAGTAACATAGTATTGAGGTTGTATAAAGACATAGTCCATCTAGTCCAACCTCTATACCCTACCCATAATGTCTGTATAACAGTTACATAGTAAACATAGTATTGGAGGTTGTATAAAAAAAAATACGTCCATCTAGTCCAACCTTTATACCTACCCATATGTCTGTGATAACAGTTACATAGTAAATATATTGGAGGTTGTATAAAGAATGTCCAATCTAGTCCAACTTATACCCTACCCATAATGTCTGTATAAACAGTTACATAGTAAATAGTATTGGGGGTTGTATAAAGACATTCGTCCATCTAGTCAACCTTTATACCCTACCCATAATGTCTGTATAACAGTTACATAGTAACATAGTAATTGGAGGTTAATAAAACATACGTCCATCTAGTCCAACCTTATAACCCTACCCATAATGTGTATAACGTTACATAGTAACATAGTATTGGAGGTTGTATAAAGACATATGTCCACCTAGTCCACTCTTTACCACCCATAATGTCTGTGTAACAGTTAACTAGTAAACATAGTATTGGAGGTTGTATAAAGACATATGTCTATGTAGTCCAACCTTTATACCTACCCATAATGTTGTATAACAGTTACTAGTAACATAATTGGAGGTTGTATAAAGACATATGTCTATGGTAGTCCAAACTTTATACCTACCATAATGTCTGTCTAACAGTTACATATTAATTAGTATTGGAGGTGTATAAAAGACATATGTCCATCTAGTCCAACCTTTAACTTACCCATAATGTCGTCAACTGTACATAGTTACATAGTATTGGAGGTGTGTAAAGACATATGTCTAGTAGTCAAACCTTATACCATCCCCATAATGTCTGTATAACAGTTACATAGAACACTAGTTTGGAGGTTGTATAAAGCATCACGTCAATCTAGTCCAACTTCATACCCTACCCATAATGTCGTCTAAAGGTTACATAGTAATATAGTATTGGGGTTGTATAAAGACATATGGCCATCTAGTCCAACCTTTATACCTACCCCATAATGTTGTATAAACAGTTACATGTAACATAGTATTGGAGGTTGTATAAAGACATAAGTCCACTCTAGTCCAACCTTTACACTCTACCATAATATCTGTCTAACAGTTAATAGTGACATAGTATTGGAGGTTGTATAAGACATACGTCTCATCTAGTCCACCTTTATACCCTAACCCATAATGTCTGTATAACAGTATCATAGTAACATAGTAGGAGGTTGTTAAAGACATAAGTCCATCTAGTCCAACCTTTACACTCTACCCATATATCTGTCAACAGTTACATAGTAACATAGTATTGGAGGTTGTATAAAGACATACGTCATCTAGTCAACCTTTATACCCTACCCATAATGTCTGTATAACAGTTACATAGTAACATAGTATTGGAGGTGTGTATAAGACATAACGTCCATCTTAGTCCAACCTTTATACCTACCCATAATGTATGTATAACAGTTCGCATAGTAACATAGTATTGGAGGTTGTATAAAGACATACGTCCATATAGTCAACCTTTATATCCTACACCATAATGTATGTTATAACAGTTACATAGTAAACATAGTATGGCAGGTGTATAAAGACATACGTCATCTAGCCAACCTTTATACCCTACCCATAATGTCTGTCATAACAGTTACACAGTAACATAGTATGGAGGTTGTATAAAGACATTAGTCCACTAGTCCAACCTTTATACCCTACCCATAATGTCTGATAAACAGTTACATAGTAACACAGTATTGGAGGTTGTATAAAGACATAGTCCATCTAGTCCAACCTTATACCCTACCCATAATGTCTGTATAACAGTTTGCATGTAACATAGTATTGGAGGTTGGATAAAGAATACGTCCATTAGTCCAACCTTTAATCCTACCCATTAATGTATGATAACCGTTACATAGTAACAGTGTATGCAGGTTGATAAAGACATATCTATCCATCTAGTCCAACTTTTTTAGCCTACTCATGATCCAGGTGGAAGGCAAAAAAAAAAAAAAACAATATGAAAAAATTCTTCCTTGACTCTAAATGCCAAAGAAAAATGTATCCGTGGATCAACCAATATGTGTATTGTAACAGTAATTTTCAATATTATGTTTCTGTTTTAACAATGTATGTAGCTGAGTTTTAAAGCTATTCAATGAACTTGCCGTTACCACTTCTGCTGGAAGACAGTTCACAGTTTCACTGTTAGAACCTCCTAACCGTAGAGAAACTTCTTTCTTCTAATCATAAAGGATGTGCCTGCATCCACTCATTTGGCCCATTAATATATTTGTATAAAGTGATCATATCCCAGAGCAAACATCGCTTCTCCAATGTAAACAGCCCTAACTTGTCTAATCTGTCTGCATAAAGAAGCCCCTCCAATCCCCTTATTATCTTCATGGCCAATAACAGACAGCTGCTTCCCAAGCCCTCTCCTCTGTGCATATATGAACACATAAAAGATGGAAACATCTGAAACAAGCACCAAGGGAGGTTGGGTTCAATTGCGGACTTCATGAATATCGTGGCTAAATGTGATTTGAGTGTTTTTTGCAGATTGTGGTGGGTCTGCATAAGATTGTTTAGCCTGATTACCCTGCCAATAATGACCACTTATCTAATGGTTAATTCATTAAAAGTCCCATCTTCATATAATAGAACATCCAATTTGCATGAGAAGGGAAAATATTCCTTCCGTACTCCAAAGGGTATTAGATACAATCTACTAATTTTAAAATGTTGCTTTCTCATTGATTCTAAATAGGTCCTCTTCTTAAACTTTCCAATGAACCCAACGCAAAGCCTTATAGGAGACAACTTTTCAACAAGCTGCACCAACACCACAGAACAACCTGATAACAACCATTCATCAAACAGCAGTAGAAAAGACTCACAACACAAGAGACAAGACCATAATCACTATCAGGGGAATTTAGGAGAGACAGGAGAGAATCTGGCACGTGGTCATGGGAGCTCTTGAGATAAAAGAGAGTAAAGAGACAGAGGTTTAGACTAAAAAGCGGCTAAGTTTTGGATGGTATTGTAGATAAATGTGAGGGTTAATGGCCACTGTATTTATGCTCAAACCTAGTGGTAATGTGAGGGTTAATGGCACTGGGATTATCTCAAACTCCTATGTGGTAATGTGAGGTATTGACTGGATTTATCTCAAAATCCATGTGGTAATATGGAGGGTTAATGGATGGGATTTATCTCAAACTCCTATGTAGGTAATGTAGGGTTAAGGGGCACTGTTTGATCTCAAACTCCTATGTGGTAATGTGGGGTAATGGCACTGTATTTATCTCAAACTTAGTAGTAATGTGAGGGTTAATGGCCACTGATTGTATCCAAACATCCTAGTGGTAAGTGAGGGTAATGTCATGGGATTTTATCTCAAACTTCATGTGGTAATGTACGGGTTATGGACTGTTTTTATTCAAACGATATGTGGTAAGTGAGGGTTAATGGGCACGGATTATCTCAAACTCCTATGTGGTATGTGAGGGTTATGCCACGGGATTTATCTCAAACCTATGTGGTAATGTGAGGTTAATGGCATGGGATTATCTCAAACTCCTATGTGTATGTGATGGTTAATGGCACTGTTTTATCTCAAACTCCCATGTGGTAATGTGGGGGTTAATGGGCACTGGTATTATCTCAAACTCCTATTGTAGTAATGTGAGGGTTAATGGCCACTGTATTTTATCTCAAATCCTATGTGGAAGTGAGGGTAATGTCCACTGGGATTTATCTCAAACTTCCATGTGGTTAATGTAAGGGTTAATGGGCACTGTATTTATCTCAAACGTATGTGGAATGTGAGGGTTAAGGGGCACTGGATTTATCTCAAACTCCATGTGGTAATGTGAGGGTTAATGGCCACTGGGATTTATCTCAAAACCCTTGTTGGTAATGTGAGGGTTAATGGCACTGGGATTTCTCTCAAACGTTATGTGGTAAGTGAGGGATAATGGGCACTGATTATCTCAAACTCTATGTGGTAATGTGAGGGTTAATGGGCCAATGGATTTATCTCAAACTCCTATGTGGTAATGTGAGGATTAAAGTGCCACTGGGATTTATCTCAAAACACCTATGTGGGATGTGAGGTTAATGGGCACTGGGATTTATCTCAAACTCCTATGTGGTTATGTGAGGTTAAAGGCACTTCATTTATCTCAAACTCCTATGTGGTAATGTGAGGGGGTTAATGGGCCACTGGGATGGATTATCTCAAACTTCCAGTGTGGGTAATGTAAGGGTTAATGGGCACTGGGATTTATCTCAAACTCCTAGTGTGGTAATGTGAGGGTTCATGGGCAACTGGGATTTATCTCAAACTCCTATGTGGTAATGTGATGGGTTAATGGGCACTGGGAATTTATCTCAAACTCCTATGTGGTGAATGTGAGGGTTAATGGGCACTGGGATTTATCTCAAATCCTAGTGGTAGGTGAGGGTTAAGGGCACTGGGATTATCTCAAACTTCCTATGTGGTAATGTGAGGGTTAATGGGGCACTGGATTTATCTCAAACTCCTATGTGGTAATGGTTGGTAAGGGGCACTGTATTGTATCTCAAAACTCCTATGTGGGTAATGTGAGGGTTTAATGGGCCTGGATTTATCTCAAATCCTCCTATGTGGGAATGTGGGTTTCATGGGCATGGGATTTATCTCAAACTCCTATGTTGGTTAATGTGAGATTAAAGGGTCACTGCATTATCTCAAACTCCTATGTGGTGGTAATGTGAGGGTTAATGGGCACTGGGATTTATCTCAAAACTCCTATGGTTGGTAATGTGAGGGTAATGGGCCACTGGGTATTTATCTCAAACCCTATGTGGTGAATGTGGGTTCATGGGCACTGGGATTTATCTCAAACTCCTATGTGGTAATGTGTGGGTTAATGGGCACCTGGGATTTATCTCAAAACCCTATGTGGTAATGTGAGGGTTAATGGGCACTGGGATTTATCTCACAATACTATGTGGTATGTGAGGGTTAATGGGCACGGGATTTATCTCAAACACCTATGTGGTAATGTTGGGGTTAATGGGCACTGGGATTTATCTCAAACTCCTAGTGGTAATGTGAGGTATAAGGGCACTGCATTATCTCAAACTCCTATGTGGTAATGTGTGTGGGGAATGGGGCACTGGGATTTATCTCAAACTCCTATGGTGTTAATGTGAGGGGTAATGGGCACATGTATTTATCTCAAACTCTATGTAGAATGTGAGGGTTAATGGGCCACTGGGTTACTCTCAAACTCCTATGTGGTAATGTGAGGGTTAAAGGCAATGGGATTTATCTCAAACTCCTATGTGGTAATGTGAGGGTTAATGGGCACTGGGATTTATCTCAAAATCCTATGTGGTAATGTGAGGCTTAATGGGCACTGTATTTATTCAAAATCCTATTGTGGTAATGTGAGGGTTAATGGGCCTGGGATTTATCTCAAACTCCTATGTGGTAATGTTGAGGGTTAATGGCCACTGGGATTTATCTCAAACTCCTATGTGGTAATGTGAGGGTTAATGGCCACTGGGATTTATCTCAAACTTCCTATGTGGTAAGTGTGGGTTAATGGGCACTGGGATTTATATCAAACTACATGTGGTAATGTGAGGGTTAATGGGCACTGTATTTTATCTCAAACTCCTATGTGGTAATGTGAGGGTTAATGGGCACTGGGATTTATCTCAAACTCCGATGTGGTAATGTGAGGGTTAATGGGCACTGGGATTTATCTCAAACTCCTATGTAAGTAATGTGAGGGTTAATGGGCACTGGGATTTATCTCAAACTCCTATGTGGTAATGTGAGGGTTCATGGGCACTGGGATTTATCTCAAACTTCCATGTTGGTAAGTGTGGGTTAATGGGCACTGGGATTATCTCAAACCCTATGTGGTAATGTGAGGGTTAATGGGCACTGGGATTATCTCAAACCCTATGTGGTAATGTGAGGGTTAATGGGCACTGGGATTTATCTCAAAAATCCTATGTGGTAATGTGAGGCTGTAATGGGCACTGTATTTTATCTCAAAACTCCTATGTGGTAAGTGAGGGGGTTAATGGGCACTGGGATTATCTCAAACTCCTATGTGGTAATGTGAGGGGTAATGGCCACTGGGATTTATCTCAACTCCTATGTGGTAATGTGAGGTTAATGCCTGGGATTTATCTAAAACTCCTAGTGTGGTAATGTGGGTTAATGGGCACGGGATTTATATCAAAACCTAGGGTGGGTAATGTGGGTAATGGGCACTGTATTATCTCAAACTCTATGTGGTAATGTGAGGGTTAATGGGCACTGGGGATTTTATCTCAAAATTCCTATGTGGTAATGTGAGGGTTAATGGGCACGGGATTTATCTCAAAACCTGCTATGTGGTAAGTGAGGGTTAATGGGCACTGGGATTTATCTCAAACTCCTATGTTGAATGTGAGGGTTCATGGGCACCTTGGATTATCTCAAACTCCTATGTGGTAATGTGAGGGTTATGGGCACTGGGATTTATCTCAAACTCCTATGTGGTATGTGAGGGTTAATGGGCACTGGGATTATCTCAAACACCTATGTGGGGTAATGTGAGGTTAATGGGCCACATGGGATTTATCTCAAACTCCTAAGTGGTAAGTGAGGATTTAAAGGGCACTGAATTATCTTCAAACTACTATGTGGTAATGTTGGGTTAATGGGCACGGGTTTATCTCAAACTCCTATGGGTAATGTGAGGGTTAATGGGCATGTATTTTATCTCAAAACTCATATGTGGTAATGTGAGGGTTAATGGGCTCGGGGATTCATCTCAAACTCCTTATGTGGTAATGTGGAGGGGTTAAAGGGCATGGATTTATCTCACAAACTCCTATGTGGTAATGTGAGGGTTAATGGGGCACTGGGATTTATCTCAAAATCCTATGTGGTAATGTGAGGCTAATGGGGGCATGTATTTTATCTCAAACTCCTATGTGGTAATGTGAGGTGTAATGGGCACTGGATTTATTCAAACTCTATGTGGTAATGTGAGGGTTATGGCCACTGGGATTTATCTCAAACTCCTATGTGGTTATGTGAGGGTTAATGGCACTGGGATTTATCTCAAACTCCTATGTGGTAATGTGTGGTTAATGGGCACTGGGATTTATATCAAACTCCTATGTGGTAATGTGAGGGTTAGGGCACTGTTTTATCTCAAACTCCTATGTGGTAATGTGAGGGTTAATGGGCACTGGGATTTATCTCAAACTCCAATGTGGTAATTAATGTGAGGGTTAATGGGCACTGGGATTTATCTCAAACTCCTATGTGGTAATGTGAGGGTTAATGGGCACTGGGGATTTTATCTCAAAACTACTTGTGGTAATTGTGAGGATTAAAGGGCATGCATTTATCTCAAACTCCTATGTGGTAATGTTGAAGGTTATGGGCCACTGTATTTTCATCTCAAACTCCTATGTGGTAATGTGAGGGTTAATGGGCACTTGTATTTTCTCTCAAAACTCCTATGTGGTAATGTGAGGGTTAATGGGCACGGATTTATCTCAAATCCTATGTGTTAATTGAGGGTTAATGGGCACTGTATTTATCTCAAAACTCCTATGTGGTAAGGTATTGAGGGTTAATGGGCACTGGGATTTATCTCAAACTCCTATGTGGTAATGTGGGGGATGGGCACTGGGATTTATCTCAAACTCTATGTGTAAAGTGAGGGTTAATGGGCACTGGGATTTATCTCAAACTCCATGTCGGTAATGTGAGGGTTAATGGGCACTGGGATTTACTCAAACTCCTATGTGGTAATGTGAGGGTTAATGCACCTGTGGATTTATCTCAAACTTCCATGTGTAATGTAAGGGTAATGGGCACTGGATTTATCTCAAAACTATATGTGGTAATGGGGGGTTAATGGGCACTGGGATTTATCTCAAAAACTCCTATGTGGTAATGTGGGGGTTAATGGGCACGGGGATTATCTCAAACTCCTATGTGGTAATGTGGGGGGTTAATGGGCACTGTATTTTATCTCAAACTCCTATGTTGGTAATGTGGGGGTTAATGGGCTCTGGGATTTATCTCAAAACCGTGGGTAATGTGTGGGTTTAATGGGGCACTGGGATTTATCTCAAACTCCTATGTGGGTAATGTGAGGGTTATGGGCACTGTACTTTATCTCAAAACTCCTATGCGGGGTTAATGTGAGGGTTAATGGGCACTGGGATTTATTCAAACTCCTGGTGGTATAATGCTGAGGGTTAATGGGCACTGGGATTTATCTCAAACTCCTATGTGGTAATTGTGAGGGTTATGGGGCACTGGGATTTATCTCAAACTCCTATGTGGTAATGTGAGGTTAAAGGGCACTGGGATTTATCTCCAAAACTTCCTATGTGGTAATGTGAGGGTTTAATGGGCACTGGGGATTTATCTCAAAAATCCTATGGGGTAATGGTGAGGGTGGAATTGGGCAATGTATTGTATCTCAAACTCTATGGGTAATGTGAGGGTTAATGGGCATGGGATTTATCTCAAAATCTTGTGGTAATGTGAGGGTTAATGGCAACTGGGATTTATCTCAAACTCTATGTGGGGAATGTGAGGTTAATGGCACTGGGATTTATCTTCAAACTCTCTATGTGGTAATGTGTGGGTTAATGGGCACTGGGATTATCTCCAACTACTATGTGGTAATGTGCGGGTTAATGGGCACTGTATTTTATCTCAAACTCCTATGTTTCGTAATGGAAGGGTTAATGGGCACGGGACTTATCTCAACTCCTTGTGGTAATGTGAGGGTTAATGGGCACTGGGATTTATCTCAAACTCCTATGTGGTAATGTGAGGGTTAATGGGCACTGGGATTTATCTCAAACTCCTGTGGTAATGTGGGATTAAAGGGCGCTGATTTATCTCAAACTCCTAATGTGGTAATGTGAGGTGAAGGTTTAATGGGCACTGATTTATCTCTAACTCCTATGTGGTAATGTGAGGGTTAATGGGCACTGGGATTTATCTTCAAATGTATTGTTTGGTAATGTGAGGGTTAATGGGAACTGGGATTTATCTCAAACTCCTATGTGGTAATGTGTGAGGTTTAATGCGGCATGACTGGGATTTATCTCAAACTCAATGTGGTAATGTGAGGGTTAATGGGCACTGTATTATCTCAAACTCTATGTGGTAATGTGAGTTAATGGGCACTGGGATTTGATCTCAACTCCTATGTGGTAATGTGGGGGTTAATGGGCACTGGGATTTATCTCAAACTCCTATGTGGTAATGTGAGGGTTAATGGGCACTGGGATTTATCTCAAACTCCAATGTGGTAATGTGAGGGTTAATGGGCACTGGAATTTATCTCAAACTCCTATGTGGTAATGTGAGGGTTAATGGCCACTGGGATTTATCTCAAACTTCCATGTAGTAATGTAAGGGTTATGGGCAAGGTATTTTATCTCAAAACATTATGTGGTTAATTGTGGGGGTTAATGGGCACGGGGATTATTATCAAAAACTCTATGTGGTAATGTGGGGGGTTAATGGCACTGGGATTATCTCAAAAACTTATGTGGTAATGTGGGGGGTGGTTAAGGGCACTGTATTTATCTCAAACTCCTATGTGGTAATGTGGGGGTTAATGGGCACTGGGATTTATCTCAAACTCCTATGTGGTAATGTGAGGGTTAATGGGCACTGGGATTTATCTCAAACTCCAATGTGGTAATGTGAGGGTTAATGGGCACTGTACTTATCTCAAAACTCCTATGTGGTAATGTGAGGGTTAATGGGCACTGGGATTTATCTCAAACTCCTATGTGGTAATGTGAGGGTTAATGGGCCTGGATGTATCCAAACTCCTATGTGGTAATGGAGGGTTAAGGGCACTGACTTTATCTCAACTCCTATGTGGTAATGTGAGGGTTAATGGGCACGGGGATTTATCTCAAACTCCTATGTGGTAATGTGAGGGTTAATGGGCACTGGGATTTATCTCAAACTCCAAAGTGGGTAATGTGGAGGGTTAATGGGCACTGGGATGTATCTCAAACCTCCTATGTGGGGTAAATGTGGGGGTAATGGGCACTGGGATTTATCTCAAACTCCATGTGGTAATGTGGGGGTTAATGGGCACTGGGATTTATCTCAAACTCCTATGTGGTAATGTGGGGGTGTTAATGGCACTGGGATTTATCTCAAACTCACTATGTGGTAATGTGGTGTTTTAAAATGGTCAAGGATGTTGTGATATAATGTCCCTGACTCCCTATCTGTCGTATATCTATGCTGTCCCTGTCTACAGGGAGATGGAATAAAAGTAAAAATGTAATAAAAGTAAAAATGGTGCTAATTTTGCCACAGCCAATCACATGTTAGCTTTCAAATGATAAATAACATCTATTGGTTGGGGCAAATTTTTTTACAGGATAGTAGACTTTTAATTACATCTCCTCTGATACTATTCTACTATCTATTAAGTAATCAATGGCTGCTACGGATGGGACGGAGTGCCATATGTTTCACACCCTATTTGACCATGTAATATGATATGCGATAAAATCTTACAGGGTTAGTCAATAAAAGTTATTATCGTTAAAAATGGTGATTAATTGTGCCCAAACCAATAAGATGTTAGCTTTTTTTCAGATTGTTAAATGACTTTCTGATTGGTTGGCGGCAAAATTAGAAACCAGTTTGAACAATAAGACCTTTTATTGGAATCTCCCTTGTTTGGTGGGGACACTATATGATAATGATCACATGGTAACAATGGTTTTACTACACAAAATCAAAATGTGTACATATTTTAGGATATTAAGTACTATATATTAATATAAATGTACTATATATTAGATATAAATGTACTATATATTCGATTAAAATGTATATATATATAGATAAGATGTACTATATTAGTGATATAAATGTACTATATTAGATAAAATGTACTATATATTAGATATAAAGTACTATATATTAGATATAAATGTTACTTTAGATTAGATATCAAAGGTACTATATATTATATATAATACTGGTAATATAGATATTAAATGTACTATATATTAGATATAAATGTACGAATTATAATTAAGATGACTATTACTCTTATATATTAGATCTAGATCGTACCTATTGTAGATACAAGTACTTATTGTTATATATAAATGATACTATTGCTTAGTATATAAGTTACTATATATTATATATAAAGTACTTATTATATAGATATTAACTGTACTATAATTATTGATACTAAATGTACTAATAGACGATATAAATTTTATATGATAATGTACTATAGTATAATTAAATTGTACTCTATATTAGAATAATGCTACACATTGATCTTATTACTTAGTATTATAATAAATGTACTATTATAGATAAATGTTACCCATATTTTGACTATATATGTTATTGTATTGAAAATGTACGTACATATTAGATATCAAAGGTACTCTAATACTTGCTTTTCTAAGGGGCGTCTTTTTAGATACTTACTATAATGTACTATGTATATTTATATATTTTTAAATGTACCCTATATATAGATAAAATGTACTATATTTAGTATATAAATGTACTATATATAAAATGTCCTTATTATTTTAATGTTATTTTGCTATTATATTTAGGCTTACTATAAGTGTACGATATATATTATGAATAACTGACATATATTAGATATTAATATGTATATTTTATATTAATATAAATGTTCTATTATTCTATGGATTAAAGTACTTTATTAATAATGTACGTATGTTACTAGATATAAATGTACTATATATTATGATAAAGTATCTCACTATAGTAATAAAATGTCACTCACTCACCATATATTAATTTATATATATGTATATAATTACCTATATGATAGATTTATGACTATATATTAGAATAAATGTACATATTATTAGTGTAGCTATTAGATATAACCATCGTACTTAGCATTAATTAATTACTATATATACCGATAAATTACGTATAGTATAGATAAATGCCTTACTATTATATTAGATATATAAGGACTTACTATATATTAGATATAAATGTATATATATTAGAATAAATGTACTATCTTATTATTATATAGACATGTAACTACTAGAATAGATATAAATGTTACTATATATTAGATATAAATGTTACTATATATTAGTATAAATGGGGATACTAGACATAATGTATGATACTCCAATGTACATAATATTGACGATAGAAATGTTATTTATAATGATATATTATAATGTCCACTACCTATAGTAGATATAATTGATGTTACTGATATAATAGATATATATTACATATACTTATTAATGTACATATATTAGAATAATAATGTACTTTATTATTGTTTTGAGATTTGACTATGTATTAATATGGATAACATGTACAATTTCTTATATACTTAGATAGTAAATATGTTACTATTACTTACGAAAAACTGTACTATATATTATATTTGAATGTACTATTAGATATATTTAAGATAGATTATATAAATGTACTATATATTAGAATTAAATGTACTTATATTAGATATAAATGTACTATATTAGCTATAAAGTATTATTGATATAAATTAAATATTCTAGATAAAATGTAACTTATATTATATTAAAGACTAATTATAAAAGTACCTATGAATTTAGATATAAATGTACTATCTATTAGTTCTACTAAATGACTATATATTAGATATAATGACTATTAGTAATGTGTCGATAGAAAGTAGATATATTAGATATAATTACTAATATTGTAGACTATTTTACTTTATGCTTAGATATAAATGTACATATATTAGACATAATGTACATATATTAGATATAAATGGTCCTCTCTCTTCGCTATAACTGTATATATATTCGCTCTAACTGTCCTATATATTAGATATAAATGTACTATCTATTCGCTCTCCCTTACTCTCTCTTCGCGCTACATGTACTCTCTCTTCATACTCCCTGGTCTTCTCTCTTAGCTCTCCCGTCTCTCTCTTGCGCTATCCTGTCCTCTTATATCGCTCTCCCTGTCCGCTATCTCGATCTACCTGTTAACTCTCTCTTCGATTCGTCCCTGTACTCATCTTCGCTTCTCCCGTCCTCCACACACTTCGCTTCCCGTCTCTCTCTTCGCTCTTCCCTGCCCTATCTATTAGCTTACATGTACACTCTATTAGCTATCCCTGTTCCTACGATCGAGCTATCAATGCTCCTATACCGTACTGCGTTACTCATCCGGTGCTAATTATGGTCCGTTTTATTTACTAACACTAAAATGGTTAAAATGGGTAAAAAGCTGACCATTCTATGACCTCTGGGGTTTTCAGAATTAAGCTGACCATTCTAGGACCTCTGAAATTTTGGGAATTAGCTGTTGTAGGGTGGATAGTACCCTCTGCAGCAATTTGAATAAATACCTTATTGTTAGTTCCATTTCCAGTTCAAAGACTAAACCAAACTTTCTGGTGAATTGTTGTTATTTTCCTTATAAAACCTTATTATTATTATTATTATTATTGTGGATTTATATACAGTAGTTCCAACATCTTGCATAGCAATTTACAATTACATGTATACACTCACATCAGGCCCTGCCCCGAAGAGCTTACAATTCACATCAGCTCTGACATTTCTCTAGTGGATTGGAAGCTGACATTGCCCAGTCCTGTTTGTAGCAACACCCCTTTCTTTGATTGGATCAGCCACAGAGGAGGCTAGTCTGTCAGTGCAGATGGACTTGAGAGATGACAACTTCCTCTAACATGTCCTCTAGGAAAGTTTTATATTTAACCTTTATCTCTCATTTAAAGTGTCCAGAAACAAAGTTGCTATTCTTCAAAATAATGATATGAAATTTGATTGCCACTTTCTTTAGCTGATGTTTTGATCTTTCCCACATATGTCTCTTCAACAAGGGCACTTTACAAAGAAACTTTAATGGCCAGTGCACAAAAGACAAAAAAAAATTCTCACCCTCCATTACTGGTCCATTTGCCTTTATCTGCAGTACCTCCCAAAGATTTTACTATTGATCTTTACAGGAAGGATACAGATAAGAAGCATTTTTTACTATGTGTCAAGCATCTGAAATGATCTCCTATAAAGTAAGCTCCTGCAAAGCAAAAGGACTGTCAGATGAATAGCTACATTACATCTATGTAGACATTTTATTAGGCAGCTTTCTAGCCAAGAACAAAATCAAGCTGTCCTTACTGAAATAAAGGAACAGGTTGGAACTCTTTAAATCTAAAATTCAGATGTCATGGAAAAACAAAGCTTCTTTCATTTGTACTTCTGAGAAACATTCTCTTTACATAAATAGGTTTTTAAAAAGGTACTGGCAAACGATTCAACACATGGGGAAATATTCATGAATTCACTGTAGACAAAAAGCAAAATACGTGGTTAGAACTGAGTTCATTACTGCAAAAAAAAAAAAAATCACTCAAAATATTACTAAACATATAAAAAAGGGAATATGCTATGGGATCGGTTAGATGCATAGTAACAGCATTATGAATGGTAACAGGCCCCTCCAGGCTCTAAGATCCCTTTGGGAGATTCTTATGACTTGTTATTTTTAAAATGTAATCCCAGTGCTAGAATGTCCTTGTAGTTGGGTTAATGTCGGCCAGGCTTTGTGAACCATTAAAAAAGCATTAGACTGTTTGCTTTGCACACTGGGAAAAGACCAAAAGGTACATTTTATTCATTATAGTAAAGGGGATCAAATGATCATTGAAACTTTGCTGAAGAGTATAACAGACAAAACAATAATTGCATTTAATTCAAATGAAAACGATGCCTTTCTGCCTATATATGGTTACTAATTATTATTCAGTTCAACAGTATTTAAATTACAATGATAATACATGAAAATACATGATCATTCTGCCACAAAAATGTATAAAAATAATATTGCCAAAGATGGTTTTAGTGTATTTTGGGGGCTTTTCCAACATTTTAATAGTTACTTCTTGCACAGGAAAGTCTCCATTAACATGGCTATTGAACAATCACCATGGTGTTTTTCCCTATTAGTACAACTATGCTGGAAGTTAGCCATTCTGAAAATCAGCTACAGTATGCTGTAAGGTAGCCATGCTGAAAATTACCCATCGGGTGTTACCCTATTAACAAAAAAGAGAAAATTTGCATGAACACGTTTGACATATATATTGGTTATAACCTCCATGAGATGTTGTGCTATTTTACATAACAAATATGCATAACAAATATAGGATATTTAACACTATCACACTATTTCGAAAAGTGTTACCTCTGTATAATCAGCATGTCCTTATCTGATTAAGGTAATGTTCTGGATTTTACTTTTCTAATTTGACTTTTTGACAAATATTCTGCATTATTAATACAAAATTTTACATATTATTTGACATATGAAATCATATATATAGTACACAAGGCAGGGATAAAATAAACTTACTGACAGGGCGACATGTAAAACAGCGTGATAGTGTCTCTTTACTACAGTGTACATAAGGGAAATACCTTGCTTTGCCTTATTGCAGACGAAACCCCTACATACTGTAAAAACAATTACAACTTTTTTTTTCAAGATTCAGAGGAATTTATTAAAAAAAACAAATTAAGAATAAGAGAATAAAATAGCATATTATAATCATATGCTAGTAAGTATTTTTTATTTCCAAAATTATACAATTAAACATATACAAATTTGGTGCATTGCAAATAGATAATAGTAATTATAATAAAATGTGCAGAAATTTCATTTGAATAAAATATTCTCCATAAACATTTAACTTTGCATCTACAATGTAAAAAATCTTTTTTTCTGTTTTATGCACAACTGAAAACTGCTAGAGATCTCTTCTAGGTTTTCTGCCTAGGTGTTTAACAGTAGATCAAAGTCTTTGGCTAGCTACAAATCATAAATGCTCCATTGGTTTTGTAATAATTTATTTCACCAAGAATACTGACACACAAACCATTAAACAGAAATATACTGTCTTACTTTACTATCCAAACACTTTAAATTAAGCAGCTGCCTGTAAAAGATAAAGACACTTATAAATGCACCAAGCATATTAATATTGTGAGTTTTGGTTGCAAATTTGCTCGGAAAACCTCTGTCTATATAGCTTCAAATAGTCTCAGATCATAGGCCAACGGGCATCTGAGTAAGTTTGACAAACAAAGAATTGATTGATTCTTCATTAAAGAAAATTAAAGAAATGTTTTTTTTAATTTTTGTTTACTAAAATTAAAAGCGTAGTAATATCGAATATCTTTAAGGAAAACTACACATTAAAAATTAACTTTTACTTAAAATACTTAAAGAAGCTTTTTAAAAATAAAAGCTACCTGATTGATTATTCCTACTTCCCAATATTTTTTGTTAGTGCCAGCACATTTTTATCTGTCAATTGCCAGCCAAAATTACCAATCCTATCTTCCTGCCCCTAAAAAATTATTAATTTAATTCATATTATTATATACTTCTCCTTTAAACACAAGCTATAACATCCTGTATTAAAAAGCTGGACCAACTAAAAGGAAAAGTCTACCCTAAAACACATTTTACCCTGGCTACCAGGCCAGAAACAGCTGAGTAAAACAATGTTACTTGAATTAGAAAGAGTATAGCAAATAAACTCATAAGACAAATGCAGACTTTGTGCCATGAAGATAGATTATCAAAGTTAGGTTTGTTTTCTTTGGGAAAAGACAAATTTGCAAGGAGATATAATAACAAATATGTTAGAGAGGACTACAGCCAGTTAGCAGCAGAGATGGAAACAAAACCGAACTCGAACCCGAGTTCGAGCCGAGCAAACTATTAAAAAACTATTTGAACTAGTTCGGGTTGGAACTAGTTTGTTTTTCTGGACTCGCAGCTGTATTTTCGATAATTATCGAAACCCTAGAATGTATTGTTCACTAATCTTCGAATGTAGCCTTCGATTTTCGGTAGCACTCTAAAGTATCATTCGATTTCGGTAACCCCCGAATTTATGGTTCTATTTTTGGTAACCCTAGAATGTATGGATTGTTTTCACTAACCCTAAAATGTATTGTTCATTAACCCCCGAAAGTATCGTTTAGTTTTCGGTAACCCTTGAAAGTATTGTTCGATTTCGGTAACCCTCGAATTTATGGTTCTATTTTCGGTAACCCTCAAATTCATGGTTCTATTTTCGGTAACCCTCGAAAGTATCGTTCAGTAACCCTCGAATTGGCCCGTGACCCTCGAATGTACCTTGCGCAAAACCCGACAATTGCCCACTCGTGTTTATGAAGTGTTTTAACAAGTTTTGGTGATAGTGACATGTTCCCTAGATCATTTCCCCGGTGCCACAGACATTTACAGTAAGTTACCATTGTTAGTTTATCTGTAAATCACCCGGACTTTTCGAACTATCCCTCCCCCATTGACTTAAATGGGTCCAAATTCGAACTTTTGAACTTTAAGTTTGAAAGTATGAAAACGGACCGAACTTTATGAAGTTCGGCCAGGGCTATTTCTTGGCATAAGTGGCCTAGATGAATTGCTAGGGCGCAAGATTAATGAGAGCACAATTCTGTGTGCACTCTCTCTCCCTTCCTGCGCCTGTACCGGCTTTGACATATTTGGTATTTCTGGGGGGTGGGGGGGTGGTGCTGCTCACCGGCAGTCACATGTTCCACCACTTCACTTCCGGTTCCCACTGCGGCCCCACTCGCACACCGCATGTGACATCACACCTGGTGCGCTAATGATGTTGCGTGCGTCATTGCGCACATCTTACCATGTTTCTTCCCACTCAGACCATCCCTACAGCTACCTGAAGTGGAGAGGAGAGGCGATTCTTCTAAGGAAGCCTGCATTCGGGACCAAACGTACAGACTGCATTCACCTACTTGGGAAAATCTGAATACCCTGCTGCTGTATAAACGTACATTTATATTAATTTATTTTACTTGATTTTGCAATGTTAGAATTACATTGGGGGGTGACGGGGGGGGGGGGGGTTGAGGAGTAGCCTTGTGATTTCTGTAAAATGATTTATGAATTTATTTGCAATGCAGTGTGTTTTTACACAATAAATGTATTGCTCTATATCAAGACCCTGGAGTGCCTTACCAAATATTTTCTTTATTATATATATATATACATATATATACCCCTCCCCAAAGTCCACCTACAATATTCTAATTGGTGTGTTGGACAACAACACACCAGTGGGTTTTAAGTCCATAAGCCCAATGAGGTGCAGGATTAGTCCATAACCACACCATAAGATATCTATAAAACTAGAAAAGTACATGTGCATCTTAAAACAATACAATAAAAAAGACGAAGGGGCATATTTATAAAGCAACGATAATAGGTCCAAAAAATTACCGCCGCACATCGCGGCCGCGAAAATAGCGCTATCGCCGTATTTATAACGGCGAGCGCTATTCCCGCGATATGTATCGCGGCCGCGATGTGCTGCGGTAATTTTAAGCCGATATGTATCGCGGCCGCGATGTGCTGCGGTAATTTTAAGGGACTTAAAATCCCTTCCCGACGCCTCTCCTAAGGGGGCGGGGCATACGCCCACCCCGCCCACACCCCCCGCGGCGGCGCCAACCCGTCCCCGCTTCCCAGCAGCCCCTCCCAATCCGTTCCCCGCTCGTGGCAATCTCGGAACGGGAGGCTAGGATGGGCTGCTGGGCACCCGCCGCGCACCCCCTCCCCGGCAACCCCTCCAAGCCCCCCGCCCCGGCCGCTCCCGGGGAGGGGAAGGGAGGGAGCCGCTGGGAGGGGTGGAGGCTCCCTCCAGCGGGGCCCTGAGAAGGGCCTTTTGGGGCTTGGGGTCCCGCAGCTCGAACCGGGACCCCCCTCCCGGCCCTTATAAGGGCCCTTGCGGCACTGACAAGTGCTTTGGCGGGGTCCCGCAGCTCGAACCGGGACCCCCAGTGCGGCTTCTTAAAAGAGCCCTGGGCGGCGTCTTCTTTCTTCCGTCCCGGCGACACCAGCTCCGCCGACCCCCGAGAGGTACCCCGGCGGGCGCCGGCGACCTCAATGAGGCCGTGTTGCCGGCGTCTTGATCCGACGCGAGTCTTCGGGCTGGCGACACCAACCCCACTCAGGTTGCCGATGCCGGCAGACTCACTGCGGCGCCCAGTGAGCCCGCTGGCACCCGGCCTCAGCGGAGCCGATGTTGCCAGCCGCTTCTTTCTTCTTTCTTCAGCCATCTACTGCAATGGCATCTGAGTTCCACGGCGGAAAGCTCCTCTTTATAGGTTTGCAGAAATCCATACTCGTTTCTGATTGGTCAATTTTTAATACTTGCTTTACATTAACCAATCAGATTTCTGGAAAGTTCTGAAATCTGATTGGTTAATGTAAAGCAAGTATTAAAAATTGACCAATCAGAAACGGATTATGGATTTCTGCAAACCAATATAAAGAGGAGCTTTCCGCCGCGGAACTCGATGCCATCGCAGTAGATGGCTGAAGAAAGAAAGCGGCTGGCAACATCGGCTCCGCTGAGGCCGGCTGGTGCCAGCGGGCTCATGTCGGCCGCAGTGAGTCTGCCTGGCATCGGCGACCTGAGTGGGGTTGGTGTCGCCAGCCTGAAGACGTCGCCAAGGGCTCTTTTAAGGGCCGCACACTTGGGGTCCCGGTTCGAGCTGCGGGACCCCGCCAAAGGCACTTGTCAGTGCCGCAAGGGCACTTGTCAGTGCCGCAAGGGCCCTTACAAGGGCCGGGGAGAGGGGTCCCGGTTCGAGCTGCGGGACCCCTAAGCCCCAAAGGGCTCTTGTTAGAGCCGCAAGGGCACTTGTAAGTGCCGCAAAGGCCCTGATAGGGCCGGGGAGGGGGGTCCCAGTTCGAGCTGCGGGACCCCTTAAGCCAAAAGCTTTGTCAGAGCCGCAAGGGCACTTGTAAGTGCCGCAAAGGCCCTTACAAGGGCCGGGGAAGGGGGGTCCCGGTTCGAGCTGCGGGATCCCTAAGCCCCAAAAGGCCCTTCTCAGGGCACCGCGGAGGGAGCTCCACCCCTCCCAGCGGCTCCCTCGCTTCCCTCCCCGGAGCGGCCGGGGTGGGGGGCTTGGAGGGGTTGCCGGGGTGGTTGCCGGGGAGGGGGTGCGTGGCGGGTGGTGCGCGACCACTGCTGCGGCCCCTTCCCGGCAGCCCCTCTAGCCTCCCGTTCCGAGATTGCCGCGAGTGGGGAACGGGTTGGGAGGGGCTGCTGGGAAGCGGCGGCGGGTGGTGCCGCGCCGCCGCGGGGGTGTGGCGGGGTGGGCGTGTCCCCGGGGCGGGTGCGACCACCTGCGCGGGTTGCCTGCCCATCCCCGCCCGCGGGAGGGTTAGTATCGGCTGACTTCGCCACCTTCAGGTGGCGAAGTAAAAACAGCCGATACTAGCCGAGCGAAACCAGTACCGCCGCTTATAAAAAGAAGCGGCGGAACAGTAAGTATCGCCGCAAAAGTGTAACGCTTCGTTAACTTTTTGCGGCCGTTTTCGGACTTTTATAAATCGCGGTAAACGCGATTTATGCGTTAATGTCCGCGAAAACGGCCGCGAAAAGTTACGAACCTTATAAAATATGCCCCAAAGTTAAAGGGCATGTCCACCTCCAAATTAAAGTTTAACTCACTGCTGCCCCACTGTGTAGTGTCAAAAAATCCTTACCTTACATCTCTGCTCCTTATGGTTCTCCTTAAGTGTCTGTCCAAAGTTCCAGAGTAGAAGTGAAGAGTAGAAGTCATCCGGATGCCTGCTATTTCTTTAACTTCAGCAAGGACAGTGACATGCGCAAGGATAACCTCCCCCCCCCACCACCACCACTATCTGGATCCATCTTTGTTGCCATTGCACCCTTTGGGCATATTGTAGATGGACCATCAACATGGTTTCTGTTTGGAAAGATCAGTTCAAAAAATCAACAAATGTCTACTTTCTACAAGACAACAAAAGTAAATCATTCCACATAAAAAAACAATCCCCCATCTACATTTAGAGGATGCTAGGTACTGTTTAACTTTGGCAAGTACATCATAGCTAAAAGCACAGATGATTTTTATTCCAAGTAACAACATTGGGAAAAATTACTGCATTTATTCTTCATACCTGATAATTTGGTAGATACTGAGACATCCTTTTATTTAGCTGAGGATAAAAAAAGAGACCAGGTGCAGATGAAACAGCTCAATATAAAATGACTTTTACCTGCATGCAGCAGGGTGACATTGTGCTTGGGGACTCAGCTGAAAGCCATATTGCACTTTGTACAGCTTTACAAGACAAAATGGAAAGAAGGTGGGTGCATAACAATACAGTAGTTTCCATGAACCTTCACATTTCTTTTCCCACTATTTACATGTCAGCAAAGAAATGAAGTGAAAGGTAAACTTGTAGAAGGCAAAAAAAAAAACCTTTGGGGGCATCGATGGTGTCTTACCCAGGGAAGTTGTAAATCCTACATCCATCTCCCTAGGTGCTGCAAGTATGAGCATTGAGCTGTCAATGAACTAGTCATATAGTAGATGATAGCTCACTGCTTGCTTCAGTGCTCCTCCTGCATGACTATTTCCCATATCTATAACACTGAAGGAGAGCAGTAAAGCAAGCGGTGAGCTGTCAGACACTGCAGATGTGGTATTTGACAGCTCACTGCTTGTACATGCAGCCACCCATAGGATAGGAGTAGGATTTCCAATCTCCCAAGGTTAGGCACTATCGATGACCAAAAGCTTTAGGGGAGCAAAACTCAAACGCTGCTGCAGAAACTACTAAAGACTCTTAAGTATGAATATAGTACATGCATGTTCTTTCATTCCTCAGCATGTGCACTGTGTTTACTGTAACTGTGTGTGTGGAACACTCATGTTCCAGTATTTTGGATATTGCAGCAGCAACAAACACTTATGTTTGCTAAGCGAGTATATCAAGAGCATAACCCACATACAAATAAGCACAACAAGCAAAGCATTTAACTTCAACACAGTATTTTCAAATATCAGTACAGTTGGCAGCATGGCAGACATCTTGGCATTGCTTTAAAAGTAATCACCCTTTAACAAACAATCATCTCTAAACACTGTTATGAGCTACAAGTGAATCCTATGTTTTATCATCTATTTACACTTTTTCTGAAGATTTATCTAAAAGTAAATCAAAAGAAACATCTTCTTGAAGCTTTCTGTTTTTATAAATATAACCTGTGAAAAAAAAATCCCATTACACCCAGAACAGAGGAATTGGTTTGCTTTGGACCATTTTGTGAAATGGCTTGTGATGTGTTTTTTTTTTTTTTTTTTTTGGTATAGAGTGTCCGTTCTCTTACGAACATGAATGAATCCTCTTCAAAGACCCATCAACCTGATTAAAGGGTATCTTAACAAGTACTGTAATGCAACGAGATCTATCCAGTCACAGAACACCTGGTTATACATTATTCCTAGAAATGTAAACATTAAACAGTTGATTTTTAGAAGGTCATGACAATTGCTTTGAATTACCAGACTCTGTGTTATTAAGGGCATTGTCCTTACCAATTAAGATGTGATACCATAATTGTTTTTGTGTACAGAGTAAAAAAGCTGATGCTTACAGTTACAATTCTCATTTGTTTCAAATGTTAAGGAGATACCTCACCCCACTACACATTTTTCTTGTCTCTTCTTGCAGATGGAGACTATAAAAGGGGTCGAACGCAGGATACAATAAAAGGTGCACATTTTTGCCTGTGTCTATTACTCGCAGCAACCAATCGTGTCTCGAACTAAGGTGGAAATGCTTATATCTGATTGATTGGTTGCAAAATTTATTAGAACTGGCAGACCAGTTTCTGATTGGTGAATCTTCTTCCTTTTTCATGGTGAGTCACACTGAGCAGTAGGCTTGGTACACGACCGTCGGATCCGAACTTGTTTGTGTGATGTCAATAAACAGATTTTCGAGGAACGTGTGCTTCCATCACCCTTGCTTGTGCTCTCCTCAGCGGGCCAGGTCCCTCTTCCAATTACACTGAACGGCCAGATATGTAGCTCCGCTTCCCACCCCCCCTGTGAACTGAACCCAGGCAATCTGTTGCCTTCCCCGGGAGGAATTCAGCGTCACCCTCTCCCTGTAAATCTAATTGCTACTGATTTCATCTCAACGTACCACGACAGTATAAAATTGTTTAGGTACCCTTCCGCTAGACTTATAACCACTCCTTAATTGCCCTTTTTGAGTTCTGCCAAGCACAGCCTATTCATTCTTACATTTACATCATGGAATATGGGCGAGCCCTTCTTCCAGCCCACCAATTGGATCTGAAAAAAGAGTAATAGGGTCCTCTGGAGGTTCTGCAGTATTCTATTAATCAAAGCTTTGGTCATAATTCTAAACAATGGTGCGCATTGTTGTGCATGATTCATTAAGACTTTTTATAAATTGACATGTTTTGCTACCTGGCAAATTTGTATGTATGACATTTCCTACCTTATTGAGATTTATGGCAACCACAACGAGAACTACTGATTCTCAAATGACATCTAAAATAAAATCCCATCAATTATAATCACTATGTTCAGTATGTGGATCCACCCGATTATCTGCGCTAAGTAACAAGATATTTAAGTTGAGATAAACATTACTAATATCTTACCTTGGGTGATTCTGAAAATGGATGCAAATGTAAATTTGACTTCATTTTCAAATATTAATATACATTTATGGTACAATATGACCACCTATATTTTAGCTATAATATATAGATATATATATCTTGCTAAAGTGTAAGTAAGACAGTCACATAAATGATTTAAACTTTGTAATATAGTTGCTCACTGTGGCCCCAAGACCCTAATGGTAAAGAATCTCAGTGCTGGTCAGTCCATTTTAGATCATATTCCCTGTGGCTGAGAGCTCACTAATTAAAGGGCAGTGCAGCCTGCTTTTGGGAGGAGCATTTTTGATCAGGCCAAGGAGCCTGTGGGTCCTGCAAGCAAGCATACCAGTACCTCTGATGTCAGCTGTAAACCCAGAGGAGGAGACGGGTACACACCAGCTCAATTCTCCGAGGAGAGTTTGTGATCAGCTAAGGGGCCTGTGCTGGTCGCAAACGCGACGCACACCAGTCCTCTGATGTCGGGGCGTTTAACACGCTGAGCTAGGAGAACTGGGTGCTCAACACTAATTCTCCAGGGAGAGCACACAGACTAGATGTGGATACTGGACGTGAGTGGTGCAATCAGTCAGGGGACAGCCGTATTGTGGTATTAGTAAGCGGCCAGTGGGCATAGGATGATTTTTTATAATGTGTAGCTAATACCCCAAACTAAACCTTACTGAGGTCAGTTGTTTGTAAAATCAAAGCCAAGACTGTTGTGGCCGTTGTTGTCCGGTGTTTGATTGTGCCAAATAGGCTGCTTCCTGGCGAGACAAGGTCCCGTGCTACCTGAAAGTTGTTGAATATGAGAGTAGGCTTGCATTCCCCTGAGATTGCGGGGAAACACTCTTAACAAAAGTGGATATTGTCTATAGCCGCATGGCAACTGGCAAGGCTACGGGTGAATCGAAAACGGCCAGTAGATCTGCTCCAAAATAACCCTAAGTTACCAAGGTGCAGTTTCTGTCCCCTGGGATTGCTCTACTAATGATCATACAAAATACAAGGGGCCAAAGGTAGTAATTCTTCGATACCCATAGCACGGTGTGCACAAGAGGATATTTGAGCCACAGCAGCTTTGCAAGCAGCAGGAAGGTGTGGACGGCACAGAAGGACACATGATGGAAGTGCAAAACTACTATCCAACACGTGGGTGCATAGCCACCTCGTTGTTCTTTTCCCTTAGGAAACCGACGACTACCGCAATGAACAAATAACCTACTGAGGGGCTCGCACCTCCATAAGCTTAACAATTTTGTATGGTGACCATCAACACTCACATCACACGACGTTTTGGGGGATATCCCCGAAATGTGGTGATCTCAATGAACTTGTTAGGCTTTGGGTCGACCCTCAGTTATGTCGTTTTGTTTGGCCTGCAAGGTAGTGGGGATTCCTGCTGGGTTGCTCCCATGCTGCCTGGGTTGATGGTGCCACCACATTTTCAATAACTATGTGACTTAATTAATAGAATCAGCGTGGGGCAGTACGTAGTCTATAAATCTCAGCACAGCAAGGCACTTTGCTGCGAGGTAGCTTTTGATGGGTCGATCGTAGGCCACCACTCTACTGCTGGCCCGTGAACAATAAGGGCACATTTGCAGGCAAACAGAGTGGAGGAGCCCAAGGCCTCCATTCGTGGGTTGCCACAGGCCCCTGCAGTTTTTTGCCCCTGAAAAATGTCAGCATTTTTTAAAATATTAATCGGATATAGAGACACCATGACCACATGCAGCCTGTTGATCGTGTTCTGTAAAATGCTTTAGTTAAGGTTCTGACACACATTCATGTATGGTAATGTTTGCACCATGGTAATGGGCACCAAGGCATGTGGATATCAATGGCAAAATTGTAATGAACATTGAAGTTACACGTGTGTGCATATGGAATAATGTGAATCTTTGAGTCCTGTTGTAACTACCCCTTGCATTTTAGTTTCTGGCTAAAAACAGTTACCTTGGAAAAATAACCCCTTCAGCTAATTGTAGGTGCCACACATAACAGGTTTCCACACTTTGTCTCCTTTTTTCTAGGGGTCCGTATTGAAAAAGACTTGAAGGGTCCCAGTTGCTCCACCTCTGTATTTTTCCCATCCACAATAAAAGCTGCACCCTCCAGATTTTATCAGATGTGGCTGGCAAATGCTGGATTCCGTATGCAATCAATGTAGAAAGTTCTCCTTCATACACTACAATTTGTACACCCACTATTGGCTAAGCTTTCTCCTTTTTCCTAGTGATATCTGGGATTTAAAAGCTTACCTAGTCCAAACTGCTTCCCTGCTGTTCTTCTAATCCCCACACTAGATCCGCGGGCAAGTGAAGTTCTGCATTCTCACCATACAAATTAACAAAATACAACTTTACACCCACTATTTGTACTAACTTTGTTTCCTTTCTACCCACTACAACTTCAATTTCATCCACATTTCAAAGAGCTTAGCAGTGCTGAGGCAAAGGTCTCCCTGCTGTAGTACTTAATGTCCACACAAAACAATCATGGGTTTTATTCAATCAAAGTTTCTTATCGTTTAAAATGGTGCTAACTTTTACCCAACCATCAGATCTAATCTGTTGTATTCAATTAGATCACTGGTTTGAAGTTTATGTTCTTGAAGACGTTCGGCTAGTCATCCGACTGGCTTATCTCATTCAGAATGACTTGTCCCAAAGAATCTTTGGCTAATTATGTACCCTGGAAAATCCCATTACAATATCACAGCCATTGTTGTTAAGGGTGTGATTGGATAGTGCTCAGAGGTGTTATAGGACACCCAGAAGTAAGGTTTCAAAACAGAATTGTACATTGCAGACATTTTGTTTGTCGAACCCCCCTAACCTCTATTTAGGCTTGGGTTTTCTTTATTTTCACATAAATAATGGCCCCCTTAACACCTCTCTTGAACCCTGTCACGTTCCTTTGCCAATATGTTAACATACAATATTCAAAGGTATACCTTTATCCTTAAATGCGGTACACGGCTGAAGTCCTTACCCGAGGAATTGGCTCTTCTGTGGCTGGGCCATACGTTGATGCAGTTTGCTGTTTAGGTCCCCCCCACATACAATCAAGCATTCTTCACTGCACTGCACTGCGTATATAATGTCGCTTTTTCTTGTGTTTCGGTATTGGGTCTTTCGGATGTACCAATTGCTGCCATCAGTGTGTGTTCGGTTTTAAACAAAGATACGGTGATTTTTTTTGGAAGGTGTTAAGGAGCCATTTAGGTGAGAATAAAGAAACCAACTTAACTAGAGGTGTGGGGGGGTTCGACACCAAATGTCGCCATGTTACAATGCTGTTTTGACACTCTGGGTGTTTCCTACAACACCTCTTAGCCACTATCCAATCACACCCTTAACACCTGGCTGTGATATGCTAATTGGATTTTCCAGGGTACATAATTTCCAAAGATTTTGTACAAGTCATTCTGAATTGAGAAAGCCAGTTGGATGACTAGCGAAACGTCTTCAAGAACTAAACTTCAAGTCAGTTGGTCTATGAATACAACAGATATACCATGACCTGGATGAATGAGAACCTTCACAAGCATAAACCATAGATGTTACTTTAAATAATATTTTGATTGTTAGCACCATTTAAACTATAAGAATGTTTATTGAATAAACCTGAATATCTTTAACTGAAAAGTCGATTTAGATGGCAAACAGTAGATCCCCTTTTACTGTTCACAGATCATGGTTTTACATCTCAAAAAAACACACAACTTTACCACCCACTACATTACTGAGTCTCATGTCTTTCTTTCCAGGGTGTCCCACAGAAAAGAGCAGAACAAAGTCTCCAAAGTCTCCAAATTCCATGTCTTCACATCAACAACAGAAGCTGCAATTCCCAATCAACTCAGCTGAGGGCAAGGATGGCAAAAATACCCAATCATGGTAAGATAGTTCTATATATATAAAATCTCATCCATATTTGATTAAGCAGCTTTTCTTTTTAGGGTATCTTCACTTCAAGGAGCTGAGAGTCAAACCTTGCATGGGGAGAATAGCCATTCATGGTTTGTATAAGATTAATCATTGGCAATGGTAGTGGCCTCAGGTTACTGTACTAAAAGCACAGTACAACTTGATTGCCTCTTGATGAAGAGAAGACGGCACCAGATAAGAATGAATTTTAACTTAATGTTTTAACAGTTGCATAAAACAGTAAGATATAGTAAGTTAAGTTTTCACTGTTTAGTACTTTGTTTTGTTGCATGGTATTGAAGGTTTTGACCCCAAAAGACTTAACTAAATGACTAAATTGGCTTAATAACGATAGAAAGGGGACTATAGCTTTTACCAGATTGCTTACAAAACCATATATTTTGCGCAGATGTTTTAATATACTTTTAATACACTAGAGATGTTGGGATATCTTTAAAGGAATTCATATGGCTAGGCTAGCTTTAGATAGTTTGGTTGAGACTAATTGGGCCCGGCCCTGCTGAAAGATCTCCTGACATGGGTGGCAGGCTTACAAATCTTTTGTCCAATATTTTATTCTAGAGAATGTATGGTAGGGATTTCTATTGTAATATACCAGTTGCACTAACATAAGGTTTTTGTGTTATAATGAAGGGGAACTGTATAAATGGCTGTTTGCAAAAACATCAGGCAAAGAAGACATGCCCCCATAAAAACCCACCCACATTGCCGGCGATGCACACCCTGCCTAAAGGCGGCATTTGAAAGTTGTTTCGAGTCCAAAAACATAGAGAAACCCCTGTTCCTAGCAAAGGATAAACAGGAGATTCAGAAAATTTCCCCTGAATGCTGCTTCTTTCTGGGTTCCCATAATGCAAAAATCCCTAAACATGATTTATTACATCACAGGAACATGGAAGCTGCACCATCCTTGCGCAACCAATACAAGGTGTTCACTTTCACTCACATAGTAGTGCAAAAACTAAAGCTAACATCTATCCCTAAACACACCCCACCATTACATTTGCATGGCAACCAAAAATAAACTTAATTCATCTAAAAACTTTCTAGTTTTACACGTCAAAAACACAAAAACCTTCTCCCAACACAGGTTCCACACTACAACACACTGCACTCCTCGTTTATTTTCATAAAACATGTTTGTTTCATATTCATAACACAGTAACATATCCCCACACAGAAATGCCACACATACACCCATTAATTACAATGGCAACCATACCTAACATTTTAACACACTAAAAAAGCGGTTGTTTTCCCTATACCACAGAATAATACAAAAAAATCTCTCACTTTTCGTTCAGTCTTTCCTAACAAAGCTAAGGTTAGGAAAGGGTTAACATGAAAGACCTGCAGAACTGCTCAGGTGTATATTCAGTGTTTCGCACCATTGTTCTCCTTTAAATTTCTCGTTGATTGGTGTCTTGTTAGAATTCCAGTCAAGGCATGTCATATAAATCTGGATTCTTAATCTTTTTTTTTCATCCGACTCACCTGCTTATCATTCAACCTCCAGGCCTTACCCACGATAGATGCAAAATTGCATTTCTGGTTACTGTGGTCCGCAAACATTAGTTTTATAGATATAATTGAATTGCCTCAACAGGAAAAGCCATAACAAGAACAAAATGCAATGTTGTGTTTTCATTCCTTCGATAGGCAATTAGATAGCAATTGTAGCTAGCCTCACGGGGAACAGTCTGCAAGTTTGAGAATTTTTTTTTTAAAGTTTCTCAAGTTAGTTTGTGTCCTACACAAATCAGCAGCACTAAGAATTTACTGCATGAATTATGCACATACTCTTAATCCTCTGCCTGGCACAGATAACTTCATCTTCCATTCGTATCAGCTTCTGCTTTAAAAACAAATTCATCTCTAGGGTTAAAACATTAGTAATAAAGTGGGTGCAGGCTGTGACAATGAACAGGATTAAAGGAAATTACATTAACTATTAAGTGAATTGCTGTTTTTTCTTCATTTACCCTAAAATCATCTACATCCATTATTTATATTTTCAAGTCACATATTCAGGATTTTGAGTATAGCCTTAATTTTTATTTATTTCCCCTTCATTTAATTGTTTATTACTGAACATGAATTTGCTGCTACTGCCACAAATGACAGCTGTCTCAATCATCCATGTTCCCCTCTCCCCCTTCCATTGACTACATTATGCAACTTGCATACTTGCCAATGATGGGAGAACCATCAGGGCAGGTAGGAGTATCACTTTAAATTGAATCATGTCTGAGTCAATAATGCATTGCAAAAATCGAAAAACATTAATGTTCCTTTAACTAACTGGGTGAGGGCTGTGAGGAGATGCAGTTTGTCAGCAGTACCTTAAAGACAACTCCACCCTCATAAGAACATATTTTAGACAGAATGCCTCTTTAAAATATGTTGATATATCATAGTTTGTCCTATGAATTCATTACTGTATGCCTGCTATGCTTCTGAAGGCATCATGGAAACTGAGCAAACTGTACTGAGCCTGGGCATGCTCAGAAGAGGCAGACAGGGGATTAACATTCAGTCATTGGCTGTGATGTCTCTGACAAATCTATACTGACAGTTGCTAACTGAAGAACCAGGAAGCAGGAACAGGGGAAACAGGACTTTTGCAGGATTTCAGGTTAGACTTATATATATTCAGATTTCAAACTATTATCGTTAAGGGTTTTGGGGGGTGATTTACCTGTGCGTGTCTTTTCATTTGGGGCTGGACTTGCCCTTTAATATCAGGTGACCGTCAGTAAATTCCGCTAAACAAAGGCAATGCACGCAAAGTACCATCCATCCTGTATTTAAAATGCAGAAAATATACATGAAAACTGTTATTCCTAAATGTGACAATACCACGCTTTCACCTTTAAAGAAAGAATTGCAATCCTTCCATCTTTACTGTGATGCTTGAACAACGTCCAGACAGCCGCCTGATGGATCATTTTTGAGATTACAAATATGGAACAGGAGAGGAATGTTGTAGGAACATCAGGAGGTAAACACAGACAGAAAGGTGAGCTGACTTTGCCAAGATAACTTTTAAATAAACTATGGATACCATATCTCACAATCCCTTAACGGGTATGTACACTGTAAGATCCTACGTAATAGCTTAGGTTTTAAAGGGAAGTTCAGTGCAAATACATATGTTTTCAGAAAAAGAGCAGTATTTTTCATCCCAATAACCTAAATCTGCCCATTCAGCATTTTGTCTGTGTATAAATAAATGCAACTGAAATACTGACTCCTGTTTGCAGGACCCCCATTGAGGTCGTTATGGTCATTCCCTTGACCCAGCTTCTGAATGCATCATGGAAACTGAGCAATTTGAAACCTGTACTGAGCCTGGGCATGCTCAGAAGAGGCAGACAGGGATTAACATTCAGTCATTGGCTGTGATTCAGTTGCTCAGTAGAGATCTGAGCATCTTTGACCCATCCAACAGCCAATCAGTAGAAATTACTGTTAGGAACATTCCAAGGATGTGGTGCATCCCGGAAGAAGAACTGTTAGAATAAATGTCAGCTCACTAATGTCAACAGCAGGGAACTCAAAGGGTATAAAATCAACTGATTTTTCAAATGGGAGAGAATATGTAGAATACTAAGAAGGCATTACAAAAACTAAACAATTAACAAATATTGATAATTTCCCACTGAACCGTTCCTTTAAATGTAAAGTGATTTCTTTTCTTCTTCTAGCACCCTCCCATACACTTTATTTCCTTCGTGAAAGTTTGTGACGTGACGTCATTGTCCGTACAAGCTCGCGCAAGCGGTGACACAACGACCATGACACTGATGCTGCATGCACTAACATTAGGAGTGCACTCTGCAACCAGAAAAAGATATTGCGTGGCAAAGGTATTTTCACATCTCATGGTGGCGGGGCTAAAAATGTGAGTAGACAGAAGACGAAGACACAAACTAAGACACATAAGCTATCTAGTCACATTAAGTTGGATTTACAGTGTACATACCCTATAAACGTTGCAGGGGCAGAAGCATACTGGATATTGGGATTTATAAAGACAAAATGTTCAACCAAAGGTGTCTTAGTCACATAATCAAACAATATATGGTAGACATAATGAGCAAATAGAAGGTGCACATCAATGCATCATAACAGGAATTCCAATACCATTTACGGAGGCATTTGCTGACAACACACACACATGTTTCGGGTGCCTAAAGACTTGTAACATTGTTTAAATTATACATTTGGAGGGGAGAGAATCGGGAGCTGTTTAAAGAGATTAGTGGTCCTTTAGACTGAATGGGCGTTGTTGTGATTTAGAACATTAAGGGACATGCAGTACCACAAAGATTTGCTTCTTACCTGTCTGAGATTCTGCAATGCAGTAATCACTTGGTGAGATTTGCTGCATCACAGGATTATGTTCAGCTAAGGAGACCTGCTGCCTAGTAGCTCCATAGTAGCGCAAATTTAGCACTTTCCATATTGCACCTGGCGCCCAGTGGAGAGGACCCAGTTTCCAAGTGAACCTGGTTTTGTTTTGGAACTGCAGTTTCAAAATTATGGGGGATCTGGCGGAATTTTTAGAATTTAGAAAACTAAACGGCCCTTGACCTTCCATAGAATAAGATAGTTTAAACGTGCAGATGTTTTGTATAATACAGTATTTTTCAATGTTGAAATTTACCATAGAAAATTTGCTGAGGGATTTGGGACAATGAATTTTGATTTCTGTCACTGAAATTTCATCAGTAGCTTTGCCTGTTAAACCAAAACCAAATCTACAGCACATCTCTAGTTATAGCTCATCAAATATCCAGAGGAAGAGAGGGCCAGCTGTATATCATTTTTATAATTAGTCATTAATATCATATTCTACACCCAAAGAATAAACAAATATCCTTTAGAGTTCATTTGCAAAGTGATTAATTTTAACAATTATATAACTAAAGAAACGATTTTTAATAATGTTATATAGCTGTCACACACATCAGACTTTTGGAGTGTGGTGTGTGTTTTTATTGTACACAATTAGGGTTATTCAATAAAGTTCTTATCATTTAAAATTGTGCTAATTTTGACCCAACCAATCAGTATGTTAGCTTACAAATGTTAAATATGATCGGATTGGTTGGGGCAAAATAGCACCATTTTAAACGATAAGAACTTTTTTGATCTCCGAATGTTTTAAAATGTTGTTATTGATAAATAGGAGATTGTTTACTGCCAAAGAAAAGGACACTCTTTTTCTTCCTGTAGCAAGATGAGAACCAAGAGAAATTATCAGCTGAAAGATTATAAAACCACTATGAAAGTACAGGGCTCGATTATACCTACTGCATAATTAACCATATTTCTGGTCAGCTTCATATTATATCTGATAGCTGGACGTCATTATTTGTCATAGATTCTGGCTGAACGATCATTATATCTAGTATTTATTCGATATTATATCTATATATATCTGATATTATCTGGATCATATATGAATTATATCTGATATCTATATTGGATGATCGGCGATCATATATGATATGATCTGATTAACGCATCATTATTGATCTAGGAAATAGATCGCATCTATATCTGCTAGATAGATTATATCTGGTGCACTAATGATATCTGGCCGATACAACGATAATATTGATCATACGGTCAATAAGATATCTGGCCGATCATTATATCTGGTCAATAATGATATCTGACCGACATTATATCTGGATGTATCTTATTATGGTTAGCTATAAAACCTCTAAGATTACATTTTTAACACATTTTGCGCCAAAAACTTACTGGCCTCACCTATTTAGCAATTAAATTGCAGTTCATATATAACAGTAATTGTAACAATAACTTTTGGCTTGAAAGTTAAATTGCTTGTCAGATCCTGGTGGAATCCTTACAAATGCTAATGGGACAAAAGGTGAAATTGAGATCACAAGTCAAATACTCCGCTTAATGGCTACTGGGTCCAAAAATGACCTTAGGTAAATTGACAGGAATTGCTTTCCTGAGAATTTTTGCAATTTACTTTCAGTCTATTGACCCTTTTCACATCAGTTTTGAAGATTTTACATTTGTCATGTGGATGTGGGACCGCATCACCAGATTCCTCTTCCTGCTCTGCAAACCTGTGCCAGTCCCATTTCCCATGCGTCTCCTCCTCCTCCGTGGGCCCCCATTGGCCCCTCTGCTCGAAGACCCACTCTGGCCCCTTCCCTCGCAGCCCCTTGAGCCTTTCCTTTCAGCCTCCTTGTGGCCCTTCCACTCATTATTCTGTGGCCATGCCCACTTCAAGGGTCAGTGGTTCCTCCCATGTGGGCCATTTGGCCCCTTACTGGCAGTCCTGAGCCTTTCCTTGGGGCCTTCTGTGGCTCCCACTCCGCTGTGGCCCCTCCATATGGACCTGCTACTCATGGGACCCTATGGCATCTCCGCACCGTGTTGTAGTGCCCCCTTCCTTGCTGTGAAGCAGATTTAAATATTGGAAACAAAATGAAGTCTGTGTTTAGGGGGTCTTGCCTAACATACTCATTTTGTCCCAGAGGGTGCGGACATTCCTTAAATTTGAAAAAAAAACATCAAAAACCATTTTGAAAAGTAAAAAACTGGGGTTTGAAACACCAAAAAATGCCATTTCAGATTTAGTTTGAATTGGAATTTCAGATTTCAATTAATGCAGTGGAATAAAATTCACCAGATTGTGTTCATCTGCCTTCACTGACTTCAACAAGTAATATTTCCAAAATATTTGATGTATGTGTTAAGAGGCAGTCATTTTTATTATATTAATTAGGAAATAGACTTTGAGCAGAGAGATAGTATATAACATATACAATATCACATATATGACAATTAGTAATGGTCTCTCTAGTATAAAAAAATATATATAAATCCAACCCTTCTATTAGTTGGAACTAGTTGGTCTGAGAAGAAGAGGAATGAGATTGAATAAAACGCAGGTATATGTTAATATATGTTCCTTGTTATTGAAATACATTTTTATTTCCACTATGTTTATTTGATTTAGTGAGCATTTCTGGCTTTCATTATTCTCTTTGTGTGTGATATGCTTTGGTGTAACTGCAGTCATTTCTGGTAACATTAAAGCTGAGCGATTTAAAACCTCTACCAAGCTACACCTGGTACAATAAGTGGGATGAAAAAAACCTGTTACTGGTGGCTTATCGTCATTGCTGGGAAATGCCAAGCCAGTTTAAATGCCATTTCTAAATCCGAGCATTGCTTTTACTGTTCAAGTCAAAGCTGTATAAGTATAGTAGATATACTCATGCATATGTACAAATGTTGCTGCTCAGTACAAAGGATGTCATTATAAAATACCAAAGTTACAGCTAGCACAGGTTCCATATGGATAAAGCCTTCCCTTGTGTCCCTGACCTCTTAAAGCAAGCACTGGTATTACATGAGATTTCCAAACTGGGTCTTCAGTAGCATAATTAAAATAAAAACCCATACCACTAAATTCTTAACCAAGATATCATTAGATATTCCCATCTCTCTTGGTTCCCTGTGTTTATACTATTATTTTAGCTGCAATTTTTTTTCTAGTTATTTAACAAGAGGACCCTCAAAGTCTTGAGGACCGAGGTAAAGTCCTCACTCTTGCACATCTATGTGCCCTGCACATCATCACGAATAGAACATCTATTTCTTTCTCTATTACCATGAATAACTCATAGTGAAGGGCCACATAGATTATTTTAGTAGGGAGCTGGTGATAAGTTTTTTTATTGATTTGATTGAAGCGAATAGGGCTATTTATAAAAGAGCGAAAAGTAGTGAAATGTTTTCACATTTCCGCCTTTTCGCATATAAAAAAAAAAAAAAATGGGTTTTCGCCAAAAGACAGTTCCTATTATAAAGGTAGCGTTAACAAATGGCGATACCGTTTCCCGCGAGCTATCGCTAAAACCTTTCGCCTAACTTCGCAAGGTAATTTTTAAGCGAAAAGGAGCAAAGGCATAACGCGATTAAAAAGATCGAAAGTGGTTTTTGCGTTAAAAAGAGCGAAGATTAGCGTGACCCTGAAGGTGGTGAACAGTCATTGGTTTTAGACACCTCTGTAGGTTCTTCCCTTAGGAACCGACGACTCCGCAGGAAACAAAATACAACTGAGGGTCGCACTCCAAAGCTTTAACAAGTTTTATTGTGTACCACACAACATCACATCACAACGTTTTGGGGGGATACCCCCGAAATGTTGTGGTACACAATGAAACTTGTTAAAGCTTTGGAGTGCGACCCTCAGTTGTATTTTGTTTCCTGCAAGGTAGTGGGACTCCCCTGCTGGTTGGTCCCATTATGCTCTGGTATGCCCCTCTTTCCATAATATGTGACTTATGCACTCAGCGTGGGGGCAGTACTGGAGTCTATAAATCTCAGCACAGCAAGGCAGCATTTGCTGCAGAGAGCATTTGATGGGTCGATCGAGCCACCACTGCTGCTGCCCGTGAACATAAAGGGCACATTGCAGCAGCAGAGTAGGAGGAGCCCCAAGACCTCCAATCTCGTGGGGGCCACAGGCCCCTGCAGTTATGCCCCTGAAAAAATGGCAGCAGTTTTTAATAGCATATTAAAAGAGAAACATGACCACGATGGCAGCCTTGATCGTGTCTGAAATGCTTTAGTTAAGGTTCTGACACACATTCATGTATGGTAATGTTTGCACCATGGTAATGGCACCAAGGCATGGTAGATATTAAGGCAAGAATGTAGATGAAACATGGAAGTTACACGTGTGTGCATATGGAATAATGTGAATCGTTTGAGTCCATGTTGTAACTAATCCCTTGCATTTTTAGTTTCTGGCTAAAAACAGTTACCTTGGAAAATAACCCCCCCTTCAGCTAATTGAGGTGCCACACATAACAGTGTTTGCCACACTTTGTCTCCTTTTTTCTAGGGTGTCCGGATTGAAAAGACTTGAAGGGTCCAAGTTGCTCCACCTGCTGTATTTTCCCATCCACAATAAAAGCTGCACCCTCCAATTTTATCAGATGTGGCTGGCAAATGCTGGATGCCGTATGCAATCAATGTAAGAAAGTTCTGCATTCATACACATACATACATTTGTACACCCACTATTTGGCTAAGCTTTCTCCTTTTTCCTAGTATATCTGGATTTTAAAGACTTAAATAGTCCAAACTGCTTCACCTGCTGTGTCTTCTAATCCACACACTAGATCCCGGTCAAGGTGAAGTTCTGCATTCTCACACATACAAATTACAAAATACAAATTTACACCCACTATTTGACTAAGCTTTGTTTCCTTTCTACCCACTACTAAACTTCATTTCAGTCCACATTTCAAAGAGCTGAGCAGTGCTGAGCAAAGTATCTACCTGCTGTAGTCTTAATGTCCACAAAAACAATCAGGGTTATTCAATAAAAGTTCTTATCGTTTAAAATGGTGCTAACTTTACCCCAACCAATCAGATATATCTGTTGTATTCAATTAGAATTAGAAGGTGAGAATAAAGAAACCAAGCCTTAATAGAGGTGTGGGGGGGTTCGACACCAAATGTCTGCCATGTACAATGCTGTTTTGACACCTCTGGGTGTTCCTACAACACCTCTTAGCCACTATCCAATCACACCCTTAACACCTGGCTGTGATATGCTAATTGGGATTTTCCAGGGTACATAATTTCCAAAGATTCTTGTACAAGTCATTCTGAATTGAGAAAGCCAGTTGGATGACTAGCGAAACGTCTTCAAGAACTAAACTTCAAGTCCAGTTGGTCTAATTGAATACAACAGATATACCATGACCTGGATGAATGAGAACCTTCACAAGCATAAACCAATCAGATGTTAGCTTTAAATAATATTTGATTGTTAGCACCATTTTAAACTATAAGAATGTTTATTGAATAAACCTGAATATCTTTAACTGAAAAGCTGATTTAGATGGCAAACAGTAGATCCCCTTTACTGTTCACAGTCATGGTTTTACATTCTCAAAAAATACACACACTTATACACCCACTACATTACTGAGCTTCATGTCTTTCTTTTCCAGGGTGTCCACACAGAAAAGAGCAGAACAAAGTCTCCAAAGTCTCCAAATTCCATGTCTTCACATCAACAACAGAAGCTGCAATCTCCAATCAACTCAGCTGAGGGCAAGGATGGCAAATACCCAATCATGGTAAGATAGTTCTATATATATAAAATCTCCATCCATATTTGATTAAGCAGCTTTTCTTTTTCAGGGTATCTTCACTTCAAGGAGCTGAGAGTCAAACCTGCTGATGGGGAGAATAGCCATTCATGGTTTGTATAAGATTAAATCATTGGCAATGGTAGTGGCTCAGGTTTACTGTACCTAAAAGCACAGTACAACTTGATGCCTCTTGATGAAGAGAAGACGGCACCAGATAAGAATGAATTTTAACTTAATGTTTTTAACAGTTGCATTAAAACAGTAAAGATATAGTAAGGTAAGTTTTCACTGTTTAGTACTTTTGTTTTGTTGCATGGTATTGAAAGGTTTTGACCCAAAAGATTTAACTAAATGACTAAATTTGGCTTAATAACAGATAGAAAGGGGACTATAGATTTTACCAGATTGCTCTACCAAACATATATTTTGCTGCAGATGTTTTAATATACTTTTAATATACACTAGAGATGTGTTGGATATCTTTAAAGGAATTCATATGGCTAGGCTAGCTTTAGATAGTTTGGTTAGACTAATTAGGGCCCCGGCCCTGCTGAAAGAGTCTACCTTGACATGGTGGCAGGCTTACAAATCTTTTGTCCAATATTTTTATTCTAGAGAATGTATGGTAGGGATTTCTATTGTAATATACCAGTTGCACTAACATAAGTGTTTTCCGCTTTCTTGGACATAATACAAGTAATTGTGGATTTTCCCTGTGCCTTTAGACGACTAGGGTCTATGTTACTAAAAGAGGCAGAACAAGAGGGGAGATTTTACCACTACATCACACGAGTCGAAAAGGTGACCATCTGGATAATCAGCATGTCCTTATCTGATTAGGAATGTTCTGGGATTGTGTACTGTTCGAAATTTGACTTGGTGTGACAAAATATCTGCATATAATACACAAGTTTTACATATTATTGACATTAGTAGACATATATAGTACACAAGCAGGGATACAATAAACTTAACTGACAGGCGACATGTAAACGGCGTGATAGTTCCTCTTTACCTACAAGTGTACATCAGGGAATACCTTGCTTTGCCGTTAATTGCAGACAAACCTCCTACAGTACTGTAAAAACAATTACAACTTTTTTTTTCCAAGATTCAGAGGAATTGTTAAAAAAAACCAATTAAGAAAGAGAATAATAGCTATTATACTCATATGCTAGTAAGTATTTTTTATTGCCAACAATTATACAATTAAACATATACAACCATTTGTGGCATTGCAAATAGATAATAGTAATTATAAGTAAAATGTGGCATAAATTTCATTTGAATAAATATATTCTCCATAAACATTTAAACTTTGCGATCTACATGTAAAAAATCTTTTTTCTGTTTTATGCACAACTGAAACTGCTAGAGATCTCTTCTAGTTTTCTGCCTAGGTGTTTAACAGTAGATCAAAGTCTTTGGCTAGCTACAATCATAAATGCTCCATTGGTTTTGTAATAATTTATTTCACCAAAGAAGACTGACACACAAACCATTAAACAGAAATATACTGTCTTACTTTACTATCCAAACACTTTAAATTACAGCAGCTGCCTGTAAAATAAAAGACACTTATAAATGCAACCAGCATATTAATATTGTGAGTTTTGGTTGCAAATTTGCTCGGAAAACCTCTGTCTATATAGCTTCAATAGTCTCAGATCATAGGCCAACGGGCATCTGAGTAAGTTTGACAACAAAGAATTATTGATTCTTCATTAAAGAAAATTAAGAAATGTTTTTTTTAATTTTGTTACTACAAATTAAAGCGTAGTATATCGAATATCTTTAAGGAAACTACACACATTAAAATTAACTTTTACTTAAAATACTTAAAGAAGCTTTTTAAAATAAAAGCTACCATGTGATTATTCCTACTCCCATATTTTTGTGTTAGTGCCAGCACATTTTTATCTGTCAATGCCAGCCAAATTACCAATCCTCTCTTCCTGCCCCTAAAAAATATTATTTAATTCAATTATTATATACTTCTCCTTTAAACACAACTATACACATCCTGATTAAAAAGCTGGACAACTAAAAGGAAAAGTCTACCCTAAAACCATTTTTACCCTGGCTACCAGGCCAGAACAAGCTGAGTAAAAATGTTACTTGAATTAGAAAGAGTATAGCAAATAAACTCATAAGACAAATGCAGACTTTGTGCCATGAGATAATTATCAAAGTTAGGTTTGTTTTCTTTGGGAAAAGAACAATTTTCAAGGAGATATAATAACAATATGTTAGAGAGGACTACAGCAGTTAGCAGCAGAGATGGAACAAAACGCTAACTCAAACCCGAGTTCGAGCCGAGCAAACTATTAAAAAACTATTTGAACTAGTTCGGGTTGAACTAGTTTGTTTTTCTGGACTCGCAGCTGTATTTTCGGATAATTATCGAAACCCTAGAAGTATTGGTTCACAATCTTCGAATGTAGCCTTCGATTTTCGGTATGCACTCTAAGATCATTCGATTTCTGGTAACCCCCGAATTTATGGTTCTATTTTTGGTAACCCTAGAAATGTATGTTGTTTTTTCACTAACCCTAAAAATGTATTGTTCCTTAACCACCCGAAAGTATCGTTTAGTTTTCGTGTAACCCTTGAAGTATGTTCGATTTCGGTAACCCTCGAATTTATGGTTCTATTTTTCGGTAACCCTCAAATTCATGGTTCTATTTTCGGTAACACCTCGAAAGTATCTTCAGGTAACCCTCGAATGGCCCGTGACCCTCGTAATTACCTGCGCCAAACCCGACATTGCCCACTCGGTTTATGAAGTGTTTAAACAATTTTGGTGATAGGGACATGTGTCCCTAGATCATTTCCCGGTGCCACAGACATTACAGTAAGTTACCATTGGTTAGTTTAGCTGGTAAACACCCGACTTTTTAACTATCCCTGGCCCCCATTGACTTAAATGGGTCCAAATTCGAACTTTGTAACTTTAAGTTTGAAAGTATGAAAACGGACCGAACTTTATGAAGTTCGGCCAGGGCTCTTTCTTGGCATAAGTGGCCTATATGAATTGGCTAGGGCGCAAGATTAATGAGAGCACAATTCTGTGTCACTCCTCTCTCCCTTCCTGCGCCTTATACCGGCTTTGACATATTTGGTATTTCTGGGGGGATGGGGGGTGGTGTGCTGCTCACCGGCAGTCACATGTTCCACCACTTCACTTCCGGTTCCCACTGCGCCCCCACTCGCACACACGCATGTGACATCACACCTGGTGCGCTAATGATGTTGCGTGCGTCATTGCGCACATCTTACCATTTTTCTTCCCACTCGACCACCCTACAGCTACCTGAAGTGGGAGAGAGGCATTCTTCTAAGGAAGCCTGCATTCGGGACCAAACGTACAGACTCAGTTCACCTACTTGGGAAAATCTGAATACCCGCTGGCTGTTAAACTAATTTTATTAATTATTTTACTTGATTTTGCAATGTTAGAAAACATTGGGGGGGGACTGGGGGTGGGGGGGTTGAGGAGTAGCCTTGTGATTTCTGTAAAATGATTTATGAATTTATTTGCAATCCTGTGTTTTTACACAATAATGTATTGCTCTATATCAGACCTGTGAGTGCCTTAACCAAATATCTTTATTATATATATATACATATATATACCCCTCCCAAAGTCCACCTACAAATTCTAATTGGTGTGTTGGACAACAACCACAGTGGTTTTTAAGTCCATAAGCCCAATGAGGTGCAGGATTAGTCCATAACCACACCAATAAGTATCTTAAAACTAGAAAAGTACATGTTGCTCTTAAATACAATACAATAAAAAGACGAGAGGGCATATTTATAAAGCAACGATAATAGGTCCAAAAATTACGCCGCACATCGCGGCCGCAAAATAGCGCTATCCGCCGTATTTATAACGGCGAGCGCTATTCCCGTGATATGTATCGCGGCCGCGATGTGCTGCGGTAATTTAAGCCGATATGTATCGGCGGGCCTGCGACGTGCTTGCGGTAATTTTACGGGACTTAAAATCCCTTCCCGACGCCTCTCCTAAGGGGGCGGGGCAAGACCCCACCCCGCCACACCCCCCGCGGCCGGCGCCCCACCCATCCCCGCTTCCCAGCAGCCCCCTCCCAATCCGTTCCCCGCTCGTGGGCATCTCGGAACGGAGGCTAGGATGGGCTGCTGGGCCCCCGCCGCGCACCCCCTCCCCGGCAACCCCTCCAGCCCCCGCCCCGGCCCGCTCCCGGGAGGAAGGGAGGGAGCCGCTGGGAGGGTGGAGGCTCCCTCCAGCGGTGCCCTGAGAAGGGCCTTTTGGGGCTGGGGGTCCCGCAGCTCGAACAACGGGACCACCCCCTCCCCGGCCCTTATAAGGGCCCTTGCGCACTGACAAGTGCCTTTGGCGGGGTCCCGCAGCTCGAACCGGGACCCCCAGTGTGGCTCTTAAAAAGCGCCTTGGGCGGCGTCTTCTTTCTTCCAGTCCCGCACCCAGCTCCGCCGACCCCCAGAGGTACCACCCCGCGCGGGCGCCGGTGACCTCAATAGGCCGATGTTTGCCGGCGTCTTGATCCGACGCGACGTCTTCGGGCTGGCGACACCAACCCCACTCAGGTTGCCGATGCCAGGCAGACTCACTGCGGCCGCCAGTGAGCCCGCTGGCTGCACCGCCGGCCTCAGCGGAGCCGATGTTGCCAGCCGCCTTCTTTCTTCTTTCTTCAGCCATCTAACTGCAATGGCATCTGAGTTTCCACGCGGAAAGCTCCTCTTTATATAGGGTTTGCAGAAATCCATAATCCGTTTCTGATTGGTCATTTTTTTAATACTTGCTTTACATTAACCAATCAGGATTTCTGGAAAGTTCTGAAATCTGATTGGTTAATGTAAAGCAGTAATTAAATTGACCATCAGAACGGATTATGGATTTCTGCAAACCAATATAAAGAGGATGCTTTCCGCCGCGGAACTCAGATGCCATCGCAGTAGATGGCTGAAAAAGAAGCGGCTGGCAACATCGGCTCCGCTGAGGCCGGCGGTGCCAGCGGGCTCACTGTCGGCCGCAGTGAGTCTGCCTGGCATCGGCGACCTGAGTGGGGGTTGGTGGGTCGCCGCCTGATAAGCGTCGCAAGGGCTCTTTTAAGGCCGCACACTTGGGTCCCGGTTCGAGCTGCGGGACCCCCCCAAAGGCACTTGTCAGTGCCGCAAGGCACTGTCAGTGCCGCAAGGGCCCTTACAAGGGGCCGGAAGGGGGTCCCGGTTCTGCGGGACCCCTAAGCCCCAAAGGGCTCTTGTTAGAGCCGCAAGGGCACTTGTAAGTGCCGCAAAGGCCCTGATGGGGCCGGGGAGGGGGTCCCAGTTCGAGCTGAGCGGGACCCCTTAAGCCCCAAAAGCTCTTGTCAAGCCGCAAGGGCACTTGTAAGTGCCCAAAGGCCCTTACAAGGGCCGGGGAAGGGGGGTCCCGGTTCGAGCTGCGGGACCCCCTAAGCCCCAAAGGCCCTTCTCAGGTCCCCGCTGGAGGGAGCCTCCACCCCTCCCAGCGCTCCCTCGCTTCCCCGGGAGCGGCCGGGGTGGGGGGGCTTGGAGGGGTTGCCGGGGTTGCCGGGGAGGGGGTGCGTGGCGGTGGTCGCGACCACCTGCTGCGGCCCCTTCCCGGCAGCCCTCCTAGCCTCCCCTTCCGAATTGCCGCGAGTGGGGAACGGGTTGTGAGGGCTGCTGGGAAGCGGCGGCGGGTGGTCGCCGCCGCCGCCGGGGGGTGTGTGGGCGGGGTGGGCGTGTCTCCGGGCGGGTGCGACCACCGCTGCCGCGGTTGCCTGCCCATCCCCGCCGCGGGAGGTTAGTATCGGCTGACTTCGCCACCTTCAAGTGGCGAAGTAAAACAGCCGATACTAGCCGAGCGAAACCAGTACCACCGCCGCTTTAATAATAGAAGCGGCGGTAACAGGTAAGTATCGCCGCAAAAGGTTACGCTTCGTTAACTTTTTGCGGCCGTTTTCGGACTTTTAAAATCGGCGGTAAACGCGATTTATGCGTTAATGTCCGCGAAAACGGCCGCGAAAGTTAACGAACCTTTATAAATATGCCCAAGTAAGGGCATGTCCACCTCCAAAATTAATTTAACTCCCTGCTGCCCCACTTGTTATGTCAAAAAATCCTTACCTTACATCTCTGCTCCTTATGGTTCTCCTCTAGTGTCTGTCCAAAGTTCCAGAGTAGAAGTGAAGAGTAGAAGTCATCCGGATGCCTGCTATTTCTTTAACTTCACAAGGACAGTGACATGCGCAAGGATAACCTCCCCCCCCCACCACCACCACTATCTGGATCCATCCTTTGTTGCCATTGCACACCCTTTGGGCATATTGTAGATGGACCATCAACATGGGGTTCTGTTTGGAAAGATCAGTTCAAAAAATCAACAAATGTCTACTTTCTACAAGCAACAAAAATAAATCATTCCACATAAAAAACAATCCCCCATCTACATTTAGAGGATGCTAGTACTGTTTAACTTTGGCAAGTACATCATAGCTAAAGCACACAATGATTATTTTATTCCAAGTCAACAAACATTGGAAAAATTACTGCATTTATCTTCATCACCTGATATTTGGTAGATACTGAGACACTCCTTTTATTTAGCTGAGGAAAAAAAGAGACCAGGGCAGTGAAACAGCTCAATATAAATGACTTTTACCTGCATGCGCAGGGTGACATTGTGCTTGGGACTCAGCTGAAAGCCTATTGCAACTTTGTACAGCTTTACAAGACAAAATGGAAAGAAGGTGGGGTGCATAACAATACAGTAGTTTTCCATGAACCTCCATTTCTTTTCCCACTATTTACATGTCAGCAAAGAAATGAAGTGAAAGGTAAACTTTGTAGAAGGCAAAAAAAAAAACCTTTGGGGGCATCGATGGTGTCTTACCCAGGGAAGTTGTAAATCCTACATCCTCTCCCTAGTGCTGCAAGTATGAGCATTGAGCTGTCAATGACTAGTCATATAGTAGATGATAGCTCACTGCTTGCTTCAGTGCTCCTCCTGTATGACTATTTCCCATATCTATAACACTGAAGAGAGCAGTAAAGCAAGCGGTGATCTGTCAGACACTGCAGCATGTGGTATTTGACAGCTCACTGCTTGTACATGCAGCCACCCATGGATAGGAGTAGATTTCCATTCCCCCAAGGTTGGCACTATCGATGACCAAAAGCTTTAGGGGAGCAAAACTCAAGCTGCTGCAGAAACTACTAAAGACTCTTAAGTATGAATATAGTACATCGTTCTTTCATTCCTCGCATGTGCATGTTTTACTGTAACTGTGTGGTGTGGAACACTCATGTTCCAGTATTTTGGATATTGCAGCAGCAACAAACACTTATGTTTGCCTAAGCGAGTATATCAGAGCATAACCCACATCAAATAACACAACAAGCAAAGCATTTAACTTCAACACAAGTTTTTCAAATATCAGTACAGTTGGCAGCATGGCAGACATCTTGGCATTGCTTTAAAAGTAATCACCCTTTAACAAACAATCATCTCTAAACACTGTTATGAGCTACAGTGATCCTATGTTTTATCATCTATTTACACTTTTTCTGAAGATTTATCTAAAAGTAAATCAAAGAAACATCTTCTTGAAGCTTTCTGTTTTATAAATATAACCTGTGAAAAAAAATCCCATTACACCCAGAACAGAGGAATTGGTTTGGCTTTGGACCATTTTGTGAAATGGCTTGTGATGTGTTTTTTTTTTTTTTTTTTGTGATAGTGTCAGTTCTCTGTAAGAACATGAAGATCATCTTCAAAGACACATCAACATGATTAAGGGTTAGCTTACACAACAGTACTGTATGCAACGAGATACTATCCAGCACAGTACACCTGGGTTATACATTATTTGAAGAAGTAAACATTAAAAAGTTGATTTTTAAAAGGTCATGGACAATTGGCTTTGAATTTACCAGACTCTGTGTTTTAAAGGGCATTGCCTTACAAATTAAAGATTGTATAACAATAATTGTTTTGTGTACATAGTAAAAGCTGATCTTAACATTACAATCTCATTTGTTTCAAATGTTAAAGGAGATCCTCACCCAAATACACATTTTCTTGTCTCTTCTTTAGCAGATGGAGATATAAAGGGGTCGAAACGCAGATACAATAAAAGGTGCACATTTTTGCATGTGCTATTAATCGGCAGCAACCAATAAGATGTTCTCGAACTACAGTGAAATGCTTATATCTGATTGATTGTTGCAAATTATTAGAACTGGCAGACCAGTTTCTGATTGTGGAATTCTGCTTTCTTTCATGGGTGAGTCACACTGAGCATTAGGCTGGTACACGACGCGTCGGATCCGAAACGTTGTTTGTGTGATGCAATAAACAGATTTTTCCGAGGAACGTGTGCTCTTCCTCAACCTTGCTTGTGCTCCTTCCCAGCGGTGGCAGTCACTCTTCCAATCACACTGGAAAGCCATTATGTAAGCTCTTCCCACCCCCCTGTGAACTGATACCCAGGCACTGTTCTGCATTCACAGGGAGGAATAAGCGTCCTCACCTCCCTATAAATAATAGCTACTGATTTCATCTACTTAACGAAGTATATAAATTTGTTTAGTGTACCTTTAAACTGATAAAACTCCAATTTGCCTTTTGTGTTATGCAACAGCATTATTCTTATCATTTAATCATGGATAGGTGACCTTCTTCAGCCAACCAATTGGATCTGAAAAAAAGAAGTTAATATGGTCATCTGGAGGTTACTGCCAGTATTCTATTAATCAAAGCTTTTTGGTCATATTCTAAACAATTGTGCGCATTTGTATGTGCATGATTCATTACACACTTTATATATAGTGACAGTTTGCCTACCTGGCAATTGTATGTATGACATTTCCAACATTAATGAGATTTATGCAACCACAATGAAGAACTACTGATTCATCAAAATGATCTAAAATAAAATCCCAATCAAATTATAATCACTATGTTACAGTATGTGGTCCACCCAGATTATCTCGCTAAGTAACAAGATATTTAAGTTGAGATAAACTTAATAATCTTACATTTGGGTGATTCTGAAAATGGATGCAAATGTAAATTTGACTTCATTTTCAAATATTAATATTACATTATGTACATATGTAACCACCTATATTTTAGCTATATATATATATATATATATATAACATTCTATCCCCTAGTATCGCATTTGAACTTACTCTTAACAAATGATTTCTCATATCCTCATTGCACTGGAACTTAATAAGGCCATTATAACTGCCCAAAAAACCCTAAAGTTACCAGGTTGAGTTCTGTCCCCTGGATTGCTCTATAATAATAATAACAATACCAGTTTCCAAATGTATTAATTCTTCCTACCCATGCACGGTGTGCAAGATTTATCTTGCAGCACAGCTTTGCAAGCAGGCAGAAGGTAGGGGGACTCGAGCAAAGTAACAATGATGGAAGTGCACTCTATCCAACCCTGGGTGCAGACACCTCTGTAGGTTCTTCCCTTAGAAACACGACTCCGCAGGAAACAAATACAACTGAGGGTCGCACTCCAAAGCTTTAACAAGTTTATTGTGTATCACACACAATCACATCACAACGTTTTGGGGGATACCCCCAAATGTTGTGGTACACAATGAAACTTGTTAAAGCTTTGGAGTGCGACCCTCAGTTTATTTTGTTTCCTGCAGGTAGGGACTCCCCTGCTGGTTGGTCCCATTATGCTCTGGTATGCCCCTCTTTCCATATATGTGACTATTCACTCACGTGGGGCAGTACTGGAGTCTATAAATCTCACACAGCAGGCAGCATTTGCTGCAAGAGCATTTGATGGTCGATCGAGCCACCACTGCTGGCTGCCCGTGAACATAAAACATTGCAGCAGCAGAGTAGGAGGAGCCCCAAGACCGCCAATCTCGTGGGGCCACAGGCCCCTGCAGTTTGCCCCTGAAAAAATGGCAGCAGTTTTTAATAGCATATTAAAGAGAAACATGACCACGATGGCAGCCTTGATCGTGTCTGAAATGCTTTAGTTAAGGTTCTGACACACATTCTGTATGGTAATGTTTGCACCATGGTATGGCACCAAGGCATGTAGATATTAAGGCAAGAATGTAGATGAAACATGGAATTTACACATGTGTGCTATGGAATAAATGTGAATCGAGTCCATGTTGTAACTAATCCCTTGCATTTTTAGTTTCTGGCTAAAAACAGTTACCTTGGAAAATACCCCTTCAGCTAATTGAGGTGCCACACATAACAGTGTTTGCCACACTTTGTCTCCTTTTTTTCTAGGGTGTCCGGATTGAAAAGACTTGAAGGGTCCAAGTTGCTCCACCTGCTGTATTTTCCCATCCACAATAAAAGCTGCACCCTCCAATTTTATCAGATGTGGCTGGCAAATGCTGGATGCCGTATGAAATCAATGTAAGAAAGTTCTGCATTCATACACATACATACTTTGTACACCCACTATTTGGCTAAGCTTTCTCCTTTTTCCTAGTATATCTGGATTTTAAAAGACTTAAATAGTCCAAACTGCTTCACCTGCGTGTCTTCTAATCCACACACTAGATCCCGGTCAAGGTGAAGTTCTGCATTCTCACACATACAAATTACAAAATACAAATTTACACCCACTATTTGACTAAGCTTGTTTCCTTTCTACCCACTACTAACTTCATTTCAGTCCAATTTCAAAGAGCTGCAGTGCTGAGCAAAGTATCTACCTGCTGTAGTCTTAATGTCCACAAAACAATCAGGGTTATTCAATAAAAGTTCTTATCGTTTAAAATGGTGCTAACTTACCCCAACCAATCAGATATATCTGTTGATTCAATTAGAATTAGAAGGTGAGAATAAAGAAACCAAGCCTTAATAGAGGTGTGGGGGGGTTCGACACCAAATGTCTGCCATGTACAATGCTGTTTTGCAAACCTCTGGGTGTTCCTACAACACCTCTTGCCACTATCCAATCACACCCTTAACACCTGGCTGTGATATGCTAATTGGGATTTTCCAGGGTACATAATTTCCAAAGATTCTTGTACAAGTCATTCTGATTTGAGAAAGCCAGTTGGTTGACTAGCAAACGTCTTCAAGAACTAAACTTCAAGTCCAGTTGGTCTAATTGAATACAACAGATAACCATGACCTGGATAATGAGAACTTCACAACAGCAAAAAACCAATCAGATGTTAGCTTTAATAATATTTGATTGTTAGCACACATTTTAAACTATAAGAATGTTTATGAATAAACCTGAATATCTTTAACTGAAAACTGATTTAGATGGCAACAGTAGATCCCCTTTACTGTTCACAGCATGGTTTTACATTCCAAAAAATACACACACTTATACACCCACTACATTACTAGGCTTCATGTCTTTCTTTTCCAGGGTGTCCACACAGAAAAGAGCAGAACAAAGTCTCCAAAGTCTCCAATTCCATGTCTTCACATCAACAACGAAGCTGCAATCTCCAATCAACTCAGCTGAGGGCAAGGATGGCAAATACCCAATCATGGTAAGATAGTTCTATATATATAAAATCTCCATCCTATTTTGATTAAGCAGCTTTTCTTTTTCAGGGTATCTTCACTTCAAGGAGCTGAGAGTCAAACCTGCTGATGGGGAGAATAGCCATTCATGGTTTGTATAAGATTAAATCATTGGCAATGGTATGGCTCAGGTTTACTGTACCTAAAAGCACAGTACAACTGGATGCCTCTTGATGAAGAGAAGAGGCACCAGATAAGAATGAATTTTAACTTAATGTTTTTAACAGTTGCATTAAAACAGTAAAGATAATGTAAGGTAAGTTTTCACTGTTTAGTACTTTTGTTTTGGTTGCATGGTATTGAAGGTTTTGACCCAAAGATTTAAACTAATGACTAAATTTGGCTTAATAACAATAGAAAGGGGACTATAGATTTTACCAGATTGCTCTACCAAACATATATTTTGCTGCAGATGTTTTAATATACTTTTAATATACACTAGAGATGTGTTGGATATCTTTAAAGGAATTCATATGGCTAGGCTAGCTTTAGATAGTTTGGTTAGACTAATTAGGGCCCCGGCCCTGCTGAAAGAGTCTACCTTGACATGGTGGCAGGCTTACAAATCTTTTGTCCAATATTTTTATTCTAGAGAATGTATGGTAGGGATTTCTATTGTAATATACCAGTTGCACTAACATAAGTGTTTATGTGTTATAATGAAGGGGAACTGTATAAATGGCTGTTTGCAAAAACATCAGGCAAAGAAGACATGCCCCCATAAAAAACCCACCCACATTGCCGGCGATGCACACCCTGCCTAAAGGCGGCATTTGAAAGTTGTTTCGAGTCCAAAAACCATAGAGAAACCCCTGTTCCTAGCAAAGGATAAACAGGAGATTCAGAAAATTTCCCCTGGAATGCTGCTTACTTTCTGGGTTCCCATAATGCAAAAATCCCTAAACATGATTTATTACATCACAGGAACATGGAAGCTGCACCATCCTTGTGCAACCAATACAAAGGTGTTCACTTTCACTCTACATAGTAGTGCAAAAACTAAAGCTAACATCTATCCCTAACACACCCCACCATTACATTTGCATGGCAACCAAAAATAAACTTAAATCATCTAAAAAACTTTCTAGTTTTACAGTCAAAAACACAAAAACCTTTCCCCAACACAGGTTCACACATCTACACACACTGCAACTCCTCGTTTATTTTCATAAAAACATGTTTGTTTCATATTCATAAACACAGTAACATATCCCCACACAGAAATGCACACATACACCCATTAATTACAATGGCAACCATACCTAAACATTTTAAACACTAAAAAAAAGCAGTTGTTTTCCCTAGATACCACAGAATAATACAAAAAAATCTCTCACTTTTCGTTCAGTGCATTTCCTAAACAAAGCTAAGGTTAGGAAAGGGTTAACATGAAAGACACTGCAGAACTGCTCAGGTGTATATTCAGTGTTTCGCACCATTGTTCTCCTTTAAATTTCTCGTTGATTGGTGTCTTGTTAGAATTCCAGTCAAGGCATGTTCATATAAATCTGGGATTCTTAATCTTTTTTTTTTCATCCAAGACTCACCTGCTTATCATAATCAACCTCCAGGCCTTACCCACGAGTAGATGCAAAATTGCATTTCTGGTTACAGGTGTCCGCAAACATTAGTTTTATAGATATAATTGAATTGCCTCAACAGGAAAAGCCATAACAAGAACAAATGCAATGTTGTGTTTCATATCCTTCGATAGGCAATTAGATAGCAATTTGTAAGCTAGCCTCACGGGGAAAGCAAGTCTGCAAGTTTGAGAATTTTTTTTTTTAAAGTTTCTCAAGTTAAGTTTGTGTCCTACACAAATCAGCAGCACTAAGAGATTTACTGCATGAATTATGCACATACTCTTAATCCTCTGCCTGGCACAGATAACTTTCATCTTCCATTCGTATCAGCTATCTGCTTTAAAAACAAATTCATCTCTAGGGTTAAAACATTAGTAATAAAGTGGGTGCAGGCTGTGACAATGAACAGGATTAAAGGGAAATTACATTAAACTATTAAGTGAATTGCTGTGTTTCTTCTATTTACACTAAAATCATCTACATCCATTATTTATATTTTCAAGTCACATATTCAGGATATTTGAGTATAGCCTTAATTTTTATTTATTTCCCCCTTCATTTAATTGTTTATTACTGAACATGGAATTTGCTGCTACTGCCACAAATGACAGCTGTCTCAATCATCCATGTCCCCTCTCCCCCTTCCATTGACTACATTATGCAACTTGCATACAATTGCCAATGATGGGAGGAACCATCAGGGCAGGTAGGAGTATCACTTTAAAGTGAATCATGTCTGAGTCAATAATGCATTGCAAAAATCGGAAAAACATTAATGTTCCTTTAACTAACTGGGTGAGGGACTGTGAGGAGATGCAGTATTGTCAGCAGTACCTTAAAGGACAACTCCACCCTCATAAGAACATATTTTAGACAGAATGACCTCTTTAAAATATGTTGATATATCATAGTTTGTCCTATGAATTCATTACTGTATGCCTGCTATGCTTCTGAAGGCATCATGGAAACTGAGCAAACTGTACTGAGCCTGGGCATGCTCAGAAGAGGCAGACAGGGGATTAACATTCAATCATTGGCTGTGATGTCATCTGACAAATCTATAACTGACAGTTGCTAACTGGAAGAACCAGGAAGCAGGAACAGGGGAAACAGGACATTGTGCAGGATTTCAGGTTAGATTTATATATTTCAGATTTCAAACTATTATCGTTAAGGGTTTTGGGGGGTGATTTACCTGTGCGTAGCTTTTCATTTTGGGGCTGGACTTGCCCTTTAATATCAGGTGACACGTCAGTAAATTCCGCTAAACAAAGGCAATGCACGCAAAGTACCATCCATCCTGTATTTAAAATGTACAGAAAATATACATGAAAACTGTTAATTCCTAAATGTGACAAATACCACGCTTTCACCTTTAAAGAAAAGATTGCAATCCCTTCCATCTTTACTGTGATGCTTGAACAACGTCCAGACAGCCGCCTGGATGGATCATTTTTGAGATTACAAATGAATGGAACAGGAGGAGGAATGTTGTAGGAACATCAGGAGGTAAAACAGACAGAAAGGTGAGCTGACTTTGGCCAAGATAACTTTTAAATAAACTTATGGATAACATATCTCACAATCCCTTAACGGGTATGTACACTGTAGATCCTACGTAATAGCTTAGGTTTTAAAGGGGAAGTTCAGTGCAAATACATATGCTTTTCAGAAAAAAGAGCAGTATTTTTTCATCCCAATAACCTAAATCTGCCCATTCAGCATTTTGTCTGTGTATAAATAAATGCAACTGAAATACTGACTTCCTGTTTGCAGGACCCCCATTAGAGGTCGTTATGGTCATTCCCTTGACCCAGCTTCTGAATGCATCATGGAAACTGAGCAATTTAGAAACCTGTACTGAGCCTGGGCATGCTCAGAAGAGGCAGACAGGGGATTAACATTCAGTCATTGGCTGTGATTCAGTTGCTCAGTAGAGATCTGAGCATCTTTGACCCATCCAACAGCCAATCAGTAGAAATTACTGTTAGGAACATTCCAAGGATGTGGTGCATCCCGGGAAGAAGAACTGTTAGAACCTGAAATGTCAGCTCACTAATGTCAACAGCAGGGAACATCAAAGGGTATAAAATCAACTGATTTTTCAAAATGGGAGAGAATATGTAGAATAACTAAGAAGGCATTACAAAAACTAACAATTTAACAAATATTGATAATTTCCACTGAACTGTTCCTTTAAATGTAAAGTGATTATCTTTTCTTTCTTCTAGCACCCTCCCATACACTTTATTTCCTTCGTGAAAGTTTGTGACGTGACGTCATTGTCCGTACAAGCTCGCGCAAGCGGTGACACAACGAGCATGAGCACTGATGCTGCATGCACACTAACATTAGGAGTGCACTCTGCAACCAGAAAAAGAATTTGCGTGGCAAAGGTATTTTCACATCTCATGGTGGCGGGGCTAAAAATGTGAGTAGACAGGAAGACGAAGACACAAACTAAGACACACTAAGCTATCTAGTCACATTAAGTTGGATTTACAGTGTACATACCCTATAAACAGTTGCAGGGGCAGAAGCATACTGGATATTTGGAATTTATAAAGACAAAATGTTCAAACCAAAGGTGTCTTAGTCACCATAAATCAAACATATATGGTAGACATAATGAGCAAATTAGAAGGTGCACATCAATGCATCATAACAGGATAATTCCAATAACAATTAACGGAGGCATTTGCTGACAACACACACAATGTTTCGGGTGCCTAAAGACTTGTAACATTGTTTATAAATTATACATTTGGAGGGGAGAGAATCGGGGAGCTGTTTAAAGAGATTAGTGGTCCTTTAAGACTGAATGGGCGTTGTTGTGATTTAGAACATTAAGGGACATGCAGTACCACAAAGATTTGCTTCTTACCTGTCTGAGATTCTGCAATGCAGTAATCACTTTGTGAGATTTGCTGCATCACAGGATTATGTTCAGCTAAGGAGAGCCTTGCTGCCTAGTAGCTCCATAGTAGCGCAAATTTAAGCACTTTCCATATTGCACCTGGCGCCCAGTGGAGAGGAGCCCCAGTTTCCAAGTGAACCTGGTTTTGTTTTGGAACTGCCAGTTTCAAAATTATGGGGATCTGGCGGAATTTTTAGAATTTAGAAAACTAAACGGCCCTTGACCTTCCATAGAATAAGATGTTTAAACGTGCAGATGTATTTGTATAATACAGTATTAATTTCAATGTTGAAATTTACCATAGAAAATTTGCTGATTTTGGGACATGAAATTTTGATTCTGTCACTGAAATTTCATCAGTAGCTTTGCCTGTTAAACCAAAACCAAATCTACAGCACATCTCTAGTTATAGCTCATCAAATATCCAGAGAGGAAGAGCAGGGCCAGCTGTATATCATTTTTATAATTAGTCATTAATATCATATTCTACACCCCAAAGATAAACAAATATCTCTTTAGAGTTCATTTGCAAAGTGATTAATTTTAACAATTATATAAACTAAAGAAACGATTTTTAATAATGTATATAGCTGTCACACACATCAGACTTTTGGAGTGTGGTGTGTGTTTTTATTGTACACAATTAGGGTTATTCAATAAAAGTTCTTATCATTTAAAATTGTGCTAATTTTGACCCAACCAATCAGATGTTAGCTTACAAATGTTAAATATGATCTGATTGGTTGGGGCAAAATTAGCACCATTTTAAACGATAAGAACTTTTATTGAATCTCCCTGAATGTGTTTAAAAAATGTTGTTATTGATAAATAGGAGATTGTTTACTGCAAAAGAAAAGAGACACTCTTTTTCTTCCTGTAGCAAGATGAGAACCAAGAGAAATTATCAGCTGAAAGATTATAAAACCACTATGAAAAGTACAGGGCTCGATTATACCTGATCATATCTGGTCAGCTATTATTATAGCTGGCCAGTCATTATTTCTGGACAATCATTATTATTATTATTTCAATAATTATATCTGGTAAATAATGATATCTGGCCGATCATTATATCTGGCCGATCATTATATCTGTAGGGATTTCTATTGTAATATACCAGTTGCACTAACATAAGTGTTTATGTGTTATAATGAAGGGGAACTGTATAAATGGCTGTTTGCAAAAACATCAGGCAAAGAAGACATGCCCCCATAAAAAACCCACCCACATTGCCGGCGATGCACACCCTGCCTAAAGGCGGCATTTGAAAGTTGTTTCGAGTCCAAAAACCATAGAGAAACCCCTGTTCCTAGCAAAGGATAAACAGGAGATTCAGAAAATTTCCCCTGGAATGCTGCTTACTTTCTGGGTTCCCATAATGCAAAAATCCCTAAACATGATTTATTACATCACAGGAACATGGAAGCTGCACCATCCTTGTGCAACCAATACAAAGGTGTTCACTTTCACTCTACATAGTAGTGCAAAAACTAAAGCTAACATCTATCCCTAACACACCCCACCATTACATTTGCATGGCAACCAAAAATAAACTTAAATCATCTAAAAAACTTTCTAGTTTTACAGTCAAAAACACAAAAACCTTTCCCCAACACAGGTTCACACATCTACACACACTGCAACTCCTCGTTTATTTTCATAAAAACATGTTTGTTTCATATTCATAAACACAGTAACATATCCCCACACAGAAATGCACACATACACCCATTAATTACAATGGCAACCATACCTAAACATTTTAAACACTAAAAAAAAGCAGTTGTTTTCCCTAGATACCACAGAATAATACAAAAAAATCTCTCACTTTTCGTTCAGTGCATTTCCTAAACAAAGCTAAGGTTAGGAAAGGGTTAACATGAAAGACACTGCAGAACTGCTCAGGTGTATATTCAGTGTTTCGCACCATTGTTCTCCTTTAAATTTCTCGTTGATTGGTGTCTTGTTAGAATTCCAGTCAAGGCATGTTCATATAAATCTGGGATTCTTAATCTTTTTTTTTTCATCCAAGACTCACCTGCTTATCATAATCAACCTCCAGGCCTTACCCACGAGTAGATGCAAAATTGCATTTCTGGTTACAGGTGTCCGCAAACATTAGTTTTATAGATATAATTGAATTGCCTCAACAGGAAAAGCCATAACAAGAACAAATGCAATGTTGTGTTTCATATCCTTCGATAGGCAATTAGATAGCAATTTGTAAGCTAGCCTCACGGGGAAAGCAAGTCTGCAAGTTTGAGAATTTTTTTTTTTAAAGTTTCTCAAGTTAAGTTTGTGTCCTACACAAATCAGCAGCACTAAGAGATTTACTGCATGAATTATGCACATACTCTTAATCCTCTGCCTGGCACAGATAACTTTCATCTTCCATTCGTATCAGCTATCTGCTTTAAAAACAAATTCATCTCTAGGGTTAAAACATTAGTAATAAAGTGGGTGCAGGCTGTGACAATGAACAGGATTAAAGGGAAATTACATTAAACTATTAAGTGAATTGCTGTGTTTCTTCTATTTACACTAAAATCATCTACATCCATTATTTATATTTTCAAGTCACATATTCAGGATATTTGAGTATAGCCTTAATTTTTATTTATTTCCCCCTTCATTTAATTGTTTATTACTGAACATGGAATTTGCTGCTACTGCCACAAATGACAGCTGTCTCAATCATCCATGTCCCCTCTCCCCCTTCCATTGACTACATTATGCAACTTGCATACAATTGCCAATGATGGGAGGAACCATCAGGGCAGGTAGGAGTATCACTTTAAAGTGAATCATGTCTGAGTCAATAATGCATTGCAAAAATCGGAAAAACATTAATGTTCCTTTAACTAACTGGGTGAGGGACTGTGAGGAGATGCAGTATTGTCAGCAGTACCTTAAAGGACAACTCCACCCTCATAAGAACATATTTTAGACAGAATGACCTCTTTAAAATATGTTGATATATCATAGTTTGTCCTATGAATTCATTACTGTATGCCTGCTATGCTTCTGAAGGCATCATGGAAACTGAGCAAACTGTACTGAGCCTGGGCATGCTCAGAAGAGGCAGACAGGGGATTAACATTCAATCATTGGCTGTGATGTCATCTGACAAATCTATAACTGACAGTTGCTAACTGGAAGAACCAGGAAGCAGGAACAGGGGAAACAGGACATTGTGCAGGATTTCAGGTTAGATTTATATATTTCAGATTTCAAACTATTATCGTTAAGGGTTTTGGGGGGTGATTTACCTGTGCGTAGCTTTTCATTTTGGGGCTGGACTTGCCCTTTAATATCAGGTGACACGTCAGTAAATTCCGCTAAACAAAGGCAATGCACGCAAAGTACCATCCATCCTGTATTTAAAATGTACAGAAAATATACATGAAAACTGTTAATTCCTAAATGTGACAAATACCACGCTTTCACCTTTAAAGAAAAGATTGCAATCCCTTCCATCTTTACTGTGATGCTTGAACAACGTCCAGACAGCCGCCTGGATGGATCATTTTTGAGATTACAAATGAATGGAACAGGAGGAGGAATGTTGTAGGAACATCAGGAGGTAAAACAGACAGAAAGGTGAGCTGACTTTGGCCAAGATAACTTTTAAATAAACTTATGGATAACATATCTCACAATCCCTTAACGGGTATGTACACTGTAGATCCTACGTAATAGCTTAGGTTTTAAAGGGGAAGTTCAGTGCAAATACATATGCTTTTCAGAAAAAAGAGCAGTATTTTTTCATCCCAATAACCTAAATCTGCCCATTCAGCATTTTGTCTGTGTATAAATAAATGCAACTGAAATACTGACTTCCTGTTTGCAGGACCCCCATTAGAGGTCGTTATGGTCATTCCCTTGACCCAGCTTCTGAATGCATCATGGAAACTGAGCAATTTAGAAACCTGTACTGAGCCTGGGCATGCTCAGAAGAGGCAGACAGGGGATTAACATTCAGTCATTGGCTGTGATTCAGTTGCTCAGTAGAGATCTGAGCATCTTTGACCCATCCAACAGCCAATCAGTAGAAATTACTGTTAGGAACATTCCAAGGATGTGGTGCATCCCGGGAAGAAGAACTGTTAGAACCTGAAATGTCAGCTCACTAATGTCAACAGCAGGGAACATCAAAGGGTATAAAATCAACTGATTTTTCAAAATGGGAGAGAATATGTAGAATAACTAAGAAGGCATTACAAAAACTAACAATTTAACAAATATTGATAATTTCCACTGAACTGTTCCTTTAAATGTAAAGTGATTATCTTTTCTTTCTTCTAGCACCCTCCCATACACTTTATTTCCTTCGTGAAAGTTTGTGACGTGACGTCATTGTCCGTACAAGCTCGCGCAAGCGGTGACACAACGAGCATGAGCACTGATGCTGCATGCACACTAACATTAGGAGTGCACTCTGCAACCAGAAAAAGAATTTGCGTGGCAAAGGTATTTTCACATCTCATGGTGGCGGGGCTAAAAATGTGAGTAGACAGGAAGACGAAGACACAAACTAAGACACACTAAGCTATCTAGTCACATTAAGTTGGATTTACAGTGTACATACCCTATAAACAGTTGCAGGGGCAGAAGCATACTGGATATTTGGAATTTATAAAGACAAAATGTTCAAACCAAAGGTGTCTTAGTCACCATAAATCAAACATATATGGTAGACATAATGAGCAAATTAGAAGGTGCACATCAATGCATCATAACAGGATAATTCCAATAACAATTAACGGAGGCATTTGCTGACAACACACACAATGTTTCGGGTGCCTAAAGACTTGTAACATTGTTTATAAATTATACATTTGGAGGGGAGAGAATCGGGGAGCTGTTTAAAGAGATTAGTGGTCCTTTAAGACTGAATGGGCGTTGTTGTGATTTAGAACATTAAGGGACATGCAGTACCACAAAGATTTGCTTCTTACCTGTCTGAGATTCTGCAATGCAGTAATCACTTTGTGAGATTTGCTGCATCACAGGATTATGTTCAGCTAAGGAGAGCCTTGCTGCCTAGTAGCTCCATAGTAGCGCAAATTTAAGCACTTTCCATATTGCACCTGGCGCCCAGTGGAGAGGAGCCCCAGTTTCCAAGTGAACCTGGTTTTGTTTTGGAACTGCCAGTTTCAAAATTATGGGGATCTGGCGGAATTTTTAGAATTTAGAAAACTAAACGGCCCTTGACCTTCCATAGAATAAGATGTTTAAACGTGCAGATGTATTTGTATAATACAGTATTAATTTCAATGTTGAAATTTACCATAGAAAATTTGCTGATTTTGGGACATGAAATTTTGATTCTGTCACTGAAATTTCATCAGTAGCTTTGCCTGTTAAACCAAAACCAAATCTACAGCACATCTCTAGTTATAGCTCATCAAATATCCAGAGAGGAAGAGCAGGGCCAGCTGTATATCATTTTTATAATTAGTCATTAATATCATATTCTACACCCCAAAGATAAACAAATATCTCTTTAGAGTTCATTTGCAAAGTGATTAATTTTAACAATTATATAAACTAAAGAAACGATTTTTAATAATGTATATAGCTGTCACACACATCAGACTTTTGGAGTGTGGTGTGTGTTTTTATTGTACACAATTAGGGTTATTCAATAAAAGTTCTTATCATTTAAAATTGTGCTAATTTTGACCCAACCAATCAGATGTTAGCTTACAAATGTTAAATATGATCTGATTGGTTGGGGCAAAATTAGCACCATTTTAAACGATAAGAACTTTTATTGAATCTCCCTGAATGTGTTTAAAAAATGTTGTTATTGATAAATAGGAGATTGTTTACTGCAAAAGAAAAGAGACACTCTTTTTCTTCCTGTAGCAAGATGAGAACCAAGAGAAATTATCAGCTGAAAGATTATAAAACCACTATGAAAAGTACAGGGCTCGATTATACCTGATCATATCTGGTCAGCTATTATTATAGCTGGCCAGTCATTATTTCTGGACAATCATTATTATTATTATTTCAATAATTATATCTGGTAAATAATGATATCTGGCCGATCATTATATCTGGCCGATCATTATATCTGGATGATCATTATATCTGGTAAATAATGATATCTGGCCGATCATTATATCTGGCCGATCATTATATCTGGATGATCATTATATCTGGTAAATAATGATATCTGGCCGATCATTATATCTGGTCAATAATGATATCTGGCCGATCATTATATCTTGCCGATCATTATATCTGGATGATCATTATATCTGGTAATAATGATATCTGGGCCGATCATTATATCTGGTCAATAATGATATCTGGCCGATCATTATATCTGGTCAATAATGATATCTGGCCGATCATTATATCTGGCCGATCATTATATCTGGATGATCATTATATCTGGTCAATAATGATATCTGGCCGATCATTATATCTGGTCAATAATGATATCTGACCGATCATTATATCTGGATGATCATTATTATGGTTAAAGCTAGAAAACCCGCTAAGATTACATTTTTAAACAATTTGCCAAAAACTACTGGCCTACCTATTTAAGCAATTAAAATATGCAGTTTCATAGTATAACAGTAAATTGTAACACATGACAAAACTTTTGGCTTGAAATTTAAATGGCTTGTCAGACCCTGGTGGATACCTTACAAATGATAATGGGACAAAAAGGTGAAAATTGAGATCAAAAAGTCAAAAATCCTGCTTAAATGGTAACTGTGGTCCAAAAATGACCTTAGGTAAATTGACAGGAATTGCTTTCCTGAGAATTTTTGCAATTTACTTTCATTATTGATTTTACATAGTTTTGAAGATATTTACATTTGTATGTGTGATGTGGGAGCAGCATCACCAGATTCCCTGCTTCCTGCTCTGAAACCATGTGACAGTCCCTCTTCCCTGCGTCTCCTCCTCCTCGTGGGCCCCCATGGCCCCTCTGCTTGAAGACCCACTCTGGCCCCTTCCCTCGCAGCCCCTTGAGCCTTTCCCTTGCAGCCTCCTGTGGCCCCTTCCACTCATATATTCTGTGGCCATGCCCACTCAAGGGTCATGTGGTTCCTCCCACTTGTGGGCCATTTGGCCCCTTACCTTGCAGCTCCCTTGAGCCTTTCCCTTGCAGCCTTCTGTGGCCCCTCCCACTCCCAGGCCCTGTGGCCCCTCCCACTCATGGACCCTTCTACTCATGGGCCCTATGGCATCTCCCACTCGTGGGTTTAGTGCCCCCTTCTCTTGCTGGAAGCAGATTTAAATATTGGAAACAAAATGAAGTCTAGGTTTAGGGGGTCTTGCCTAACATACTCATTTTGTCCCAGAGGGGCGGACATTCCCTTAAATTTGAAAAAAAACATCAAAAACCATTTGAAAAGTAAAAAACTGGGGTTGAAACACCAAAAAATGCCATTTCAGTTTAGTTTGAATTGGAATTTCAGAATTTCAATTAATGCAGTGGAATAAAATTCACCAGATTTGTTCATCTGCCTTCACTGACTTCAACAAGTAATATTTTCCAAAATATTTTGATGTATGTGTTAAGAGGCAGTCATTTTTTATTATATTAATTAGGAAATAGACTTTGAGCAAGAGAGATAGTATATAACATATATCAATATCACATATATGACAATTAATGTAATGGTCTCTCTAGTATAAAAAAATATATATATATCACAACCCCTTCTATTAGTTGGAACTAGTTGGTCTGAAAGAAGAGGAAATGAGATTGAATAAAACGGCAGGTATATGTTAATATATGTTCCTTGTTATTGAAATACATTTTTATTTTCCACTATGTTTATTTGATGTAGTGAGCATTTCTGGCTTTCATTATTCTCTTTTGTGTGTGATATGCTTTGGTGAACTGCAGTCATTTCTGGTAACATTAAAGCTGAGCGATTTAAAACCTCTACCAAGCTACACCTGGGTACAATAAGTGCGGATGAAATACAACCTGTTACTGTGCTTATTCTTCATTGCTGGGAAATGCCAAGCCAGTTTAAATGCCATTTCTAAATCCAGCATTTGCTTTTACTGTTCAAGTCAAAGCTGTATGAAGTATAGTAGATATACTCATGCATATGTACAAATGTGCTGCTCAGTACAAAGGATGTCATTATAAAATACCAAGTATACAGCTAGCACAGGTTCCATATGGATAAAGCCTTCCCTTGTGTCTCCTGACCTCTTAAAGCAAGCACTTGGTATTACATGAGATTTACAAACTGGTCTTGCAGTAGCATAATTAAAATAAAAACCCATACCACTAAATTCTTAACAAGATATCATTAGATATTCCCATCTCTCTTGGTTCCCTGGTTTTATACTATTATTTTTATGCTGCAATTTTTTTTTCTAGTTATTTACAAAATGGACCCTCAAAGTCTTGAGGACCGAGTAAAGTCTCACTCTTGCACATCTATGTGCCCTGCACATCAATCATCAGAATAGAACATCTATTATCTTTCTCTATTACCATGAATAACTCATAGTGAAGGCCACATAGATTATTTAGTAGGGAGCTGGTGAATAAGTTTTTTTATTGATTTGATTGAAGAGAATAAGGGGCCTATTTATAAAGAGCGAAAAGTAGTGAAATGTTTTCACATTCGCTTTTGCATGGGTTTTCGCCAAAAGACAGTTAACGCTATTTATAAAGGTCGGTAACAAAAGGCGAAACCGTTTCCGCCGAGCTATCGCTAAAACCTTTTCGCCTAACTTCGCAATGGTAATTTTAGCGAAAAGGAGCAAAAAGGCATAACGCGATTTATAAAAGAGCGAAAGGTGGTTTTTGCGTTAAAAAGAGCGAAGATTAGCGTGACCCTGAAGGTGGTGAAAAGTCATTGTTTGAGCGAAAAGGCATTCTAATGGGTAATATGCCTTGAAAAAGCGAACGCGCATTAGAATGTAATATGCCTTGGAAAAGCGAACGCGCATTAGAAAGGCGAACGCGCATTAGAAAGGCGAACGCACATTAGAAAGGCGAACACACATTAGAAAGGCGAACGCACATTATATTGGAATATGCCTTGGAAAAGCGAACGCGCATTAGAAGGCGACAGCCACATTAGAAAGGCGAACGCGCATTAGAAAGCGAATGTGCAGTGCAAAAGAAAATTGTATTCCAATTGAGAAATTCTAAGAAGATTGATAAATAAGACATGGCTGACTTCTTGGTAAATGTGAGGTGGCCATTTGAACTTGACATCATTTTCTAGTGGGCTTTCTGGTTTCGAATGGTTTTCACAATGCAGTCTTCTTAGATGCGTTAAGTTTAGCCGCCCGTTCGCCTTTTTCAGCCGCCAAGTGTGTTTTTTTTCGCTTTTTTATAAATGAGGCGAAACGAAGCCCCAAATAGCGCTATTTTCGCTGCGATGTGCTGCGCTAATTATTTGGCGAAAAAGACAATCCTTATAAATATGCCCCTAATTGATACTGTGATTTTCTGGGAGGAGGCTATATCTGTCATAGGAAAAATAAGCAGATGGGGCCCCCTGGCCTCCCAGGCACCCCTGCTGTTGCTCCCCCTACTCCCCTGGTAGATACGCCCTTGATCGGGCCAGAACAAATTGTCCTGAAATATCCTGAAACCCATGCAGAAAGCTCGTTTGGACACTTGATACTTTAATAATAAAAAGCAGGAAGTTTAAATGTTTATTCACTCATTTTAATCAAAGAAAATTTAAACCCAAAACAAGTAAAAATGTTTAGCACCACATTAAAAGCTATTTCCGCTTAATATGGCTCCTATTGATTGTGCTTCCAAAACTTTCTTTGCAGATATCAAACCATTTGTACATGTTCCCCATACCATTTCCCAGCTACCAATACAGTTTTATGCCGTGGATTTAGACTTTGAAATAACAAGTTTTTTTAACTTTTGAAATAACATGAATATGTCATTTCTTACAGACATTCTTTACTTGTTATCTACCTTTGCTCATCTGACTACCTGTACTGTTGCTGACTTTCCCCCATTGCTGTCCACCCTATCTATCGCAATCTCATCTTCCCCTGACAAACTCTTTTGGTGTCACCCTTCCAGCAGAAGGTAATAAAGGGGCATTTGATTTATTGCTGAAATGTATAATGTGACATAGTGAATATTTAAAGAGATAAGAGACAGACCAACAAAAATGTTACAGTGGCTTTGGGAATAGTGATAAATGGAATTCTCCAACAAAATTACAAGTTACGCAAATTGTGAATCTTCTAGCCGAGCCGAAACAGCAGTGGATGGTTTCTTGTCCCCCTTCCCAGTTCTGTCTGCTTATGCACCATACGGTGGTACTTTCAGGGTCACCTTTCCATTTGTTCCTGATGGTACTAGGGCAGAATATTTAAGCTTCTAGGTTTTTTAGCCCTAATGTTGTATATTATTTTGCAGAATTCCATCTCCCATTATAGTCAATAAGGTTTGGAATCAAAATTTCGGTTCTTCCGAATTTCAATTATTTCCCAGAAACGGAAATTTGGTTGTATTGTTCATCTCTAGTTGGGAATAAATATAGTTTCCAATGAGGGATAATTAAAAAAAAAAATCAGAGTATGGATGCTCTACAAGTTTACATTGGCTTTCGGCTACTTTCTTAAAAACATTTTACACACTTTGAGACCCAAAATTCTATGTAATTTTTACTAAAGCCTCCTCCACTCCCCCTCTCTATAAAAGAGGCAAAGCATAACATGCATTAGAAAGATACTCTCCCTCCTTGAAGATTCAAATTGAACATGCCTGTACCACTGACAGAGGGGAAAGATGGTGGAATGAATAATCTGAAAAGCTTGATGTACAAGATGTCCAGGAAACAATGCATATTAGCATAAAGGTTCCTTTCAGAATGAGTTAAAGAATATGTACAAAATGTACAAGCTTTAGAAATGTAACGTTAAATAGAATACTTTCAAAAAACAATGTAAGGATTATTCCAGAGATAGTGAAACATATTTCTGTTAATGGTATGTTAAGAGTAAGGTAACAAAAGTAATTCTACCATGCAAATCACTTCATGGTGTTTTTTAGGGGACTGGCATGTGAGATATAAATTGCTGTAGTAAAGGAGGCCAATAATGACACAAAAGGTAGCAGTTCTTGTTCCAGATGAAGCAAGCCCATACTTGAATGACTTGAATAAGCAGCTACTCATATGCAGTCAGTTTAGTATTACAATGCTGAGTTAAGTGAAAAGATATTAGTACTAATTCATTGCCTTGACTGGTTAAATATTTTTATAACCACTATTTTGTTATCTCAATCTGTCTCAAAGATGGACTTTGCTGCTTTGCCATGTGACAAAATATTTAAATTCTATTTCTAACATTTGTCATAGCCTGGAACTGAAAAATCTGTTGGGATCTCTAACCAAGATAATCAACCTTTTTGAGCAATTAAGTGGGAATGATTAGGGGAAGCCAACTTTTTGCTTGTCAGCTCATTGTGTTTTCATCCCTAACTGTCTGACTAGTGGAAACTACCTGTTGTAGGGACAGAAACAAAATAGAATGCCCCCCATGAACCATCTAAAATTGGATGGATATGATGCCACTAATTACTAGGTATTGACATTTATTGGTTCATTTAGCACACCACCAGTTTTTAGACAATACCTGCCTGTCAAACTATTCTGTCATGGCACACTTGACTTTTTTTGGAAAGATTTGTTATAGGAACTAGTCCTGTTTTAGAAGCCAGCGTTATTTATTTGAACTGTGTGAATATACCCCATGAAGAATAGATTGCATGTCTGGAAATACCTAAAATCAATCACGGCCAATGGCAGTAATGTAAATAAAAGTTCATTCCTTAGACTTATGGCCAAAGATTATGGCTTTCTGACAAAATTTCAAATGAGATGCAGGGAAATAGACCACACAGTGAAGATGGAAATGAAGTAAAAGAGAAAGTTAATATAAATAAAGAATCAAGAATCTGTTTAAAGCTCTCTTTGAAAGATTCATAATGCCTGAAATCTCATTTATTTTCTTTTCCTATACTTGCCTTGCCCAGGCAACGGTTATAGACATTATTTGTGGCTTCTTCCCTTACGCACCTGCTCCTTTGTTTCTTATAATGAGTTACTGGAAAAAAGCAGGTGAAATGCATTGTTGTGGATATGATAATCCTGGCATCTACACTTCCTTTTATAAATAAATCATTATATTAAATATTAACATCATTCAGTCTGCAATTTTCCTATACGCCTGGCTCAAGGTATGAAATCTTCATATCCCAAAACATAGCCTATTATTATGAACAAATAGTTCCCAATAATACATTTCAAGCTTTTTATCACTGAAGTCATAAACAAATTAATGACTGTAGTCTAATATTTATAGAAGACACCAAACAATTTTCTCAGTAACACAGCACACAATTTACCAGGAAACCTATCACAGAGGGCAAAGTTATTTATATAGGAGTTAGTTGCTTTCTTGCAGATTTCTAACGTTCAGTTCCAAGCACCCAGTGCATCAAATTGTTAGTGAATAATGATGATTCAAGTCTTTACATTTGTATGATTTAAGAAAAAAGAGGTTCCCTGTTAGTACTGCATGCACTAATGACTCAAACACACACACACACACACACACACACAAACACACACACACACACACACACACATATTTAAATAGTGTGCACATACTTCAAACACATGTTTCATTTCAAGCTAATCAAGGATTTGAGGGGGCATTAGTTACCCCAGTCACTACTGAGTAGAGAAGAAGACGATCTTCTCTACTCTCTACCGCTAACTGGCCTTTCTCATTACAGAATATTTTAGGCTACATATCAATTTTTAGCTACACAAAGCTTATATGTTTCTCCACTTCTACTGGTTCCTGAAACTCATTCTAATGCCTCATATAAAGTTGCTTTTGGTATTTGGAATGGTATTAATTATGTTATTGCAATCCTCTGGTCCATCTTCCTCCTTGTACAGTAGCTGGAAGCAATTTCTCCATGTACAGTCACAGGGCATTCCATAGATTCACTCTAAAGTTTTTGTTGGAAAGGTGAAAATGCTTTACTAAATGATGGTAATTGATGCAATTGGCAAAGTCCCATAACTGCACTTTTTCTCCTGCACAAAAAAATAGTTTCCTATAAACCCAAAACAAAACTAAATAGTGCTACAGGTTTTTAAATTGGTGCTATCATATTGTTATATTGTTAAGAGTTAAATAGTGCTCCATGAGGTTTGATGGCAAACATCTGTTATTCTTTACTAAAATACTGGCAGAGCTACAAAATATATATTCTTTCAAGTATAATAAAGATATTATTTTATTTGCTTAATACCATTTGTTTGTTCTGTAGCCACAACTAGGTCTAAGGTTCTATTTAGCTCCTTCTATACAAGTCACTGGGGGTTGCAAATATACTCCAAGATATACAGGGCTATGTTCGGAGAAATGTTATCATCTTTTTCCGTCTTAAAGTCACGTTAACCCATGTACCATGGGTTAATGTGACTTTAAGACATAACTTATGGCGGTTGCGCAACCACCTTAAGTTATGTATGGGCTCAGTGCATTGCCTTGAGGAGGCGATAGAGAGCGATACTGGCTCTCGGTACATAGCCCCTATAATCTCAGGATATACTATATAAATATATACATTGTTACCAGGTATACTTACTGTTCAAGGCCAGTTACATAATATCTACAGGAGTCATTTTCCTAATATATAGTCCAGAAAGAATATAGTTTCCACCACACAGTTTAACTTCTAAAATTTATATATGTTATATATTATTTATTATTTTTATTATTTATCCTGGTTTGAAACGTGGCAAGTTTCGATTTGAAACTACCAATATCAATAACTCTCGAATCCAACAGATTTTTTCAAAACTTGGAAAAATCCCAAATTTTCAAATCGAAACTCTAAAATACCATTCGAAACATCTAAAATGTAAAGTTTAAGTTGGAAACAATTGGATTGTCATTTTTAGAACTTGGGTCCGCGAAATCACTATTGGAACAAAACTAGGCCGTTTTGCTCATCTCTAACCTTTAGTAGAATATTCTGAAGATTTACATACTGTAACTTGAATGACCTAAATACATATATTTTCAGCCACAATGATGATATTTCTGTTTAGGTATTAAAGGTTTTGGTTAATTTCAGTGGTGTTTGTCTTTCAGGGAAATAGAGAATCATGTACAGTAGTCCTTTCTTCAAACTATCCAATGAACCAGCCACTGCATTTGATTCAATATAACACTTGCAGCTGTATTTTGGGAAACCGTTTAACAGCAAATAGATGTGGTTAACAGGCAACTAAAGAACATTGCTGAATCAGAAGCCAGGGCACCTTGATATAAAAGCAGTAATCTGTGTATCACCTCTCATTTTGATTTGGGTGCTAGAAAATTTACTTTTTGAAATAAGGTTTGTGTTTTATTTCCCAGCATTTCACTATATCACAATGTGGTCATTGAGCATTGTGTTCTTTGCACATGCCCAATCCTAAACTACTCCAGGAACTTCAATTAATATCAAAAGTTAATGAAACACAGTACATATCAATGCATTTTAGTCTGGCTCCATAGGAGCAAATTCAAATAAGACCTTACCAATACTTTGTACCAATACTTTGTAAAGAATAATATTTTCCCCCCTTGAATCTATCCCCCTCTTTAAACAAGACAATATCTTTTTAGCTCCAGCTGTTGCTTTCTGGCACAGTTTGCTACAGTCTCTTCTCCACTCCCAAATAGAAATTCACTTAGCACAGAGACATTTATGGTGTCGGTGCCACAAGGATTGTTTAACCCCAAATTTACCACCTTACATTTGTCAACATTGAATTTCATTTGCCATTCTGCAGCCCATTTTGACCATCTATCTAGGTCCTCAGGTAGAGATGGCCGAACTTCCTGAAGTTCAGTTCCTTTTTGAAATTCTGAACTTCAGTAAAAGTTCTGAAGTTTGGTAGTTCGGAAACAAACCCATTAAATGCAATGGGGAGAAATAGTTTAAATGTTTGGATTAAATACAATTAAAATAGCAATGATAACTTACTGTAAATGGCTGTGGCACCTGGGAAATGGTCTGGGGAACATGTCCATATCATCAAAACTTCTTTAAACACTACCTTCCCCTACGATCTGGCAATTATCGAGTTTCCGCGTGCTACATTCAAGGGTTATGGCCAATTCAAGGGTTATCAAAGATACATTCAAGAGTTACCGAATGATACATTTGAAGGTTACCAAAATTGAAGGGTACATTCGAGGGTTTCCAAAATTGAATACTACATTCGAGGGTTACCGAACGATACATTCGAGGGTTACCGAAATTGATGGCTACATGTGATAGTTACTGAAATCGAAGGCTACATTCGAGGGTTACTGAAATCGATAGATAGATTTAAGGGTTACCGAAATAAAAGGACAGATTCGAGGGATGCTGAAATCGAAGGATACATTCCAATTGCACATCATTTGAATTTTCAAATGTTTGTCATAGTTTGTGTCATTGGCAAATATATATTCCTTTCTCTCAATACTCACTTCTAAGTCATTTATAAACAGATTAAATAGAAGAGGCTCCAGTACAGAAACCCACTTTAGTACTTTAGTCCACTTCTGTTCAGTATCTTTAACTAAGAACATATCACCCCAGTTTATGAGCTAAAGTGATTTTTTAATAGCATAATATTAGGTGTCAGAAGAAGGAGCCACTACTGATCCTGGATGCCAAGCAGCTATCTGGGATAAACCAGATTTATTAAGCATTATATAGTTATGCACTTGTTTAATTTCTAAATGTAACAAATTAGATTGTCTGCAAACAAAACCCTTTTATGGACTGGCTGAAAATGAGTTTCCTTACCTTACAAAAGAACTTTAGCTCATCGAGGGAGAAATTGCCTGGAAAAGAGATTTTTCTTTTAAAGGTCTGTGACTCATGCACAGTAGGGAATTTCATGGCACATATGTTCCATAGTAAAGACAAAGAAAAATGTATATATTGATACTACATCATCTAGCACTTTAATCTATGCACAAAGGCAGGTAGCGTTGATGTTGGGCACATATTGCTTTTCCAAATTCAGTCGTTTGTACTATAAATTCCTCCTTCATATGGTGCAGAATAATACAGAGGAAAGACAGAGTATTTCCACGTTTATAAAACAGCCTCAGCAGGCATGGATGCAAAATTGAAAAATAAAAAGCACATTGTGAGGCAATAAAGCAGCACCAGTTTTGGGACTGCACTAAATGTGATGGATAGGCCAGATGTCTGATAAACCATCCATAAGCATAAGAATTTTTTATGTTTTAAGCATCTTGGGAAATTTAATTACATGCTGTTGAAATTATTCCCAGCTAAACTCTGACATTCTGAGAAAGTGTGTGTATGTGGGGAGGGGGGATCATGCTACATAAAGTGTCATGAATCTAACGAGTTGATAGGACTTTAAGGTACAGTACAGAACGTCATTACTGGAAATAGTCTTAATTGCTTTGTATCCGGAGAGGCCCATGAAACCAATACAACAATTCTTAGAGGTTAACATGAATGAAAAATGTGTAATGTAAGCGTCTCTAGGTATGATATGCCTTTTACGCTCTTATTTACTTCTTTTCTTGTATTTTGCTGCTTTCTACTTTTTATATTTTCTTCTTGAATTTAGCTAACATATAACTATAAATAACTTGACTTTCACATATCTCAAGGGAAAACAGAGTTATAATGGCATTAAGATAGTGTTATTGTTAATTATTATAATCCTCTGGGAACTATTCATAAATAGTAAAACAGGTACATGACATAGAAAACTGAGTTTCATCAGTATATCCCCACTTTAGAAAGAGAAAAACAAGGCAGGCCCTTTAAATTCTGCATAGATACAGTGTTTTTGTGGGAAATAGATTAAAAACTAGTCTTTGGTTAGTCCATGACTACAGTAAGCATTACATCCACGTCAGATCACAGGCATCAGAAGTTTAAAAAAATGTATTATGCTGAAAACCAATGGCCAAGTTTAAAGGACTGATAGTAACATAGTAACATAGTAATTAAGGTTGAATAAAGACATACGTCCATCAAGTTCAAGTTCAAGTTTTTATTAACCCTTCCTAACAGTTGATCCAGAGGAAGGCAAAAAAAAACAGCTAAAAAGGGGGAAAAAATTCCTTCCTGACTTCAAACGGCAATCGGAAAGTATCCCTGGATCAACCAGATCTATATTCATTAATACCAGTAATTCTCAATATTATTGATATTTTATTAGATATTGTAGATATGGTAGATCTATGTATATTCTAAAATCTTGAAAGCCATAAAATGTAGACAAAAGAGGACTGGAGGAAGTTAAAAGAGAAACCTTAAATGGAATGACAACATCGTAGAGAAATCATTAATTTAATTCTGCTGGTTTCTGGCTTTTCCTGACCTCTGCAGCCCTCCAACCAGGGTGTGTCCTGGACTCTTATAGATAATTGCACATGCTCAGAGTTATCTAGCCCCTCTCCTTCTCCCCATCACTGACTAAGCAGTCAGAAAGCCAGTTGTTACTCACTAGGACAAAATTCCACAGAGCTGCAAAATTGTATATGATTTATCAGCAGGAATAGAATGCACTTAGATTAATTTCCACTTTAGCTTTAGATCTCCTTTAAAGCACACATACAATAGATATCGGCCATATTTTGATCTCAAAAAACTGCATAAACAATGAAAACTATTCATATAAGTACGTAGAAGCCACAGTTCAGGAGCAGCTGGAAGACTAAAATAATATTTAGGTTGTAAAAAAAAAAAAGCATTCATGCTTTGCACTAACTGTCTATTAAGATCCGTATTCCATTAATTATATGATAAATTCAAGGTTTATCTGTAATATGCATATGATCCATTGAACTGCACCACACGAATATAAACAATAAAAAACTTCCTTTCATTAAAACCACTTGGATTGTCTCATTATTCATGTGAGAATATATTTTTATATACTATACAGGGTTATTCAATAAAAGTTCTTATCGTTTAAAATGGTGCTAATTTTACCCCAACCAATCAGATCTTGTTTCACATTTGAAAGTTAACATCTGATTGGTTGGGGCAAAATTAGCACCATTTTAAACGATAAGAACTTTTATTGAATCTCCCTGTATATAATTACTGCAGGAAACCAATAAGCAATAATAATTAAAATATTGCATGGACCTGGTCTATGAATCACACTGCAAATGGATTTTTTCACAAATGGATTTTTTGCAAATGGGATTTTTCACGCTTAAAGTGAAACTAAAGGGTTAAACACTCCCCCCAGTTAGTTGTACCAGACATGCAGACTAAACATTCCCACATCTGCTTGATTAACTCCTACCTAGGACCGGTCAGGGTGCCATGACTCAGACAGAAACAGGAGCAAGAATTGTTCTTTCCAATTACATGAGCAAAAACTTAATTCATGGTATGTCAATTTTAAATTCACATGTGGCTCATAATGTTCTACGTTTGTTGATGTATCTATGTATGTTGTATGTATCAGTATTATATTGCAGGCAATATTTAAAGGGGCCTCCAAACAAGTTAAGTTTAAATGAAAGGACAGTTTCCTACCTTTAAAACGAGCCATCAACCAACTCTCTATGTGCTCCACAGCCCAAGATATACAAAAATGACTGACCAGAAAGTTAATGGGTGGGAGGCAGACTTGTGACATTCCTTAGGGCTTCTCCTGAACAGTGCCGCCGGCGAGCACAGCCTCAGACTCCCTCAGTGTGTGAGGGAGACAGGAAGTCCCTCCTTCTCTCTGCTGTGTGAAGTCCTGACGAGAGGTAAGGGAATCTACAGCCCTTCTCTTTCACTGTGTGAAAACAGTCTTTTCACTCTGCCTAAGGCTGATTCCACAGAGTTTTCTGTAGGGGTCCTGAGTAAGCCACAACACCTGCGAGTGGGCGGGGCTTAGACACCCATGAGTGGGTGGGTCTTAGGCACCCACAAGTGGGTGGAGCCGTGACACCCATAAGAGGGCGGGGCCACGGCACCCGCGAGTGGACGGGGCCACATGGGGCTGTAAGATAATGGGCCATGGGAGCCTGCAACTGGAGGGACCATGGGGTCCCTGAGTGGGAGGGACCAGGGGGGCTGCAAAGGGGAGGAGGAGACACAGACAGATTGACTGACGTTTCAGACAGGAAGTGCAGGGGACCTGGCTGCTGCTGCCATATCACACACAAAAATTAATATCTTCAAAACTATATGCAAAATAAACAATGGAAATAAATTGTAAACATTCTCAGGGGAGCAATTCCAATCAATTTACCTCAAGTCATTTTTGGACCACAGTTCCCCTTTAAAAGCATTGCTCATTGTTCACACTATGTACAGAAGGATTTTAAACTGTGAAACCATCTGTAGCATCTTGGCTATCTCCCATGAGTATGAACTCAATATCTTGTTTGAGGTAAGATTACTAAATCTTACCAATGTGTCAGAAATATTATCTATTTCATTGTCACAAGCGGGGAAAGGAGTATTTTTAGCAGATGGGAAAACATAAACTAGTGTTTTTCATTGATAAGAATGAGATAAAATCTAGGTTCTTTGTGTTTAGCCTGCATGTAATTATATTTCTCCTTAAAAGGTAGAGTAAACAGCTGTTTCCAAATGGGTGTTTATGCTATAGAATAGATGAGGCTAAATATGAATAAATAAATTAGAATGTATTTCTATGCAGAACAGAGGCTCTTTTTATCTTTGCCCACCTTTGGCTAATCATAGCTCTAATTTTCTTTGCGCATTGCCGATATATATTCCAGTTGGTACCTAGGATACAGTTTGTCAAACTTAATCAAATCTTCTAGAAGAAGATGCACATGAAATTATTGCAGTACATGAACTAAGGGTTAATTTATGTATCCATTCTCACTTTACATTTCAATTCGTTTCCCCTTTTCCAGAAACCAAAGCTTCCAAAAATACTGTAGCTACAGTAACAGAAGTGATGATGGATACATATATTAACCCTCTAGTTGAAGGAATTAGAAGGAATAACAGCACACCTTCTATTTGAAGATTTTTCTGAATTTGCATCGCTACACCTTGGGAACCTTAGGTGGAATATAAAAGAAATGCCCCATTGATTCAACTATTGTAAATATGGGCAGTGAAAAGAGAATATATAGTTTTCAGCCATTACATCTCCTTTACACCTTTTCAGAAAATATGCATTGTAAAAAATATAGAATCACATCTTAATCGTTTTGCATAAACATTAACAGGAGAAAATATTATTTTAGTTATTAGTTATTGCCTTTGAGGAAGATGCACCTTTCTAAACCTATTAAAATCTTTTACTACAGTGTCCTGCAGTCACTTCCTCATCCTTTCTCTTCCCCTCTTTCACCGGTGTGCACATGCCTAGTGGATTTCACCAATCGGTAAAGAGAGGATTCTATTATAGTACAGAGAGGGATGGGGTAAAAATGGCCAGGCTTCCTCTACTGACAGATTTCTTTTTTATCCAGGTATAACCATTTTAAAATTACCTCAAATGGTAAATAATACATTGTTTTCCTCAGCAGTTAAAGGGTATCTCCTCCAAGAATAAAAACTTTTTATATACTGTAGGGCACCTTAGCCCAACCCCAACCGCCAAGTTCATTTGGTAAAACAAGCAGCAGAATGTACTTACAGTCCTTCGTTCCCCCAGCCCTCTGTTCCTAGCCCTCTGCTTGTCGGAAGTTACAAGCAGGGGGCCAGACCAGCAGCTGCCAATGCAGAGCGCCGGGGGAACAAAGCAATGTAATTAGATTTCTGCTGCTTGTTCTGCTGATCTTGGCGGTTGGGGGTGGACTAGGGTGGTCTATACTACAGTAAAAGCTTTTATAGGTAGGGCACCAGGCAGCAAAGATGGATTAGAGGGAGGGATGGAGGGGGAGGTCTACCTTGTGCATGCCAGAAACCTCTCAGAGGACAAGGAAGAAAAAAGGACCGGATGACTTACTGACAGCTCCTACTTTTTTCAACTTTGAACAAGCACTACAGGAGAAGCATTTGGAGCAGAGATGTAAGGTAAGTATTTTTTAACACTTCACTGGGGATAGGCAGCCAGTAGATCTGCAGATGTTTGACGAACTCCTAGAATTCCCTAAATGCATAGTGCTTGTAGAGGAATGCTGGGAGTTGGAGTTTTCAAACATCTGATCTACTGGTTGCCTATCCATGCAATAAGCAATTGGGCCAGTAGTGGGTAACATCTAAATTTTTGGGATGGACATGCCCTTTAATCAGTCAGATAAATGAAATCTTATTAGTCAGTATGACATAGTTGCTGATGAATAGCCCATGGCTTAAAGTATATCTCCACTGCTAAATTCACTTTTTTCAATTCTGTTTTATTGAAGAACGGGAGGTAAAGGAGCTGTGTCTTACCTCCCGTTCTTCAATAAAACGTTCAGAAGCCGGGAACAAAGTAACAGAACTTACCCGGTCTCTCGCTCATCCGCCATGTCCTCTGACAGGTCCCGACAGACTTAGTACGCTATGCATATGTGCAAGCGCGATGCGCATAGCAAAGTATGCTATCAATTAACGCGTTTCGGTCCTGAAGCTGTTTAAAAACCCACTGAAGTCCCTTGCCTTAGCGCTTCTTTGATGACATCATTAAAGTAGTTAATTCGCGTAGCAGTCACCAGTGTGCGGCTAAGCGATTGTTATATGTACGAGCGGTGAGCTGATGAAATACCACTTTACTGTGCAGCCACCTCCTTTAGTCACACAGCCTGCACAGTAAATCGAGTGGTAAACTGGTAAACTGTCAGCTACAAAGCTGAGTGTCTGTTATAAGATTATAATCCAATGATGCTCCTATCATAACAAAAAAATACTCATAACAGTAGGAGTGCTCTGTTACGGCAAAATTGGTAGCAATACTAACCTACCCCTTGCACTCTTTGACTGTATTGGATAGTTTGAGGTGTTATTGTAAAGCTAGCAGCTGTACCCAGTCAGGGGAGGACTGGGACCTTTTGGCCTGGGGGCAAATACAAATAAGTGGCCATATCATGGTAGATTGCAACAATTTTGACAACACCCACTTTGCTACGGTCACTACTTTAAGACCACTACTTCCATTTAACATTGTTGTCTGCAACATTTTCAAGTGATGTGGTTAAAGGATAATTATAGTCATAAAACCTTCCCGCTCCCCCTTACAAGTACACAGGGTGTGATCCTGAATCACTAAGTCCTCACCCCTGGGTACACTTTCTAAATCAAGTTATACTTCCCAAAGTTTCCTTTGTTCCTAATGAACTAAATAACACAAGCTAATGAACTGGAGGGCTGACTTATACTGGCTAATGATCTGAAGGGATGACAACACTGGCTAATGAAATGGAGGGCTAACTCACACTAGCTAAAGATCTGCAGGGCTGACAACACTGGCAAATGATCACGAGGGCTGACAACTGGAGGATGGACTAACAATGCTAATGAACTGGGCTGACTGGTAAATGATCTGAAGGAGGAGTAGGAGTTTCGTTTTCTTTGTCCTTGTTAGTGCTAGAGGTGTGAGCTGTACCTTTCAAGCACGTAACTTACTAATAGCTTCTGTGGCAGCCCAAATATTTAATCGGAGACCAGCTCAGGGGGGATTTGCCCCTCAGCCTACTGGGCTGGGTCCTACCCTGTACCCAGCGTTGCCTGTGTACACATGTGGGTACACGGGCAAGTATTTGTTATGTGCAGGTATGTGTTTGACTTAGATAAAAGAGACAGGGGAAAAGAAGTGCACAGTTGGTAATGTACGTCATGTATTAAATAGTTATGAGTTAAGGAGGTGACATTGCTTGAGGGATGTATAGCACATATGTTTATAGCAAAACTTTATATACATCGTTATCAGTTTTTTCACTTGGAGCATAAATCAGGGGAGGACAGGTCTAGTAAACAGAGGGGCAAATGCCCCCCCCCCAGCTGGTCTACAATGAAAAATTTGCCCTGTTACAGAAGCTATTAGTAAGTTACATGCTTGAAAGGTCCCTGAATCATTGGCTGTGATGTAAACAGCCACAGCCTTGATTGACTGCATAGAGTGAGGAGCCAGCATCCTGTCAGAATGGATGCAATAATTATTCTTAAATATCTGGTAAGAATAATAATACATTATGTTGGTTGGAATTTGGGGCAGGTAAAGCTGTCCATACATTACAGCTTACTTGGCAGTAGAGATGGACTAGAACTCGAACTCGAACCAGAGTTCGAGCCGAACTATTCGAGTTCAAATGGACTTAGACTTCTCGAACTATCCCGGATTTTCGATATTTTCCGGACTTTCGATAATTATCGAATGTTCGAACGTTCGAGGAAAGCGAATTTGTGAGTAAAATGTCTATTATAGCTATACGCGAGCATCGAATCTGCGAGTAAAATGTCTATTATATTTGCGAGTAAATATCAAATCCGCAAGTAAAATGTCCATTATACCTAGACGCGAGCATCAAATCCACAAATAAAATGTCCATTATACCTAGATGCGAACATCGAATCCTCGAGTAAAATGTCTATATACCAATACGCGAGCATCGAATCCGAGAGTAAAATGTTTATTAAACCTAGACGCGAGCATCGAATCCGCGAGTAAAATGTCTATTATACTATAGGTACGCGAGCATCGAATCCGCGTGCCGTTCATGGGATAATTATCGAATGTTCGAATGCGAGAGCTCGAAAGTAGCTCGCGTGAGAGTAAAATAGAGTTTGGGAAAGTCCTGGATATTCGAACATGTTCCCCAGACCATTTCCCAGGTCCCACAGCCATTTACATGAACTTACCATTGATATTTTAGTTGTATTTCATTAAAGCTTTTCAAATTATTTGACTCCCATTGACTTTAATGGGTCCGTTTTCGAACTTTTGATATAGTTTGAAGGTTCGAAAATAGACCGAACTTTCAAAAAGTTCGTCCATCTCTACTTGGCAGACCAATCCATGACATACAATCAATTTCGGAACCGCTATTCCAGATCTTCAATGTTGCCTACATATGATCGCAAGCTCTCATTCGTTACCATTCATTTTTTGATCATATGTCAGTCGCAAAGAGGATCGGGAAAGGCGGTGCCCCCGAAATTGATTGTATGTCAGGTAAGTTGGAATGTATGGGTCCCTTAAGTAACATGCGACTATTGTTTGTTTGATTTAAGGGTGGACATGCCCTTTAACAATTGGAGCTGAAATGAGCAATTCACCCAGTAGTTGAAGGGGTTTAAAAAATTACTAAGCATATGCAAATATGTATCTGGGTTAATGACCCACTTGGTGCCTGTAGAATTTGACAGGCGATTTCCTCAAAATGCTGCTGGTTTCAAAGGCAAGTGCTACAACTGTCTGCTAGTTTTTAATTATAGACTGCATGCCTGGTCATTGATATGTTTACTTTAGATTTTTTTAATGGTAAATTGTCTATTCTAGTCCAAAATAAAACCAATTTATTAAGGACATTAAGTTAGACAGGAACCAATGCACAGGTGCACAGCTAGGGATCACATCCCTTTGCACTTTCTAGTAAATGAATCAAGACCTTTTCCTGCTATAACTGAATGGTGCTTTCTGACAAAGATAAGATCTGTCAGGATTCAAGATTGGTTTCTCTCTGCACTGGTAAAAGTCATAGCATATAATGTCTGTACTACAGCACATCTGGAGAAAACAGAAACAACACAACTGGAAGAAGAAAACTGTACTTTTAACCCTGTCAAAGATTTGCAGAAAGCAATTTGCTTTGTATTGCAGAAATGACAAAAATCTGAAAAATGCCATTTCAGCACCAATTTATATCTGCAGGGTTTTGTTCTTCAGTGCTTGATGTAAATAAAATATGATTTCAGCATATATTAAAGTGCAATTTAAACATGAAAGATATTGGGCTTTTTGCAGACCAATGCAATTGTCCATGTCAGGCTTTTAATAATAAGGCAATATGGCTGTTGTTATTGAGAGATCTAAATCAACAGCAGATTTACAAACTTTGTGATTTGCAATATTTTTGAAAATTCAACACACACATTAAACATATTTGTAAATAGTATCCCAGGCACCACTGGTTTCTTTACCTTTTAACGTTTTACATTCAAACACATCTGCTAAAATAAACATTAACTTTATGTTTAGTGTTTCTCTAAATCATTTGCCAAAGTTGCCCTAAAAACCTAACTATTCCCCAAACCTGGTTGCACTATTGAATTCCCTTTAGTTAAAGGGCATGTCCCCCCCTTTTTACAACATGTTAGTGTAGGGCTCCCTCCCCCAACCCCAAACGCCATATTAGTTTCACACAAAACACCACATCACCTCTTTCCCCTGTCGATGTGTCACGGCCCTCTGCTTGCATGAAACTGCAAGCAGGGGGCTGGACTGGCAGCCGCGTTTGTGATCAGCATGCCTAATGATTGGCTGCTGGTTGAAACTTGATCATTTTTACTTTAAAGGGACTTTGGGAATAAAAGGAGCAGCTGTAGCCCACTAAAGCAGAACAGAGCAAGGACACATGTTTAGGCAGTGTCCAGTAGCTCAGAGCTGTAGCACACTACCCTGTCCCGTAGCTTGAGAGCAAGGGATCCAGGAGCCAGGAAGGTTTAAGCAGCCCAGGAGACACCAGCAGCAGCCCAGCAGTTTGGAGCCAAGGCAGTGGAGCCCAGAGTTCCCAGGGACTGCATCCCAAGGACAGTGCTTGCTTGGTAGGATAATGCTGTGTGTGTGGTGTGTTATAATAAAGCTCCTCCAATTGCAAAAGAGCTTGTGTTGCCTGGTTTGCCTTATTTCCGAAAACCTCACACTTTTATATAACTGTGAAAAGTGTTATACAGACGTTAATTGCCTGAGTCTTTGGGTGACTACATAGGCCTAGGGCAGGAGGTTTTCTAGATACTAACTGGTTTTAAATATTTTATACATATTTGTCTGTACAAATATTCCAAAAGGTGGACAGTGCATATAATACAAAAATAAAAGAAAATGGTGTTATAATAAAATGACATACAATAGGTACAACAGTTATATAAAATAAAAAGGATAAAAATATTCACAGACCCTACTCACTAGAAGAAGTCCTGTATCCCAGGGCGGGAAGAAACATCGGGTCCATACGCACAGTTTTAGCATGTCCCCTCAGTATGAACAAAGTTATAGGGGCTACAAGGATTTTTAAACCCCTTGTTGAACCACCCCCCTCCTGGGCTATGCATGAGGTGGGAGTGTCTAGGAATGTCCAAATTTAGGACTAGCCAAAAGCATTCATTCCCCCTCAGTCAGGCAGACTCCATATAAATGTAGATATGTACATTGTACTGGGATATTGACCACATATTCCTCTCCTGTATTAATTATCAATTCCTACAATACCAAACATGACCTGTGTGTAATTCATATTTCCCAAGAGATTAATAACTCGCCTTAGCAAGGGAATAAAGTCTCCATGTTGGGTATCATTTTAATGGGCCTACCTTCCCATTCAAAAATATAATTTTGGTTTCTGTCTCACATATTCCCATACCAAAATACATTTATTTTACATGTATGACTGTCCTTAAAATGACCCTGTTGTAATTAACAGACCTCTAGCTGCAGAGGTTCCAGATACACGTTTCAGCCCTGCATTGTCTGGAAAAGAAGATCTGGTTCCATGCTTCACTAATCGTAATATAAACAATAGGACTGTTCCAGGGTGGAATGGCATTTTATTTGTCCTTTGAAAGACCAAGTACCAATAGTTAACCCATTCTTGCCAAGTCACTACACACTGTCCTGACAAATATTGTAAAGGTAAATCTACAAATATTCCAGTGTGAGGAAAAGGTCACACTAGGACTTCAGTTACAAATACACTGTAAAACTTTCAAAACTGAAAAGTACCTGGGATAGGGATTGATTGTTCCTACCTCCCAATATAATTTTGTTAAGAAGCACCAGCATGTACAGTTTTCATCTGCTAGAGTCATGGGCTTTGCTGTATTAAAGATAGACCTGAAATTAGGTGGAAGCCTGTCAGATGTAAAACCAGAAGTGAACAAAGCTGTTTTCTTTGTGGTAACACTCCTCACAGAAATGATATTTGGAGGTAGGAATAATTAATAATACTTCCCTGCCCCAGGAACTTTTGATTTTTACAAAGGAATTTTTCTGACCTGTACAAAAGTTCCCAACCTGAAGCCTTTTGCATTTCTGTGGTCATGGATCTCTACTGTAATCCTTACACTGAATAATGCACCCCTTATCACTCCTGCTGCCATAAATAAATTGTGCCCTTTTCACAAAACAGCAATTTTGATTTCATATATGCAGAGCAAATCTTTTGATTTATATTCTAGCCACTTTTATCTTTACACAAATACCATATCATATGAGAAAACGAATCCAATTATTAAAAAACATGTTTCTGGCATTACAATCTCTCCATGTTATTATTTTCCATACATTAGATGCTCTAATGTTTAGCAAATTAGTAATCATTTCTTCTTTTTATACTTTTGGCTTTTTTGAACTGTACCTCCTACAGTTTTCCAGCTAGAGACATGATAGAGACAGGCAGGACACACCGGAGAAGTGTTCTATGTTCTGGCTGTGAAATCCATGGAAGCGTTAGCACCTTATCTGTGAATTTCAGGACATTTTTTCCAATTGACTATATTGGGTCCAATCCTCAAACACAAAATTTTCGGGTTTCAGGGACATGTGATCCAATCAAATCCCAACTCAATAAAAATGTACCTGGGTTCAAGGCTACACTAACCTAACTACACATCGTGTCTCTCTGACAAAAAGTTTATTAACACTTAGGGACTGATGCAATGAGAGGTTTGCCCATGTTATAAATTATCAAGAACCAATCAGATGTTAGCTTTTAACTAGGTTGCTACTGCTAGATAACATCTGATTGGTTGCTGCAGAATAGCACAGCCAAACTTCTGCACCTTTTATTGCATCAGCCCTTAGTCATTGTAATTTACTTTTAAAATATATTCAAACTGTATTATCTAATATTCTATATCTGTTTATATTTTTATCTCTGATTCACGTTTTTACAGGTTTTTTTTCCAGTTGTACATGATCTTGTACACTTTAAAAGAGGAGTTAAAGGTTACTCTCTTTTAAAAAAAAATCCCTGGACAGCTTCTCTGTGCACTCAGTGTTTTAAATGAGAAGCAGGATGCATTGACATTTTCAGCCTAATATCTTTGTATTTATACATACAACTGAGAGCACACCCAAGGATATGATAGAGGGCCTGAGTATCCTATGATCATAGGTGCTAAGGGGAAAAGTCATACTAAACATATACCAATAGAGTACTGAACCCACAAAAAGACCCCTGTGGGCAGAAGCGGCAATTCGCGGGCTTTTGCCTCATGGAATTGGTCCAAGGGGGTTAATACAGTCACCAGAATTTGAATACCCGGCCAGCGATTGGCCGATTTTTCCAGTCAGCCGCTCTGCATTGGACAGAACCGGAGCCCGAATTTAGGCGGGAGACCCAGACTCCCCTATATAAGGGGGAGACTCAGAAGCGCGAACCACAGCCTGTGTGGAGTACCTGTGGAAACTCATTAGTTCGGTCTGGAGGAAGTCCCAGAGCTCGTTCAGTAATGGCTAAAGAAGTTCGGAAGGGAGGGTCTTCAGCAAGCTATGGACCTATCAGCTGAGCAAGAAACGACATCCAGTTCAGAGGTGGCGGCTAGTGATGGCCCAATGGCGGCTCCTATTGTGAGGAAACACAAGCTAGCAGGAAACAAAATGTGGTTCCTGTCAAAAGGGCTGAGAAGTTGCATGATACCAGGGAATTAGCACAGCAGTGGTCAGTTTCTTCACCAGAGCTCTCTGAGGATTACCTACACGGAACACAGGATTTAGCTGAAGCAAGTCAATCCTTCAATGTGGGTAACAGCAGTGAATCTGAAAGTAAGGCTGTCGCAGGTAACTGTATGGTCTGGTCTGAAGCAATGCATAGATAATTATATTAAGCCCCTACTGTACCTGTCTGGGATAATGCTGGGGTCCATGAGGGTTGTTATGGGGATGTTCTTCTGACATGCGAAGTTACGCCCTTGGGAATGCACTTATCAAGTGCGGTGAAGGAAAAAATCTGTAGGGGTGAATACATTGACTTGTTGTCCCTGCTACCTATGGCTAAGGAGATTTTCAAGAAGGAGTCAAGGGAAAGGAGCAAGATAGAAGGCGACCAGTAGCCAGGTCCTTTAACAATTGGTTACAGGCTTACTGTATTTTTTTAACATTTTGACAAACAGATTCCCTGAAATGGCCCCTGGTTTGTTTAAACATCTAGACATTGTCTTAGAACAGTTTAAACAGTTTAGAATGTTTAAATCATTTGGCGGTTTAGGTTGGTTCTTCTACGATGATCGATTCCGTAAAAAGAAAGCGATTCATAGAGAACTGCGCTATGGAGCTAAAGACGTAGATTTATGGCTTTCAATGATTTCTTACAAGGCGCAAGCCTTTCAGCCCAATGTTAATGCAAAGTTGCCAGTTTCTGGCGTTAAAGCCAATAGTTGTTGGGCTTACAATGAAAGCACATGTAAATGGCAACAGAATTGTCTTTTCGTCACGAATGAGCAAATTGTGGAGGACAGCATCCAGCATTCAGGTGCCTTAAAAAATTGTCTCCAGCATCAAAGCAATCTGCGAAGTCTGGAACACAGAAGTCTGATAACCCCAGTGAAGCTGCTAGAATTGCAGCCATATTTAAAGGGGTATCCAAGGCAGCTGAATGCCAGGATCCTTGAGCTCCTTGAGGTTTTAGTTTTGGGTTCTGAATACCCTTTGATGGTAATGTAAATATGAACTGTTTTGTGAATAACCTGAAATCCGTGACAGAAAACACTGATATAGTTCGGAAAAAAATCGATAAAGAAGTCGCCACAGGCAGGGTGGCTGACCCCTTTGTTTACCCCCCTTTTGACAATTTTTTACTGTCTCCTTTAGGTTTGGTTCCCAAAAAGGAACCAAACAAATTTAGGTTGATACACCACCTGTCCTTCCCGCCAGGTACCTTGGTTAATGATTCCATTGATCCTGAAGTTTGTAAAGTGAATTATGCCACATTTGACAAGTCATTAGAGCTATTAAAGCTTAGTGGCTGTGGTTCTTTAATGTCTAAAGTAGAAATTAAGTCCGCATTTCATCTGCTCCCCATTCATCCTAAATGTCAACACCTGTTAGGTTTTCAGTTTGATGGTTATTCTTATTTTGATAGCTGTTTACCAATGGGTTGCTCTATGTCTTGTTTTTATTTTGAGATGTTTTCTTCCTTTATAGAATGGGTGGTTCAGGAGGTATCAGGTTCCAACTTACTTTTGCATTATTTGGATGATTTTGTATTTATTTGTCCCGCAGGAGAGAACATCTGTCTCAAGCTATTTAAGGCTTTCCATTTTGTTGCTGGCAAATTTGGGGTGCCTATTGCCACTGAGAAGTCAGTGGCACCAACTACAAATATACAGTTCTTGGGCATCCATACCGACTCCGTGAAAATGGAGTTCCGTTTGCCAGCAGACAAGGTAGTAAAACTAAGAAATGGCATAGAATCTGCACTGTCTAGTAAGAAGCTTACCTTAAAAAGAATCCAGTCATTGATTAGTTTACTTACCTTCGCTACGAGAGTGATCCCCATGGGTAGGGTCTTTACACGTAGACTCTGCAATTTAACATTAGGCATTATGAACCCTAATTGGAATGTTAGGATTAAGCAGGAGGTCAAGGAGGACCTTTTAGTCTGGGATCATTTTCTTGATCTGTTTAATGGTAATACTAGGTGGCAGGAGCATTTCATAGAAAATAACTAGTTACAACTTTTTACTGATGCATCTGACAGTATAGGTTGCGGAGGTTTTTTCCAGGGTTCATGGTTTTCAGCAACTTGGCCGGAGCACTGGATTTCTTCTAATTTTATGAGAAATTTGGTATTTTTGGAAATCGTCCCTTTATTTTTTGCATTATCGTTATGGGGTCTGAGGTTGGCTAATAAGCGGATATGGTGTGTTGAATTCTATGTCTTCATAATCAATTTGTGTTCTCAAGGTTTTGCATCTGATTGTTTTTCTGTCATTAAGATATAATATTTGGCTTAAGGCCAAACATATACCGGGATTTGAGAACTTAATAGCTGTTTCTCTGTCACGCTCTCAGTTTTTGCATTTCAGGAGCCTGGTCGACTTTGCTGAGGATGCCCCACATCTGGTAGGAGAGGAGTTATGTGAAGCTATTCACCCAGAGTAATGGAGCTCATAAAGAGTTCATTGGCCACAAAGATATGGGCATCTTACAATAATAGTTGGGAAAAGTTTAAATTATTTACAAATAATCGGAAGTTCTCTAATCTGGTTGAAGGTCTTTTAGAATGTATTTTGTTTTTACATGAAACAGGAAGCATTAAAAAGGATATAGCAGGTTATCTTTCTTTTTTAAAAGTTTTCAGAATAAGGACATAACCAAGACCCCTGTTGTATCTCAATTACTTAAAGGTCTAGTTAGGGTTAACCCCCAAAAGGATTCTAGGAGACCTATAACCCTCCATATATTGTCACGGATCTTGGAAGCGTTAGATAAGGTCTGTTTTTCATAGTATGAAAAATGTCTGTTTAAGCTGGTCTTTATTTTCTCCTTTTTCCTAGCTCTTCGTATTGGGGAAGTTGTAGCAAGTAGCCTTGTGGCCTTCACAATGCCAAAGTCTCCCTTGTCAAACAGAAGATTAGAATATTTATTAAGAAATCCAAGTGTGACCAATTGGGTTATGTGGCTAGGGCCATTTAGTTACAGGAATTTATGCCCAGTGTCTGCTTACATAGAATTCATGGCCATCAGGCCTAAATGCCCTGGCCCTCTATTCATTCATCAGGATGGGGTCTATCTTTCTAGATTTCAATTTATATCAGTCTTTCAAAAATGTATTTCCCACTTGGGTCTAAATTCTCAATTTTACAAGTCCCATTCATTCCGAATTGGGGCAGCCACACAGGCCTCATTACTTGGCTTTCAACCAGAAAAAATTCAAAGAATCGGTAGATGGGATTCTGTAAGTTTTAAGTCGTATTTCCGTCCTTCATTGGTTGAGCATGTACTCTAATTCTCTTTCAGGTAAATCCTTAATAAAAATTTGGATCACTGGACACCCCTCTGTCCTTTGGGCTAACTGCAGAGCAAAAGAAAGATGCTACGGTTCCAATCTCTCCTTTCCTTTAGAGCAAGTTAAAATCCAGTGGTTGGGGGTCAGGGGTGCCGAATGGCAAGACCTATTTTACATTTTGTCTCAGCTATTCATAAAATGGGGGCAACCCAACATAATAATCATTCATTTAGGAGGCAATGAGATCAGGCACCTGAGAATAACCAATTTAATCAGATTGATTAGGAAGGACTTATCACAGTTAAAAATGATGTTATCAGAAATGATAATTGCTTGGTCAGAGATAGTTCCAAGGTATTTATGGTATGTGAGTCAGGTTTTAAAACCACTTGAAAAATGCAGGAAGAAAGCGAACCATCAAGTTGCAAAATTCATTAGAACCATTGATGTCCCTATGTATCGCCACATGGATCTAAAGAAGGGAGGTATTGGCCTTTATTGCAGTGACCAAATTCACTTATCTGGAATTGGTTTGGATATCCACTGTTTGGAACATAAAAACATAAAACATATGTTTAAACAAATGGGAGGCGACCAAGGATGTTTTATAATATATGTCAACATCCTTGGCGTGGTCGGTTTGTATTAAATTGTAACAATAGCTGAAAAAAAGCAGAATTTCTTTTACATTCAGTATGATTATTATACAAACCTTATTTAAGGCATTGCAAGTAATTAATGATAGATTAGAGAGAGAGAGACAATAAAAATGCAATGTAAACAAAAGTAGAAATGCCTTGTAGTTTTGGAACTTGTTTGCATTTCTCTCTTAAATATCTTTTAATAAGGGTAACTAAAGCATAAATGTAAAGGGGGTAAGTATGCTTGAAAGTTACCAACTTAAAATGAACGCCTGACTTCAAAATATCCCCTAATATTGAGTACATCAAACATGTGATAGCTCTTTGGAACAAATGATCATTCCCAAACAGTTTGTTATGATTTTATCAAAAAAGATCTAAAGGTTACTTAATCTGCATGAGCAAAGTATAAAAACACAGGGATCCCAGGAATAGAGCATTATTATTTGCATACATTTATGACAATGGTTATACATTGACTGTGCCGTAATTACGTTCATAGATACACAAAACTTTCATCCATATTAAAAATTGTACCAGCTTCTGAGATATAGAGTAAAGCTATACTGCTCTGGATGTAAATCTTCTCTTTCAAGTGGTCTCTTCCATTGTGATTCTCTGCCTTCATTCCTCCCTCGGTTTCACTTTACTCTTGAGCAAATTGATGAGGAAAATGAATATTCTATTCATAGAGCCCAAGAGGTATATTTTTTTTATTGAGGTTAAAGGTGCTAAAAAGTTTGAACATAATTGTTGTTCAGAAGAAACTTTAAGTCTAAAAGAAACCCAGCAGGGGATACAGATAAAGAAATGAGCTGCTTCTTTGCAAATTGGGTTAATATACGATGTAAGATATATTCATTACTAAAGGAAATGAAGAGAAACATTATACAGTACATTTCTGTATCACGATGAGACAGCAAAAGGAAATAGAGGCTCAAAGATGGGACCTTTTATATGCAAATTCCCAGTGTTCCTTTAAAGCAATTTTTACATATCCCAATATACCTGGAAAATGCCTCGTCTCAAAGAATCAATCAAAGGTTTTCCAATCCTTTTAGCCAGCACATTATCCAAGCACTATTAAAAAAACAGAGAAAATATGTGATTTTGGTCTCATTAGGCGATAAGTAGTGTTTGCCGTGTTATTTCAATATTAGTAAATTGTAAAAATTGAAAAGATTACCAGGGTATTGGATGTCTATGAAGAAAATCCACCACCTAATATGTTTCCCTGTGTAAAATACATCAACCCATATTTCTAAGAGGCAATAGCTCTTTGAGACTATAAAACACAAGTTACAATTTAGTTTACAGGCATGGTCCAAACTTTAGAAAGTTAGTTGGTATGTTAGCAGCGTATCTGTTATGAAGCAAACTGAGGTGGCTGTCTCATGCTTCATTAAAGTCTATGGAGTGTGCTTCATGGAAGTAGAACTTTGCATCTTATTGGATAGAACATAGAGTAGAGTATTAGTACAGGAACTATTTTAGACACTGAAGAAGGAGATTGAAGTTGCTTTTGCGCCTGTGACATTATAATGCCATTAAAGTCATGCTAATGGGTGAATCCAATCTGATTATACCTAGAGGTAATCTCCTCAAATGTTCTTAATTCATAACCATGTAGATTTTATTTCCCAGATGATTTATAGCAGTTCCCATTTATGATGGCGGAATACATTCATATGTATTTTATGTTGTATTTGTTCATATTAAAATATAATTACAAACTTTTTTGGAGGTGGAAAGTGAAAAATGTAGCATTACCTCTGTACAAATTAAAGTATTCCCCCCGGAAGATATTTGTTGTGGTTTACGCTCTCCCACTAGATTAGTTTAGATTTCTGAAGTATTCTACTGTGATATTTCTCTGTACAACTCTAATTAAAGGCTTGAGTAGCACATCTATCTACCAGAAGCTGGAGCAAAACAAACAGCACAATATTAATGAAATAACATTTTACAATTAGCCTAATCCCACATATCTGATATGGTTAAAGAAATATATTCAGGAAATATTTTCTTTATAAACCACCTCTGGAATGCTCCATTTGCATCTTTTTCAGATCTTTTATGCTCACAATCTAATTTTAGTTTTCTCACATTAGTAGATTGCTTTACAGCCACAGTGGTCTGTTTGCACTCTAACAGGGGGATGCACCGAGCGCCGCTATCGGCAACCCGGTGCAAACAGCCCGGCGATGTTATATGCCGACATCGGCGCTCGGAACATCTCTACCTGGCGCTGTTCTATTTCGGCACTTTCAACGCCAGCTATTAGCTGCCTGATTTTTCCTGGGCACACCAATGCAAAAAGGTACTAAATTGTTCAAAGTAAGAGCAAGCTGTGTAGAAACCTATAGGCAAACATTCATCTATGTAATACCCTTTATTGAAGAAAAAACCTGTGTATTTCAGGCTGTCTTTATGGAGAGGAAGCAGATGAAAGGCTGATTCAATGTCCAGTTTGGCCATTAATGCCCCTTTTCCCAACCTCCGCACCATACTGACAGCTGAGTCAAATGACTGATACTGCACGGAACACAATTCTCTGCTGATTGCATCGTTCACTTAGGTACCTTGTGGGTGGAATAAATGTTGGATCAAACGGAATTTGCCTGGCTCTTTCTTGGGTACTATGCCTATTGATGACACTATAAGACCTTCTAGAGGAGGTGAAGGATATGGGCCTGACATTCTTCCCAAGGCTATTTCTTTATTCATTTTTTCTTTAACTATTTCTGGGTATTGGTAGGCTGATTTTAAGCTCCTTTTACTTTTCCCTGCTAACACCTCCCCTGACACTGGAATTAAAAAAACCTTCTGAAAAACCGCATTTTATGAATGATGCAATTAAATATTGGGGTATTTATCTAGCCGATCTAACATCTTGCTCAAATTAATTGGCGTTTTACCCATTTGAATTTTGGGGCCGAAAGGAATGACCACTTGATGTGTCCTTTCACTTGTTACATTGATATGCCGGGTGATTGGCTCCACAATTAGCACAGACATGCTTAAATTTACAGCTGTTAGCTCGCCTACATTGCCTCTCGTTAAATGCCCAGAATTCCCTCCTTCCGTTTTGATTAAAGTTATGGTTAAACCCTCCTGTATATTTGGGCCCATTTTCTTTCTTTTAACCCACCTCCTAGCTGCACCTGCAAGTATATGTGCACCTACTGGGCCCGGGAGCCCTACCATGAAGCATTTCCTCATTTTTTCTTGCATCGATCTGATTAGGAGTATGGCTACTGGGCCTTCTATTCATTCCTCCCTCCATGTTCCTTACTCCTCTATCATCCTTTCCCATTCCTACAGTTCCCATCCTCTTACCTGGTGACCTGTACTGCTGCTGCTGCTCTGGACTGCTGAGAACAGCTTCCCTGCGTTCCCTAATAGGTGAATATGAAGCCTGTCTCCTGTGTCTATCACTTTGTCCAAACTCGGACCACATATGCCCTGAATGCTCCAACGTATTTCTACCATTTCCCCTGCTCAGGTACCTATTAATGACCATAATGGTCCCGCGAGAACTGCCTCTGCTCCGATGACGAGGTATTTGTGCGCCACTATTCAGAGACACGAGGCTTCTATACTGCTCCCGGTCTCGTGGTATCTCATGAGGCCCGATGTTTGGATTCCCCTGATGCTGCGGCCTGCGTACCTCACTTCTGGGGGAGCCGACCACGCGGTTAGCGGAAAAGGTAAGGGAAGGGACGCTATTATCTCTGGATGGGGATCTAAATAGCTAAATGGGGACCTAGATCTGTGTTGGTATCTTGGATCCTGGTAACCCTCTGCTCCTGGATCCCCAAGATTCTGCTGGTTTGGTGAAGTGATGTTAATTTCAATATCTTCATGTTGTTCATTGCTGATTTCCTCCATCCCTCTGCTAGCTGGTTCCTCTCCATCCCTGAATCTGGCAGGCTTTTCAGCTTTTCTCTTTGGCTGTTTTCTCTTGTCCATCTCCACAATAATTCCTCTGTCTAAAATAAAAGACAAAAAATACAGGTTAGTAATGAGTTCCCTACCTGTACTGCCTGTTTTTATGCTTGCCTTGCCCTTTGTTCTTACTAGCCCCACCACCTTTTTGCTGTCTCCTATGGGTGTGTGGCTACCTTTCTGTTAATTCCTCCCCCTTGCTTCCCCCTCCCTTGTCTAGCCCTTGGAACCTGGGATGGAGGGGAAAGGTTGGGTGAAGGGAAAGCACTGCAGCCATTAGGCCTTATGTGCCTCCATTTTAAGAATTTCGGCTGGCTTAAACTGAAAAAATGACTTTGCTGTGAGGGCAAGCATGCTCAGTAATCCCTCTGAGGCAGCATTGGAAGAATCAATTTCTCACCATTCACGTACCAAATGTCACCATTCCAGCTAAAGTAAAACTATACATAGCAAAAGACTTAATGAAGCTAATGGAGGCCAAACATGCTCCAATCCCAGTCGTAGGATATCGGGATATCCCAGTATTGTACAATCAGTGGTTCCTGTATGGACGATTGTAAGATTTTTTTCCTATTGGGCCAATGGGAATATTTTGTTGGACCAATCCTAATCGTACGATCGATTTATTGCACAATCAGGATTGGTCCGTGTATGGGACCCATAAGGCACTTGATTGACAGCTGAAATGTAAAATGTTTTACTCTGGATATCTACAAATAGGGGACAGATCAACAAAAAAACGGTGCATTGATAGTTTCGAATAGTTATGGTTTCCAGTTATGGGCAATTTAAAAAAAAATAATTCCCAAAGTACATATTCTTTAAACATTAAAATATTGTTGGAGATTTTCCAGTTATTTGATCAAGTGATATTGAGCAGTAGACCGTAAAAAAATTCTGTTGACCCCATGGCCTGCTTAAGCATAGCATCTGGAACAGAAACGTCCTACATTGCAGACTAGCTTTTCAAAGTAAAAATGACCTCATAAAGCAATCTACTTTTTGTTTACCGAGGTGGAGTCAGGATTTTTTGGAATATCACACTTCATGTATCTCCTGACAATCCCATAAAAGGTGACTTGTAGAAGAGGTTCTACCATTTGTGAGTATAATGATTTTGTGCCTAAATATAAAATTTGTTATTGGGGTGGACACACCCTTTAAAGGGCATGTCAACCCCCCAATATGAGCGTTCACACTGCCCAGAACTGCACACAGAGCTAATTATTCAGCACAATCCATGCAGGCAATTTGCAGAGAAAGATCAGCATTTTCACACATGTTTAGAAGATCTTTTCTCTCAATGGACAAACCTCCAGGTAACTCATTAGTCACTGACCATGACTAAATAAAAGTTTATGTTAAAAATAACCATATTTAATGTTCTTGGGCCATATTCATAAAGGGGCGGTATCAATACTGCGCCTTTAATGCACAGTGGCCCAATCATAAATGTACAATCGATGATGTAACTCTATGATAGTGGTTATAAATGTATGATAGCAGTCGTAAATGTACAACCATGGTTGTATTTCCGTACCACATGGTATTGTACACATATTGCACGTATTGCACAATAGTACATTTAAGAACATTCGTGAGTAACTAAACGATCACTGACGTACATTTATGGCCGTGGTCATACTTTCACGATAACCCTTGGTATCGCAAGTTTGGCTGCTTATGGTGGGGGGGTCGTACTGTAAAATTTGACGACACCAAATAAGTGCAAAATACTGAACATTCTTCTGACATCAACATGGGACAAATTAGGATGGAGCTGCACTTATCTTATGCAATGCTGTTTAAAGCCTCATAAAAAGTATTGCATTTGCTAACTTGGAAAAAATAAAAGTGGAAAATTCCTCAGACAATAAAATGGTCTTGGCAATAGAACATGCTGCTAAATTAATTATTTTATTTTTATGCGCAGTTGGTCCAATGGGTATATCCCAATGGTCAGATGTAATAGCTGGACTTAATCTTAACATTACTTTTTGAACCTCACACGAAAGTCCTGTCTGCAGAGCGATTTCAGCTCTGAGTGATTCAGTTAAAGTGGTGATTCTGTCTTAAAGGGGTGATTCTGTTTTTAAGGGGGACATTGGTGCGTTAAGTAATGTAAGCGTTTAGAACAAGAAAGGGTTGAAACGCAAGATTCTGTTGCTGTTGCTGCGTATTTCTGTTTCTGTTGTTGTGTATTGCTGTTGTCTATTGCTGTTGCTGCGTATTTCTGTTTTGTATGCACAGTTTTGTTGGGGCCACGCAATGGGCAAACCTGGGTGAAATACAGGTACTGGCAGAAGCCAGTAAGCTGGAGGGTGGAAAAGGATCACTAGGGGAAGTAGAGGACAGAAGGGTAGGGTTGCTTCTTCCCAGCTTGTCAATCAGAACAGATTTGCCATCTTAGGTGAAGATGCAGAGTACGACAGCTCAGAAGTAGCCTGTATGGAGCAGGCCACTCCCAGAGGACTGCCATCTCTAATACTGTACAAGGGAGAGAGAACTGAGGGCTAGGAAGGATAGGCAGGTAGTAGTGGTAGGGGACTCCATTATTAGAAAGGTGGATAGGGTAATCTGCTGCCAAGACCCTACATGCCGAACAGCGTATTGCCTGCCTGGTGCTAGGGTTCAACATGTGGTGGATCGTGTAGACAGATTATTGGGTGGGGGGAGCATAGAGGATAAGGAGGCATGTACATCCAAGTATGGAAGTAAATTAATTGATAATCTAAAATGTATGTTTACAAATGCAAGAAGTCTGGCTGAAAACTGGGGGACTAGAACTAATAACTAAATGAAAGGTATGATGTGATGTGTCGGTATAGCAGAAACATGGCTAAATGATTCACACGACTGGGCAGTAAATATTGAAGGATACTCCTTATTTAGACATGACAGAGTTAATAAGAAAGAAGGGAGCATGTATGTTAAACAAGAATTGAAGCCTAATCTAAAAGATGAGAAAGATGTGGGTATAAACAATAAGGCAGAAACAATATGGGTGGAGCTGTGTACTGAAACCAAGAAGGTGGGTATATTAATTGTTGGGGTATGTTATAGGCCACCAAATGCCAGTGAGGAAATGGAAATGAATGTCCAAATGCAGATGGTGAAGGCTGCTGTTATGAGCATGTTCTGGTTATGGGGGATTTCAATTACCCTGACATAGATTAGAGTAAGGGAACTGCCAGCACCTCAAAGGGTATCAAGTTTTCTATACAATATTTCTATACTATATTCTTTCACAAATGGTAGAAGTTCCAACTAGACAGGATGCGTATTTGAATCTGGTGATATCTAATAACCCTGATCTTATTTTGGAGATGAAGGTAATGGGAAGCTTAGGGAATAGTGATCATGATGTAGTGTCATTTAATATAGGTTGCAAAAACAAAAGTGCACTGGGTTAACAAAAACGTAAGGAAAGTCTATGAGCAGGAGTAATTAAGGAATTACTCCTGCTCATAGACTGGGGGGCTATTTTCCTAGGTAAGGATATTAAGTAGAAGTGGACCGCTTTTAAAGTGGTATTAAACTATTACATTTCTAAATTTATACCTTTAGGGAACTAGTGTAAAAAAAAAAAAAAAGGTCTACTTCTGCTCAGGTAAAAAGGCAAATGGAAAAAAAGACAATATTTATAAACGGACGCTAATTTTCCGATGTTAATAATGCCCCAATAAGTTTTCCACAATCCAGTTACCGCTCGCTTCTATCTATAAAGCAGTGGTAACTGTATTCTCGCGTTAAAGTTTGGCCGTTTTCAAACTTTGGGTTGGTGGAAATGGCCGAGACGGCCGAGGGGGATATGGCAGTCGCATTCACCGCCAGAGGGGGAGGGGTGTACGCCCACCCCTCGCGGGGGAGAGGGCCTGCCAGTGAGGGCACTAAGAAGGGCCTTTTGGGGCTTAAGGGGTCCCGCAGCTTGAACCAGGACCACTCTTCTCCAGCACTTATAAGTGCCTTTGCGGCTCTGACAAGGGCCCTTTGGAGCTTAGGGGGTCCTGTAGCTCAAACAGGGACCCCCCTTCCTGACCCTTGCAGCGCTAAGAAGCGCCCTTGAGGCCCTTACAAGGGCCCTTTGGGGTTTAAGGGGTTACGCAGCTCATACTGCCCCCCCCTCTCCCCAGCACTTACAAGTGCCCTTGCAGCACTGACAAGTGCCTTTGCTGGGGGTCCTGCAGCTGAAAACAGGACCCCCATTGACTCTTAGAAGAGCCCTTGGGCGTGTCTTCTTTCTTCCATCCGGCAACACCATGATGTCGCCAATATTGGATGGTGTCACGGAGTCCACCAGTGACATGGCTGGCACTGGCAACATCAATGGAGTAGATGTTGCCGACTTCTTCTTTCTTCTGCCATCAACTTTCTTCTGGCACCTCTTTATATAGGTGCTGGGGCCACCTACGCCATAAATAACTAGTAAATCTCTAATCTTATACAGTAACCTAGGGCTATAAATATATACTGACGCCAGACGTATTTGCTTGAGTGCTGCATCACAATGTGGGAGGAATGGAGGAGGTGCATGCTGAGGGATAAGCACGGGGGGAGGGGGGATGCATGTGTGAGGTGCATGTGCTATTGGAAAAAGATTTGGGGGTTCTGGTAGATAACAGACGTAGCTGTAGCAAACAATGCCAGGCAGCCATGGTTAGAGCTAGCAAGATATTGTCTTGTATAAAGAGAGATTCAAGAGAGAAAAATATTAATCCCCCTCTTTACAAGGTACTGGTAAGGCCTCATTTGGAAAGTGAGGTGCAGTTTTGGAATCCCATATACAAAAGGGACATCTTGGAAATGGAAGCAGTTCAGAGAAGGGCAACTAAAATAATAAAGGGAATGAAGGGGCTTGAATATCCACGCAGAAGTTAGGGCTGTTTACATTGGAGAAGTGAAGTTTGCGTGGGGATATGATCAGTTTGTACAAATATATTAATGGGCCATATAATAAACTCTCTGGTTCATTGTCCATTATTAAGTCAGAGAACTTGGGGACATCCTTTAAGACTAGAAAAAAAGAAGATTCATCTTCAGACTAGGAACAGTTTCTTTACAGTCTTCCAGCAGATGTGGTAATGGTAAGTATTACTGGTATTAATACATATAATGCCGTTCTGGTTGATCCAGGCATACTTTATGATTGCGGTTTGGAGTCAGGAAGAATTCCCCCCCCCCCCTTTTCAGCTGGGTTTTTTGGCTTCCTCTGGGTCGAATGTTAGGTAGGGTTAAAAAGGAAGGTGTAAAGGTTGAACTTGATGGACGTGTGATTTTATTCAACCTCAATTACTATCTTACTATGTAACTACTTTTTAGCAATATTGTAAATAACCATATGCTCACCCCAGTACTTATATAAGGTCAGATTCTCCACAGGCTTAGAAAAATCCATAGCTGATCCCTTTGATGTTGGTCTAGGGGATCATTGGTACCAGTAAAAAGTTGGTCAGGGAACCAAAAACCTTCTTTTGCATCGGAACCTTCATGTCCTCTATAGTAGCTTTACATTACAGTCTTTCTTCTGTGGAACAAGATCAAGTTTATTTGCATTATTTGGTATTATTCAGGTTTCAGGGCCCCTGCACATTTGTGACCACAAATACCAGTTTTGAAATTGTAAACCTTTCAAAATTAGCCCCAGCAGTTTTTTTCCCTTGTACCAATATTTTATTTAAAGGGCTTCAATGAGGACACAAATGTCAAAACCACATCTACCATTAGGCAGAGTGAGACACTTGTCTCAGGCAGCACCCCTGCACTGAACAAGAAAGGAGGCAGAAAGGCAGTGGTGGGGGGAATCTTTTTTCCCTTGATCGGTCAATATTCTCTAGTTATATATATTGTGTTTTTATTATGTTTTTAAAATCCTTTTATATGGTTAGGTTAGCTTCAGTTAGTTTGTGAGGCTGCGTTAGACTAATTGGGTTAGTTAGTGCCCTACTGAAATAGTCTACCTTGATGTGGTGGAAGGCTTACAGATCTTTTGGCCAACATCGTTTATACTACAGAAATTATGGCATTTCTAATTTACTGTAAAAGTTGTATCAACATGTATAGCACAGGCTACAAAATAAGTTGATTTTGAGCAACAAAAACCTGAAAGGAGCAATATGGTAGGAGCAAGTTGTTTGAGAAAGGCATGTAATATCTGTTTCTAGTAATTTGCATTATCAATTACTACTGCTGATCTCTGAAGTAAAAGATCACCGCTCTTGGTGCAGGTAACATATTTGTGCACTTTACTTGCCCTTTAAGCATACGAAGGCTTCATCTGTAGTAAAGGAAGAAATCCAACTTTTTACCACTCCAGCAATGGCCCAGAAGACATTCCTACAGGACCTCTGGCATCCAGATAAACAGTCTAGAAGAGTTTAGTGTTGCTATAATTTCTCAATCTCAATTGTAAACCTTTGTGTCTGTTATTTCTGTTGGCATAAACATTTTATTTCTATGTCTGTTAGATTAAAAGGTAAGAACTGTCACTGGCTGGATTTACTTCGGCAAGAGTAAAATGAAAACATAAAAATTTCTCTGTAGAATAGAATAGCTCTTTCCTATCTTTCCTGGCCTCCTGTTTACCTAAGCAACAATAACTCATCCATGTGATAAGCCTCATATCAGTCCTATGTGGTTTTAAACTCATTTACAGAATATGTTTCCATCAGCCAGTTTTTTTGTTTTTTACATGCATTGCTCAACCATAATAATTGTAACACCTCACACAGTGTGCTGGGACTTTTATTCATATGCACGCAGGTTGTACTTTTTAGCAGTGTATCTCTGAAATATCCTATTAATGGGAGTCTAGCAGAGAAATCTGCTGACATAACCACAGGCGTGCATGCATTCTCTTGTTGGTGTGTTATTCCATTCAAAAGAAAACTATACTTAGAATTCTAACAGCACCTAGATCACAGATAAATCAGCGTCATTCACAGAAATCTATGCTAAATTATTCACACATTTACAAAATATTAATATGTATTAGAAATGGCATGGGATGCTTTTTGTCATCATTGCACTTGGCTTTGGTCTCTGTCTAAGAGTTTTAGAGATTGCTTTAAAGTGTTGGACCTCATTTGCACAGGAATCATTGTACCATCTTTCCCTAGAGAGATCAGTATGGGTTTCTGTTAAATATATTTATTAGTCATATAACCTGTGGTCTGCAAAATCAGTCTGTAGTTAATATAAAAAAGTGTAACAGCTTTGAGAATCCAAAAGCTGCAAATCAGATATTTTGCTAAACAGCAGTGTGTGAAAATAAATGAACAATTCAAAATGAAAGATAATGGATGTCAGACAAATTAATGCATATTGTCAAATTAACGTCAATGATCGTCAACAGTAAAAGAAAGAAAGTAAGGCTAGTCATACAGCTGTAAACTGCTGCACAATGGTGCAAAGAATTGATAGATTTGATTAAGAATTAGTGATTGAAGTACACCATCCAATCTAAAATCTGCTCAAGTCTTTGCAGACATGCTCCAATTACCTTCAGTTTGATATGGACAAGCAGTACATCTAATGTACAGAAGGGGGTGCAATAACCAAGATTTGGCCAATTTGATCAAATTTATCAAACTGCTTAAAAAAACCAAGTATGGCAGATGTAGGTTGTGAAAGGAAAGAGGGCACATCGTAAAAAACTAGAATATTAAAGAAGAGCTGAATTTTCTTAATAAAATGTGTGAGCCACCAATACTTACCTCTACCTTCCTTGTCAATTTCCTTCTGCTTGTTTTGTGCCCTCTAAACCAGCAGTAACCTGCGGTATGACAACAAGGGGTTAACTGGTATTCCCAATGAGCAATAGTATATATATAGGGGCTAGAATAAAAAATGAAAAATAAGAAATGTCTTTTAGAACGTAGATAATTACTAAATTATCAGGGAGATTCAATAAAAGTTCTTACGTTTAAAATGGTGCTAATTTTGCCCCAACCAATCAGATCCTATTTAACATTTGTAAGCTTACATCTGATTGGTTGGGGCAAAATTTTAAAACGATAAGAACTTTTATTGAATAACCCACTATGTTTTCAAGTCGGTCCTTACAACAACTCTACTGGGACCAAAGACTTTCCCTTCTGCAGTTATTATTATTTACCCCTACAGAAGTAAAGCATAGCCCCCGAGGTTTAATAAACAATTCTGGGAGCTTTTTACATTACAATCACACATGCTGGTCCCCATTTCGCAGCCCACCAGCAAAGTTTATATGTATCTCAGGGTAATCTCTGTAAGAATACCATGTAATATCTTAGCAATAAAATGTTTGAATTAATATATTTAGTGGGTTCTGAAACCAATGCCTCACTGTTTACTGTGAAGACTGTACAAATCAATGCATTTGTATAATCCTTGTAGGGAGGCATAGTCAAAATGGTTACCACTATTGAACTGGTAGTTTGACTCCATGATGATAAATGTACAGTAATAGATTTTTTGGTTTAAAATGTGTATGTTATTGTTATCATTAATGGGAGCAATCTAAGTGAGATCCTGACAAAGGAGCCAGGCTAACTCCACAACGCATTAAAAAAAACAAACTTTGAGACATTGCAAACTCCCTATGAGGTTTCAAGCCTATGAAAACCAAATGGAAGAAGTCCGCACTCTCTGGAGGAATGTCAACAATCTCCTTAAAGAATGATGCTGGGAAGAAAAGCTAAAAAAAAAACCAACAGCCATTCAATGACCATCTTAGTAAAACTATTGGTATTGACCATTTGGGAAAATCCATAAATGTTCATTGGCCCTCGGGAGAAAGGTTAGAAAGCTCGGTTGTTTATTATAAAAGTGAGTGCATATTGATTATTTTATATTGCTTGAGTTTTATTAAAAACGATTACACTCTATAGATTTTTCTTTTCTCTTATCTCCTCTTTTCTGCACGCAGCAAACATATCATTAACACTGGAACATGTTGCTGGAATGGCTGTCTGGAAAAGAAATAAAAATCCTGTTAAATAAATAAATGGTTTGAGCAATACACCAATCTTGGTGTATCTGCTATTATTGAACCTGGGGTTTAGCTTTAGCACTCATTCTGGCATCTAACTTGATGCAATATGACTTGGAATTAGTTGTAGTATTAGGTATAGCTGTATCAAGCAATACATTTCTGTTGCAGCTATAACAGCAGTGATGGTGTTGGCACCAACTGAAATGGGGCCTATTTTGTGCAGTTTGCTAATAGATAATGAGGAGTATTTTAAGATTTTGTGGGCCAAATTATTGCTTCTGCAGCAGTAACCAGGCACCTTGAAGTCTCCTGGTTCCAGGGCCCAAAAAAAACAATGCATGTGGCACACACAACCGTACAGTTATTTTAAACTGTTAGGGTTTTTTTTGCATTTTTACAGCTCACAAATGTCAGCAACCCCCCCCCCATCCCAAAATAAATAAAAATAGGTGTGGTCTATGTTTAGGGGTGGGATTAAGGGCACTAGGCTTTTTGTGTCTTTAGGCTCCTGAGATGCCAATCCAGCCCTGCATAGGTCTGATTTAAAGGAGAAATAGCCAGTCAATGAGAAAGTATTCAATGTTTTTATTATTTTATGAGATACAGGATTGGGTTCTCTCATCGACAATTTCACTTGTTTTACTGAGAAATCCTCTTGTGACTTTCTGGCATTCTCTGCGGTGCCAGATTCCTACTCCTATAACACTTTGCACATTAGCTGTAGAGTAAGCCTGAGTGCTCTGTTTGCAGCCACTGCCCATGTGTGAGGGGAGCTGGGAGTCAGGTATCCTATCATAACGAAAGATTATTATAGGAGCCACCATTTGTACCTGAGGGATAAACACACTAACCTTTCACTAAAATAACCCCCATAAGAGTAAATTGAAATTGGTAAAAATAAGTTGGGCCCAGTGTAAAGAAGAAAGGCAGGAATCAGTGAGTTTATGTTAAAGGTAAAATCCTGTAGAAAATATCAGTATTTTAATTTTTTTAGCTTATATTATGCATACCTAGTTATTCTACATATTCTCTTCCATTGTGAAAGATCAGTTGAATTTATACCCCTTGCTATTCCCTGCTGTTAACATTAGTGAGCTGACATTTCAGGTTCTGTAACGGTCCTTCTTCCCAGAATGCACACTACCTTGGAATGTTCCTAACAGTAATTTTTACTGATTGGCTGTTGGATGGGTCAAACATGCTCAGATCTCTACTGAGCAACTGAATCAACCCAGGCGCTGGGTCAAGGTCAAGACCAAGACCATAACAAAATGGTGAATGGGCAGGTCAAGGTCATTAGGATGGGAAAATGCTGTTCTTTTTTCTTAAAAGTATATGTATTTGTACCGAACTTCCCCTTTAAGAATCCCACAAAAGCACTGACACCAGTATTAATCCCATTTCACACCTATTGGAGATATTTTACTAATAGTCTATGAGATATTGTGACATTTATCTACTGGTTTTATATGTGGCCATTCCTAGCTGTAAAATGTGCGGGAAAATGTATAAAGCACACAAGGCAGAGATAGAGCCTTACAGTTCCCTTCTATAGACAAATTCATCATTTGCTTTTTTATGAAATAGACATAGTGATCTGAACTACTGCTAAATATCTAATATTTCATTGGCAGTTTCGCTCATCTCTACTATCAGGACGATGCAACAAGCGCCACAACAGTGTAAACCCTTCTGAATGTCACACTTACCAATGTAATAAAGGTTATTGTGGCTTAAAGGCAGATTTTGCAATGTAGCATAATACATAGCTGCTACAAGCAATATACAGAGATCCGCAATTGCTTAAAACTTTGCTAGAGTGATAGCACTGGTGAGCAATGGCATCTCTCTGTGCATTACCATGTATATTACTCTATATGCCACGAATAGGGTTTTACACCATTCTAACTTATGTCTTATATCCCCTCACCAATTGAGGATAGCTAAAGAGCTTTGTTCTGCAGGGGACTAAAACAGATAGAAACCTGATGCAATAAATCCTCTTGCAGGGCTAATAGAAAGGCTCTTCTAGTTAATCCAGTTGTAACAGGTAGATTGGAGAGAGATGGTTGGCAGTAGGTTATTATGAGGATAATCTTGTACCAAGGCTTCACAGGGAGAAGAAGTGATTTCCAGTACATCACGGGAACATTAGAAAGCTATGTAAATAAAATTGTGAGTAGATCTGTTCATCCTTTAAAATGAGCTTTCTTAAACTAGACATACACATATATGATGTAAGAACAATCAATGACTCATCAATCAGTTTTTCCTATCAGCTATCACATAAAGCAAATTTTTATCATATCTTGGCACAAATCTGATCAAAAAACAATTGAGACGTTTTAACTGTTCAATACAGTACAGAGCATGCAGAAATAGATCCCTTGCCACTGTTTCCAGAACCACTGTTTCAGGCACTTGATAAATAAACTCCAGAAATTGCAGAAAAGTTCTATGGAATCAATATTTCGCAGATTCAATCAAAGTGATCAAATCTGCCCAAAAAATTGATCCATATATGGCACCCAGAATTTTGTTTCCTTTTCTCACTGCATTGTTTGTGGTACCCACATGCCTCTTCTGGTTTCATTCTACCAACCTTTGCTACTATTGGACAGCAGTGCATTGCACTAGCCTGCATTTTTTATATGCCTCCTACTTACCCAAATCTAAAACCACTGCTGACCTATCCCATGGGAATATCTGTTGGCTGGTGGTTCCTTGCACTGAGGGACAGGTCAACAGAATTTTTAGTTCTGGTTCTGGTGAATAGTGATGAATTACTGAATATGTACATTATGGTAAGTGGGGTGAGAATACACTCCCTTTGTTCTTTAAAGCAATTGCATGTGTGCTAAAGTATCCATCCACTTTAGGTTTTGTTCTTTAGTATCTGTTATTGAATAATTACCGGGTCATTATATCATGATTACTAGGAAATAGCCATTCTGCAGATTTTGGAGAAATAAATGGAATGAGCACATTACTTAGTCACTAACATGTTTTAATAAGCAGTTTAATATTCACAGACCTATAACTGCACATATTCAGGAGCTGATGTTAGGGGACCCATGTCCAGGAACATGCAAAAAGGTATTGTAAAAATCCCCCTTTAAACTATTTGTAATTTCAATGCTTTTTCATGGAGATTAGTGAGGTCACAAACCTCCCTTCTCCGCAGTGCTGCATTATTTAGCAGCTCAAATGTAGTATATGTATGAGATGTCAGAATGATATTATGTTGCTCCTATCTACCTCCTGTCATTTACTTGTCTTTCAGCAACTCTTGCTAAATTTGCTGATAAACTGTTTTTTTCTTTTGGAAATTGCTCCTTTATGTTGAGTATCCACCCTTACACAATTAACTCATTGGAAGAGCTAATCGTTTGTATTTACGCTGAATAACGGAGCTGTGCAGTTGCACAAACAATGCCCTTGGAAGATAATTCATTTGACTTTCCATTATTATGTAAAACATGCATAAATAATTACAGGAATAATAACCTCCTTGGTATTAATAGAAAATGCTGTGTCCACTGAGTATAGCGTAAATGACATTGTCTGCCCGTCAATTCAATGTTTGTGTGGAAATACCGTATATGCATTAAGCTCAAAAAACTGTGAGGCCAATGGAATGAGAGATAATGACACACTACTGTATATAGTTCATAACAAGTTTGTATGGCAAATAATAATGGAAACTGTTGGGGTTGCAGTATGAGGCAAAGAGCTGTTGGCCCTAAATAAATATTTACAGGGCTACTTCCCGCAAACTATGGGCTGGCAAGTCCTTCCCTCATACGGGAAATTGTATATAGGTAAATTACCCCCTAAACCTAAAAACTGCATCAGTTAGAAAGCTGAGAAATGTAAGACTAACCTGAAATGCTATCCTGATGTTATGTAAACTCTCTTTTTGATTCTTGGTTCTTCCAGTTAGCAGCCTGAATGCTATTTCCCAAGCTGCCTCCTCTGAGCATGAACAAGTTGAACAAGTTCATGAAACAAGCTCAGAGAGCTTTGAGAGGATCCAGAAACCTATTGAGAAACCAGAGAGATGGGGGGAAACAATTTGATGCATTACGGCTTAGTCCTACATCTCCCAGCTTTCAAAGCATTGTGGTTTTTGCTGGGTTGCGGGGGTGATTTACCTTTATAATTTTTCCTTTGAGAAATGAACTTGCCCTTTGTGGTAGGGTACTATAATTTTGCTTTCAGATTAGGGGTTTTCATAAAGCAGAAACAGTTTGAAACCCCAGAAAAACATACTGTATCACCAACTGCCAGCAATCCTCCCCTGCTGTATTTAGTCTCTGCTTGTTGCTTCTGTTACTTTAGGAGACACAGTAGGGCTCCTTCTCTGTTTTATCCAGGCCTTGTTACCTTGTGTCTTGGTTTGACTGAATCTCACTACCCTTTTGTATTGTTCTGAATTATACAGTGTGTTACACTGAGATGTTTCAATAGACTATAATAGTGAATCATATATTGGCTTTCAGCATACTAAGAGTTCTAAACTAGTCAAAATAAATGGTGCTTCGGTTGCTACAGGTAACTGGACTGGAAAATGTTCATTTCAATACTCATGCTTGTGAATCTTTATTAAATAGGATCTTTGTAGTACACTGGGGCTTTTACAATAACAGACAAGACATTTAGAAAGTATTACCGTATTCTACATTATTTTAAAGCTGGAGAAACGTTAGCTAATGTGACCCCCGACATGTGGAAATTACAGTTATTTAGCAATTAGCAGTTCTAATATCACTATTCTGGTATTTCCCAGTTAAACCCCCTCCTGTTCTTGCAGATAAAATAATTACAGACACCATACCCTCACTGCCTCCCTGCTATGAGCCCAACCACAGACACCATACTCTCACTGGCCCCCTGCAGGCAGTGTGGGGGAGAGAGGGATGGTAGGGGTGTGTGGGGAAGTGCACTACTTCCTTGATATGGAACACAGCACAGTGTATAATCTTATTATTGCCACACGGTGCACTGCCCTACAATCCCTCTCTCACCCACATTGCCTGCAGGGGGGCCATTGAGGGTATGATGTCTGTGGTTGGGGGGGCATTGAGGGTATGGTGTCAGTGGTTAGGGTGGCTCATAGCAGGGTGGGCAGTGAGGATATGGTGTCTGTGGTTGGAGGGGCTCATAGCAGGGGAAGCAGTGAGGGTATGGTGTCCGTGGTTGGGGGGGCGGTCATAGCAGGGGGGCTGTGAGAGTATGGTGTCTATTTTGTCTGCAGTACCAGGTACAGGTAAGTTGGAGGAGGGGCCTGTAACCTCTTGCTTTTATCCTGTCACAGAACTGCTCAGTGACTTGTAACCTTATAATTTACAGTAGGGGGTGCATTATTAACTATATCATGGATGGCGAACCTTTTAGAGGCCCAAACTGCAACCCAAAACCCCACTTTTTATTGCATAGTGCCAACATGATCATTTAACCTGAATACAGAGTTTTACTTGAGAAAAAGCAACTCAAATAGACACAGACAATACAGTAGATAGAATTGATTATAGATTACCTATTAACCTCTACATTACCACACAGGAGTTTGAAATCTTAAACAGTGACCATTAACCCCTACATTATTAGACAGAAATTTGAGATCCAAACAGAGCAGAGCTGAATGTTATAGCATGTGACCTCCCTCTGCTACAGACAGCCACTACAATTTGTCCTTGGCTTTCTGGTAACAAACTCTGGAGAACCCTGCTGTGTATGAGTGCCCACAGAGAGGGCTCCGAGTGCCACCTCTGGCACGTGTGCCATAGGTTCGCCACCGCTGAACTATATTATTTAAAGTCTGGTCCCATTAACTACCATAGGAAGGGGTAGATTATATTAACCTAATTGACCTAATTGATTTCACTCAATAAAAATAAAAAGATGCCCAAATGGTTTGTACTAGGTTAGGTTAGAGATGCAAAATGCCTAAAATAAGTGTAATATCGGGTTAACGTGTTAACGAGTTTTACCTATGATTAAGTGCCTTATTGGCACTTAATATAACAAGTTAGTCGTACATTTGTCAGCTTTCTAACTGGGGTTAACATTTTCATTCCAGGGGTAAATATGCACTGTAAATTTCCTTTATCAGTATATTTTACCTCCGCCTCTTAATCTGTCAACGACCAAGACCTATGGAAAGACATGTTCATCAATAAGTACATCTTTCTATTGGCCAGATCCTAGACTGATGACCTTGACCAGGCCGACAAGGGGAAGTTAAGGTAAGTAAGCTGATCCAGGCCAAAGAGTGAAGCGGGTAAGGTAAGTATAAATGTCCCATAATGTCTGTTATATGCTGCTGTTTAAAAAGTCACATGAAAGCACAAAAGTGGCGCAACAGTGTTTAGTACATTGCTTGCAGCATAGATGTGAGTGACTTTTTAGAAAGTGCCTTAAAGTGCAACTGTGGTTAAAAAAACATTTGATTTCAAACTGCATATCCACACCTAAAACTAAAATTTAACCCACTACTGGCTTTATTGTGTAGTTTAAAAAAAATCCTTACCATACTCCTTTGCTCCTTATGGTTCTCCTGCAATGTCTATTCAAAGTCCAGGAAACAGAAGAGTAGGAGCTGTCTCTGTGTGTCATCCGGTCCCTCCTTCTTCTCACTGAGGACTGTGACAGGCACAGGGGAGCCCTTTTCCCACCTCCCTTCCACCCTCTGAATCGCTAAATTGCTGCCCTGTTTAAATGTTCTTTTCCGTAGTGTAGGACACCCCTGCCCATTCTCAACCACCAAGTTGGATTAGTAAAAAAAGCAGCAGAAACATACTTATGTATGTATAAATGCATAGTTTATTTATAAAGTGCCACTTGGGGACGCAGTGCTGTACAATAATAAGTCATACAAGAGGCAAATCCATAAATAGTTCAGTACATAAATATATAAAGTACTAGAGACTTGCCACAAGAGGAAAGGAGGTCCCTGCGCCGTAGAGCTTACAATCAAATTAGGAGGGTAACATACAGATATAAAGGAAAGGGAATAATTGCAGGAGTGAGACTTATGTGCATATAAAACAATCATATCATATACTGTGCTGGTTACCAGATAGGTAGATTTAAACCTGCTAATTGAGGTTTTTTGAGGTAGGGAGAGGGGAATAGAATTCCAGAGGATGGGAGTCACAAGAGAGAAAGGTTTAAGACGTGAGGAAGTAGTACGAGTGGGGGTTCTATGATGATCGAAGGGTGCGGGCGGGAACATATGGGGATACTAGAGAGGAAATAAAAGGAAGTACAGCAGAGCGAGGGATTTGAAGGTTAGGAGAATGATTTTTTATACAATGTGCTGTTTAAAGGGGAGCTTGGTTATTGTCCGATACAGTACTAGTAATAGATTCTCAATTCTCTATGAGAGAGGACATCTCCTGAACCTCTAGTCAAGGATGCGTGCTCCTTGACTAATCCTAACAATAGGATAGTAGGTCTAGTCTTAGGAAGCTCTCAGAACATCGCTGGCAACTGGGTTAGAATGACTTCTAAACAGGAATTAGAAATTACAGATTTTGGAACATTGTCCTAAATGTGCTTAAAGGAAAAAAAATAACAGTTTGACATAATAAGAAGACACCTTCCCTGTATAGGAATTAGATTAAGTTTGCTTAAAATTTAGAAATAAATAATTTCTGTTCACAGATCACAATACAAACATGGATAAAGGCTTCATACAGCTAGCTGGAATCCCACAGTCCAAATCCAATTTTACATTTTTATTAAATTGTTCCTGAAATATTTTAATTTGCTTGTTTAAGCCCAACGGAAAAGAATATGATCAGGAGAGCTATTCTTTTTCACATCTGAAATAAGAATCTGTTAACGTGTCAAGCAATAAGAGGGTCAGAAATTGTATACTGTCAATAGAATCAACACTAATAAATAAACCTTGTAAGTCAAGAACAGCTCTACTTTACTGAATACAGGAGTTTTTCACTCAATAGACAGACCTGTCAATTCGGAATGCTGCAGTAGGAAGCAGAATCAATTGCTTGTGTTATGACTGAAAGACCTTTAGAGTGAGAGGTGTTGAGTAGAAATCCCAGCACAAATAAAATCCAATTAGCATGTAGTAGAAAACACCTAACTCTTCATAACTCTTTTATATTCTTGCTAGAACTAATAGTGGGACATGTAATACATTACATTACACTGGATATCCCACAATTAGCTCATGGGAAAACATTTAAACAAACACGTGAATACAGAAAATAGTGTTAAATCTAATCGAAAGGTTTAGCCTGTCCAATTTACAGAAATGATTTCAGAACAAAACCCTTGTGTTTAACACAATTATTTTCTCAGTTGGGTAAAACTAGAGACAACTGAGCAAAACTGGATTCCCCAGTTACTATCTTATGGATTTGTTTCAATCCCTGAATGTTAAAGCAGGTTGGCAAGTTTATTTGAGAAGTGTAAGAAACCTTGGATCATTTCTTTCATTCCCTTTAGCCATGTAAGTTTTAATGTATATGCTGCATACCAATTTCCTTCTTTCCACCTTCCTTATGAGCCTGGATCCAGCATATTCATGCAGTTATTATTTATCTCAGCAGGTGGGCAGCTAAACCATCAAAAAAGGACAGAGAAGCATTTACTGAACTTCTTCGATATGGATGAGTTGATGTATCAGTCATTCAAATGTTATCATGCTCTCTTAAGCATAGATGTCTTACATAGACTTGTCTGACATGAAATGCCAATACAGCTTTAGCTTTTCATATGAGTAAAATGACTTCTGAAATTCTTTCATGTATAGCCACAGACTTGCTGGAAACTTATTGAATTTTTTGTTCTTTTTACAGATCCCCCAGTCCATTGAATTGCAGTTGCTGAAGTCCTGGATTCTAATTGGGTTGAATAAATTTATGGGAAAGGGGCAGTTGTAAGCGAACTTCATGAATGTGAAGTGTTAGGTAATATGTATTGCTAAAAAAGAAATACAAATACAGTAATTAAATATAGGTAATGAACTAACCCCACAAATCCCTGGCAATATCACATTTTTAAGAGTGGGTGCTGTAGGTGTATTAACTAAAGCTAATATCAAAAAGAGGGGCAAGCCAAATAATGGCTACAAGACACCCATCATCCAGATAATAAAAGGGGAAATAAAATGTAAACAATTAACTTCCAATATGATGAAAGCTAATAATTAGGTCAAGTCAGAGTGAGGTCTCCAATGTTTTTAATTCACATATGAAATCCTATACACATCTTCTTATCTTCTAACCACCTGTAACACAGAATAACACTTTATTACAGGTGGTGTTTGATGTGGGATGGCATAAGGAGGATGCATTCAAATAGTGGAGGGCTGGAACTGGCAGTGCATTAGCCTACAAGACCGTTAACGTATAAATATACCTACCTATGAACTTAAACATATCGTGCATTATAAGGCTTTGCATGGCTGTAGACCTAACCCGCTTATGCTTAACTGTGCTAACTATTTGTATGTGCTGATAACATTTACCAACTCAGTAATGCCTATACACTGTGAAAGGAATCATTCAATTAAGTGTTTGACCTGAACCTTAACCGTCTGCACGATAGGGTAGTGCATGAGGGGCACTGAAGTAACTGATAGTTTCTGCTTTATTGCTCCTGATTTTCATCCCACACAACACAATCCTGTTGCATTAGGTTTTAATCTGGGGACACCCAGTATTATGATTTAGTCCAGATCATTTTGGAGCTCATTTTGTATGTATTGTTCCTGCAGTTATGGGGTTCTGACCTTGTTGGAAGATATGTGTATAGGATTTAATATGTGAATTAAAAACCTTGGAGACTTTAACATCCAATAAGGTGAAAGATAATAAGGTCATGTCAGAGTAATTGGTTACAATTATTTCCCCTTTTATTATCTGCCTTTTTTTGGGAGTATAGTGGGTGTAGCCATTGTTTGGCTTTTTCCTTTTTTAAAATAAGAAATACAGTAGGGCAGATATTTCCAAACATGGAAGCCATCCAGGAGGAAAAACTTCTCAATTTCAGATCATCAATAAGAGAGTAATCAGCTGAAACAAAATTATCTTTAGTGTTTAGGGCTGTATCTACACTGTACTTATGATAACCCACAGTATTGGAACTTTCTGATTCAGTAGGTTTATAAATAGAGCACGTAGCTCTCTATAAGGTGATATATGATTGAAGAGGGGGCTTTTTTAATTTCTAAAAATCTTGAAAGATTATGGTATTAATATATATATATATATATATAGTTTATATATAGTTCTTGTTGATCTTTTCTAATTGCCATTTGGAGTCAGGAAGTTTTTTTCCCCCCTCTTCCTCAGGATGAACTGTTAGGTAGGGTTCATGGGTAGGCTAAAAGCGTGGGACTAGATGGACATGTGTCTTTATACAATTACGTAGCTAAATCTACTACAGCTGTAAGCAAAATGCCTTAAGGTTGCCCTATGTATAATTCCCTGTGCATGCTTACTCTACAAACTTAGAATGGAAAAACAAAAATTCTAAAGGTGAAGTACATCTTAAATTAATATGTGGCTTAATACAGGTACTGGATTAATTCTGCAGCGATCTACAATAGTTATTACTAATGCTTGGTTGTTAGCGTTAACCTTTCCTGACAGAATGTTTAAACAGTCCAGCAATAAATATATTATAAAACCAAATAATTTTCCCATTTTAACTGGTAACTAAAATATTTCTAAATCTGAACTAATAGTCTTTACCTATTGTCACCCCATTCTGATAAGGATGTAATTCTCTACATGACCAATCATAGTCAACTGTACACACAAAGCAAATATTTAAATGGGAATTCAATGGAAAAAAACTAAACTCTCAAGAATAAATATCAATTGGACACCCTGGGTTGCTGCCTTACTCCCAGTTACAGGCCTCTATGTTTCCAACAAAGCTTGGGAGCTAGCGACACCCATTTACAGTTTGGTATTAAGATTTGTACATGCGTTCGATCACGGGTCCCGACCTGCGACGCACAATGTGTACGAACAAACGTTTCAGCCGATAATCGGCCCATGTGTAGGCACTTTATCATCCGAAACGGACGTTCGGACATGGAGCAGTGGCTTTTTCCATAATAAACTAATCTACAGTTACATAATAAACTAAATTGGACTGAAAGGCAAAGCAGTGGTGATGCCCTAAAATTTATTTGGGGAAAAGACAACAGAAATCATATTCCCTTTTATCCCCAATCACATTGACATGTTAGTAGAAAATAGTAGCAAAATACAGAAAAGCAGACCACCCACACACATTATTGATAGTAACATTTACAAAATATGTCTGTAAAACATCACTGTGACTAGTTAATAGAGAATCTACAGTGTCTTCTCTAACTTTGCTTGGTTTGTATATAGTTTAAACACCTTGGTATTTGTTATAAAAAGAGTTCTGTCAACATCAATAGCACTGAACTGACGAGCAGAATTATATGTAGAAGCTTTAGTCAACCTATCAGTGGGGATTCTATGTTGATCAGACTTCCTGGAATCAATGGAAATCACCACTGAGAACAATGGAAAAGGCTCAGTCTCAGAATTATACGTTTGTATCTGTTTCGGTGCAGTGGACTGAAACCGAAACACAAGGAATTTTTCAAAGGTGAAGACTGCAGAGAGTTTTAAAGAACATTACATAAAAAAACCCCGTTAAAACTCAAGGTTGTAGCTTTTGCAGGCAGTGGGGTGAAACAGACTAAAACAACACAGAATATTTCAAATGTTCTGGCTAGCTGGGCTAAAACTTCTAATGAGGTGAAAAAATCTGCACAAAGAATGAAACATTTAGATCCAGAGCTAAAAAACTAACCAGATGGAACAGCCAGAGAATAAAAGTTCCTTTATTCTCAACATGAATATTTTCTATTTATACTGGACATCAATAAATATGTCAGAAGAAGAAAGAAATATAAATTGACGCAAAAAAAGTAACAGGCGTGTTAATGTTAGGGTGTCAGATATGTTTGACTTAAATCAGCAAACTCGAAATCTAGATGTCACGGAGAAAAAAAAAGCCTTTGAGTAAATGTCCTTGCATAATGAATATACTGTATAGAAAAGTCTGTACATCAACAATGGTATTGCTAAAGGAGAACAAAGACTTGCTAACATTAGTAATTTGGACCTCAGCATAAACTAATTTACTAATACTAATTGATACTAATATCAATCTGTAGATGATTTGGCTAGGAAGATTAGGACAGAGATGGCCCATATGGACCAGCCCTTAACGTAGGAACTAAACTCAAGTATAAAGGACAATGGAAAGATCAAAGGCCACTGGAGTATACCAGTAGCATATCAAATCAAGAATTAGTAGGAGAGTACAACATAAATTATGAACAACAAGAGGAAATTAAATTCTGGGGTACAAAAAAAAAGGAAGAGCAAATATTAAAGATGTAGCCCTCCAACAAAGATATAGGCACAAAAAAGTAGGACAGGGAAAAGCTAGTTTTGCTTATCATGAAACGCCTAAGAACAATATTATATTAAATTCTGTAGTTCATTTTCTTATCATGACTAGCAGCGTGCATGTTCAAAGCTGCTATTTTGAAACAAATGGGATATACTGTCTTCAAGACACTGACCACATGCTGTTTGTAAGATCCTGTTATTACATTTTAACTTACAGGATATGGTTTAGTATCAGTCCTCTAGATGATTTTCTATTTTGCCATTCTATCAGTTGCAGCACTAGAATGTTAGAAGAATCCTGAGGGCTCATCTCCAAAGCTACCCCCTGCCTGTCTGAAATCACATTACAAAATGCAGTGTAACTTGCCCTTAGGAGAATGTGTTAAAGTATGAAACATCAGTAGCTTACAGTAGTGAAATTACAAAGTGCTAAATGTGCACAGATACATTCAGTGTCAGACTGGCCCACAGGGTTATAGGGGAATCCTCTATTGCGTCCGCAGCCCATTTATAGAAGAAAACAGAGAAAACGGCTAAAATGTAAATACAAAGCCAAAGGGACAGTAAGAAATGCATTTTAATAAACAATAGGAGTCAGTAGGAGTAAGATAGATATGTAAATGATCTCCCATGATCTCAGATTTCCTGGTGGGCCCTAACAGTCCAGTCTGACACTGGATATATTCTATTCTCTTAACTATAGTAATTGCAGTTAAAGACATACATCCATTAAGTACAACCTTTTCACCCTCCTTTTTAACCCTACTTAACAGCTGATCCAGAGAAAGGCAAAAAAAAATACTGGTTCATAAGAGTGATGAAGACGGCTGCGAAAAGACCTAATTTGCTTTCAGCATGTATATATATATATATAATCCCGCTTTTGTCTTACAGCCAAAAAAGACATCCGGAGGAGCAATCTAAATGTAAGGCCAGGGAATCCAGTTTAGAAGAGAAGGATAGGATTTGCAGAGTTTGCAGTCTCTCAGGGATTTAGAGACTTTGCCGCCTCACGCCCTAACAATCGTGCCGCAGAGGTTGCCCAGGTAGAGGATAATGTTCACTCCAATTCAGATACTACAGACACATCTGAAGAGTCGGACTCAGAGGAATCAGGCTTCGACTTAAGACAAATCCCAACCCTAATTAACTATACAGGATATAGAGCCTCCAACAACATCTGTTCTCTTCCAAAGAAAGAAAAAGTTAAATTTTTTGGTACATCAGGAAATACAAGATATTCTGAACAGCAAATGGCAGAAGCTTGTCAGGAGGAATTCTGTTGAAAATAAATTTGAAAAACTATATCCCTTTTCCCAGGATGTCTGTGACTTCATGGACAAGGCAAGTGGATGCCCTAGTAGCACGTCTGTCAATAAAGACCACTTTGGCGGTGGACAATGCATCATCTCTTAGACACCCAATGGATAAACGTATCAAGACATAATCTAAAAAATCCTAGGTTATAGCGGTAAATCCTTGGCAACCTGGGTTGACAAATTGGAACATTCAATACTTAACGGAACAGACAGATGAATCATTATAAGTCCCTGTCCAATCTGCGTCTAGCTACTACTTTTGGATTGGAGTTGGCAGCAAATCTCCTTAGAACCTCAGCCAGGTGAATGGCCCTGTCGGTGTCTATCAGATGAGCCCACTGGCTTAAATCTGAGGTCAGCAGGAGGATGCGCCTGCCCATGTCTCTCCGGTTGGGGCAAGGCTAATACAATTCAAAGAGATATGGGCTCAGAACACCAAAGACTCTTGGGTATTCTCTATAATTGCAAGAGGATATCGAAAAGAGTTTTACCAAAGGCCAAGAGGAAATTATTTTCATACAACAAATCTCCCAAAGGATAAAGCATAGGTCCAACTTCTACAAGAATACGTACACAAGTCCCTCAGGCTTTCTAATTTACAAATCTACTTCTTAGACAGGTCCAACAAAGTAGAGCAAAACTGGTCTCAGAAGATCTTTTTGAACTAAGAGTGCAAGAAGTATCTCCTCTGGTGGACAATTCCATCAAATTTATGTCAAGGGACTCCCATATCCAAACCCCAGTGGAAAGAGCTTTATACTGATGCCTCGGGTCAAGGCTGGGGAGCCCATGTGGCAGGAGCTTGGATGCAAGGTCTCTGAAGGAAGGATCTATCACTTTTACCATCACCAGATCTGGAACTGAAATGCAAGCTGTAAAATATTTTCATTATCTTCTGATAGCAACCTCAGTCTGTATAAGAACGCATACTGTGGCAGCAGCCAGCTTTATAAGTAAACTAGGGAAAACCAAGAGCAGAACTTTGCTCATGGTGGTAACAGCAATTCTAAACTGGGCCCAACATAATCTATTTATTCCATCTTTTAAATTTGGCTTCAATTCTTGTTTAACATACATTCATATCCCTCCTCCTTTCTTATTAACTCTGTCATGTCTAAATAAGGTGTATCTTTCAATGTTTACTTTCGTGTGAATCATTTAGCCATGTTTCTGCTATACCGATTACATCATACCTTTTCTTTAAAGCTATTAGTTCTAGTTTCCCAGTTTTTCCAGACAGATTTCTTGCATTTGTAAAAAATTTCTTTTTTGATTATTAATTTACTTCCTTACTTGGACGTACATGCCACCTTATCCTCTATGCTCCCCCCCTCAATTAATTTATTACCCCCCGATCCCTAACTACTCTATCTACCCCTGTGTAGTCCAATGTACCCTTCCCCCTATACCTAGTTTAAAATCTCCTTCAACCCCCTATCCATCTTCTTGCCCAAAACAGCTGCACCATCATCGAGGTGCAGTCCATCTCTACTAAAGTGCCAATAGCCAACCGAAAAGTCAGCCCAGTTCTCTAAAACCCAAACCCCATTTCCTTACACCACCCTTTTAGCCACGCATTAATACTTTTAAGCTCCCGTTTTCTCCCTAGCATAGCATGTGGCTGTGTCAGGGCCGTTTCTAGCCATTTTAGTGCCCTAGGCGTCCTCTCACCTATGTGCTCTCCCCCCCCCAAAAAAAAAACTACAGCTGTGATTCTTCCTGCTGACACTGTCCACTGCTGCTTCTTTATAGTGGGAACGCTTTACTAGTTGGTAAGATGGGCACGCTGGTACCAGGCGAGGTGGCCGTTTATATATACGTTGGTGCATATGTAGTGTCACTAGCCACCAATGAAATACTGATTGGAAGGACAGGATAGGTTTCAGTGGATGTGCAGTATGTGGCACCAATTGTTTCCAGACTGGTAGGGCAGAACAGGGAAATTTGGTGAGATCTGAGATGTTTAACTCTTTTCGTGCCAGCAGATTTTCCAAGAGTATTGGCATTAATAATTTCAGTGCCAGCACTTCCCATGGTATTGCCATTAACCCTTCAGTGACAGTAGACTTCCCCATAGTATTAGTATAGTATAGTATTTTAGGTGAAGATGTGGAGGACAATGGCTCGGAAGCAGCATGTATGGAGCGGGCCTTTCCCTTGAGCACCCAGGGGATGGCCATCTCCAATACAAGGGAGGGAGAACTGGGGGTTAGGAAGGATAGGCAGGTGGTTGTGGTAGGGGACTCCATTATTAGAAGGGTAGATAGGGTAATCTGGTCGCCAGTGAAGGACCCACATAGCCGAACAGACTGTGTTGTTTGGCCTGCGTGCAGGGTTCGACAATGTGGTGGATCGTGTTAGGACCCCCCCCCCCCCTCCCCCCCAGATATATTGGGTGGGGCTGGGAGTGACACGGCAGTCTTGTGGGCACATTGGTGCCATAATGACAACGTTAGAGGTGGACGGTGAGGTCCTTAAAATTATTTCTGAGAATTAGGGCCACAGATCAAAAGCAAGGAACTCCAAGGAGTAGTGATTTCAGAAATACTTCCGCAGCCACGTAGCTACCAACTAGGGAAGACAACGGGAGCTTCAGGTAGTATAATATGCGTGGATAAAGGGCAGTGGTTGGGTGGGTTCAGGCGAATGGTGGTGGTTTGGGTTTTTTTTGAGAGAACTTGGGCTTGATTTTCTGTTGGCTAACCAGGCGCTTTCTTTTAGTACAGACGGCCTACGGAGTGATACGGAGAACAGGATGGATTCGTGTATCGGAGACCGATCAAGCGGATCCACCGGATCGGAACGGATACCCCGGCCACGGATTCCGGAAAGGAATACGACGAACCACGGACGGCACGGCGGGGGACCGGGACGGCCACGTGATCGACGGAACGGACGGATCCGGCGGACGGACCGGACACCACCGGACCGCGAGCCCCCGGATCGGCGGACACGGATTGCGAGAAACCGTGATTTGCATCTCAATGGTGATGGTGCAGCTGTTTTGGGGGAGAAGATGGCTAGGGGGTTGGAGGAGATTTTAAACTAGGAATGGGGGGGAGGGAACGTTGAACTACACAGGGGTAGATAGAGAAGTTAGGGATAGGAGGGGGCTATTAACACAACAGAGGGAGGAGATGGGGGAGGGGGGGGGGAGCATAGAGGATAAGGAGGCATGTACGACCATGTATGGAAGTAAATCAATGATAATCTAAAAAGTATGTTTACAAATGCAAGAAGTCTGGCTGGAAAAACCGCGGACATTGAAATAATAGCTCTAAAGGAAAGCATGATGTAATTGGTATATCAGAATCATGGCTTAATGATTCACACGACTGGACAGTAAAATATTGAAGGATACTCCTTATTTAGACAGGACAGAGTTAATAAGAAAGGAGGAGGAGTATGTATGTATGTTAAACAGGAATTGAAGCCAAAATTAAAGATGGAATAGATGGGGGAGTAAACGATTTGCAGAAACATTATGGGTGGAACTGGTACAGGAAGCAAGAAGGAGGTAAATAATTGTTGGAGTATGTTATAAGCCGCCAAAGCCGGGGAAGAGGTGGAAATGAATCTCCATATCATGTGGCGAAGGCTGCTGGTATGGGGCATGTTCTGGTTATGGGGGATTTAACTCCCTGACATAGATTGGAGTGAGTAAGGGAACTGCCAGCACCTCAAAAGGTATAAAGTTCTTAAATTTCCTATATGAGCATTTTCTTTCACAGATGGTAGAATTTCCTACTAGACAGAATGCCTTGTGGATCTGGTGATCTAATAACCCTTAGCTCATTTTGGAGATGAGGGTAAGGGAAGCTTAGGGATAGTGACATGATTAGGGGCATATTTATAAAGGAACGATGTTAGCGCAAAAAAAATACCGCCGCACTAGCGGGCGAAAAAAATGGCTATCGCCGTATTTATAACGGCGAGCGCTATTCCCGCGATACCTATCGCGGCCGCGATGTGCTGCGCGGTAATTTTAAGCCCCTTCGCGGCGATACTGTATAGTATCGCCGGAAGGACTTAAAAGCCCTTCCCGACGCTGCTCCTACCCCGCCCCCACCCCCCGCGGCGGCAGCGGCGACCACCCGCGCCGCCGCACCTTCCCAGTAGCCCCTCCAACCCGTTCCGTTCGCGGCAATCTCGGAACGGGAGGCTAGGAGGGGCTGCGGGAAGGGCCGCAGCAGGTGGTCGCGACCACCGCCGCGCACCCCTCCCCGGCAACCCCTCCAAGCCCCCCGCCCCCGCCGCCCGGGAGGGGACGGGAGGGAGCCGCTGGGGGGGGTGGGGTCCTCCAGCGGGGCCCTGAGAAGGGCCTTTTGGGGCTTAGGGGGTCCCGCAGCTCGAACCGGGACCCCCCTCCCCGGCCCTTACAAGGGCCCTTGCGGCACTGACAAGTGCCTTTGGCGGGGGTCCCGCAGCTGAAACCGGGACCCCAGTGCGGCTCTTAAAAGAGCCCGCTGGCGACGTCTTCTTTCTTCCAGTCCCGGCGACACCAGCCGCCGAGGCCGCGACCCCGAGAGTACCCCTGCGCGCGCCAGGCGGGTACCCCCGGCGGGCCCGGCGAACTCAACGAGGCCGATGTTGCCGGCGTCTTGATCCGAGCGACGTCTTCGGGTGGGACGACCAACCCACTCAGGTCGCCGATGCCAGGCAGACTCACTGCGGCCGCCAGTGAGCCCGCTGGCACCGCCGGCCTCAGCGGAGCCGATGTTGCCAGCCGCTTCTTCTTCTTCTTTTCAGCCATCTATGCGATGGCTACTGAGTTCCGCGGCGGAAAGCTCCTCTTTATATAGGTTTGCAGAAATCCATAATCCGTTTCTGATTGGTCAATTTTTAATACTTGCTTTACATTAACCAATCAGATTTTGGAAAGTTCTGAAATCTGTATGGTTAATGTAAAGCAGTATATAAAATTGACCAATCAGAAACGGATTATGGATTTCTGCCAAACCTATATAAAGAGGAGTCTTCCGCCGCGGAACTCAGATGCCATCGCGAGTAGATGGCTGAAGAAAGAAGAAAGAAGCGGCTGGCAACATCGGCTCGCTGAGGCCGGCGGCGGTGCCAGGGGCTCACTGGCGGCGCAGTGAGTCGCTGGCACGCTGCGCGCACCTGAGTGGGGTTGGTGTCGCCAGCCCGAAGACGTCGCCCAAGGGCTCTTTTAAGAGCCCACTGGGGGTCCCGGTTCGAGCGCGGGACCCCCGCCAAAGGCACTATTAGTGGCCGCAAGGGCACTGTTAAGTGCGCAAGGGCCCTTGTAAGGGCGGGGAGGGGGGGTCCCGGTTCGAGCTGCGGGACCTAAGCCCAAAGGGCTCTTATAAGAGAGCAAGGGCACTTGTCAGTGCGCAAGGGCCTTATAAGGGCCGGGGAGGGGGGTCCCGGTTCGAGCTGGGGACCCCTTAAGCCCCAAAAGGCTCTTGTCAGAGCCGCAAGGGCACTTGTAAGTGCCGCAAGGGCCCTTATAAGGGCCGGGGAGGGGGGGTCCCGGTTCGAGCTGCGGGACCCCTAACCCCAAAAGGCCTTCTCAGGGCCCGCGGAGAGGAGCCTCCACCCCCAGCGGCTCCCGTCCCCTCCCGGGAGCGGCCGGGGCGGGGGGCTTGGAGGGGTGCCGGGGAGGGGGGTGCGCGGGGGTGGTCGCGACACCTGCTGCGGCCCTTCCCGGCAGCCCTCCTAGCCCCCGTTCGAGATTGCCGCGAACGGGGAAGGGTTGAGGGGCGTGCTGGAAGGGCGGCGTGGCGGCGGCGGGTGGTCGCGCTGCCGCCGCGGGGGGTGTGGGGGGGGTGGGCGTGTCTCCCGGGGCGGTGGTGCACCACCCCCGGCGCGTGTCCTGGCCCATGCCCCCGCGGTCGCGGGTTAGTATCGGCTGACTTCGCTCCTTCGAAGTGCGATGCGCGTAATAAAACAGCCGATCACTAGCCGAGCGAAACCAGTACCGCCGCTTTATAAATAGAAGCGGCGGTAACAGGAAGTATCGGCGCGAAAGGTTAACGCTTCGTTAACTTTTCGCGGCCGTTTTCGGGCCTTTATAAATCGCGGTAAGCGATTTGCGTTAATGGCCGCAAAACGGCCGCGAAAATAACAAACCTTTTAAAATATGCCCCATAGTGTCATTTAATATAGGTTGCAAAAACTAAAGTGCACTGGCTTAACAAAAACTTTTAACTTTAGGAAAGCTAATTTTATGCTGTTAAGGGACACTCCTGCTTATAGACTGGGGGGAACTGTTTCTAGGTAAAGATACTGAGCAGATGTGGACCATTTTTAAAGGGATATTAAACTATTACTTTCAAATCTGTACCTTTAGGTAACAAGGTGTAAAAAATGAAGTCCACTCCTGCATGGCTATGCTCAGGTAAAAAGGGAAATGGAAAAAAAGAAAAAGGCTTTTAAAATTTTGAAAACAGAGGCAAAGAACAGGCTTACAGGGAGTACAAAAGCTGTAATAAGAGTGCAAGAAAGCAATTAAACTAGAAATAAATAGAAATGAAATACGGATTGCCGAACAAAGCAAGTCCAACCCCAAATGTTTTTTAAGTATATAAATGGTTAAAAGAATGGACTGAGAAGTGGGACCATTAAATAATGGGGCTGAGGTGGTTGTAGAGGATGCCGAAAAGGCTAATCTAAACCGTTTTTTTACATCGGTTTTTACTGTGAGAATCCCTGCCTTACAGTAGGGATTGTAATATATGCAGGAAGAAAGGAAGAGTATTCACATGGCTAACAGAGGATATGGTACGGAAACAATTAGACAAAGTTAATATCAATAAAGCGCCAGGACAGAGGATTGATCCTCGGATTTTAAAAGTGCTTAGTTCAGTTCTATCTAGACCATTGTTTCTCATCTTTTCAGATTCGCTTTTATCTGGGGGATGTGCCACGGATTGGAAAAAAGCCAATGTAATAATACCAATATTCAAAAAAGGTTCACAGCCTGGTAACTTAGACCTGTAGCCTAACATCAGTGGTAGGGAAAGTGATGGAAACTTTGTTAAAGGGCATGTCCACCCCGAAATTAACTTTGATATGTGGTAGGGCATGCTCCCCCAGCCCCAACCGCATTAATATATGTTTAGAAAGTCCCCGATTCTTACTTACTTGCCCTCTCTCCCCCGCTGCAGTGTTCAGGCCTTCTGCTTGCATGGAATTGAAAGCAGGGGGCGGGACCGGCAGCTGCGTCCGTGATTGGCTGAGAGGCAGGGAGGGCTGCACTGAGCATGCCTCAACCTTGATGAGGTTGAGGAAGTCTCAGGCACAGCATGAGTCACACACTGCTCCTACACAGCAGTTTCCTGGACTTTGGAGGGGCACAGCAGGGAATATTTTGAGCAGGAATGTAAGGAGATTGTTTTAAACTACTTGATGGGCCAGTAAGGGGTTAAATTTTAGTTTTGGGGGTGGACATGCCCTTAAGGGATCATAATCCTTGACTTTGTCTCCCGAGATCATTTATTAGTATGTCAGCAGGGATTTATGAGAAATAGTCATGCCAGACAAATTTAATTGGTTTTTATGAAGAGTGTGAGTAAGAAGTTAGATTCAGGACAGCAGTGGATGTGGTATATTTGGATTTTGCAAAAGCTTTTGATACTGTGCCACATAGGCGACTGTATAAACTGAGGAGCTGTGGCCTTGAGAAAACATTTGTTCATGGATAGAGAACTGGTTATTGGACCGCAAACAGAGAGTGGTGGTTAATGGAGCTACATCTATGTGGGCTAAGTTCTAAGCGGAGTGCCTCAGGGTTCTGTACTGGGGCCGCTTCTGTTTAATCTGATTATAAATGACTTAGAAGGGGGCATTGGAGCAAGGTCTCTGTGTTTGCTGATGACACTAAACTATGCAGGACTTTGGAAACTTCCAATGAGTGCAAGTGCTGCAAGCAGACCTAGATACATTATCAAAATGGGCAGTAGAATGGCAGGTGAGATTCAATGTTGATAAATGTAAGGTGATGCATTTGGGATTTAAATCCCTGTGCCACCTACACCATAAATAACTCTGTGTTAAGTGCATCTGTAATGGAAAAATTTGGGGGTTCTGGTAGATAACAGACTTAGTATAGCAAACATGCCAGGTAGCAAACGGCTAGAGCTAGCAAGATTGTCTTGTATAAAAGGGGAATGGATTCAAGAGAGAAAAATATTATTCTCCCTCTTTACAAGGCACTGGTAGGCTATTTGGAATATGCGGTGCAGTTTTGGAATCCCATATACAAAAGGGACATCTTGGAAATTGAGGCAGTTCAGAGAAGGGCAACTAAATTAATAAGGGGAATGGAGGGCTTGACTATGCAGGCAGATTAGACAGGTTAGAGCGTTTTAAATTGAGAGAAGCGACGTTTGCGTGGGGACATGATAACCTTATACAAATATATTAATGGCCCATACAATGAGCTCTCTGGTGCATTTTTTACTAACAGGTCATATCAGAGGACAACGTGGAAATCCTTTAAGGTTGGAAGAAAAGAAGTTTCATCTTTAGTTAGGAAAGGTTTCTTTACAGTGAGAACGGTGAAACTGTGGAACTGTTTCCAGCAGATGTGGTATGGCAAGTTCATTAAATCTTTTTAAAAAAGGCCTGGATGCATATAGATCTGGTTGATCCAGGGATACTTTCGATGCCGTTTGGAGTCAGGAAGGAATTTTTTCCTCCTTTTTAGCTGGGGTTTTTGCCTTCCTCTGGATCAACTGTTAGATAGGGTTAAAAAAAAAAAAAAAAAAAAAGGGGGTGAATAGGTTGGACTTGATGGACGTATGTCTTTATTCAACCTTAATTACTATGTTACTATGTTACTATGTATAGTATTTGAGGTTGACTAAAGACATCGTCCATCCAGTCCAACCCATCTAGCAATATTCTCATTTCCTGCTAACTTAATCCAGAGGAAAGCAAAAAAAAAACCCACCAAATTATGAAGGGGGAAAAAATTCCTTCCTGACTCCAAGTGGCAATCAGAAATTTCTGGATCAACTCTACTTTATGAATCAACATTCAACTTGCAACAATCCTTGTTTGCAGAAACTCATCCAGCTTTTTTTTTTAACTGACCAAGAACTGCCATAACAACGTCCACTGGAAGACAGTTCCATAGTTTACCGTTCTCACAGTGAAAACCCCTTTCCGAACTTGAAGCCTAAACCCTTGTGTTCTCGACATGTTCTATTGGTGAACATGCCCCAGATAGTTTATTGTAGGGCCGTTAATGTATTTATAACAGTAATCATATCCCCACGCAGGTGCCTTTTCTCCAGCGTACATGATGTAACTTTTCAAGCTCCCAATCCCCTATTAATTTAGTTTGCCATTAACACTTAAGTGCCAGCAGAGTATTACCATTAACCCCTCAATGCCAACACACTTACTCTAATACTTTCAGTGCCAGCACTTTCCCAGAGTATTGGCATTAACACTTCGTGCAGCACCTTAAACCCTTTCATGCCAGCATTGAATGATATACAGTATGTACCTGCTTTCCAGTCCCTCCATTGAATTGTTCACTACATCATCCCATCTAAGTTCTAATTGGAGAGTTTGATGGAAGGAAGAAAGAGGGATAGGGATCTCTGGTGTAGTCACAGGGGCCACTGGTATAAAGTCTGCAGCAGCTTTCTTGCCCTTTTAGAACTGTTCTCTTCATCCTCCCCCTCCTCTCTTTCACCTTCAGTTCATTTATAACATTGGTTCCAGTAAGGGAGCTGAGTTCAGTCTTGTACTCACCACAATGCTTGTGAAGGTTCTCATTCATCCAAGTCATGGTATATCTGTTGTATTCAATTAGATTGGATTTGAAGTTTAGTTCTTGAAGACATTTCACTGTCATCCAATGGCTTTCTCATTCAGAATGACTTGTACAAGAATCTGTGGCAATTATGTACCCTGGAAAATCCCAATTAGCATATCACACGCCAGGTGTTTAGGGTGTGATTAGATAGTGGCTAAGAGGTGTTATAGGAACGCCCAGGGTAAAGTGTCAAAACAGCATTGTACAGACAGACAGTTGGTGTCAAACCCCCCCACCTCTATTTAGGCTTTGTTCTTTATTTTTCACATAATGGCCTCCTTGACACCTCTCTTAACCAGCCACATTCTTTTGCCAATAAATTTACATTACAATCTTCAAAGGTATGTCCTTTATCCTTAAGAAGCAGGTACACAGCTGAGTTCTGACCCAGGAATTGGCTCTTCTGTGCTGGGCCATACGTTGATGCGTTGGTTTGGTTCCCCACATACAAATCAGAGCATTCTTCACTGCATGCACTGCAATATTGATGTCGCTTATCTTGTGTTGGTTTATTGGGTTCTCTGGGTGTACTAATTGCTGCCTCAGTGTGTTGTTGGTTTAAAGCAGACAGGGATACAGTGAAGAATGCTCTGATTGTATGTGGGGGAGACCAAACAGCAACTGCACTCAGACGTGTACCTGGATCTAAGGGTAACTGTTGGTCTCAAATTCTTCCAACTAGTATAATTATATAAAAACCCTTCCATCACACCTTCAAAATAAAACCTAAATCACATCTCTAGATAATTTGTGAGAAGTTATTGTGGAAAGGTTCTCATGCTTATGCCCGGGGGGAAAAGGGCCAGCAGAGGTCAGGTGATGTCATCAACCTACTGAAAGCAGGAAGTTTGAACATTCACCCCAATGTAATTTCTCACAGGCTCCAGCCAGAGATGTGATTGTTGGCTCAGTGTAAGGAAATTCTGCACGCTTTCATTTAACCCTAATTTGTTTTGAGACCACAGTTGCCCTTTAAGGATAAAGGACATACCTTTTAAGATTGTATTGTTAACATATTGGCAAAGGACCACTATGCAATCACGCCCTTAACACCTGGCTGTGATTGCTAATTGGGGTTTCCAGGGTACATAATTGCCACAGATTCTTGTACAAGTCATTGCAATTGAGAAAGCCAGTCGGATGACTAGCGAAAGTCTTCAAACTTCAAATCCAGTTGATTAATTGAATACAACAGATATACTTACTACAATGTTACAAATATCAGCAGAACAAGGAGAGCAGTTCTGAAACTGAAATTAAAAGTGAACGGGACATTCTAAGGAGAAGAATGGGTGCCCTGGTTAACATAGGCGCCCTAGTTATTTGCCTAGGTGGCTCTTACTAAAAACAGCCCTGGGCTGTGGTAGTATTTCTGAAAACACTACCCTTGAGGTCCTTACTTTTAACTTGGCCCCCAACTCTCGGAAATCATTTTTAAGGAGCTTACCTCCACCTCTAAATTTGTAATTGGCACCAATGTGAACCAAGACCAGGTCACACCCAGCCCACACAATAATATTTACAAATATGTCATTTAATATAGGTTTGCAAAAAACTAAAGTTCACTGGTCTAACAAAAACTTTTAACTTTAGGAAAGCTAATTTTTATGCCTGTTAAAGGAATCACTCTGCTTATAGACTGGGGGGAACTGTTCTAGGTAAGATACTGAGCGCATGTGGACCATTTTTAAAGGATATTAAACTATTACATTTCTAATCTGTACCTTTAGGTAACAGTGTAAAAAATGAGGTCCACTCCTGCAGGCTAATGCTCAGGTATAAAAAGGGAAATGGAAAAAAAGAAAAAGGCTTTTAAAATTTAAACAGAAGGCACAGAACAGGCTTACAGGGAGTACAAAGCTGTAATTAAGAGTGCAAGAAAGCAATTAAACTAGCTAAATAGAAAATGAAATACGGATTGCCGAACAAAGCAAGTCCAACCCCACCTCCCCCCCCCCCCCAAAATGTTTTAAGTAATAAATGGTGTAAACAGATGAGACCTGAGAATTGTGTCTGGGACCACACTAAATAAGGGGGCTTGAGCACGTTGGTTGTAGAGGATGCCGAAAAGGCTAATCTGCTAAACCGTTTTTTTACATCGGTTTTTACTGTTGAGAATCCTTGTCCTTACAGTAGGGATTGTAATAATATGCAGGGAAGAAAGGAAGAGTATTCACATTGGCTAACAGAGGATATGGTACGGAAACAATTAGACAAAGTTAATATCAATAAAGCGCCAGGACCAGATGGATTGCATCCTCGGATTTTAAAAGTGCTTAGTTCAGTTCTATCTAGACCATTGTTTCTCATCTTTTCAGATTCGCTTTTATCTGGGGATGTGCCACTGGATTGGAAAAAAGCCAATGTAATACCAATATTCAAAAAAGGTTCACAGCCTGGTAACTATAGACCTGTAAGCCTAACATCAGTGGTAGGGAAAGTGATGGAAACTTTGTTAAAGGGCATGTCCACCCCGAAATTTAACTTTTGATATGTGGTAGGGCATGCTCCCCCAGCCCCAACCGCATTAATATAATTGTTAGAAAGTCCCCCGATTCTTACTTACTTGCCCTCTCTCCCCCGCTGCAGTGTTCAGGCCTTCTGCTTGCATGGAATTGAAAGCAGGGGGCGGGACCGGCAGCTGCGTCCGTGATTGGCTGAGAGGCAGGGAGGGCTGCACTGAGCATGCCTCAACCTTGATGAGGTTGAGGAAGTCTCAGGCACAGCATGAGTCACACACTGCTCCTACACAGCAGTTTCCTGGACTTTGGAGGGGCACAGCAGGGGAACTATTTTGAGCAGGAATGTAAGGTAAGGATTGTTTTAAACTACTTGATGTGGCCAGTAAGGGGTTAAATTTTAGTTTTGGGGGTGGACATGCCCTTTAAGGGATCATATCCTTGACTTTGTCTCCAGAGATCATCTTATTAGTAGTAGTCAGCAGGGATTTATGAGAAATAGATCATGCCAGACAAATTTAATTGGTTTTTATGAAGATGTGAGTAAGAAGTTAGATTCAGGCACAGCAGTGGATGTGGTATATTTGGATTTTGCAAAAGCTTTTGATACTGTGCCACATAGGCGACTAATGTATAAACTGAGGACTGTTGGCCTTGAAGAAAACATTTGTTCATGGATAGAGAACTGGTTATTGGACCGCAAACAGAGAGTGGTGGTTAATGGAGCTACATCTATGTGGGCTAAAGTTCTAAGCGGAGTGCCTCAGGGTTCTGTACTGGGGCCGCTTCTGTTTAATCTGATTATAAATGACTTAGAAGGGGGCATTGAGAGCAAGGTCTCTGTGTTTGCTGATGACACTAAACTATGCAGAGCTTTGGAAACTTCCAATGATGTGCAAGTGCTGCAAGCAGACCTAGATACATTATCAAAATGGGCAGTAGAATGGCAGGTGAGATTCAATGTTGATAAATGTAAGGTGATGCATTTGGGATTTAATAATCCCTGTGCCACCTACACCATAAATAACTCTGTGTTAAGTGCATCTGTAATGGAAAAAGATTTGGGGGTTCTGGTAGATAACAGACTTAGCTATAGCAAACAATGCCAGGTAGCAACGGCTAGAGCTAGCAAGATATTGTCTTGTATAAAAAGGGGAATGGATTCAAGAGAGAAAAATATTATTCTCCCTCTTTACAAGGCACTGGTAAGGCCTCATTTGGAATATGCGGTGCAGTTTTGGAATCCCATATACAAAAGGGACATCTTGGAAATTGAGGCAGTTCAGAGAAGGGCAACTAAATTAATAAGGGGAATGGAGGGGCTTGACTATGCAGGCAGATTAGACAGGTTAGAGCTGTTTAAATTGGAGAAGCGACGTTTGCGTGGGGACATGATAACCTTATACAAATATATTAATGGCCCATACAATGAGCTCTCTGGTGCATTGTTTACTAACAGGTCATATCAGAGGACACGTGGAAATCCTTTAAGGTTGGAAGAAAAGAAGTTTCATCTTCAGGTTAGGAAAGGTTTCTTTACAGTGAGAACGGTGAAACTGTGGAACTGTCTTCCAGCAGATGTGGTAATGGCAAGTTCATTAAATAGCTTTAAAAAAGGCCTGGATGCATATAGATCTGGTTGATCCAGGGATACTTTCCGATTGCCGTTTGGAGTCAGGAAGGAATTTTTTCCTCCTTTTTAGCTGGGGTTTTTTGCCTTCCTCTGGATCAACTGTTAGATAGGGTTAAAAAAAAAAAAAAAAAAAGGGGGTGAATAGGTTGGACTTGATGGACGTATGTCTTTATTCAACCTTAATTACTATGTTACTATGTTACTATGTATAGTATTTGAGGTTGACTAAAGACATACGTCCATCCAGTCCAACCCATCTAGCAATATTCTCATTTCCTGCCTAACTGTTAATCCAGAGGAAAGCAAAAAAAAACCCACCAAATTTATGAAGGGGGAAAAAATTCCTTCCTGACTCCAAGTGGCAATCAGAAATTTCTCTGGATCAACTCTACTTTATGAATCAACATTCAACTTGCAACATTCCTTGTTTGCAGAAACTCATCCAGCTTTTTTTTTATACTGACCAATGAACCTGCCATAACAACGTCCACTGGAAGACAGTTCCATAGCTTTACCGTTCTCACAGTGAAAACCCCTTTCCGAACTTGAAGCCTAAACCCTTGTGTTCTCTGACATGTTCTATTGGTGAACAATGCCCCAGATAGTTTATTGTATGGGCCGTTAATGTATTTATACACAGTAATCATATCCCCACGCAGGTGCCTTTTCTCCAGCGTACATGATTGTAACTTTTCAAGCTCCCCCAATCCCCTTATTAATTTAGTTGCCATTAACACTTTAAGTGCCAGCAGAGTATTACCATTAACCCTTCAATGCCAACACACTTACTTTCCTAATACTTTCAGTGCCAGCACTTTCCCAGAGTATTGGCATTAACACTATCAGTGCAGCACCTTAAACCCTTTCACCTGCCAGCATTGACATGATATACAGTATGTACCTGCTTTCCATGTCCCCTCCATTGAATTGTTCACTACTCATCCACTCTAAGTTCTAATTGGAGAGTTTGATGGAAGGAAGAAAGAGGGATAGGGATCTCATGGCTGCTAGTCACAGGGGCCACTGTTATAAAGTCTGCAGCAGCTTTTCTTGCCCTTTTAGAACTGTTCTCTTCATCCTCCCCCCTCCTTCCTTCACCTTCAGTTCATTTATAACATTGTTTCCAAGTAGAGGGAGCTGAGTTCAGTCTCTGTACTCACCACAATGCTTGTGAAGGTTCTCATTCATCCAAGTCATGGTATATCTGTTGTATTCAATTAGATTGGATTTGAAGTTTAGTTCTTGAAGACATTTCACTAGTCATCCAACTGGCTTTCTCAATTCAGAATGACTTGTACAAGAATCTGTGGCAATTATGTACCCTGGAAAATCCCAATTAGCATATCACAGCCAGGTGTTTAGGGTGTGATTAGATAGTGGCTAAGAGGTGTTATAGGAACGCCCAGGGTAAGGTGTCAAAACAGCATTGTACATGACAGACAGTTGGTGTCAAACCCCCCCACCTCTATTTAGGCTTTGTTTCTTTATTTTCACATAAATGGCCTCCTTGACACCTCTCTTGAACCAGCCACATTCTTTTGCCAATAAATTTACATTACAATCTTCAAAGGTATGTCCTTTATCCTTAAGAAGCAGGTACACAGCTGAGTTCTGACCCAAGGAATTGGCTCTTCTGTGCTGGGCCATACGTTGATGCAGTTGCTGTTTGGTCTCCCCACATACAAATCAGAGCATTCTTCACTGCACTGCACTGCATATATGATGTCGCTTATCTTGTGTTTTGGTATTGGGTCTTTCGGGTGTACTAATTGCTGCCTCAGTGTGTTGTTTGGTTTAAAGCAGACAGGGATACAGTGAAGAATGCTCTGATTTGTATGTGGGGGAGACCAAACAGCAACTGCACTCAGACGTGTACCTGCATCTTAAAGGGTAACTGTGGTCTCAAATTCTTCCAAACTAGTAATAATTATATAAAAACCCTTCCATCACACCTTCAAAATAAAACCTAAATCACATCTCTAGATAAAATTTGTGAGAAGTTATTGCTGGAAAGGTTCTCATGCTTATGCCCGGGGGGAAAAGGGCCAGCAGAGGTCAGGTGATGTCACTCAACCTACTGAAAGCAGGAAGTTTGAACATTCACCCCAATGTAATTTCTCACAGGCTCCAGCCAGAGATGTGATTGTTGGCTCAGTGTAAAGGAAATTCTGCACGCTTTCATTTAACCCTAATTTGTTTTGAGACCACAGTTGCCCTTTAAGGATAAAGGACATACCTTTGAAGATTGTATTGTTAACATATTGGCAAAGGACCACTATGCAATCACGCCCTTAACACCTGGCTGTGATATGCTAATTGGGGTTATCCAGGGTACATAATTGCCACAGATTCTTGTACAAGTCATTCTGAATTGAGAAAGCCAGTCGGATGACTAGCGAAACGTCTTCAAACTTCAAATCCAGTTGATCTAATTGAATACAACAGATATACTTACTACAATGTTACAAATATCAGCAGAACAAGGAGAGCAGTTCTGAAACTGAAATTAAAAGTTGAACGGGACATTCTAGGGAGAAGAATGGGTGCCCTGGTTTAACATAGGCGCCCTAGTTATTTGCCTAGGTGGCCTCTTACTAAAAACAGCCCTGGGCTGTGGTAGTATTTCTGAAAACACTACCCTTGAGGTCCTTACTTTTAACTTGGCCCCCAACTCTCGGAAATCATTTTTAAGGAGCTTACCTCCACCTCTAAATTTGTAATTGGCACCAATGTGAACCAAGACCACCAGGTCACACCCAGCCCCACCCAATAATATTTACACAATCCCCCACGTCGAACCCTAGCACCAAGCAGGCAACACACTGTTCGGTATGTAGGGTCTTGGTGGAAAATTACCCTACCTTTCTAATAATCACCTACCACCTGCCTATTCTTCCTAGCCCCCGGTTCTTCCTCCCTTGAATTAGAGATCGTGGTCCCCTGGGTGTTCAAGGGAATGGCCCGCTCCATATATGCTACTTCTGAGCAGTTATCCTCCACATCATCACCTAAAATTGCAAATCTGTTGGGATCAACTAGCTGGAAAGAAGCAACCCTACCATTCCGTCCCCTACTTCCCCTGGTGATCCTTACGAATCTATCTTCCGTCACCACCTTTTCTGCCCCATTTACACCCTCCAGTTTTAATTATATGAGGCATCAATGGTAATCCCAGATGTAGCGGTCTTAAAGATATGAAGGCTCAATTCATTACGCTCAGTCAAGTCCTCAGCACACTATACGTTTAAAATATTTTTTTTCCTTATCTTTACGCCTGATATGGTTGGTATTTATACTTGTAGACTGGAAAACATTAGAGAATTTTTCTTTATTGCCTCTTGATAAAAATTACAATACCTTAGTTTAAGTTAAGGGACTTCAGACCAGGATGTCTTTCTATAGACGCTGATCAATATTTTCCATTCTTAGTGCTACATAGACTCTGGAGCACAGTACAGTTTAAATAATTTTCTTTGATTAACCTTCCTTTGTTAAACTCATTTTTAAAATCCTCAAGTGTAAAAAGCCTTCCCGTGAAGATAGATTTTACCTCTTCATAGGAAGTAGTTTCATCTTTTGTTGGTTGTATTCATCAACAGAAAGAAAAACGGTTAAGATCTGTAAACCAACCTTTCCTGAATGGTTAATGAAAATATGTGGATCACTTCAGACGTGGCCTACTTTAAGCTCCTTAAGACTTATCATATCACAGTTAAAGGCTTAAAATTGTTGTTTAGCCTGAGGTTCTTTGAATCATAACTGTATACACATTATATGCTTTATTCTTTAATCCGAGCTAAAAACGACACTTTTCAATTTTCTCTTGGGTCCTGGAGATATTTAAACAGAACATGTACATGTATCCTATTTAGAAGTAGAGTATATGTTTTATACTTTTATATTTCTCTTAAATGGAAAGTAAGAGACTTTAATATAAAAACAGATTTGTCAAACTTAATATTTGTTTGGAAAAATAGTTTCAATCTATGAACAAGGGATCTTTGTAAAGAATGTTAGATTTCACAAAGGAGTTTAAAAGGTGAACTCTGCTCTAATATACTTTTAGCCTGAAATAGCCCAAACTCCTTTCATTAATAAAACAAGTGACATTTTACTCATTTTAGTTTCTGGACTTATAAGGCAGGACAAATTATTTTTAGCCAATACAATATTTTCAAACTACTCACTTGATCAGTTTTCATCAAACCTATCCATGAAGGTCTCAGTCCCTGAGTTGATTCAGTTGCTTAGTAGAGATCAGAGCATGTCTGACCCATCCAACAACCAATCATTTGAAACTAGAAATGGAAGGTTTAAGAGTAAACTTTGAATTTGGCTAAAAAGACTGCATTTTGGAATGCTGCAGGTTTTAAAACTCTAGAACCTTGCTATGGCAATGAAAGGACATTAACATTTCATAATTAATTCTGATTAAATACACATTTTTCATTCTTGTGTGTATGGTTGTCATAAAGGTGGGGTGGGAGCTGGGGTGCATTCATAGGTGGTTGCACCTGTCTCTGTATAGGGCATTTTAAACTAAAAAACTAAACTTTGATAATTTCGGTATTGTTGCCATGGATTAGGTTGTGAGGGCACATCAGTAGGTGTGTATATCTGTAGCTGTGTGGTGTTAGGGGGTATGTTTGCATTTTAGACCATTAAACTAACTTTTATGAAAGCAGAAGGGTAGGTTGGCTTGTGAGGAGCCCTGCCAGGGTTGTCATTTTTCTGTGTATTAAGTATAGCCTCTGCATTTCATACAGAAAGTGGCGGATTTTGATTTTATCACATGACCCAGAGACCCCAGAATGTTCATGTTAGGAAGAGAAAATAAAAAACAGGAATAATTAACAGATTTTTAAAAATCTCGTGATCAGTTAGTGTACGCAGAGCAGTGCATGGCAATGTGGGTGGCCACATTTCATCCGTTGCGCTATGCTTTTGTAGCGCAATCGATCACCAAGTTTTTGTAGATCGCATGTGATCTGATTACACACAATTGCATGGTTTGCAGAACAAATGGACGGTTACGCTTGTGAGAAGCGTTTTTCACACACGTTGCCATCCGTCAGTGTTGCCACAGTTTTAGGTTCTACAAAAAGTTTCAGCTAGCTATTTGACCATTCCTAGTCATGTGAACAATATTGCCTTGGGTTTGCAAAAACAAAAAAAAGTTTCTTCACTTTGCTCTATGGTCAATGCAAAGGAATGAGTTTAAAGGACAACTAAAACCTCAGTACAACACTGAATCAGCATGCAGAACACACGAACATACCTCTCAACTTAACGAAGATGGGGACCAGTTAGAGCCCGAAGATAAGGTTATTAGCTCTGCCCCCTGAATGACAAATCACACCCCCAAGACTTTACAAGGATTACCCCTTTGAATCCAGGGTCTTTCCCAGAGAAACTGGTACAGTTGGGGGGTATGATACAGATAAGCGATAAAATCAGCTATTGGCGTCTCACCTCCCCTTTTGATGTGGATGCTGCAAAATTAACTTAACTTAGAGCTTGTGTTTTATTTTCCAGTATCGCATAGTGTATAGGAACTTGTTACAGCAGGTCACGCCAACTAGTATTCTCTAGCCAATCCTGTTACATTCTATATTAGACAGGGGACCATGTGACTGAATTTAGGAGATGTGGCTAGACAGAACAACTCTGCTGTAAGTTAAGAATGTGCAGTGGGTCTCCTACCTCCGTGTAAATTATTTTATAGGCTTTTTAAAATGGTTTTAAACAATATATAGTGTCCCTTTAATTCCCTTCATATCCAGGGCTTACTAAATTTGGAAACCAGGCAAACAAGTAAAAAAAAAAAAAATGTAAATTACAAATGAGGAAATGTTCACAAGATGAATTCAACATCGTCTTTAATAATTATTACTGCCCTCTACTGTACATACAAATGTTAACAGCCAAGAATATACCCAGAAGAGAATTTTCTGATCATAATACATATATACATTTATTACACAGTGAAGTTTAAAAACACTAAAGATACTGTTTATTAGTCTTACTTACACCTTGAAGAAAATATCAATATAAAATATGCTCGAGGTGAAAAGTAATTAACATTTTAGACAAGTGATGGAGAATGGCTTTTGATCACTCTCCTTCCAAGGATCTGAACCTGCACCAGATCGATGTTTCCAAGCATGACAAACCAATGTCACTGTGGTTTTGGACTCTGTCTGCTGTTATTGATTGAATCAAAGTCAATGACAATTCTTCTATGTTTGGGAATAAATTTCCTGTGAGGGGGGGGAACAAAAAATAAACACATTTATACAGTGTTAACATACATGGAAACACACACACTCGCTATGAATTCTGGACTAAATTCCATCAGTAGAATAATAAAATAAATAAATAAATATACATTTCCAGGATTCAGGTTCTCTAGAGGAGCCAATTATATAGCCCCATGCAGAGAATCCTGAGAGGGAGAGACTACAAGACACAGAGTGTCTAAGGCTGTAGACTTTCTAGCCAACACACAATAAATTATCAAGGAAAGATGGGAGTTTTTTTTTTTTTTTTTTATAACTTAACACCACAAGCTGTTTTCACTGCTAAAGTTTTTCCCTTTGTGTTTATGTCCCCCCCGTCCCCCCGCTCCTTAGCAATATAGGAAGTTGCTGGTTTGCTTTCTTTAAGAACAGTAAGGAAACACACAAACCTTTAGTCTAGATTCAAAACAGCGGATGTTACAACTTCTATGACTTTTTTTATTCCTTTAAAACTCATTTACATATAAAGATGAAAAGTCTAGTTTGAGAAGTAGAATCGGCCCTTATGTTCCAAATCTAAGAAGCTGAAGCAGAACGTATTACAAAAGTCCAACCGCAGCAGTCTTTCCAGCAACAGGGCAACTAGTCCACTTAAAAGATACATTACTGTGCTGACTAACCAAGAGCAGCCCTTTATTCTAGGAGGTACGAGGATACTTTACAGGGGCGGATTACAACTACAGCTGTAATTCTGAACTAGTCAAAATGATTTTACAACCATAAATCACAGATTAGCCTACATTGAAATTTATCTCCACAGTGTATCTTTCCCACATTATTTGAAAAAAATAAATGAATAAATAAAAACAAAGAGATCCTTACAGAGCAACTACTCCTAACCTAGAGCCAAGATTTTAATAACCAGACTGCCTCCCGCCAAGTCAGTGGCTACAATTATCTATCCGCAAAAAACATAAAAGCACAGACTACTCATACAAACGTATTTCAGTCCTCAACAATGATTACTGTCAACTGTTTGCTTAAAGGTCAAAACATCATTGCCAGACTGGGTATATGCCTGGCATAACCACAGCCATCAAAACTCAACACACCCAAAAAGCAATGCCACCAGACACAGCACTTCTTTTAATGGATACCTGCAAGGCCTACATTCAGTGGAACTCCCTCTAAGCAGGTATATAATTTTGTTCTGGGTGGCAATTTACCCGATGCATACAGGTACACTTCAGTCCATCCGTCATAATTGTGACTAACAGTTTCTTTCCAAACCTTTCCCTGGGACTGGGCACCAGGCCGATGATACAATCCTATATCAGATTTCATTGCATAAAGCAGCATACAGTCATTCAACTGTATTTAGAATTGCACATTGAAACAAATCTGCCCTAAGCCTGCTAGGCTCCCTAAATACTTATAGTTCTAAAATACAAATAATTGAGATTGAAAACTATTGGAAATTCAGATAAGAGCTTTTGCCTGAATCCTACTTCTATAAACATACCAGGGATTTGCCAATTTAGCTTCCAAAAAGGATCTTCTCCAGCTTCATGGAACCATTAACCTCTATAGTATGGTACAATAAACAAGTGGTCCTCAAGATAAGCAAGCAACAAAAGTTCTACATAGGCTAAAGGTACACATAGTACTGATAAAGCTCAGATACCGTTGCATCCGACGGTATCGAGGCTTTATCGGTACTGTGTGTACCTTGCTTTTCCGAACGAGTGCACGCCCGCCACACGTTCTGGTCGGCCGAGCGCTCATTCGGAAAAGAGGAAAAACGTCCCTCGTCCACAGTAGACTCCCTATAGGGGAGTCTGCCGTGGCCAAGGGAAACACACAGTCCCGAGCGTTCTCCTATAGGGAGGACGCCCAGGACTGTATGTATGCAGAAAAATGACAGGCAGGATGTGCAAGTTCCCGTCTGTCATGTTTCATAAATTTTTCAAGTGTGTACCCAGCTTTACACTGCTTAAATTCAAGCTATATTAACTGGCTAGGCAGCTTTGGTACTTGGCACAGTGGCTAAGACCTAAAGATGGTCCATTAGTTACAGTTCTGACTCCAATATCAGCTGATCAACAGTAACAGAACTGCACATCACCAGAATTATGAAGGGGGAAAAAATTCCTTCCTGACTCCAAGTGGCAATCGGAAATTTCCCTGGATTAACTCTACTTTATGTATCAATACCAGTAACTTGCAACATTCCTTGTTTCCAGAAACTCATCCAGCTTTTCTTTTGAAACTAACCAATGAACCTGCCATAACAACATCCAATGGAAGACAGTTCCATAGTTTTACCCATCATATTGTTGATGCACTAAAGTTTGTTTTCTAGGACTCAACACCTTAAAAGTTCAGGACCACTACCTGTGAATAATAGAACGCTAGCAATGCAGTGGTAAACCTGCTTGGTGCTCCAAGAGCTCAATCCTGCTCCTATATTCTATGCATGTGCCCTTATAATAAAGATAGGAGGCAGATAGGGATATTATGCCGATCAGCTGTTCAGAAGTCACGGGTGGAGCACTGGAAGGCAAGTTTAACCCTGCATCACCTTCACAAGGAGGTGGGAATAAGCAATCGTCCCTGTTAATTACAGATCCATATGGAAGGTATTGAAAATATAGAGAGTTTAGTGTCCCTTTAAACCGCTGCAAAAATACTGTGAGATTTCAGTTTTCCATTCTTACGTGTATTTGATGCCAGCCAGATCAAACATGTGCCTTGAAGCTTTCATTTCTGGATTGCCGTGATACTTGTCAGACATATAAACAACTTCTCTTATACCTACAGAAATGAAACATCTTTAGTACATAATCTATAAATGTATATTCAGTACGTATTTTATTTCAACAACATGGATAATGAAAAGCAATGTTTCCATAAAATGTAACATCCTACCCATAACAATTTCTTTAAGCTAGCTATGGAAAACTCTTTGTAGCAAGGATGAGAACATTTAAAGTCTACTTTATCTGATTCAGGTACCTCACTGGCATAGTTAGCCAGGGTAGTAAAATCTTTATGTGTCAGGCAATATACAACAGAACAAATCTTTTCATCTTGTGAACACACATGGGGGGGGGGTCATGTATTGCGTGGATATTTAATTCATCTTTATTTAAAACAAGAAGAAAAGGTCCTCTAGCTATTGATAACCAGTCACCCTCCACCATTTGAGCAATTGGAAAGGTAGGTCATCCTCAAATAGTTTGACGGGGCAGAGTGGTGTAGGGGGTGATAGTAAGGAAACAAGCTTGGTCTTTTAGCATGGGTCAACATGAGAAACACATAAATGTTGCTGTATGTGCTTGATCCGGTATAGTTCATACATCCCAATTCATGCCCATTGAACTTTGCTGATAACAAATCTTTATAAATACAGCCCATAATCCCTTCTGCAGCTTTTAGATCGTGTCATTGTATAGGCATTCTGCAGACTCATCTTTGGTTAGAAATTACTCACAGGCGATACATATTGGTTATTGGTATTTAGCAGCAGAAAATACTAAACAGGCTACTGACCGTAATAATCATTTGAGTTTACACGTAAAACTCAATATGATCAGACCTATCTCACATCTTACCAGCTGAAAGAGTAGAGCTGTGATACCTTTTATTGGCTAACTAAATTAAAAAATTAAGCAAGCTTTCGGGGGTCCTAAGCCCCCTTCATCAGGCTGGATGTTACATCCAGCCTGATGAAGGGTGCTTAGGACTTCCGAAACCTTGCTTAAATTTTTTAATTTAGTTAGCCAATAAAAGGTATCACAGCTCTACTTCTCTTACTTATGGCTAACACAGTACAAACCTCAACTATATCTTACCAGCTTGAATGATAAGTTTAGCACATTCGTTGCAAGGAAACAATGCAACATACATAGTACAACCTTTCACATCTGCGGAATTTTTGTTCATTATGGCATTAAGCTCAGCATGGCAAACTAAAATACAAAAAAAGAAATAAAAGCAATATATAAAGTTACAGTTGAACACAACCATCATTTCACAAATATCGATTGCCCCTAATAATGCATGTAGTTTTCCATTACATTTCTATGCTAAACTGCATTCTATTTGGAAGCAGTTTGCATGCTAAAAGGACAGCAAATTACTGTATCTGTAAGGTGGGTTTACAACACGTTAAAGGGCATGTACCAAATGTGTTGTACACATTAGAGGGGTGCAAGACAACTCCACCATGCATTTAGCATCAAAGAAACCACTTTACATGAGCAGTTGAATCAATTATTTCACATACCATAAGGGTATTTTGTGTCAAGTTTATCCTCTGCAGTTCGGGCCCATGGCAAAACATCATCATCACAACCATTAGGCATTCCATTATAACCAACTCCAACTATCTTGTTCTCTGTATTGACAATGCATGCTCCAACCTGTAAAAAGTAGCAATCGGCACTTAATTAAAACATTCTAATCATTGCAGTACAACCATTTTTTTTGTTTCTGGTGACATCTCCAATCTAAAATGAATTTTATCCTGATTTATGGCTGTCTATGCAATCCCTTACTAAACACATACCAGATTTAAATGAATAAAAAAAAAATATTTTACAGGACCATCAATGACTCCACCTTTAATTTTCTTTCCACTTATTGGAGAATCTGTTTCTTTTACTATCTCTGAGCTAAATAAAGGGGAAGTTACCTGCAGGGCATTTCAAACTAAAAGGTTTTAGGACTTAATCATTTGAAGTACAAATGTAAAGCATAATGCATCCTTTAAAGTGTTATGCAAGAGCAGTTCCCTGAGCATACAAAATCTTTTATACAGGTCCCAGAAACTCCGAGGTATCCTTATATTGCACTAGCAGGATAAATTATTTTTTTATTTTTTACAATACACAAGTATTTTTTTCTGTAATGCGTGTTGTGTTTCTCAGCCTGTAACTTCCCATGCGTGATTGGTACTGTTTTCTATTAAGCATGTGCGCCCTTTTACTTTTTGCTTCAGAGTACACTGTGCATGCAGGCCCTGAAATGCTCCAGTATAGACCTTGTTTGGTCCTCTTCATAGGAATTGGTTTTGGTTACCTGCAGTGTTCGAGTAATACAATGACTATTTAGGTTTAATGGCATTTTGGGTTTTGTGTATAGAATTCTTTCCCCATTAAAGGGAATGTCCATCCCCAAAATACACATTTTGTGTCCAGCAAGGACGACCTCAAAAAGCTGGGTACACATCATACAATAATTCGGCCTGACACTTCAGTATATCGTTCGGTCCAAATAATTGTATGGCTTCTTCTTGTGGCGGCAACCGACCGTTTGTTTGTCCGAATCAAAAAAACCACAGCCGATAACACAGTCCTCTATGGACCGCATGCTCGGTCGTGGCTAACCGTTTCGGAAACTTCAAACGGTGGGTCAGGAGGAAAGATTGCAACATGTCTACCTAGCTTTATACTAACAAAGGAGATCTTCTCAAGGAGATATCCTGTCCAAATCCTTTACCCCACCTCCATTCCTGAAAGCTCAGAGATTTCACACAGGCTCACTAAGCTTTTTCAGCATTCATGGTGTGTGAAGTCAGGAAGTTTGATTTGGAGGTTTGTAGCAAGGACAAGAAATGTGTAAAATACAAATAAAAGATTATTATAAACATTCCTCTTTCCTAACAAGGCTATTACAAAGGTCTGTCATTTTGCCATTTAGAAGCTCCATTTGCATTTCAAGCACAGTGCTCTAAAGTGAAGTGTTCTCTCCTGTCCTCGGCCTTACAGTAGGAAGGGTTTTATAAACTTGCATCCCCGCTCTTTTATCTCATTTCCCACACTTCAGGTTGAATTGTAAGAACGAAGCGCACTAACTACACGCTTTCACAGTCAAATTCAAGGTTATGTTTTAAGCAATAATGTCAGATGTAAATTTTACTATTTAGATTCTATTCAATATACAGAATATCGATTCAAGGACTGAATCAAGCATATTATGCCTCTGACTGAGGCAAGGTAGATACAAGCTGAGATTTGTTTTCCCTCTTTTTAGACCACCTACAATATGAAATATAATGGTGGCCATAACTTTAGTGTTATCGTCCGATACGCTGACGGTAGTGTCTGTGTGTGGTGTCAGATGACAAAATTGGTATGTTTGCATTAGCAGACAACATTTTTGTAGCATTATTATTGGCCAAAACTTTTGTAGCATTAGTATCATCCGGTAGTATTTCTACGAATATAGCCACCATTACATAAAAAAATCCTACGTGTCAATGCAAACTTTTACTACTGGTGGCTAACTTTTAAAAGGGGGTTTATCAATCTGTGTAACTGGCTAGCTAAAAAAGCTCCTTCACAAGGTAAGCTTACATAAATTGGCCATTTCACTTACCCTAGAAAAGGGCAGAGAACACACCAATGCAATAGAAAATAAACAGTAAAATATAGGATATTAAAGGCAATGTTAATCCAAAGGCACTCACTCTCTGCTATCATTTGTGTAAAATTGCAGCCTTACTTCCTCATTCTGGGATACTACATACTCGCTCAGTAATCTACTAATTAAAAATAACAGGGAAAATACTAATTTGAAGGTAGAAAAAAAATATTAGGTGAGTGACAAAAAAAATGGGCTACATGCCCTTTAATTTCACAGCTTCCAAATGGTAAATAGGTAGCAGAGGGAATAACAGGCAGAAGTCTGCTCTTGTTTACCAGAATTAAGGTTAAAAAAAAAGGGATTAAATGATTTTTGTTGTAGTTATCAGAATATTCACTTCTGTCCAACATTGCTAGATCCATTTCAAAACAATTTTAAAATATTCAAAAACAGAAAAACGTATATATGATTCAATTAAGCATGACCCTTTACAGGCCCGGATTTACCTCACCCAACCCCCCAAATTGTCTGGTTGAGGTCTGCGTTTAGGGGTTGGGCTATGGGGTAAGGCTCTATCTGCCAACAGGCTCCCAAGGTGTTAATCTGCCCCTGACCTCTTATAATTAAGCCCCCAAATATAAACTGTGGTAATCAGACTAGTAAAAACAGCTCTCTTCAAATACAACAGACACAGACTATTTCAGTGGATCATCAATAAACTGCTAGAGGGAGGGAACTTTATTGCTTAGCAATGAAATATGTAATTCAATCCCACCAATCGCTGCAATTCCCCATCCTATTTATTTAGTCCTGTATAAAGTACAGCAGTTACTAACCCAGCAAATAGTCCTCATTTGCCAAGTAGACCAGCATTTTTCCAAAAATTCTCTTACCTGTGAGCTTGGATCTTTACTTCTCTGAGCTGCTAAAAACGCTACAGACATGAAATATTCAGGCCACTCCAAATAATCTTCCCGCTTTTTAGAATAGTTTGAAGAGGCACTGTGCGAAAACATTCACACCAAAAAAATAAAATTAAACAATGAGAAAAAAAAAAATCGGTGAAGCTGCATGTTTCTAAAATCCGGCAATTAGAAAGATTGACATTTTACAAATCATCATTTTTGAATCAAGCTTCCATGGAATCCAAGGATTCCATCATGGTTTCTTGGGGTTCTGCAATTGATAGCACCAAGAGCTATATATATTCCAGTGCATTTTGTTTTCTTAAGTTATTTATTTGAGTTATGATTAGATGCACCCTATTGATGATGGGGGGGGGGGGGTTAAACCAGGGATGTCATACTTTTTAGTTTTCAAACAGCTGGAGGGCTGCAGGTTTGACATCCCTGGTTTAAATCCCTGTAGTAGTTACCAATTTATCTTCAGATTGTAGGACACCATTCAAAGGCAACTAAAGCAAGAAAATAGATTAGACTTTAAAGTCCATTTCCCAAGGAGAAGAAAAACCTATTACTACCTCCCCAGCCCCCAGGTATTTATGCTCCAGAGTTAAAGCTTTATCCACACATGTGTACACGGGAGACGACTTGCGACGCACTATGTGTATATGCGTTCGTTACGGACGACAACCATGCCGTATGTGGGAGCTTTGTCGGCCGACACTAATGTTACGGCATAAACACTTATACACATCATGTACGTGTGTATGAAGCTTAAGATATTCCACTTGTGCATCAGCTGACAGCTCATGGGCCATTGCGTGGCTGGCGTGACAGGCGTGGCGATCTGTTCTAATGTTAGAGATAGAAAAAAAAATATTGTTTTGCCATATTAGTCCAATATATGTAGTAGAAAAAGTACTGTGAGACTTTTTATGGACCAACACTATTTTAGTTGACAAGCTATCAAATGAACTACCCTCTTCATCAGGTCATAGCAGTACTGATTGAAACAAAGGTTTCACAGAACATTAAAAGCTAATGGCATTAAGATAATAAGATCACTGTTGGTCGCAACGGAAATTGCCCTGGTTGACAGTTTGCCGCAACTGATCGTGCGGTCCATAGGAGACCGCACCGAAGACCATTGCGTGGTTTAGTGCCTTGGGTGATATTTTCATAATCCGTGTGTAGCTTTCTTCTTACTAGTTTTTGATGAAGGTTTGGTTGTTGCCTAAAGGCAGGTACAGAGGGCTCAGGGAAAACTTAAGGGTTTCATCTTGATTGATCATAGGTTGAATTTCTTTATGATTGTAAATATTCCTTCATAGCCCGGCTTATATTTTGTTACCAAGAGGTTATCCCGAAGCATTCTCAATGCTTTATGTTAGTGGTAATTGTTCTGTGTGGGTATCTCTTTTGTTTAAATAATGTACCATGTGCTCCTAGGTGTGTCTCTATCTTCCGTTTCTGAACATATTCTGTGGTATCTAGTAGCTTGGCTGTATATGATAGCTTTTTTGTTGTAGTGTGGATTAAAACTGTTGAAATGGAGATAATTGTATCTGTCAGTGGGTTTTCTGTATAAGGATGTATGAATGATTCCATCTTTCAGGGTAACTGTGGTGTCCAAAAAAATGTATGTATTCCTCAGGAAAATTAATTTCAAATTTAATTGTTGGATGGAATGTTGCAATCCTGCATAAAATTCTGTAGCTTCCTCATGTGTCCATATCATAAACACATCATCTATGTAATGATAGTAACTATGTGGTTTGCAATTTTGATTGTTCACCCAGGAGGTAGGAATAGGGGTTACTTATTGCTAGCGATTATTCACGCATGGGATAGGAATAGGGATTTTTTTTACTGCTAGTCATTCACTCAGGAGGTAGAAATAGGGATTACTAACTGCTAGTGATTGTTCACCCAGGAGGTAGGAATAGGGGTAAGTTACTGCTAGAGATTGTTCACCCAGGGGGTTGGAATAGGGGTTAGTTACTGCTAGCGATTGTTTACCCAGGAGGTAGGAATAGGGGTTAGTTACTGCTAGCGATTGTTCACCCAGGGGGTAGGAATAGGGGTTACTAACTGCACCTGAGGAAGGGGACACTCCCCGAAACGTTGTGCAAGCATGTCACTGAATAAATATTAAAAAGCAAGAAGTTCAATAGTGTGCGTTCTTCATCCAAGTACAAGTTGTAAGATAAAGAACTGCAGGTGGTAAGCAGTAAAGAGGAGCAGCACCTATAGTGAGAAGAGAGTGCGGGGGAAAAACATTACACTAGAGGTTACTAACTGCTAGTTTATTGAGAACTGGGCAGACTTTGCGGTCGGCTACAGGCTCTTTAGTAGGGATGGGTTGCACCTCACTGATGGCAGTGCAGCTGTTTTAGGGGAGAAGTTGGCTAGAGGGTTGGAGATTTTAAACTAGGTTTGGGGGGGTAGGGTATTAGCAGTTTCACTGGGATAGATAGCCCAGGAGGAAAGCAGGGTGTAGATAGGACAGTGGTGGGTGGAAAGGGGGTGGGGCTAGCATAGGGAGGCATGTGTATTAAAGTGTACAAATAAATTACAGGATCATAATCTAAAATGTATGTTTGCAAATGCGAGAAGCCTGGCTGACAAAATGGGTGAATTGGAAATGATGGCATTGAATGAAAAGAATGATGTCATAGGTATAGCAGAAACATGGTTGAAAAGTTCTCACAACTGGGCTGTAAATTTAGTAGGATATGCCTTGTTTAGGCAGGACAGAGAAAAAAGGAATGGTTTATGTTAAAAAAGAATTGAAGCCAAATTTAAAAGAAGAGATATCTGGCGATGTGGATGTTAAAGTGGAGGCAATATGGGTGGAATTAGGCAACAGGAAAGGGGGTAATGTCATTGTTGGTGTCTGCTATAAGCCGCCAAATGCTAGCAGAGAGGAGGTGAGTCAACTTCATATGCAGTTGGCAAGGGCTGCAAGTTTGGGGAGTGTGCTCATTATGGGGGACTTTAATTACCCTAACATTGATTGGTGTAGAACTGGAACTGCCATCACAGAAAAATTCTGCAGGATAATTTTCTCTCACAGGTGGTTGAGGTTCCTACTAGAAAAGGAGCTCTGTTGGATGTGGTAATAACTAACATTGTGGAGCGCATTATAGATATAAAGGTAACTGGAGGCTTAGGGAATAGTGACCACGAAATAGTGGCGTTTGGACTTTGTTATCGAAAGGAAAAGTGCGCTGGGTTAACAAAGACTTTTTTGGGAAGACAAATTTTCCCAGGTTAAAAGCAGCTCTTCAGAATGTCAACTGGGATAATGTATTATCAGGTAAAGGTACTGAACAGAAGTGGACTGTGTTCAAGGGGATTTTAAGCCAGTTCACATAAATTTATACCCTTGGGAAATAAATGTAAAAAAAAAAAAAATCTGCGCCCATGTGGCTGAATTCTGATGTAAAGAGGCAAATGGAAAGGAAGCAAAAGGTATTTAAAACCTTTAAGGCCGAGGGAACGGAAAGGGCCTTTAGGGATTATAAAAACTAACAAGGAGTGTAAGAAAGCAATCAAACTAGGTAAAATTAATAATGAAGTTAGGATAGCTGAAAAAGCATCACTAAGCCTAAAACATTTTTTAAGTATATTTATATTAAGAAGATGAGGACTGAGTATGTGGCACCATTAATTTATGGGGATAAGTTAGTTACGGAGGATGGGGATAAAGCAAATGTCTTGAATACTTTTTTTTCCCTCTGTATACACTATAGAAGATCAAAGTACAGTATCAAAGTATAGTAGCAATAATGGTATAAATGATTCAAGTGCACTTTGGTTAACCGAGGATATGGTACAGAAAGAGCTAAAGGTTAATATTAATAAATCTCTTGGACCGGATAAAATACATCCCCGGGTACTTAGGGAGCTAAGTTCAGTTTTATCTAGGCCATTGTTTCTTATTTTTGCTGATTCCCTCATGTCCGGTGGTGTGCCTCTGGATTGGAAAAAGGCTGATGTTATTCCAATATTCAAAAAGGGTAGTCGTTCACAGCCGGGTAATTACAGGCCTGTAAGTTTAACTTCAGTGGTGGGGAAGATCCTGGAAAGTTTAATAAGGGAACATGTTCTAGAGTATGTTTCAAGGACTGACATTATAAGTAGTAACCAGCATGGATTTAGGAGGAATAGATCTTGTCAAACTAACTTGCTTGGCTTTTATGAGGAAGTAAGTAGTAATTTAGACTCTGGTATAGCAGTAGATGTAGTTTACTTGGATTTTGCAAAGGCTTTTGATACAGTCCCCCATAGGCGACTAATGAATAAGCTAAGGTCTGTTGGTCTGGGGAGTCACATTTGTACATGGATAGAAAATTGGTTAAAGAATAGGATGCAGAGAGTAGTTGTTAATGGGGCTTCATCATTATGGACTAAAGTGCTAAGTGGGGTGCCACAGGGTTCTGTGTTGGGGCCGCTTCTATTTAATCTATTTATTAATGATTTGGAAGTGGGTATTGTCAGCAAGGTTTCTGTGTTTGCTGACGACACAAAACTTTGTCGACCATTAAAAACTTCAGAGGATGTGCAATCGTTGCAAGGGGATCTAGATAGATTATCACATTGGGCTGCTAAGTGGCAGATGAAATTCAATGTTGATAAATGTAAGGTGATGCATTTTGGACTTAAAAATACTTGTGCTACTTATACTATAAATGGCTCTGTGGTAAGTGAATCCCTGTTGGAAAGGGATCTTGGAGTTTTGGTGGATAACAAACTTAAAGGTAGCAAGCAGTGCCAGGCGGCAACAGCCAGAGCCAGCATGGTATGGTCTTGTATAAAGAGAGGTATGGATTCAAGGGAGGAAAATGTAATTCTCCCTCTTTACAAAGCATTGGTAAGGCCTCATTTGGAATATGCAGTGCAATTTTGGAATCCTGTGTACAAAAAGGACATCTTTGAAATGGAAAGGGTTCAGAGAAGGGCAACTAAATTAATAAGGGGATTGGGGGAGCTTGAATATGAAGAGAGACTGGAAAAGTTGCAATTATGTGCGCTGGAGAAAAGGCGCTTGTGTGGGGATATGATTACGGTGTATAAATACATTAACGGGCCATACAATAAACTATCTGGGGCATTGTTCATCAATAGAACATGTCAGAGGACATCCCTTAAGACTTGAAGAAAAAAGGTTTAGGCTTCAAGTTCGGAAAGGGTTTTTCACTGTGAGAACGGTAAAGCTATGGAACGGTCTTCCGGTGGATGTTGTTATGGCAGGTTCATTGGTCAGTTTCAAAAAAAAGCTGGATGAGTTTCTGCAAACAAGGAATGTTGCAAGTTACTGGTATTGATACATAAAGTAGGGTTGATCCAGGGAAATTTCCGATTGCCACTTGGAGTCAGGAATTTTTTCCCCCTTCATAAATGTTTATGCCTTCCTCTGGATCAACAGTTAGGCAGGAAATGAGGATATTGCTAGATGGGTTGGACTGGATGGACGTATGTCATTATTCAACCTCAAATACTATAAACAAGTGATTGTTCACCCAGGGGGTAGGAATAGGGGTAACTTACTGCTAGTGATTGTTCACCCAGGAGGTAGGAATAGGGTTACTTACTGCTAGCAATTGTTTACCCAGGGGGTAGGAATAGGGGTTACTTACTGCTAGCAATTGTTCATCCAGGGGATACACAGCAGTAGATGTAGTTTACTTGGATTTTACAAAGGCTTTTGATACAGTCCCCCATAGGTGACTAATGTATAAGCTAAGGTCTGTTGGTCTGGGGAGTCAAATTTGTACATGGATAGAAAATTAGTTAATGAATAGGATGCAGAGAGTAGTTGTAAATAGGGCTTCATCATTATGATTAAAAAATGCAGGTTATGAGCTAACCTATATCCGATACAATCAATTAGTGAGATATATTTCACTCACTTGGTTACACTGTAGGTACGGGTGTGACAAACCCCGTGCCTCTCGCTGAGACTTAATTCCTTCAGTTGGGATTCAATCACCCTTTAGACTCTGAGAAACTGGTACTCACCATTCCCCCTTGGTGGTCCGGGTGCTGCCTGACCCGAACCCTTCGCTTCAGGTTCCAAGTAGATCAAAGATTAGTGTGGAGGTTTTCAAACGTTGCCGCACACCGGAGATTTACAAGTCCAGGCTCACTCAATAGGTAAAAATAATTTCTTTATTACGGCACAATCCGCCTCATACAAACAAACGAGCAAACATGTGGAGGTCCCGCCTTATGCGTTTCGAGCCACACCGGCTCTTACTCATAGGGCAGCCTATGAGTAAGAGCCGGTGGGGTCCGAAACGCAGTAAGGCGGGACCTCCCATCATGTTGCTCGTTTGTTGATGCAAGATTGGCCGTAATATTGATCTACTTGGAACCTGAAGCGAAGGGTTCGGGTCAGGCAGCACCCGGACACCAAGGGGGAATGGTGAGTACCAGTTTCTCAGAGTCTAAAGGGTGATAAAATATATAGATAAACATATATGACTCACTAACTGCTTGGAGCGGATATAGGTAACCCATAACCTGCTTTTGAATAGAATCAATTTCACCTAAGATATGTAGGTAGAATAACAGTTGTTAGATAAAGATAGGTTAGATAAACTACATTTAAACTAAATGGTATGTAGGTAGAATACATTGTAAAATATATGATATGTAGGTGAATACATTTAAGATGATGATATTAGGTAGAAACCATTTGAAGATAATTTGAGATGTAGTAGGAATACATTTAAAGGAATGATATGTAGGTTTTCGATACAATTTTAACATAATGATAGTAGGTCAGAATATATTACCGAATAAGATGTAGTAGAATACATTTTTAACCTAATGACATGCGGTAGGGTAGTATACATTAACCTAATGATCTGCAGGTAGAATATATTACCTATGATATGTAGGTTAGAATACATTTTAACCTAAAGATATGTAGGTAGCTACATTTTATCATAATGATAGCAGGTTTAAATGCATTTAAGCTAATTATATATAAGTAAAATACATTTAACTAATGGTATGTAGGTTAGAATACATTTAACCTAATGAGATGTAGGTTAGAATACATTTTACGTATAAGAGATGTAGGGAGAATACATTTTAAACCTAAGACATGAGGTAAAATACATTTTAACCTAACGATATGTAGGTAGAAATATATTTTAACCTAAGATATGTAGGTACAATACATTGTAAACTACTGAGATGTAGGGATAGATACTTTTATCTAATGATATGGTCAGGTAAAATACCTTTAAGCTGATGATATGTCGGTAGTACTACATTTTAACCTAAATGATATGCAGGTAGAATAATTAACTAATGATATGTAGGTGCATATATTTACTAATGATCGTCGGTGAATACATTTAACTAAATTGAATGTAGGGTAGTTGATAATTTTAACCTAAAGATATTCAGTAGAATAATTTTATCCTAATGAATGCAGGGAGACTAATCATGTGGAGGTCCCGCCTTATGCGTTTCGAGCCACACCGGCTCTTACCCATAGGCTGGGGATGTGTCCTGGCTTCTTGCCTTTATAGGGAAGATTATGTCACAAAGAAGGAGAAATCCCTCCTCGGACATCAGCCTTTATCCGAACACCTTAAGAACGGTTTTAAAAACAATTAAAAAGCTTGGAAGAAACCCCAATAAATCACGGCAATAGCTAACAGTATCTAAACAATGTGGTAATCTAAAATTACACCAGCCGCTACTATTTAAATAATGTTATGAAAAATTAGGACTACAAAGTCTTGACATGATGCAATACAAACAGATCCAGATACACTGCATATTATTATCTAAGATGAATGTAGCATATAAATGAAACACCATTACCAAAATGGTTACATTGTAAATAACTTACAGTCGTCATTATGGAAGTATATATTATCTGATAGTCCAAAACACGAATTAGCTTTTATAATTTAGTCTATATAGCACAGGATGTCATATCTCGAGTTAAGACCTAATGGTATTCTGGTGTCCAAATTGTAGGGAGCTAGACGATTCACACCGTTGTTATCTAGGCATTGTTTCTTATTTGCTGATTCCCTGTCAGCGGTGGTGTGCCTCTGGATTGGAAAAAGGCTGATGTTATTCCAATATTCAAAAGGGTAGTCGTTCACAGCCGGGTAATACAGGCCGTAAGTTTAACTTCAGTGGTGGGGAAGATCCTGGAAAGTTTAATTAGGGAACATGTCTAGAGTATGTTTCAAGGACTGACTTATAAGTAGTAACCAGCATGGATTTAGGAGGAATAGATCTTGTCAAACTAACTTGCTTGGCTTTATGAGGAAGTAAGTAGAAATTTAGACTCTGGAATAGCAGTAGATGTAGTTTACTTGGATTTTACAAGGCTTTTGATACAGTCCCCCATAGGTGACTAATGTATAAGCTAAGGTCTGTTGGTCTGGAGTCAAATTTGTACATGGATAGAAAATTGTTAATGAATAGGATGCAGAGAGTACTGTAAATAGGGCTTCATCATTATGATTAAAAATGCAGTATGTAGATAACCTATCCGATACAATCAATTAGTGAGATATATTTCACTCACTTGGTTACACTGTAGGTACGTGTGACAAACCCCGCTGCCTCTCCTGAGACTTAATTCCTTCAGTTGGGATTCAATCACCCTTTAGACTCTGAGAAACTGGTACTACCACCATTCCCCTTGGTGCGTCGGTGCGTGCCACCCGACCCTTCGCTTCAGGTTCCAAGTAGATCAAAGATTAGTGTGGAGGTTTTCAAACGTTGCCGCACACCGGAGATTTACAAGTCCAGGCTCACTCATCAATAGGTAAAAATAATTTCTTTATTACGGCACAATCCGCCTCATACAAACAAACAGCAAACATGTGGAGGTCCCGCCTTATGCGTTTCGAGCCACACCGGCTCTTACTCATAGGCTGGGGATGTGTCCTGGCTTCTTGCCTTTATAGGGAAGATTATGTCACAAAGAAGGAGAAATCCCTCCACGGACATCAACCTTTATCCGAACACCTTAAGAACGGTTTTTTAAAAACAATTAAAAAGCTTGGAAGAAACCCCAAAAATCACGCAATAGCTACAGTATCTAAACAATGTGATAATCTAAAATTACACCAGCCGCTACTATTTAAATATGTTAGAAAAAATTAGGACTACAAAGTCTTGACATGATGCAATACAAACAGATCCAGATACACTGCATATTATTATCTAAGATGAATGTAGCATATAATGAAACACCATTACCAAAATGGTTACATTGTAAATAACTTACAGTCGTCATTATGGAAGTATATATTATCTGATAGTCCAAAACACGAATTAGCTTTTATAATTTAGTCTATATAGCACAGGATGTCATATCTCGAGTTAAGACCTAAGGGTATTCTGGTGTCCAAATTGAATACACGGACTTCATCATTATGGACTAAAGTTCTAAGTGGCGTGCCACAGGCTTCTGTGTTGGGGGCGCTTCTATTTAATCTATTTATTATGATTTGGAAGTGGGTTTGTAGCAAGGTTCTGTTTCCGACGACACAAAACTTTGTCAACCATTAAAAACTTCAGAGGATGTGCTATCGTTGCAGGGGGTCTAGATAGATGGTCACATTGGCTGTAAGTGGCAGATGAAATTCAAGTGTAATAAATGTAAGGTGATGCATTTTGGACTTAAAAATCCTTGTGCTACTTATACTTAAATGGCTCTGTGGTAAGTGAATCCCTGTTGGAAAGGATCATGGAGTTTTGGTGGATAACAAACTTAAAGTAGCAAGCAGTGCCAGGCGGCAACAGCCAAGCCAGCATGGTATGGTCTTGTATAAGAGAGGTATGGATTCAAGGGAGAAATGTAATTCTCCCTCTTTACAAAGCATTGGTAAGGCCTCTTTTGAATATGCAGTGCAATTTTGGAATCCTGTGTACAAAAAGGACATCTTTGAAGGAAAGGGTTCAGAAAGGGCAACTAAATTAATAAGGGGATTGGGGGAGCTTGAATATGAAGAGAGACTGGAAAAGTTGCAATTATGTGCGCTGGAGAAAAGGCGCTTGTGGTGGGATATGATTACGGGTTTATAAACATTAACGGGCCATACAATAACTATCTGGGGCATTGTTCATCAATAGAACATGTCAGAGGACATCCCTTAAGACTTGAAGAAAAAAGGTTTAGGCTTCAAGTTCGGAAAGGGTTTTTCACTGTAGAACGGTAAGCTATGGAACAGTCTTCCGGTGGATGTTGTTATGGCAGGTTCATTGGCAGTTTCAAAAAAAGCTGGATGAGTTCTGCAAACAAGGAATGTTGCAAGTTACTGGTATTGATACATAAAGTAGGGTTGATCCAGGGAAATTTCCGATTGCCACTTGGAGTCAGGAATTTTTTCCCCCTTCATAAATGTTTATGCCTCTCTGGATCAACAGTTAGGCAGGAAATGAGGATATTGCTAGATGGGTTGGACTGGATGGACGTATGTCATTATTCAACCTCAAATACTATAAACAAGTGATTGTTCACCCAGGGGGTAGGAATAAGGGGTACCTTACTGCATTGATTGTTCACCCAGAAGGTGAATAGGGTTACTTACTGCTACAATTGTTTACCCAGGGGTTAGGAATAGGGGTTACTTACTAATACAATTGTTCATCCAGGGGATAGGAATAGGGGTTACTTACTGCTAGCAATTGTTCATCCAGGGGATAGGAATAGGGGTTACTTACTGCTAGCAATTTTTCACCCAGGGGGTAGGAATAGGGGTTACTTACTGCCAGGGATTAGGGAGCTAGCACGTTTCACAAGTTGTTATCTAGGCATTGTTTCTTATTTGCTGATTCCCTCAGCGGTGGTGTGCCTCTGGATTGGAAAAAGGCTGATGTTATTCCAATATTCAAAGGGTAGTCGTTCACAGCCGGGTAATACAGGCCGGTAAGTTTAACTTCAGTGGTGGGGAAGATCCTGGAAAGTTTAATTAGGGAACATGTCTCGAGTATGTTTCAAGGACTGACATTATAAGTAGTAACCAGCATGGATTTAGGAGGAATAAATCTTGTCAAACTAACTTGCTTGGCTTTTATGAGGAAGTAAGTAGAAATTTAGACTCTGGAATAGCAGTAGATGTAGTTTACTTGGATTTTACAAGGCTTTTGATACAGTCCCCCATAGGTGACTAATTATAAGCTAAGGTCTGTTGGTCTGGAGTCAAATTTGTACATGATAGAAAATTGTTAATGAATAGGATGCAGAGAGTACTGTAAATAGGCTTCATCATTATGATTAAAATGCAGTATGTATGATAACCTATCCGATACAATCAATTAGTGAGATTATTTCACTCACTTGGTTACACTGTAGGTACGTGTGACAAACCCCCGTGCCTCTCCTGAGACTTAATTCCTTCAGTTGGGATTCAATCACCCTTTAGACTCTGAGAAACTGGTACTACCACCATTCCCCTTGGTGGGGTGCGTGCTGCCTACCCGACCCTTCGCTTCAGGTTCCAAGTAGATCAAAGATTAGTGTGGAGGTTTTCAAACGTTGCCGCACACCGGAGATTTACAGTCCAGCGTCACTCACTCAATAGGTAAAATAATTTCTTTATTACGCACAATCCGCCTCATACAAACAAACAGCAAACATGTGGAGGTCCCGCCTTATGCGTTTCGAGCCCACACCGGCTCTTACTCATAGGCTGGGGATGTGTCCTGGCTTCTTGCCTTTATAGGGAAGATTATGTCACAAAGAAGGAGAAATCCCTCCACGGACATCAACCTTTATCCGAACACCTTAAGAACGGTTTTAAAAACAATTAAAAACTTGGAAGAAACCCCAAAAATCACGCAATAGCTACAGTATCTAAACAATGTGATAATCTAAAATTACACCAGCCGCTACTATTTAAATATGTTAGAAAAAATTAGGACTACAAAGTCTTGACATGATGCAATACAAACAGATCCAGATACACTGCATATTATTATCTAAGATGAATGTAGCATATAATGAAACACCATTACCAAAATGGTTACATTGTAAATAACTTACAGTCGTCATTATGGAAGTATATATTATCTATAGTCCAAAACACGAATTAGCTTTTATAATTTAGTCTATATAGCACAGGATGTCATATCTCGAGTTAAGACCTAAGGGTATTCTGGTGTCCAAATTGAATACACGGACTTCATCATTATGGACTAAAGTTCTAAGTGGCGTGCCACAGGCTTCTGTGTTGGGGGCGCTTCTATTTAATCTATTTATTATGATTTGGAAGTGGGTTTGTAGCAAGTTCTGTTTCCCGACGACACAAAACTTTGTCAACCATTAAAAACTTCAGAGGATGTGCTATCGTTGCAGGGGGATCTAGATAGATGGTCACATTGGCTGTAAGTGGCAGATGAAATTCAATGTAATAAATGTAAGGTGATGCATTTTGGACTTAAAAATCCTTGTGCTACTTATACTTAAATGGCTCTGTGGTAAGTGAATCCCTGTTGGAAAGGATCATGGAGTTTTGGTGGATACAAACTTAAAGTAGCAAGCAGTGCCAGGCGGCAACAGCCAAGCCAGCATGGTATGGTCTTGTATAAGAGAGGTATGGATTCAAGGGAGAAATGTAATTCTCCCTCTTTACAAAGCATTGGTAAGGCCTCTTTTGAATATGCAGTGCATTTTGGAATCCTGTGTACAAAAAGGACATCTTTGAAGGAAAGGGTTCAGAAAGGGCAACTAAATTAATAAGGGGTTGGGGGAGCTTGAATATGAAGAGAGACTGGAAAGTTGCAATTATGTGCGCTGGAGAAAAGGCGCTTGTGGTGGGATATGATTACGGGTTTATAAACATTAACGGGCCATACAATAACCTATCTGGGGCATTGTTCATCATAGAACATGTCAGAGGACATCCCTTAAGACTTGAAGAAAAAAGGTTTAGGCTCAAGTTCGGAAAGGGTTTTTCACTGTAGAACGGTAAGCTATGGAACAGTCTCCGGTGGATGTTGTTATGGCAGGTTCATTGGTCAGTTTCAAAAAAAGCTGGATGAGTTCTGCAAACAAGGAATGTTGCAAGTTACTGGTATTGATACATAAAGTAGGTTGATCCAGGGAAATTTCCGATTGCCACTTGGAGTCAGGAATTTTTTCCCCCTTCATAAATGTTTATCCTCTCTGGATCAACAGTTAGGCAGGAAATGAGGATATTGCTAATGGGTTGGACTGGATGGACGTATGTCATTATTCAACCTCAATACTATAAACAAGTGATTGTTCACCCAGGGGGTAGAATAGGGGTACTTACTGCATTGATTGTTCACCCAGGAGGTAGGAATAGGGTTACTTACTGCTAGCAATTGTTTACCCAGGGGGTAGGAATAGGGGTTACTTACTGATAGCAATTGTTCATCCAGGGGATAGGAATAGGGGTTACTTACTGCTAGCAATTGTTCATCCAGGGGATAGGAATAGGGGTTACTTACTGCTAGCAATTGTTCATCCAGGGGATAGGAATAGGGGTTACTTACTGCTAGCAATTTTTCACCCAGGGGGTAGGAATAGGGGTTACTTACTGCCAGGGATTGTTCACCCAGACTCAGGAGGTAGGAATAGGGATTACTTACTGCTAGCGATTGTTCACCCGGGAGGTAGGAATAGGGATTTTAAAGAACCCAATTAAAGAACAAACGTTTAAATCTAAATATTTTATAGTCCATTTGATATTAGTTGCCCTTTAAATCCAATCCGTTCCTGCTAATCACATTTGTAAACTGCAGCACTGTTGACTCTGCCTTGCCACATGTGAATCCCCCTGCTCTGATTCACTAGCCCGAATAGTGGGGGAAGCAATAACTAGTGATCAGACATAGTTACATAGTAGTTCTGTTTGCCTATGGAGGTGGATTAGGGACCTGATCGGACCATTACCCATTGACAGTAGACTGTTCCCCGTTCATCGCGCTGATGTTAATGAGATCCGCAAAGTTCGCTCCTAAACCAAGCGATCTACGTCATATGGCACTTCCTTGTTTTATCCCGGTCGAAGTCAGCTAGCTGATTGGTTCGCGTTTCACCCACCTATAGACAGAACCCCTCCCACCTTCTGACTGTTACCACTGGAAGGGGCGAACGGGGATCCAAAATGCTCATTATTATTTCTACAGGGACACTTGTCCTAGCCCCTGAGCGGTACTCAAGTACAGACAGACACAACCCTGTTATAGCAAGTCATGTCCTGTCACCACTAGTGTAGGGATTGCAGGCGTGCTCTTTGTGAAGCACAAATCCAGGCCCGGCCCCCAATGTCCGGCTTCTGCTCTCAGAATGTTTGTTCTAAAGTCCCCCTGTCTCGCGCGCTCTCGTGCCCAACATTTGCGGGAGGGTCGCGTGCATTTAGGCTGCGGACTAGATCACGGTGTACAAGGTCCCTTCTACAGGTGAAGCCCGTATGTTCCTGATCTTTAAGGGGTACAGGACTGTCTGTGAGGGAGTTACAGTGTCCGAATGTTGGTGCCTGTCTGTGCGCCCATCTGTGAGTGCCTGTCTCTGTATGTGAGTGCCTGTCTCTATGTGAGTACCTATCTCTATATGTGTGAGTGCCCGTCTCTGTATATGTTAGTACCTGTTTCTGTATGTGAGTGAGTGCCTGTCTCTGTGTGACCTCTATCATGCTAATTGCAATGCCTTATTAATGTTGTTCTGTTAATAAATGAGTTGAAGAACCACTGGCACCCATTTATTGCATTCTACCTAGAGTGATAGCCTCCAACATATATGTGAAGGCTCACTCCTGATAAATAAGAGTCTTGTGCTTAGAATTTGGGTAATGCTGACAGTCTCTGGATCAAATTAAGCAACCCCATTTTACTATCGCCTTACATTTGGCGCCCAGCGTGGGGTTTGAAAAGGGTAAAGAAGTCGTTGGTGGGAATATTCTTTGTTCCCGTACCACATCTCTTTCAATAGTGACCTTATAATTGAGTTTCCTTTGGCACCACATATCAAATTGATCAAACAATATAAGTATCATCCTGCCTCTGATACTTCCAGTTGATGTACATGCATGGGCTGTAGCAGAGTTCATTAACCCACGACATGCCTTTGCCATTGATTGCGTACCTGGGGATCGTTCTACAGAATTAATTAATGAAACACCAGCCTACCACCCAAATTTGTTGGGTTCCCATTTGCTAGCTTAGAAGGATTCAGCAGTAACTGGATATTTCACCTTACTGTATAGCAATCCAAAGGAGCTGAATGATGATATGGGGCCCTGTACCCCTTTTCCTGTGGGCACTCTCCCAGTTGGCTGCCCCATTATCTATCCCCGCTCACCTATACCTCCAAGAATGGGGACTGGCATTAAGACTTAAATTCAAACATTTACCCAGAAGACATGAGTTTTTGTGTCACACCAGATCAACAGTGATTATTGCGGATACTTTATCCGTTTTTTTTTTTTCTCCCTGGTTTGTTTGAGCACGCTCATTTATATATTCAGCAATTTGTTTTTTGGCCTCCAACTGTGTTTTTTTGTGCTAACTCGTCATGGCATTTACTTTAGATGAACTGGATTGGGATTCGGATATGTCAGACGTGTACTCTAGTGGGGACACGTTGGACACCTCTGAACCAGATGATGGCTTTCGTCAGGTCAAGAAGCAATATTGATAATTATCTAAAAAACAACTTGATTCCTCGTGGCCAAGGGCGAACCTGAGTGAAAGTTAACAAAATTTTAGACAAGAATGGAAGGATAAGTTGACAAATTGCTCCTTGAATTTGATGAAGAAAATTGTGAAAGCAGATACAGGAAGGTTGCAAAAACTAAATAAAGAAATAGAAGAATTTCAAAAGAAGTTAGATCATTTTAAAGGGGAGAAAGATTTCGAGACATTTAACATTGCCCTTAGAAAAGATATTGATGGGATGCAAGGGGAAATTAAAAAGAGGAAAAAGAAAAAGTTTCTAAGAGATAGTGAGGACTTCAGAAATGGAGAAGCATATAGTTGGTACAAACATGAGGATAGAGAAATAAGTTCGGATGGTGAAAGAAAGGGTAAATGTAAGGATAATATCCCTTTAGGGGGAAAAAAACAAGGAGAGGTAGTAGTCTCAGTCCTGTCCAAAGGACTATCATTGCCCCCACCTGTAAATTAGATAAATTTACGTTTATAAAGGATCTTCATATATTTGCTCGGAAATTGTGTTTAAAAAAAATATTTGCTAGGAAGGAGAACTCCTCTTTAATTTCAGAACGAGTTATCAGGGCTCTTGCGGACATTCAAGCGCTAGCGGATGAAGTACAGGATGGTGAAAAGGAGGGTGAATATATGGGGGGCTTTTCCCAATTGAGAAATAAGTCTAAATGGTATCCTTCAATAAAAGGTTTTCCAAATATCGATATGTTCGTGAATTTAGTATCTCAGGACATCGAGTCCTTACCGGATAGTCCGATACAGAACTCCAATTTGTCTAAAGCAGAGTTTAAGGCTCTGCAGTGGTTGGAGGGTAGAGACGACCTGGTGATCAGGGTGGCGGATAAAGGGGGCAACATCGTCATAATGACGAAACTTCAGTATAAACTGGAGGCGATCAGACAGCTAAGTGATCGGGATCAATGTGAGGTGTTGCTCACTAACCCAGTATTTGGACTTCAAAGGACTTTGAAAAAGATCCTTGATGATCGGAAAAGTAACAAAGTTATAAGTCAGAAAGAATATGATTTCCTCTGGGTCTCGTCCCCTAAGTTACCGACTTTCTACCATATCCCCAAGATTCACAAAAAGCAAAAGTTTCCTCCTGGAAGGCCAATAATCTCTGGTATTGGCGGGCCCACAGAACATGTATGCAAATATGTAGATGAAATGTTATGTCCCTTCAGGGAACTCTCAGTTCTTATGTTCTGGACACGGGAGATGTATTGAGAAAAATTGAGGGGTTATCCATCCAAAATGATACAATGTTGGTGGCCTTAGATATAGAGGGATTATACTCCTCAATCCCACATAAGGCAGGAATTAATGCTGCTAGAATGTTCCTTAACTCAAGAGGAACACACTACCAGCGACACACTGAGTTCGTAATAACACATATTCATATTGGAAAACAATGTGTTTGTGTTTAATGGTAAATACTATCGACAGTTAAGATGGACCGCGATGGGGGCAGCGTGCGTACCTACGTACGCATGCCTCCATCTTGGCCTCTGGGAAAATTCTATTGTAGAAGAAGCTATTAAGGGGAAGATGTTACCCTATGGTTGTGATATGTGGACGATGTCCTCCTCCTATGGAGGGGTTCGGAGGATGGACTAAGGTCCTTCATTGAGAAATTGAATGTGAATAATTTAAATATAAAGTTGACGTATGTGTACAGCAGGATATCAATAGAATTCCTAGATTTAAAGATTTCTATTGAAGGTGGAATGTTATCAACTAAAACTCACAGAAAAGAAACAGCTGTGAATTCTCTACTATCGGCAGACAGCCACCACCCTAGGAGTCTTATCAATGGTATCCCTATTGGGCAGTTTGGACGCATTAAGCGCAACTGCTCAACTCGGGAAGGGTGGTTAACTCAATCAGTTGAATTAGCTGAAAGATTAAGAGCTCGAGGATACACTGAAACGGTGATTCATAGAGGTTTTGAGAAATCCAAAAAAAGAAGCCGTAAGTCTGTGCTGACCACAAAGTATGAAAGTGACAAAAAAGATGAGACCATTAGATTCATCTCAAACTATAACCAAAGCTGGGGAGAGATGAAAATAATACTCCAGAAACATTGGAGATTAATTGCAAGCGATAGAGATTTGGAAAACTATATTGGACGATATCCCCAATTAACAGCGCGACGAGCATCTAATTTAAAGGATAAACTAACACCTAGTCATTATACTAACCCCAGAAATAGAGGCTGTAAATGGTTCAAACAGTTGGGAAATAAATGCTGTGGCTCATGTCGCATATGCTCCTACATGACCCAAAAGAATATATGTGTAGGGTCGGATGGTAAGGAGTGGGTCATTAAACAATACATCTCATGTAAAACCACACAAGTGATCTATTTAATAACTTGCATGTGTAATAAAAAATATGTCGGGAAAACGAAGAGGGAGCTAAAAACACGCATCTTGGAGCATGAAAGAGCAATACGGAAAAGGGAAATTGAGAGATCAGCAGTAGCCAAGCATATGGTTGAAGAGCATGAGGGACCAGTAGCTTGGTCTTTTTGTGGCATAGAAGCAATATCGTTAGGCATCAGGGGAGGAGACGCAGACAGGTGTCTGCTACAGAAAGAGTTACGGTGGATACATAAACTAAAGACTTTAAGTCCAATAGGTCTAAATGAAGAAATGCACTTTGCATGTTTTTTATGATGATGAGTTATTATGACTATATATATTAACGTGTAGTCCCTTGCCTAGTAGTGTTGGGCATTGCAAGAATATTAATTCATAACACTATCTGATGAGGCTCTAGTAACCCATTAATATTGATAAACAAGATGATTTCCCTCTATATTGGCGTAAAGTGACTACCATAGTCACTAATCCTGACCTGGTGCATGTGGGTCTTTACCTAAGTATGGGGGTACCTCCTTCCCGTACCAAAAAGATCTATCACCTACCTATTAATGGGAGTGTGTAAGTTTACACTAATAATCATCAATCTTCCTGAACTGCACTATAGAGCATTGTGGGTAATATTTGATATGTGAATGGATCTACTCTGAATGTATTATGTCCTATGGGACATGGTAATTGGTTGGCCAGTACTGACGAGTTGGCACAAAAATGATAATAATAAAACAAATAACATATACCTGTATTTTTAGGTCCTTACCCCGGGACAGACGCACCTTCAGAAATATGTAATTTGCTACATGGAGGGATGATATATTGTACTTATCGTATTATTGGATAATGTAATATAAGTTTACTATATAGTGTACATGTTTGACATAATCCTTTTCTATTCTAACTTAATTGTGAACAGCGCCACCTGTTTAGAGTATTATTGGGAGGCGTATGTCTTTAAGGAATTTTAGGATAAAAAGGTCTCACTCAGCGATATCGCGAGACCCTGAAGAAGCCACAGCGCTAGGTTGCGCAGTTGGTGAAACGCGCGTAGGTTGTTTAGGAATGTAGTGAGGCGACCAGTGTCTGGGAAGAAGTTTGAACAGCGACCGGAGGAATGTGGATAAGAAGATTTCCAAGGAATGCAGCTATATACCAGCGAAAGTCGGGTGAAGATTGTGGTCCGTCCCGCTAGGGGTCCTGGCTTCTCACGTAAGTCCCGAATGTGGTACACATTGTATGGCTAGTCATTTTTGATGAGGAAAGATGGATGTTGATCATTGGTACTTTTCCACTATTCAGTCAGACTTTGGCCTACAATCGACGGTTTTTCGCTACTTGTATGGAGCCGGATTTTTTTTTGGGGTTTCTGGGGACGCTAGTAACCTGTTTTTAGGAATATATGTATATGTACACTTTGAAGCATAGGGGTTATTTATAGAATTGCATTGTATTGTTAAGTACACTTATTATGTGCTGGGGGTAATTTATGTAACATTTGGACGCCATTAAACGCATTTTGTAGACTTTGACCCTTATTGTCAGTGCCTTTTTTGTGGGGTCTTTTCGAAGGGGTTGTCTCTGGCCTCTGTTTTGTATATTAGAATCTATACTTCTTGGGGCACTGCTAGATTTATAGCGTAGACATTGGGTTCTGTATTATGAGTTTTTGTGCCACACCAGATCAACAGTGATGATGATATGGGGCCCTGTACCCTTTTTCCTGTGGGCACTCCCAGTTGGCTGCCCCATTATCTATCCCCGAGCACCTATACCTCCAAGAGTGGGGACTGGCATTAAGATTTAAATTTAAACATTTACCCAGAAGACATGATGTGCAGCCTCTTGTACCACCTGCTAGTTTGACCTCCCGTTGGTTTATCCTCTCCAAACACTAATAGTAAGGGGAAACTAAATACCTAAAGCTAAAAGCCTTCTCAGGAGGTGCCCCTGCACCCAGAGGAGAACAAGAATTTGAGGAGTGGCAGGAGGCTGCTATGCAGATGCTAGAGGAATGTCCTTGCTCAGAGCTGGAGAAAAGGATTTGTTTAACTGAAAACCTGCTTCCTCCTGCTGGCAGAGTGGTAAAAAAATTTTGCAAGGGCCATCCTAATGCCTCTGCTAAAGACTGTTTAAAGGCATTAGAATATGTGTATGGCACCAGTGACAATCCTCGTACTTGGCTCCACATATTCCAAAGTTTAAAACAAAGGGAGAAAGAGGATGTTTCTGCTTTTATCCAATTGTTGGAAGATGTTCTGTGGAAGCTGGTGTCTAATAATATCATATCTATTGGGGAAGTTAATGATAAACGGCGAAACAAGCTCATGTATGGGATTCTGGGGGGGGCCATCCCATAGCCATTGAACTTCGCGTTATGTATTGTCTTGGGCCTCCACAAATACTTGGTGAGCTCAAGAACAAGGTAAAGGAGCAAGAAGCAGAGCTCTGATATGTTGTATTCGCTAATAAAACGGAGAACTGCTCCATTCTCAACTCCGCAAAACTACAGCAAAGGGAGGTCAAGGGTGTGAAAGATAAGAAAGCAGATGTATTCAAAGTATCATCCCTCTGATTATACCTGCTCTGCTGCCCGTCTGGAGTGCTTCTGTTGTGGGCATACTGGGCATCGAGTCCATTAGTGCAAAGTACTTGATGGCCAGCTAGACATTGAAAGCAAGATGGGGCAGTTATCAAGGAAAAGAGTCCTCACGGCCTGTAGTTCTCCCCGGTGTGGGGCGTAGATGCACATTTAAAGGGTATGTCCATCGTAATTTTAAGTTTCTTAACTGTTTTACTGAAGAACAGGAGGTAAATGCATCTTACCTCCCGTTCATCAGTAAATCTTGCAGGAGACACTTACCCGCATCGTTCCAGTGCTGCAAGAGACGCAGCTGAAAGCCCCCAAAGCATCCCCAGTCCTTTACACTGTGCGCGCATGCGCACACAGTGCGAAGGAGCGTGGATGCGTCGGAGACTGTCAGAGAAGCCGTTGCTGGAGCGGGTCTGAGGGAAAAGGTCCTCCTGCACCCCTGCAAGATTTACTGAAGAACGGGAGGTAAGAGAGAGTGCATTTACCTCCTGTTCTTCAGTAAGACAGTTAAAAAGAAACTCAAAATTATGATGGACATACCCTTTAGCTTGTAAATGGCATACCCCCCACTGCACTGTTCAAAACAGGCTCTCAATTGACTACTATTCATAGGCCTTTCTACCAGAAATTCTTCAGTCACATTCCACTGCAGACTGTGAGTCCTGTGCCAGTTTTTGGTGTGAGGAAAGATCCTGTCTATATAGATGGTTGCCTGGAGGTACAACTACACATCCCTGTATTAGTTGGAGACAATGATCCCTTACTAAAAGTCATTGCTTATGTGAGCCCCCTTCATGTGGAAAAGTCTACACCCATGATTGTTTGCTCTAATGTCAAAGCTGTCGAGGAAGCCTTTATTAAGTGTCTCCAGCCGAGAAAAGGTAACCCCCCTGACCGTATTGCCAGTAGGAGATTTGCCAGATATTTGCTCCTGAATCTCCTGGGGATTATGTTGGAAGGAAGGACTACCGTTACAAATGCCCTAGAAATAAATAACATCACCTCTGAGGATTCTGTTGGCCCCCCCCCCTGGAACAACGACAGATGCTGGAGAGTAAACTAGAGCAGTTCAGTGATGTGTTTTCCATTGATTATATGGCTGTGAAGTCTGCTAAACATGCTGAGCGCACCATATGATTGAGGGACATCACTCCCTTCAAGGAAAGGTCCCACTGAATACCTCTCAGAGACCTTGATGATATTAGAGACTGCCTAGAAATGATGAAAGATAAAAAGATCATTGTGCAATCACGAAGCCCTTATACCTCTCCTATAGTCATTGTTAGAAAGAAAAATGGAAGTTTTTGCTTATGTTTGGACTATAGAACACTAAATAAGCCCACCATTCCTGATCAGTACACACTGCCACGTATTGTTGAGGATCTTGATGCTATGCATGGCAGTGCTTGGTTCTCAGTCATGGATTTAAGATCTGGGTATTACCAAATTCCCATGAACCTAGCGAACCTGGAAGAGACAGCCTTTATTTGCCCATTGGGGTTTTACCAATTCACTTGTGTGTCACAAGGAATATATGGGGCCCAGCTACCTTCCAACGCCTTATGGAAAAGATCCTGGGAGACTTGAATCCAAGAACTTCATAGTTTACCTTGATGATAGTTTACCTTGATGTTTTCGTCTCTACCCTGCAGGAGCATGATAAAAAATTGTTCAGTGTGCTTGAGCGTCTTCAAAAGGAAGGCCTGAAAATCTCAATTGACAAGTGTAAGTTCACTCGCTTTTGTGGGACACATTGTATCTGGCGAGGGCATTGCCATTGACCCAGAAAAGTTAGCAGCTGTGCTAAATTGGCCACGCCCAAGCAATCTAACTGAGCTGAGATCCTTCTTAGGATTTTGTAGTTATTATCGGAAGTTTATTGAGGGTTACTCTAAAATTGCCTATCCACTAAATGGACTGTGGAAAGGGGACAATATTAAAGGGTCACTATACTCACTCAAACAACTTTACATTATCTGAAACTACAATTTAAGAGAAGTAAAATTGTGGTACTCCCATATTTATCTGTGCTTGCTTTGTCATTAAATTATTGTTTTGTGAGTACTCCTAATTGCCCACACCCTCCCTTACTCACTGCCTTCTTCTAGTGTCTGTGAAACTTATAAGTTCTGCACAGCCTTCCCATAGACCCTGCTCTGCTTACACATCTCCCTCCCCTTCCCCCTGCCTTTGTTTCTCTGATGATTCTCTTAATTGTTGCAGAAAGTGTGCTGTCAGACAGCTAAAGATCCTAGTAACTAGATAATTTATGGGCCACATATTTTATTACAATCTGTGCCCCTGGAGTGACATGTCTTTCCCTGTAAATGCTGTGATTAAAATCATTTCTCAGGATCTACAACTCAGATTTAAAATCCGAAAGAAGTTTTGAAATAGTGGGATCTTGCTGTATCTAAATACATTTTTTGAAAATTCAATTTCTTAGAGTATAAATACCCTTTAAAGAACACAAAGATGCTCTCTTTAAAGATAAATGGACCTCTGCTTGTGAGGAAGCTTTTACAACATTAAAGGGCATGTCCACCCCCAAAACTATAATCCCCCCAACTACTGGCCCCACCATGTAGTTGTAGTTTAATCCTTACCTCACATCCCAGCTCCATAGGGTTCTCCTGTAGTCCCCCCCCAAAGTGCCAAAACTGCCCACCAGGAGGCTAGCAGGGCTCTTCCTCCTACCTTGCCTCAGGTAGAATTTTGCCATGCTTACTGCAGCCCTTCTCCCTCCCTCCCTCCCTCTCCCTCCCTCTCCCGATTCCCTCTCCCTTGCGTTAATTCCTTCATATGTATGATTCCCCAAGGGCTCCCACCCCAACCGCTATGTTTATATCTTTAAAAGCTCCCAAACTTTACTTACCTCTCCTCTTTCCTCCGCGAAGTGGAGCTGCCGGCAGCCGCGTCCGTGATTGGCTGCCGCTCAGCCAATCACAGACGCGGCTGCCGGTCCCCCCCCTCTGCTTGCATTTTCTTGCAAGCAGAGGGCCGGGAGCCGCGGAGGAAAGAGGAGAGGTAAGTAGAGTTTGGGCTGTTTTTAAAGATATAAACATAGCGGTTGGGGCTGGGAGCCCTTGGGGAATCTTATGTAAAAAATTATTTTTGGGTGGACATACCCTTTAAACAAAAACTCAGAAGCACCAGTACTTGCCTCTCTCTCTCTCTCTTCTCTATATATATATATATTATATATATAAATATATATATTACACATATACATCACACAGGAATTATTTGTTTCTATGTATTCTTTATAAAGAATGATTGTTCAATGTGCCCATACATGGTCCAATGTTATCAGCTTCTACTGCAAATTCTGTCAGATCCATGGTCAGTGTCACAGCTCTGACTTTAAAAGACGCTAATGGTAAAGTAGTGTAAATTTGCATTCACAGTAAAACAGAACGTTAGGCTGGGTACACACGGACAAAGCGTGCATGATGGAACTTTGCCAAACCCCACGTGACTCCGCTGACTCCGAAGTTCACTTTTTCCAACGGTTCTGCAGCGGTTTTACTCACATTGGCGTCCAGGAGCTACTTTACTCACACTGGTGTCCTTTACACACCCTCCGTATCTTTCAGGAGCGGCTTTGCTTACACTGGCGTCCACCTCTGTTGTCCCGGAGTCGGGGCTGCACCTCGGCGTCCACGCTACCTGTACCGGTCCCGCACTGATGACGTGGCTCACTCTCGATTTCCAAACTTGAAACTTTATAGATCGGCACTATTAAAATACAATGGTGTTGGTCTCTATCAACTTAATAATAAGGATATAGTAACACAATATCACTACGCATTTCGCCAATACAGGCTTCCTCAGGTGATTAAAATATAATACACAAATCTAATATTCCTATTAGATCATTTAGACTAGAAATACAGAAATCTCTATATTATCATTTAATCCCCTAGGTTTTTTTTTCTAATTTCACCAAAGTGTTGTTAATATCACCTCCCCTTCCCCTCAAAAACACACCATCCACAACCTTGAATTTACTCCCCTCAGATTTTCCCCCATGATACCTATAATAGTGATTGTATATATACGGTACTGAAAAACCTTTTAGATATATATATATTGACATTATATATATACTGATATTAAAGCAGTCTCATAAGAAGCAAATGAGTATTGCAACTATAAGTCTCTGCCAACAGCAGTGAGAGACTAAAGGGGATTACAAGAACTAAGTCTTAATAATTAGACTTTGTCTGGATAGTACATAATTTTTAAGTGGTGTATGGACTCCAGCTCTTTTGTTTTTAAATAGTGATGTTAATTATTAAATTTTTATGTGTGTCGTGATGGGCTTGCCAACAATTAATGTATATTATTAGATAGCTGATGTTATTTCAAGGGTCTTTATTCCCGAATTTTATGTTGGAATAAAGTGGTCTTTTAAGATTTTAACATTTGTATTGGGGTGATTTGGTTTTTAGACATGCCTATGCTGACCCAAAAAAGCCTTATGCATGTTGATGCTAGTTACAAAGGGTTGGGAGGCGTCCTTCATCAAGAATATCCTGGGTGATTAAAAACGGTTGCATATGTCAGTTAGTCTTATCCCAACTGAAAGAAATTTTCCTGTACACAAACTAGAATATTTGTCCTTAAAAGCCACATCCATTGCACAAATGATCCTATCCAGACATCTTTTCCAACTTAATGCTTTCTATCTTACTGTAAAATATCCTCCTTCACCTGCTTTTAAGGAATTCTTTACATATCCTGAACAATTATAAAAAATGTTACCTCATATATAAGACACGGGAGGAAAAGTTAAAATCCTCTTCCCACAGTACTGGAACAAAGGCAGGGGAACTTGTTGTTTTTAATAAAGATTTGTTTGTGTCTAACTCTGAGATTGGTTTCATAGGGGATGCTGGGAATATGAGGCAATCTGGTATGGGAGGGGTAGGGATTACCTGATTACTCCTCCATTAATTAGTGAAGTCAGCAAGCTGCGTGTGTAAGAGTGTATGTGTGTGTGTGTGTGTGATCGACCAACCAGTCAGATCACACAGACAGCAGTCCCAACGGATCCTCTCACGTTCTGCGCATGCACTAAAGGAAAACACGCGTCAGACATTTCCCATGCAGGCACTCACTGAAAGTGGGCGGACCTGCACCATCCACAGCGTTCTGGGAGAAACTCATTGGATTTCTTCTAAACTACTGCTCAAAGACACAGAATACTGCAGGTACATATCCACCTTACACATATCTATCCTTACAACCCAGGTGACTTTTATCAGTGGAGATACCCTTTAATAAGGAAGAGCTAATCTTGAGATTTTTCTCATATTTGGCATTAAATGGGTTCAAATTAAAAGAGATATAAAGGGCCAGATTGATCTGTTGATTTTAAGGTGACTTTAGATTGATGCAAAAAGTAAACCAGAGCAAAGAACTAAAGTAAAGTTTGTCAACTCTAACTTCCGCTGATCCTGGAGATTAATTGATGGTAACCAATATAATGAGTATATGTCTGAAATGTTTTGACCTCTAACCTACAGACGGGCAAAATCGCTATGTGGAAACTTCCATGTTATGGGGGAACTGCCACTTAACATTCAGTCCCTGTATTTTTTTGAACTCAAGCACTGCCACCTACTGAATTTACCTTTCTTCTCTTTTATCTAAAGTACATTTCCTTTAAATTTTGCAAAGTTCCTTTTCCATTAGTGATTTATTCATTTTGAAATTATTTATAACAGAAGGACTTCATAAAATAGAACAGCCTTTTTTTTAAGTAGATGTTTTTGTTCTGAACAACATAAAGATTTATGGAGATGACAAAATCTAGCAGATTTATCTGATTAGCCTACTGTAATACGGGTAATTGATTAGTTTAATGTTTAGTGTCTCCTAAATATCAGTGACAGCATTTCTAAACACAGATCAACAGTTTGTTCATTGGTTATACACGTAATGGTCAGTTTCACTTGTACAATACAGTTTAACTGCAGTAATTCAGTACACATGACAGTAGCACATAATCCTTAAAGTTTAGCAATGCATGTGTTTGCACAAAAAGAATGTCAGTGTTTTCTCATTTCAGTGACCATAATCTGATTTCTCTGTGCATAAATAAATGCCTCCAAAGTACCAACTTATTTGCAGGGCGTGGACCCACTTGTAGGCATGGCAAGGCATGCAGGGTTTTTGAAATGCTTTGCCGTGAATTATTTGCTATTTGCGCTGCTCTCTACTGCATATTTGTATCATTGGAACTCATGCATGAAAAGTTTTGCTTGTATATTTTCCAGTAATGGATTGGAGTGCAGCCACATAGTGGGAACACTCTGATTGCATTGGCAATGTGAATCAAAAGTGCAATAGGAGTGCATAAGTAGGACCTAGCACTAATAGTGTCTGTTATGGTCTCAGTCCCTGGGTTAATTCAGTTGCATAGTAGAGATCTAAGCTTGTTAGCCATTAGTAGAAAAAAAAACCTGAAATGGGAGCACACTGATAATACAGCAGGGCATAGCAAAAGCTATTAAATAAATAGATTTTTCAAAAATAAAGACATATAGAGTATGGGTACTATATAGATATATATATAATTTAAATGTTTCCACTAAACTTCCCCTTTAAAATGCAATGAATTTTAATTTGTTCATTTTGTAATAAACAAATCTAGCACTCTGGCTTTAACCTAAAAAGACAACCACGTAATTACCGCTATTAGAATTTGGATATCCCTAGTCAGTTCCGTAGGTGACATAAGCATAAGGCTATATACTGAACATTGAGCTAACAGGCAAGCATGAGTATAGGGAAGAGGGCACAAGAGAAAGTAAAGGATTTAGTAGGGAATAAAATGGATTAGAGAAAAAAATAAAAAGAAAGAAGGCAGTGAAAACAATAGGGGAGTAGAAACTATCAATAATGCAGAATAATAATAATAGTAATGCAGAATAAAAGGTTGAAGCTTTTTCAGATCATGGCGCACATGGCAATGAAATTTTTCTCGAGGCACACATCTATACTTGACTTGGGACTAAGGGCTTGGCCACACTATCCAATTTCTCACATGCTAACGTTCACATTTTGAGATATGTTTGCTTGGGCTCCAATTGTGCACTATTGCACAGATTGCAGCGCAAATGGACGGTAACAATCTTTGCCGACTGTCATAGAATTGCCTCAGTTGTAATTTCCCATATAACCTACCCCTGTAGTGGATTTCTATGGGAGGAACTGTAAGATTATAGCCAGGAGGAGAAGGAAACCAGAAGCCACAAAGGGGTAGGTTATAATAAATAATGCACCCCGAAATGTAAATTATAAGGATATTAGAAGTCACCTTGGAGTTCCGTGCCCTGCATAAAAGGTACTCGGCCTGCGGTCTTGTACATTTATATGGTCACGGAACTCCTCCGTGACTTCTAATATCCTTATAAATTACAATTCGGGGTGCATTATCCACTATATTTTGTGCACTTTATATTGTAATCATATCAATGTGGTATAAAGTTTCACTACATTGACTGTGATGAAATTTTAGCATAATATATAATATACAAAAATAACAAAAATGTAAATATACTTAAAAAATAAAGTTATAAACCCAGAGATAAGGCACCTATCCAACACCCTAAACATCCAAAAAGTTTTTGAAATTTATTTTACTTTGTTAGATCCTGAGTGGGGAGTGACTCCCACACTCCCCCAGCTACGGTTCAACTATCAGTCCTGGGTATGAGAAGATCAGCTCCCTCCTGCTTTAGCTGCACTGTACCATTTAGCAACAAAGTGAATTATATAACAGCAATTTTTTTTTAAACTTTTGTGAATTTGATGGTTTATCTTACACCAAACATTAATATTGGGGTTCAATTCTACTTTAAGTTGATTTCCTTAATAATAATCGTGTCAGGGATGTGGACTTTTAGTGCATTTAAATTTACACCCACAGGGACATGGGCATCACAGCTTGGACATGCTCAGATGATGGCATTGTAGGCTTTTTACAGGCAATGCACATGCATATGAAGGGCAGGAAATGGGAGACACCACTGCAGAGAACAGTATTTATATTCCATTTTATGTTCGCATCACTTATTTAGTGCACTTTCTTGTACTTTTAAACAAGATCCTATTTCTTATTTAGTTTGCACAGTTGCTGTATGGGATTTTGGTAAGCAAGAAGTACAGTTAAAAAAAATATATATTTGTCTTTATAAGACTCTTTACAGTAAGTACAGAGATTAAAGGAAAACTCCAGCCTAATAACCCCACACATCTTCCCATTTCTCACTACTGGGTTCACTATAGTTTGTCAGCTATACTTACCCCATACTGAGTTCAGACTTGGACTCACCCAGTGGAAAGACATACTTTTTGCAGAGCTGGTCTTCCCATAAGCCAGACCCTGTATACACCTAGGAGATAGGGTCGGAAGAACCCGGCAAGTGTACCTTCTAGTAAGTATAGCTGCCCCACGTTTGTGACACTAGAGATGCGGGCTTAGGGGATAAGGTCCTCATCCTGGGTACTTTAATGAGGGAAAGGAAGGAGGAGTGGACTTGAGTTGTCCTTTAAAAGGGAAGTTTGCCATTTAACAGTTTTTCATTGCAGAGATTAAAGGAACAGTAAATCCATAAAAATAACTATTTTTCATTTGTTTCTATTATTCACAGAGAGGTGAGAACCTTACCTTACCGCGCTCCACTCGCAAGCCGCTTCTTCACTGAACAGCTGTTCTCTCCTGATCGCACGCCCTATCTTTTGTATTGGTGCGCATGTGCCTAAGATAGGGCACGTGGTCGGGACAGAGCGGCTTTCAGTGAAGGAGCGGCTTGCAGTGGAGCGGCGGTAAGGTAAGTTCCAGGTCCCCCCAGCATCCTATTATTCACAGGGAGGTGAGAATAAGAGTTCTCACCTCCCTGTGAATAATAGAAACGAATGGCAAATAGTTATTTTTTTGGATTATGGGAGTTTACAATCCCTTTAAAGAGAAACTGGTGTTTAACAGTTCAACGTACTTGTTTTGTTAAAGGGACACTACACCCAAGAAATCACCCTTATTGAATCAAAATTATAATTCTAATGCAGGCGGAATTACTCCTGTTTTCCATATTGACTCATCAGCCCAGATCTCACTACTTACTAAACCGCAATCCTGCAGCGATGTTGGGGCTCTGCTGTCAGCTCCTCCATGTGCCCCCCCCCTCACCCTTATGCACCTGCACGGTTATATTAAAGATAGGAGTCACATATGTGGGGGGGGTCAAAGAAGAGCTGAAAGGAGAGACACAACATAATCATGGTTTAAGTAGTGAGATCTAGGCTTAGGGGCAATATGGAAGACAGGAACAAGTGTTCATGTCTCCATTACAATTAGTAAGTTTGATTAAACAAGGGGGATTTTTTGGTTATAGTGAACCATTAAGTATTCTAACCAGGATTATCTCTTGGCTTGCCAGAATAGTTAGTATAGTATAGTATTTGAGGCTGAATAAAGACATATGTTCATTCAGTCCAACCCATCTAGCAATATCCTCATTTCCTGTCTAACTGTTGATCCAGAGGAAGGCAAAAAACCCCATCAATTTTATGAAGGGGGAAAAAATTCCTTCCTGACTCCAAGTGGCAATCGGAAATATCCCTGGATCAACTCTACTTTATGTATCAATACCAGTAACTTGCAACATTCCTTGTTTGCAGAAACTCATCCAGCTTTTTATTAAACTGACCAATGAACCTGCCATAACAACGTCCACTGGAAGACCGTTCCATAGCTTTACCGTTCTCACAGTGAAAAACCCTTTCCGAACTTGAAGCCTAAACCTTTTTTCTTCAATTCTTAAGGGATGTCCTTGTGTCCTCTGACATGTTCTATTGGTGAACAATGCCCCAGATAGTTTATTGTATGGCCCGTTAATGTATTTATACACAGTAATCATATTCCCATATCTCTGAACCCTTTTCATTTCAAAGATGTCCTTTTTGTACACAGGATTCCAAAATTGCACTGCATATTCCAAATGAGGCCTTACCAATGCTTTGTAAAGCAAAAAAATCCAACAGATATTAACTTAACACAGAGCCATTTATAGTATAAGTAGCACAAGGATTTTTAAGTCCAAAATGCATTACCTTACATTCAACATTGAATCTCATCTGCCACTTAGCAGCCCAATGTTACAATCTATCTAGATCCCCCTGCAACGATTGCACATCCTCTGAAGTTTTTAATGGTCGACAAAGTTTTGTGTCGTCAGCAAACACAGAAACCTTGCTGACAATACCCACTTCCAAATCATTAATAAATAGATTAAATAGAAGCGGTCCCAACACAGAACCCTGTTGCACCCCACTTAGCACTTTAGTCCATAATGATGAAGCCCCATTTACAACTACTCTCTGCATCCTATTCATTAACCAATTTTCTATCCATGTACAAATGTGACTCCCCAGACCAACAGACTTCAGCTTAAAATTAGTCGCCTATGGGGGACTGTATCAAAAGCCTTTGCAAAATCCAAGTAAACTACATCTACTGCTATGCTAGAGTCTAAATTTCTACTTACTTCCTCATAAAAGCCAAGCAAGTTAGTTTGACAAGATCTATTCCTCCTAAATCCGTGCTGGTTATAATGTCAGTCCTTGAAACATACTCTAGAACATGTTCCCTTATTAAACTTTCCAGGATCTTCCCCACCACTGAAGCTAAACTTACAGGCCTGTAATTATCTGGCTGTGAACGACTACCCTTTTTGAATATTGGAATAACATCAGCCTTTTTCCAATCCAGAGGCACACCACCGGACATGAGGGAATCGTCAATAATAAGAAACAATGGCCTAGTAAACTGAACTTAGCTCCCTAAGTACCCGAGGATGTATTTTATCCGGTCCAGGAGATTTATTAATATTAACCTTAATTAGTTCTTTCTGTACCATATCCTCGGTTAACCAAAGTGCACATAATCTTTTATACCATTATTGCTACTATACTCTATGATATCTGTTCTTGGATCTTCCATAGTTGTATCAGAGGGGAAAAAATTATTCAAGACATTTGCTTTATCACCATCCTCAGTAACTAACTTATCCCCATTAATTAATGGTGCCACATTCTCAGTCCTCATCTTCTTCTTACTATTAATATACTTATAAAATTTTAGGCTTAGTGATGCTTTGTTCAGCTATCCTAACTTCATTATTAATTTTACCTAGTTTGATTGCTTTTTTACACTCCTTGTTACAGTTTTTAAAATCCCTAAAGGCCCTTTCCGTTCCCTCTGCCTTAAAGGTTTTAAATGCCTTTTTTTTCCTTTCCATTTGCCTCTTTACATCATAATTCAGTTGGTGGGCCCCTAGGTCGGACACTGTTTGCATTCATATATTTTTATGCATTGTTCTTTTCATCTGATACCGGTAAATCACCTAAACTTAATGTTGATTAGACTTTCTCTGTTAAGTTTGTTTTCCCTTTATATTTCTATTTTCATCTTTAATGGTCAAGTCTAACAAGCAGTTATTAACTTTTATAGCTGTAGTGTCCCTCCGACACATCACAAACAAAGTCACAGTGACACATTTTTCTCAGTGGGAAAGTGAAATGAAGATGATGAATTGGAGGGAAGGGGGGGTTGGAAGAGAACAAAATCACATGTTCTGCTAACATCGTGTTAAAGAAATAGGACAAGACTAGCAATAGAAAAGTTATTAAGCAGAAATCCATAGAAAATGTCACAATACTTTTATCTTTTGTTAGGTCCCATGGAGTTGAAAACTATTGAAAACTATTTTCTGTTCATTATGCCTTCCATCTGTATGTAGTAATTTCAGTCTTACACAGCACATGTAGGCTACAAGATGAAAAGTGACCTTGGAAATGCTGCTTTGTTCTACATGTCTGTGGCACATAATGCTTCTGTAGTCATTATCCTCGTAGTAAATGCCCTCTGGTTCTTATTGTTTAAAACCTTTGCTTCTGATTTTATTAGCTATTATAACCACATGGTATATCTCAAAAGATTATATGTACCCTAGGAGTCCATTTCACATCATACGTAAGTACTTCTACTAAAGTGTTTTTTTCGCAGATGAAGGAATTTTAAAATGGAGTCACACAGCAGCACTGTGCTTCTGTTCTCTTCTCCTTGATCAGCGATTAGGTCCATTCCCTGGGTGAACCATATTTGACTCTCAGCACCATATCACAGTAGTAATACAAGTGCACATGGTGGTCTGTCTTCATCCTTACAGAAATTACTTTAAGCAAGCAGATGAAAAGAACAGGAAGGGAGATTTGTTTGTGAGCCAACAGCACTGTATGAAACAGGTTATTTTCTTAGGCATAAAAAGAATTTTCCTACTATTTTGGTGGATGTACAATTTTCTGAACAAACACAAAACTGAGATTACAATGTCAACTGGGTTAAAGTTGAATTATTTGCAACTAAGTTGCATTTTGCTTGACTTTCATGTGTCCCAGCACATAAACAAGACTGCTCCACCGCCTAATCGTGCAAAGAAAGCGCATTACTTTAGCTGTCCTTTACAAAAACTAAAATGAAAAAAGTCAACCTCAAATGCTGTGGAAGCAATGTCTATTAGACTTTATTAAGGCTAGCAATCTTAAAATGTGCTAACAGATGCAGCTGAAGCCTTGGTTATAGCTCACTTCTCGTTGTTACATGAATACACAATAATGCTACAGTAGACTAGGTTGTCGACACTTTCGTGGCATTAAAATAAAAGTGTACCGGACATCAACCTGGCTCCCTGTTAAACAGCGCATTGTATACAGAATCATTCTCCTAACATTTAAATCCCTTCGCTCTGCTGCACCTCCTAATATTTCCTCTCTAGTGTCCCCATATGTTCCTGCCCCTACCCTTTGCTCATCACAGACCAAGTTCCTGTACAGACCCCCCCACTCAACTTTCTCTTTTGTGGCTTCTATGCTCTGGAATTCTATTCTCCTCTCTCTACATCAAGAAACCTCAATTAGCAGGTTTAAATCTAGCCTTACATCCTACCTATCTGGTAACCAGCACAGTATATGGTTGTTTTATTTGCACTGCATAAGTCTCACTCCCGCACTTATATCCATTCCATTGTATCTGTATGTTACCCTCCTAACTAGATTGTAAGCTCTAAGGTGCAGGGACCTCCTTTCCTTTTGTGGCAAGGCTCTAGACTTATATAGTTATATAATTTATATATCTGAGCTATCTATGTATTTGTTCCCCTTGTATGACCTTGTTGTATTTTGTTACTGTACAGTGCTGCATCCCCAAGTGGTGCTTTATAAATAAACTATACATACATACATACATACATAGAAGTAGCAAAGGTTTACATACCATTTAGCACATAACCTATTTTAAAGATAGATAAAAGCCATGATGTCATGATCTCGGGAGGCTGCTTTTTAAAGATGGGAGTAGAAGTGTCCATTTGTCGCCCCTTTTCTTCCTTGATACTGCGTGGCGTCAGTTCAGACCCCAAGTTGCCCAAAGTGGTTGGCAAGTCCCCTGGTACCATTTCGGTACCAGGGGACTTTTTAATATTTATTTGCAGCTTGAATCTACTGTTGGCAAACGCTAAGTTTTCATAAGTACTTTTTTGTCAGTTATGAATTTAGATTTAACATCCTCAGTCTCAATAGCCGACAGACATGTTGCCAACAGTAGATTTCCACAAATGATGTTGGCGCTGTATTAATCTACAATAATAATAATAATTTGGAAGTAGAGCTTCTGTCAGGTTAGGCAGATATCAGATGTTTAGATCTGCTAGACAAAATAGAGATTACTTTCCTTGCTTTAGGCAATTACCGAGAGGAAATCCTATTTCCTTAAGATGGGAAAGTCGTAAGTCCTTTAGATGAGGATTTGAAGCCAAGAAGTCTTCTTATGGTTTGGGGATCACTCCTTTGCAGGTGGGAGCTTATTAATCTAACTTTGCAGAGGAATGGTCCCTAATTAATACAGCCAAGTGGATATTAGATATAATATCCTCAGGTCTGATGAAAATTTTTCAGAAACCCCTCCAAGAAGATTTTTTTCATCAAGGGTTCTTATGAACCCTATGAAGAGAAGGGCCTTGTTGGATGCGGTAAGACTTTTAGAAGAAAAATAAATAATTTCCTTGGTTCCTACGGACCAAATAAATCAAGGTTTTTACTTAAACCTATTTGTATTTTTAAAAAGGACTCGTAAATGATGAAAAAAAAATTTAAAAATGGAGACATTAAGATCAATCCTTTCCTTTATAGAAAAGGGAAACTGGTTGGCGTCCTTATATTTAAAGGATGCATATCTCCATATTCCCATTTTCGAACCTCATTAATAGTTTCTAAGATTCGAAGTAGGGAGAAATCACTGGCAATTCAGAGCAATGCCCTTTGGACTAACCTTGGCCCCTGTGGTATTTACAAAATTGATGTCTGCAATTGTGGCAACATTAGTATAGTATTTGAGGTTGAATAAAGACATACGTCCATCCAGTCCAACCCATCTAGCAATATCCTCATTTCCTGCCTAACTGTTGATCCAGAGGAAGGCAAAAACCCCCCACCAAATTTATGACGGGGGAAAAAATTCCTTCCTGACTCCAAGTGGCAATCGGAAATTTCCCTGGATCAACTCTACTTTATGTATCAATACCAGTAACTTGTAACATTCCTTGTTTGCGAAACTCATCCAGCTTTTTTTGAAAATGACCAATGAACTGCCATAACAACGTCCACTGGAAGACAGTTTCCATAGCTTTACCGTTCTCACAGTGAAAAACCCTTTCCTAGCTTGAAGCTTAAGCCTTTTTTCTTCAAGTCTTAAGGGATTCCTCGTGTCCTTTGACATGTTCTATTGGTGAACACATGCCCCAGATAGTTTATTGTATGGCCCGTTAATGTATTTATACACAGTAATCATATCCCCACGCAAGCGCCTTTTCTCCAGCGTACATAATTGTAACTTTTCCAGTCTCTCTTCATATTCAAGCTCCCCCAATCAATCCCCTTATTAATTTATGTTGCCCTTCTCTGACCCCTTTCCATTTCAAAGATGTCCTTTTTGTGCAAGATCCAAATATTGCACTGCATTTTCCAAATGAGGCCTTACCAATGCTTTGTAAAGAGGGAGAATTACATTCTGGCTCTGGCTGTTGCCGCCTGGCACTGCTTGCTACCTTTAAGTTTGTTATCCACCAAAACTCCAAGATCCCTTTCCAACAGGGATTCACTTAACACAGAGCATTTATATAATAAGTAGCACAATATTTTTAAGTCCAAAATGCATCACCTTACATTTATCAACATTGAATTTCATCTGCCACTTAGCAGCCCAATGTGATAATCTATCTAGATCCCTTTGCAACGATTGCACATCCTCTGAAGTTTTTTAATTGGTCGACAAAGTTTGTGTCGTCAGCAACACAGAAACCTTGCTGACAATACCCACTTCCATCATTAATAATAGATTAAATAGAAGCGGCCCCAACACAACCCTGTGGCACCCCACTTAGCACTTTAGTCCATATGATGAAGCCCCATTAACAACTACTCTCTGCATCCTATTCCTTAACCAATTCCTATCCATGTACAAATGTGACTCCCCAGACCAACAGACCTTAGCTTTTCATTAGTCGCCTATGGGGGACTGTATCAAAACCTTTGCAAAATCCGTAAACTACATCTACTGCTATACCAGAGTCTAAATTCCTACTTACTTCCTCATAAAAGCCAAGCAAGTTAGTTTGACAAGATCTATTCCTCCTAAATCCTGCTGGTTACTACTTATAGTAAGTCCTTGAAACATACTCTAGAACATGTTCCCTTATTACCTTTCCAGGATCTTCCCCACCACTGAAGTTAACTTACAGGCCTGTAATTACCCGGCGTGTGAACGACTACCCTTTTTGAATATTGGAATAACATCAGCCTTTTTCCAATCCAGAGGCACACCACCGGACATGAGGGAATCAGCAAAAATAAGAAACAATGGCCTAGATAAACTGAACTTAGCTCCTTAAGTACCGAGGATGTATTTTATCTGGTCCAGAGATTTATTATATTAACCTTATTTAGTTCTTTCTGTACCATATCCTGGTTAACCAAGTGAACTTGAATCTTGTATCCTTTATTGTCTACTATACTCTATGATATCTGTACTTGGATCTTCTATAGTGTATCCAGAGGGAAAAAAATTTATTCAAGACATTTGCTTTATCGCCATCCTCAGTAACTAACTTATCCCCATTAATTAATGGTGCCACATTCTCAGTCCTCATATTCTTACTATTAATATACTTAAAAAAATGTTTAGGCTTAGTGATGCTTTCTTCAGCTATCCTAACTTCATTATTAATTTTAGCTAGTTTGATTGCTTTCTTACACTCCTTGTTACAGTTTTTATACTCCCTAAAGGCCCTTTCCGTTCCCTCTGCCTTAAAGGTTTTAATTGCCTTTTTCTTCCTTACCATTTGCCTCTTACATAGAATTCAGCCACATGGGTGCGGATTTTTTTTTTACATTTATTTCCCAAGGGTATAAATTTAGATGTGAACTGGCTTAAAATCCCCTTGAACACAGTCCACTTCTGTTCAGTACCTTTACCTGATAATACATTATCCCAGTTGACATTCTGAAGAGCTGCTTTTAACCTGGAAAATTTGCTTTCCTGAATTAAATGTCTTTGTTAACCCAGCGACTTTTCCTTTCGATAACAACGTCCAAATGCCACTATTTCATGGTCACTATTCCCTAAGCCTCCAGTTACCTTTATATCTATAATGCGCTCCACAATGTTAGATATTACCAGATCCACAGAGCTCCTTTTCTAGTAGGAACCTCAACCACCTGTGAGAGAAAATTATCCGGCAGCAAATTCAGACTCATCCCTTTTTTCTGTGATGGCAGTTCCACCACAACCAATCAAAGTCAGGGTATTGAAGTCCCCATAATGAGCACACTCCCCAAACTTGCAGCCCTTGCCAACTGAATATGAAGTTGACTCACCTCCTCTCTGCTAGCATTTGCGGCTTATAGCAGACACCAACAATGACATTACCCCCCTTCCTGTTGCCTAATTCCACCCATATTGCCTCCACTTATCTCCACCATATCACCAGTTATCTCTTCTTTTATATTTGGCTTCAATTCTTTTTTAACATAACACATACTCCTCCCCCTTTCCTTTTTTCCTGTCCTGCCTAAACAAGGCATATCCTTCTATATTTACAGTCCAGTCGTGAGAACTGTTTCACAACCACGTTTCTGCTATACCTATTATATCATACTTTTCATTCAATGCCATCATTTCCAATTCACCCATTTTGTCAGCCAGGCTTCTCGCATTTGCAAACAACATTTTAGATTATATCCTGTAATTTATTCGTACACTTTGATACACATTCCTCCCTATCCCCTATGCTAGCCGCACCCCCCTTTCCCACCCACCACTGGCCTATCTACAACCCTGCTTTCCTCCTGGACAATCTATCCCATGAGACTGCTAACCTACCCTCCCCCCCCAAACCTAGTTTAAAATCTCCTCCAACCCTCTAGCCACTTCTCCCTAAAACAGCTGCCCCACCATCAGTGAGGTGCAACCCATCCCACTAAAGAGCCTGTAGCCGACAGCAAAGTCTGCCCAGTTCTCAATAAACCCAAACCCTTCTTCCTTCACACCACTCTCTTAGCCACCATTAATGCTCCTAAGCTCCCGCTGTCTCCCTGGCTTAGCACGTGGCTGCGGTAGTATTTCTGAAAACACTACCCTGAGGTCCTTGCTTTTACTTGGCCCCTAGTTCTCGGAAATCATGTTTAAGGACCTCACCTCCACCTCTAACTTTGTCATTGCACCAATGTGAACCAAGACCGCCGGGTCCACCCGGCCCCACCCAATAATCTGTCTACACGATCCACCACATGCCGAACCCTAGCACCAGGCAGTGCTAAGCCTAGAGGTGTTAGACTTTAACTAGATGACAGATCTAGATACTGGATTATATGGGGAAGACAGACAGAAAGGTCAGTGGCCCTAAATGACAATGTTAACTGAATTAGAATAAATTGTTAATAAAAGTGGAAAAAAGTGTTCTATTGCCAACCCAAGGTTGATCATTTAGGTGTTATAATAGATTTAGCATTAGGGAAAATGTATTTGCAGTCAAAAAAGCGTCTAAAGATAAAGGAGTCAGCAGAACCTTAAGGGGTATCTCCACTCGTTAACAATGTTTTTTTATTGAAGAACGGGAGTAGCTGTGTTTTAACCTCCCTTTCTTTATAAAACAATCAGGAGCCAGGAGAGAAGTAGGAAACTTACCCACATCGCTCCCCCAGCGCGTAGTCTGACAGGTCCTGACAGACTCTGGGGAATATTTATAAAAGAGCGAAAGTAGCGAAATGTTTCGCATTCGCTTTTCACATGGGTTTTTCGCCAAAAAGAAAGTTAACGCGATTTATAAAGTTAGCGTTAACAAATGGCGAACCGTTTCCGCGAGCTATCGCTAAAACCCTTTTCGCCTTACTTCGCAATGGTAATTTTAGCGAAAAGGGAGCGAAAAAGCATAACGCGATTATAAAAAGCAAAGGTGGTTTTTGCGTTAAAAGAGCGAAAATTAGCGCGACCCTGAAGGGGTGAAAGTCATTGTTTGAGCGAAAAGGCATTCTAATGGTATATGTCTTGAAAAAGCGAACGCGCATTAGAAGGGCGATCGCGCATTAGAATGTAATATGCCTTGGAAAGCGACATTAGAAAGGCGATCGCGCATTAGAATGTAATATGCCTTGGAAAAGCGAACGCGCATTAGAAGGGCGAACGCACATTAGAAAGGCGATCGCGCATTAGAAAGGCGAACGCACATTAGAAAGGTGACCGCGCATTATAATGGAATATGCCTTAGAAAGGCGATGCGCATTAGAAGGGCGAATGTGCAGTGCAAAGAAAATTGTATTCCCAATTGAAAATCTAAGAAGATTGACTAAATACGACATGGCTGACTTCTTAGTAATGTGTGGTGGCCATTTTGAACTTGACATCATTTTCTAGTGGGCTTTTCTGGTTTCGAATGGTTTTTGCAATGCAGTCTTCTTTGATGCGTTAAGTTTTCGCTGCAATACTTTTCGCTCTTTATCGCGCCCGTTCGCCTTTTTCAGCCGCGAAGTGTGTTTTTTTTTCGCTTTTTTATAAACAGGCGAAACGAAGCCCCAAATGGCGAAAAGACAATCCTTTATAATAGCCCCTCGTCTTTTGCGCATACGCAATCCATGCGCATAGAAGACAGAGTCCTTTTGGGACCTGCAGCGATAGATGCGGTTCCATGAGCTCTGTTTCACTTTTCAAATCAATTTTCTTCGCCAATGAAACAGACATTATACGAACCTGGCCCCAAAAAAGTGTAATGTCCAAAGAGATAAAAGACTCCGTGAATTGGTGGCTTTTAAAAAAAAAAACTTTGTCAGAAGCCTTAGTCCTATTTTCAGACAAGTCAGTCTGTCAGGATGGGATGCATGTATGGGAAGCAGCCTGTTCAAGGTTTTTCAGAAATAGAGTTCTCTTTACATATAAATGTCTGGACTAAGAGCCTAAAAAAATGCTCTATTTATTTTTCCCCAAAATTAAAAGGAAGAAGTGTAAATTTGCAACAACCGAACAGCGGTAGCATATATAAACAGGCAAAGGGGCACCAAAAGCAGAAAATGTTGGTCAGAGACAAAAGTTATTTTAGATTGGGCAGAAAAATCTTTAGTAGTTTACCTCAGACCAGGAGAAGGGTCACTAAGTCCCAAAGTTTTCCAGATAATCTTTAAGACTTGGGGTTGTCCAAATTGCGATCAATGGCAAATTTTCTGAATACATAATGCCTTGTTTATTTGTCTCAAAAAAGGATACCAAAGCACTAGGAATAGACGCCTTATCCCATCCATGGAATTCAGCATATTCTTTGCCTTTCCTCCATTCCTATGATTCCCAAATATAAATAATTTATCCTGGTAGCCCCAGATTGGCTCAGGAGGACTTGTACTCAGAATGTCCTCATTTTCAATACCAAATATTCCGGATTTGTAAAGTCAAGGACCTGACTTCTTTCCAAATGTAGAAAAGCTAAAGTTAACGCTTGGCTTTTGAAAGGAAGTCCACTAAAAGGGCAAGGCTTTTCAGATTCTGTTATAAAGACATAAACGCTAGGAATTATCCACATCAAAAATATATCATCGTATTTGGATTAAGTTTCTAGATTTTGCTTAACTTAAGGGAAGATTAAAGATTGCCCGTGTCTTTTAATCTAGAGTTTTACAAGCGGATTGATAAAGGGTTTATCCCTTAATTCAATTAAGTCCAAATTCAGCCCATTCCTGTTTAATTTCTAGGGTTCTTGTCTTAGATCTGTTTGCAAAGCATTATTACAGGATATGAAAAGATTAAAACCAACCTTTTGTCCTCCTGTATCCCCTTGGGATTTACAGATCTTGTCCTTAAGCATTGTTTTCTGCCTGTTTATAGCTCACGGAAACAGTAGATTAAATAGGTGTCTCTTAAGGTTCGTACACATGCGATCGCGGGTGTTAGAATAAATATCCTCACTAGTCCCCCCGGGACTCTGATTGATGCCTGTCAGACGCACTAGAGACCTTTTTACACGCGCCGGGATAGAGTTAACTACACATCTTTGTAGCAAAAATCTAACTCACTTTATTTAGTTATTACATTGAGTTTTCACAAAGAGAAAAAGGGGGCGTGGCCAGACCCAGTGTCTGCCGATGACTTACTAAAACCTTGGAATGTAGGAGGCAAAAGACCTTGAGATAACGTATTATCTATGGCCATGAGAAACAGCTTGGGCTTGTACATTTTGAGAAAACCAGACTATGTAATATGGACACAAAATGGATCGAAAAACAAATGGCTGCTATTAGCTAAGTGATTATACAGAATATATAAAACCTACTTTCCACCCTTTTATCCCCAAAGGGATAACTAAACGGAAATTATAGTATTTTATAGCAACATTATCAGTGGAAATAGTATTCAAGAAACATATTCATCTACTTTGATGTGATTGCTAAGTTGTTGCAAATTACTGATCTGAATATTGTTTGGTAGGTGAGTTAATACTACTTCATGTCATTGTTCACAGAACACATTTCTCATTAGGGACCAAATAAAAATAAAACACCTTCAGCAACAGTAACATTTTGAGTCCGAATCATAACTAGGGGGCATATTTATAAAAGGTTCGTTAACTTTTCGCGGCCGTTTTCGCGGCCTTAACGCATGAATCGCGTTTACCGCATTTATAAAGGCCGAAAACGGCCGCGAAAAGTTAACGAAGCGTTAACCTTTCGCGCCGATACTTACCCGTTACCGTACCGCCGCTTCTATTATAAAGCGGCGGTACTGGTTTCGCCGGTAGTATCGGCTGTTTTACTTCGCCACCGTGAAGGAGGCGAATTCACCGATACTAACCTCCCGCGGCGGGATGGGCAGCAACCCGCGGCGGGTGGTCCGCACCGCCGCCCGGGAGACACGCCCACCCCCGCCCACACCCCCCGCGCAGCAGCGGCGACCACCCGCCGCCCGCCACTTCCCAGCCCCCTCCAACCCGTTCCCCCCGTTCGCGGCAATCTCGGAACGGAGCTAGAAGGGGCTGCCGGGAAGGGGCCGCAGCGGTGGTCGCGACCACCCGCCGCGCCCCCCTCCCCGGCAACCCCTCCAAGCCCCCGCCCCGGCCGCGCTCCCGGGGAGGGGACGGGAGGGAGCCGCTGGGGGGTGAGGCTCCCTCCAGCGGGGCCCTGAGAAGGGCCTTTTGGGGCTTAGGGGGTCCCGCAGCTCGAACCGGACCCCCCTCCCCGGCCCTTATAAGGCCCTTGCGGCACTGACAAGTGCCCTTGCGCTCTTATAAGAGCCCTTTGGGCTTAGGGGTCCCGCAGCTCGAACCGGACCCCCCTCCCCGGCCCTACAAGGGCCTTGCGGCACTTACAGTGCCCTTCGTCCTAATAAGTGCCTTTGGCGGGGGTCCCGCAGCTCGAACCGGGACCCCCGTGCGGCTCTTAAAAGGCCCTTGGGCGTTCTTCGTGCTGGCGACACCAACCCCACTCAGGTCGCCGATGCCAGGCAGACTCACTGCGGCCGACAGTGAGCCCGCTGGCACCGGCCGGCCTCAGCGGAGCCGATGTTGCCAACCGCTTCTTTCTTCAGCCATCTATCTGCGATGGCATCTGAGTTCCTCGGCGGAAAGCTCCTCTTTAATAGTTTTTGCAGAAATCCATAATCCGTTTCTGATTGGTCAATTTTTAATACTTGCTTTACATTAACCAATCAATTTCAGAACTTTCCAGAATCTGATTGTTATATGTAAGCAAGTATTAAATTGACCAATCAGAAACGGATTATTGTTTCTGCAAACCTATATAAAGAGGAGCTTTCCGCCGCGAAACTCAGATGCCATCGCAGTAGATGGCTGAAGAAAGAAGAAATCGCGGCTGGCAACATCGGCTCCGCTGAGGCCGGCGGTGCCACAGGCTCACTGGCGGCGCAGTGAGTCTGCCTGGCATCGGCGACCTGAGTGGGGTTGGTGTCGCCAGCCCGCAGACGTCGCGTCGGATCAAGACGCCGGCAACATCGGCCTCGTTGAGTCGTCCGGCGCCCGCCGGGGTACCCCTGGCGGCCGCAGGGGTACCTCTCGGGGTCGGCGGCCTCGGCGGAGCTGGGTGTCGCCGGGACTGGAAGAAGAAGACGTCGCCAAGGGCTCTTTTAAGAGCCGCACGGGGGTCCCGGTTCAGCTGCGGGACCCCCGCCAAAGGCACTTGTCAGTGCCGCAAGGGCCCTTATAAGGGCCGGGAGGGGGGGTCCCGGTTCGGGCTGCGGGACCCCCTAAGCCCAAAAGGCCCTCTCAGGGCCCCGCTGGAGGGATCCCTCCACCCCCCCACGCTCCCTCCCCGTCCCCTCCCCCCCGGGAGCGGCCGGGCGGGGGGCTGGATGGGGTTGCCGGGGAGGGGTGCGCGGCGGGTGGTCGCGACCACCTCTGCGGCCCCTTCCCGGCAGCCCCTTCTGCCCTCCCGTTCCGAGATTGCCGCGAACGGGGAACGGGTTGGGAGGGCTGCTGGGAAGTGGCGCGGCGCGGGTGGTCGCCGCTGCCGCGCGGGGGGGTGTGGGCGGGGTGGGCGTATGCCCCGCCCCCTTAGGAGCGGCGTCGGAAGGGATTTTTAAGTCCCTTCGCGGCGATACTATATAGTCGCCGCGAGGGCTTAAAATTACCGCAGCACATCGCAGCCGCGATAGGTATCGCGGGAATAGCGCTCGCCGTATAAATACGGCGATAGCGCTATTTTCGCGGCCCGCGAATTTGCGGCGTAATTTTTTGCGCTAACAATCGTTCCTTTATAAATATGCCCCCTATATCTACAGTTCGTTCACGGGAGTTCTGTTGAATTATTCTGGAAAATTTAAGCCGGTTACATCATCTTCTCGGATAATTGGGATCCATATCTTATAGTACTGATCAGTCAGATAGTATTGGACAAGTTGGAACCGAAGCTGGAATAGCGATCAAACAAGTTCTTATAATGTCCCGAGTCACTTTTACATTTCCTAAACAAAAGTCATTATATTTAGGAGCTTCTTTGAAATACTCCCAAATATTACCTAGGGGCAATGGAACCGGGGAGCAATATAGCGGGAAGCTCTGTTCATTATAATAAATTCAAAATAGAAAAACCACAGAATAAGATGAAAAATGAACAGGTCAGGAAAATATATTTCATCTGGATTTCAACATTCATCACTGGTTTGGAATCTGGGCTCATCTTAATCCTCCTCCTTGAGGGTGGGTGTGTTGTCATCTCTTAAGTCATCTGGGTGTCCGAGTCACTGGGCGTTGGTCTGAAGTCAATCTGGCGTCCTCTGAAGCCATCTCGTTCTCCAATCAACAGATCGTGCGCCTTTACTCGGGAAGCATGTATCCACGATGGATTGCCTTCAACCAGATGCTTGCGAGTCATAACGCCTTCATCAGACCACATCACCTGATTTAAACAGGGTGCGTCAGAGCACTAGAAAATAAAGAAAAAAAACAAAGAAACATCACCACAGATGCCATTCAAGTTTTTAATCGTTTTACCACATACTTCTGGATAAATTCCAGGTCCCCTGTAATTAATGTCCCTGCTTAACTGCCCAAGCGTAGGAATGGTTTAAAAACTGACCAATGAACCTGCCATAACAACGTCCACTGGAAGACAGTTCCATAGCTTTACCGTTCTCACAGTGAAAAACCCTTTCCTAGCTTGAAGCTTAAGCCTTTTTTCTTCAAGTCTTAAGGGATGTCCTCGTGTCCTTTGACATGTTCTATTGGTGAACAATGCCCCAGATAGTTTATTGTATGGCCCGTTAATGTATTTATACACAGTAATCATATCCCCACGCAAGCGCCTTTTCTCCAGCGTACATAATTGTAACTTTTCCAGTCTCTCTTCATATTCAAGCTCCCCCAATCAATCCCCTTATTAATTTAGTTGCCCTTCTCTGACCCCTTTCCATTTCAAAGATGTCCTTTTTGTGCACAGGATTCCAAAATTGCACTGCATATTCCAAATGAGGCCTTACCAATGCTTTGTAAAGAGGGAGAATTACATTCTGGCTCTGGCTGTTGCCGCCTGGCACTGCTTGCTACCTTTAAGTTTGTTATCCACCAAAACTCCAAGATCCCTTTCCAACAGGGATTCACTTAACACAGAGCCATTTATAGTATAAGTAGCACAAGTATTTTTAAGTCCAAAATGCATCACCTTACATTTATCAACATTGAATTTCATCTGCCACTTAGCAGCCCAATGTGATAATCTATCTAGATCCCCCCACCACTGAAGTTAAACTTACAGGCCTGTAATTACCCGGCTGTGAGCGACGACCCTTTTTGAATATTGGAATAACATCAGCCTTTTTCCAATCCAGAGGCACACCACCGGACATGAGGGAATCAGCAAAAATAAGAAACAATGGCCTAGATAAAACTGAACTTAGCTCCTTAAGTACCCGAGGATGTATTTTATCTGGTCCAGGAGATTTATTAATATTAACCTTATTTAGTTCTTTCTGTACCATATCCTCGGTTAACCAAAGTGAACTTGAATCTTGTATACCTTTATTGCTACTATACTCTATGATATCTGTACTTGGATCTTCTATAGTCTGTCTACACGATCCACCACATGCCGAACCCTAGCACCAGGCAGGTGCTAAGCCTAGAGGTGTTAGACTTTAATCTAGATGACAGATCTAGATGACTGGATTATATGGGGAAGACAGACAGAAAGGTCAGTGGCCCTAAAATGACAATGTTTAACTGAATTAGAATAAATTGTTAATAAAAGTGGAAAAAAGTGTTCTATTGCCAACCCAAAGGTTGAATCATTTAGGTGTTATAATAGATTTAGCATTAGGGAAAATGTATTTGCAGTCAAAAAAGCGTCTAAAGATAAAGGAGTCAGTCAGAACCTTAAAGGGTATCTCCACTCGTAATAACAATGTTTTTTTATTGAAGAACGGGAGTAGCTGTGTTTTACCTCCCGTTCTTTAATAAAACAATCAGGAGCCAGGAGAGAAGGTAAGGAACTTACCCACTCGCTCCCCCAGCGCGTAGTCTGACAGGTCCTGACAGACTCTGGGGCATATTTATAAAAGAGCGAAAAGTAGCGAAATGTTTTCGCATTCGCTTTTCACATGGGTTTTCGCCAAAAAGAAAGTTAACGCTATTTATAAAGGTAGCGTTAACAAATGGCGAAACCGTTTCCGCGAGCTATCGCTAAAACCCTTTTCGCCTTACTTCGCAATGGTAATTTTAGCGAAAAGGGAGCGAAAAAGCATAACGCGATTTATAAAAGAGCGAAAGGTGGTTTTTGCGTTAAAAAGAGCGAAAAATTAGCGCGACCCTGAAGGTGGTGAAAAGTCATTGTTTGAGCGAAAAGGCATTCTAATGGGTAATATGTCTTGAAAAAGCGAACGCGCATTAGAAGGGCGATCGCGCATTAGAATGTAATATGCCTTGGAAAAGCGACATTAGAAAGGCGATCGCGCATTAGAATGTAATATGCCTTGGAAAAGCGAACGCGCATTAGAAGGGCGAACGCACATTAGAAAGGCGATCGCGCATTAGAAAGGCGAACGCACATTAGAAAGGTGACCGCGCATTATAATGGAATATGCCTTAGAAAGGCGATCGCGCATTAGAAGGGCGAATGTGCAGTGCAAAAGAAAATTGTATTCCAATTGAGAAATTCTAAGAAGATTGACTAAATAAGACATGGCTGACTTCTTAGTAAATGTGTGGTGGCCATTTTGAACTTGACATCATTTTCTAGTGGGCTTTTCTGGTTTCGAATGGTTTTTGCAATGCAGTCTTCTTTGATGCGTTAAGTTTTCGCTGCAATACTTTTCGCTCTTTATCGCGCCCGTTCGCCTTTTTCAGCCGCGAAGTGTGTTTTTTTCGCTTTTTTATAAACAAGGCGAAACGAAGCCCCAAATGGCGAAAAAGACAATCCTTTATAAATATGCCCCTCTGTCTTTTATGCGCATACGCAATCCATGCGCATAGAAGACAGAGTCCTTTTGGGACCTGCAGCGATAGATGCGGTTCCATGAGCTCTGTTTCACTTTTCAAATCAATTTTCTTCGACAATGAAACAGACATTATACGAACCTGGCCCCAAAAAAAGTGTAATGTCCAAAGAGATAAAAGACTCCGTGAATTGGTGGCTTTTAAAAAAAAAAACTTTGTCAGGAAGCCTTAGTCCTATTTTCAGACGCAAGTCAGTCTGTCAGGATGGGATGCATGTATGGGAAAGCAGCCTGTTCAAGGTTATTGGTCAGAAATAGAGTTCTCTTTACATATAAATGTGCTGGAACTAAGAGCCATAAAAAATGCTCTATTTAATTTTTCCCCAAAATTAAAAGGAAGAAGTGTAAAATGTGCAACAACCGAACAGCGGTAGCATATATAAACAGGCAAAGGGGCACCAAAAGCAGAAAATGTTGGTCAGAGACAAAAGTTATTTTAGATTGGGCAGAAAAATCTTTAGTAGTTTACCTCAGACCAGGAGAAGGGTCACTAAGTCCCAAAGTTTTCCAGATAATCTTTAAGACTTGGGGTTGTCCAAATTGCGATCAAATGGCAAATTTTCTGAATACATAATGCCTTGTTATTTGTCTCAAGAAAAGGATACCAAAGCACTAGGAATAGACGCCTTATCCCATCCATGGGAATTCAGCATATTCTTTGCCTTTCCTCCAATTCCTATGATTCCCAAAATAATTAAAATAATTTATCCTGGTAGCCCCAGATTGGCTCAGGAGGACTTGGTACTCAGAATTGTCCTCATTTTCAATTACCAAATATTCCGGATTTGTAAAGTCAAGGACCTGACTTCTTTCCAAATGTAGAAAAGCTAAAGTTAACAGCTTGGCTTTTGAAAGGAAGTCACTAAAAGGGCAAGGCTTTTCAGATTCTGTTATAAAGACATGAAACGCTAGGAAATTATCCACATCAAAAATATATCATCGTATTTGGATTAAGTTTCTAGATTTTGCTTAACTTAAGGGAAAGATTAAAGAATTGCCCGTGTCTTTTAATCTAGAGTTTTTACAAGCGGATTGATAAAGGGTTATCCCTTAATTCAATTAAAGTCCAAATTTCAGCCCATTCCTGTTTAATTTCTAGGGTTCTTGTCTTAGATCTGTTTGCAAAGCAATTATTACAGGATATGAAAAGATTAAAACCAACCTTTTGTCCTCCTGTATCCCCTTGGGATTTACAGTAAATCTTGTCCTTAAAGCATTGTTTTCTGCCTGTTTATAGCTCACGGAGACAGTAGATTAAATAGGTGTCTCTTAAGGTTCGTACACACGTGCGATCGCGGGTGTTAGAATAAATATCCTCACTAGTCCCCCGGACTCTGATTGATGCCTGTCAGACGCACTAAGAGACCTTTTTACAGCGCCGGGAGATAGAGTTGAACTACACATCTTTGTAGCAAAAATCTAACTCACTTTATTTAGTTATTACATTGAGTTTTCACAAAGAGAAAAAGGGGGCGTGGCCAGACACAGTGTCTGCCGATGACGTACTAAAACCTTTGGAATGTAGGAGGCAAAAGACCTTGAGATAACGTATTATCTATGGCCATGAGAAACAGCTTGGGCTTGGTACATTTTGAGAAAAACAGACTAAGTAATATGGACACAAAATGGAGTCGAAAAACAAAATGGCTGCTATTAGGCTAAGTGATTATACAGAATATATAAAAACCTAACAGCGGGTCCTGACCCGAGACGCACAAAGTGTACGAACGTTTGTTTCGGACGATAATCAGTCTGTGTGTAGGGACTTTATCGGCCGAAACGGACATTCAGTCCGCGATAAAGGCCCTACACACGGGCCGATTAATGGGCAAAACTAAGGTTCGTACACATCGTGTGCCGCGGGTCGGGACCCACGATCGCATGTGTGTGCGAACCTTAAAAGTAGCTTTTTTGGTAGCCATTGTGTCAGCCAGAAGGGTTGACAAACCATTCTGCTCATTCATAAGAGATGTAGTAATATTTAGAACCCCTCCAGGGTTTAGACCATAAGTTGTATCAAAATTTCATTGATGACCTATTCTGTCCATGGACTAGCAATGAAAATGAGTGTCAATATCATTGCTTAGATCAGGTAAGGGCAGTGAGAATTCATTTGGATAAAACTAAGGCACTTAGAAAGTCCTTATCCTTCTTTATCAGCTTTAGATGCACTAATAAAGGTTATGCTATTTCCATTGGGACTATGGCTAACTGGTTCTCCTCGATCATTAAGGAATGCTATAAGGCTTCTTCAGTAGCCTGTTCTCTTATGGAGAAGGCCCTTTCCATTAGAGTAATGGCTGTGTCGTGGGTATTTAAGAATGTGGTTTTTATGGAACAAATTTATAAAGCGTCTTCATTGGCCTCACCTTCAACCTTTATTAGTTTTTATAAGTTGAATGTAGGATTACCACCTGGAGCTAATTTTGGGGAAAGAGTGCTTCAGGCGGTGGTGCCCTCCCAATAATTTGTCCTCTGAAACATCCCCATGGTATACACTGGCATGGCAAGGAGACAAAAGAATGAATTATTCTTACCCTTAATTCTCTTTCTTCTCTTCTGCCATGACAGTGTGAAAATTCTTCCTTCCCTCAATCTGAGTGTTATTAAAGTATTATTAAACTTTAATTATTTTTTTTGTCACAGCTTCTCGTTTTGTGTTATGATTTTGGATTTATTTGACATGCCGATATTAATCCGAAGTTCAGGCTGGGCTCCTATCAGCTTCTATTTTTTTGAGCAATTTCTTTTTGGTTATGACAGTGAGTAGGATTCCTCGGCTAGAAAAGTTCAACTGAGGCTACTGTGACTAAGAGCCATTTTAAGTTCTTGTTCTGCTTCCCAAGTGGGTGTAGCTAACCCCCCATGGTGCACACTATCATGACAGAAGAGAAGAAAGAATATTAATGGTAAGCATTGTTCATTCTTTTTAGGAACACACAGTCCAAGAAGTCACAAGTTTAAATCCCCTAGTTTACTTAGGAAACAATACAACATAGTCTACTGCCTGAGTTTATTGCTTTTTTGTTTGTTTCCATCAGGTTTATAGAAAACTATAGGACATATATACAGACTATATATATATATATATAACAGCTGTTTTTATTTACCTACCAGCATGAATTGCTGACAGCCTTCCTTGAGCAATACAAAATAGTGAACTGATTTTACTGACATTTCCTGAAATGCACTTGCTTCTATCGCATTTGCAGTGGTGGTTCACTGCTAAAGTGCTAATTTTGGAAATTGGGACACAGATTCATTTACCCAGGCTTACTTTTTTTGGTTTGTTTCTAGAAAAAGATATAGATTCTACATGTACTGATAACCCACCTAGTAGCCCTTGTGGCAAAGAGATAGAAAGCTTTAGAAAACACAGTAGAAGGTTGCAGGTTTGATTCCCCATACTTTTTACTGAAATGTTAATATTCTGTTTCTTACATCCATGCTAGCAAAGAAATAAACTGAACAAAAATTACTTTTCACCCACCCACAGGTTAGTTTCATAAATTACCCAGCATCCACAGCAAAGGGAGAGGTCAGACACAGCCTTTTGTATCTATGTGAATGTTTTCTTTTTACGAGGCAATGTTGTTTTGTTACGAACACAAAAAAAAAATTAGATGACAAAAGTATGTTAACATTACCATTAGATGCATGATACTGGCTGCGTTGATTACAATGTAGCCATACAGCATGTATTTAATGGAATAGCACCTAGCACTGTAACATGCAGATTTCATATGAAAAGTACAGTATAGTATTTGAGGACTAATAAAGATATATGTCCATCTAGTCCAACCTACTTGGCAATACCCACATTTCCCACCTATTTGTTGATCCTGAGTAAGGGCACGGCCACAATGCAACGCAAACGCAATGCACACGGAATCGCATTCGAATGCGATTTCATTGCGTTTGCGCATGCGTTTCTTTCATTAAGTATTGAATTGCGTTTTCAATGATATGAAAAAAACGCATGCGCAAAAAAAGCACAGCAGTGTGGCCTAGCCCAAAAAACAAACCCCAGTATGAATGGGAAAACAATTCCTTCCTGACTCCAAGTGGCAATCGAAAATATCCCTGGATCAATTCTACTTTATGAATCAATACCAGTAACATGGAAGTTCCATATTTTTACCATTCTCACAGTGAAAAACCCCTTGAAGACTAAACTTCTTTTCTTTCACGTCTGGAACAATGCCACAGATGTGTTCGGGTCTTAAAGGAAAGATGGCAAACCTAAACATTATTTGCCTGTGTGTGCCTGCGCCGCTCCTGTGTCAGCCGTGCACTTCTGGGAAGGCGACATCATTATGCCGGCGTGATGATTCAAATGCCGGCGTCCTCCTAGACCTGGCGCCTGATAGTAGCTTTCGCTACCCCAGCTCCTGTGCTACTTACCTTGTCCGTTCCTGTGTCAGCTACTTACCTTTCCTGCTCCAGTTTCATCTTCTTACCTTACCTGTTCAAGTACCTTCTACTTACCTTGGTATCCAGTCTCCAGCAGCTCCTTGGTGTCCAGCCTACAGTTCCCAGCAGCACCTTGGTATCCAGCATTCAGTTCCCAGATGCACCTTGGTATCCAGCATCCAGTAGCTCCTTGGTGTCCAGCCTACAGTTCCCAGCAGCCCCTTGGTATCCAGCAGCTCCTTGGTGTTCAGTCTACAGTTCCCAGCAGCACCTTGGTATCTAACATTCAGGTCACAGCAGCACATTCGTATCCAGCATCCAGTTCACAGCAGCACATTAGTATCCAGCATCCAGCAGCTCCTTGGTGTCCAGCATACAGTTCCCAGCAGCACCTTGGTATCCAGCATTCAGTTCACAGCAGCACATTGGTATCCAGCATTCAGTTTCCAGCAGCTCCTTGGTGTTCAGCCTACTGTTCCCAGCAGCCCCTTTTGCTCCAGTTTCCAAGCTTACTGTTCCCATCAGCCTCTCTCATGAAACCCGTGAGTATCCGGCCATGAGGCCTTATTCGTTACATTTTTACTGCAGTTAAAGAGTTTCTTGGCAAGTTAATTTCTTTGCTTTCTTAATATGTCATGTAATATCAAAGAGACACACAGTAACAACCTCTCTGCATTTAATGCAACATTTTTAGAAAATTCTTTTTTGTTTTATAAACATTCAAACGCTACAACAGTTTTATTTCACCTCAGTGCTCTGGATAATTGGTCCTATTGTGGTACCATGATTAGATTAGATTTAGTCACTTATAACTTAGTGCTTGTGTAACAGAACATGTTTGCATTTTAAATCACCAATTATGTGCTTGTCTGAATGATCTATCAAATTCAACATGCTTATACAAAACAATAAAAAGAAAGTCTTAATAAGCTCGGTAATAGGCACTGCAGTGATTGGTGGACTGGTCCCAGAACAGCGTGTGTGAGCTCCTGAAATCTAAATGCTGGAATGTTTCTACACTGTTTTCATGTTCGGCTTGGTAAATAAAAGAAAGTTACATTCAAACACAAACAGACATTAGTTTCTTCATTGCTTATTATCTTCACAATACTTAAATTCCTCTGTTAATATACATACCATAACTACACAGTCAATGTATTTTCTATATTCTTCTTCTCTTTCTGCCAGGAAACCCTAGGCACCTCTGGTCACGGAACTCCATGGTGACTTCTAATATTCTTATAAATTATGGAAGGGGGTACTTTATCCGACCATGTACAAATATATTTTGGCAGAACAAATCCGCCAGGCTTTAGTCGATGGTCGTTGGTCTTTGACGATCGTTGGCTGCATCGTCCAAAAATTATCCAACGTGCGTTCGAGGCTTAAAGGATAACTGTATTGCCTCAATGCATTTTTTTTAAAAAACTGCTTTAAAAATAGTAAAGGTATGTAGCCTTCTCCATACATTTATTTCCTGATTTCGAGCCTCTCTCTGTCTTCAATTAGCCCTGCTGTGAAGGGGGCATAACAATTCTGTCTGCCTCTAACTGTCACTCAGAGCTAGGATGCGAGAAAACACTCCTCCACCCACCCTTGATTAGCTTGATTATATAGGCTAGCAACAGGACATTTCAAGTTTGTTTGACTGGCAGAGAAGGAGGAGAGAGGTTGTAACAGACATTCCTACCGGCCGATATGTTAATGATGGCCCTGGGCCGTCTAGGAGGCAGGCTGTTAGCATTCATCTTTGCTGTGTGATATCTAAGGGAGTGCAGCACATTTGTAAATGAGAGTAAGTGATTTTAGCTGCTGGAAGTGTGTACATGTAATGGGGTAGATGTTGTTTTTTTGGGTATTGTTCTCCTTTAAGGCTAGTTGAAGTGCAAATGACTATAAACTGACATAGCAAAAAACTACAGACAATATACATGAATACACATATATTCTATAACTAATATTAAGATATTTTCTTGTGGCCATCAGAGGTTTTTATGATTGGCCACAATAACCCAAATGACAAAAACAATTGTATTCCGCTAGTGTGAAGAGAAGCAGAAAAATTATTGTAGGATTTTAACACAAGGATGTAGATCCTTGTGTCAAAATCTCTTCTCCTGAAGAGACCACCATTTTGTCCTTCAAGCTATCCTTGAGGTTGCTGCTTCATTGTAAACACAGTAATCAGAAGTGCATGCTCTTTGTCTTGGCACTTAGCATCTTTCAGTGACGATCTTTGAGTCTTAGTTTCTCTGCTGCATAGTTGATATTTCCCTCACAGAGTCCAGTTGTATTTCTACTCCATCGCTTTAATCTGATTGGGCAGTCACTTTCACTCAGGCTTGCCTTTCCAAATGTTTTGTGGGAACACTAGTCACTCAGTGCCCTCCTGGTCCAAGATAGCAGAGAGGATAGTCTAGTGGCCTTATTGCTAAAGGAAACTGACTGCTGTATGTGTTAAAAATGTAAATACAGTAGAACATTAATCACACCAAAAGTTCCCCTATGAGTGTGCTAGTTGCTGCAATGCCAAATGGAGACTGAGCCAAGCAAAGCCACCAATTTACGTTAGTATCATGAGCGACTTGTCACAGCATGGTCCGTTTGTGTAGTGCTAGTTAAAAGATACACGGAACCTCCTTATTAAAGAACTGCAGGCTCTATGTTCTTTAAGAATTTGTGTTATTTAGGATAACCTTTTTATTGCTGTTTTTTCAGGCATTGAGGATTAGTGAGCTTGTTAGTGGGAGTAAGGTTATTGCAGGAGGTTTAATGCTCTCTGATAACAATTTGTGTGGTAAGAGACTTAAGGCTCGTACACACGTGCGATCGCGGGTCCCAACCGAAATGGTCGTTCGTTCGGGGAACGTTAAATGGCCGACTTGGCGGATCCCCAAACGAATTAGCGTTTTGGGCGATAAAGTGCCTAGACACTTCGCTTTATCAGCCGATCGGGGCCCACAATCGTACATGTGTACGAGCCTTAAAAGGGCCATGCACCAACTTGTGCACCGCTCCTGTTTTGGAGTTTAAGTCACGCTAACTGATGTTATATCGATTAGCGTGACTTAAACTTCTTCATTGCGGCGGCTGCGTGGCTAACACAAAAGTTAGCCGTGCAGCCGCTTCAAGAGATGGTATTTGGTATATTTTAATGCCAGTGCCGTAAAAAAAAATGGCAGATAGCGATGCTCCGAGAGCCGCTATCGGCATATAACATCAAGTGTATGAGCACTTGATGCTTGTTTAGGGATCCGCCTGGCCGGTTCAGCCAAAAAAGTGTATTTCATTGTATTCTTTCTGTATGTTATATAAAAGTATGTTTGGTTATTAACTATAAGGTGCCTAAGTCCATATCCCATTGCTCCTAACTGGCCAGCGCCAGCAATATCTAAGTGTAAGGGTGTTTTAGGCTTTTCTGTATGAGCTCCCTCATCTATCTATTGGTATTATCTGTTTTATAGATAAGCCTGTATCAGCCCCAAGAGGAAATATCAACTGAACAAACTTCCGTTATGATCCTGTCTAATTCTTACATGTCAAAGGAATGAGAAAATGCTATTATGTGCCAGACAAGCGAGAGGGCTGGACCATAGCCTAAGATTGCACAACTGAAATTTCTGACTTGCACAAAAAGCAGCTGGTGAACAATGAACAAATGACAAATTTGGACAACAACAGTTCGTGTTTGGCAGCTCCTCTTGCATCGTTGGGGATGCATCCTGCAAACACATGTGATTGCCACTCAGTGTCAGTTAGTCTTTCATTTGTTGGCCGTGTGTGCCAAAATACAGTGCATGCGTGCATGGGCCTTAATACAAGCTTGTCTTGAAAACAGATAATAGATAAATTGGTTATCAAACCGTCAAAGTAGAAAATACATTGGTGTTTAGATTCATCCAAGAGAAAAACCATTGCTGTAGATTATGTGGGTATATATAATATATAATATATATCTTCATGGGTGTGCGCACTCACAGTTCCTGTATAAATGCCTGGTGCTACCTAGGAGATTATATTATATTGAAACGATATAGTCAAGGTGCACAACTAGGCCCTCTTCATTCAACCTTTTTTGAGGGTGCAAAAAACAGCGACGTTTCGGTCTTTTTTCAGACCTTTCTCAAGCTTGAGAATGGTCTGAGAAAAAAGACAGAAACGTCGCTGTTTTTTGCACCCTCAAAAAAAGGTTGAATGAAGAAGGCCTAGTTGTGCACCTTGACTATATCGTTTCAATATAATATATATACATATATTCAACTAGCAAAAGTGTGCCCGTTGGTTGCAATGGAAATTATATGTGTGTATGTTTTGCTATGTGTAGATATAGTGGATAAAGTGGATCTGTTACTCAGACAGTCACCAGCTTCCAGAGGAACCAAATAGGATAATCCTGCAGGTCTGAGAGTAGACCAAGCAATCCTGCCACACTGTGTGGTTGAAACTAAACATGCTAGGTTAATACTTATTAGTATTCACCACGGCAAGTGGTGATGGTAACTCATATATTATAACAGAAGGTACCTCACAGCATCATGTTATTATAATAGCATTGCCCTAATAATCTAACGTATAAACAAACATTTCTCATTCCCAGTTTACCTAAAGAAACGGATTTATCCTTTATATACTGTTTTATATAGATCTAATTGAAAAAAAATAGCTTCAAAGCAATTTTTAATAACTGATAACTGCTTTTGATTTCAGTATTACAGTAAATCCTTGGTATACCTGCCTGGCTTTACCACTAAGAAAAAGGCTAAGGACTTGCAAGTGAGCACCTTTATCCCAACCATTAATAGTGGCTGCCAGTGGCTTCAAATTGTTCTAGCCAATCAATCCACTCCCTAATTACCCCATCAAATGGATCAGGTTTAAAAATAGGTTTGGCAATTGGGCCTGGTAGAGCTACCAAGTCTAATTGGGGAATTTCATCAGCAGGTACAAGGACAGGAGGATTTTAATCAATACTATCAGAAGCAGCCTCCATAGCTTAATACAGAGAACAAACATACAGAAAAAATGTGGAGAATAAATGGTATTACCAGCACCGCTGCCACCAATTTGTGCCAGATCACTGCTTTATGGAAGGATAATGGGTAGCATGGCACAGTGGGTTACTCTGGTGGTCTGGCACAAAGCAGGCAGTGCACATAAAAAGGTTCCCCACAAAACATGTGCAGTAATAAGGGGTGTCCCTGTCTATGGTTCACCACTTTGAATATTGACCAGGCCTGTATATTGTGTCCTTGTAAGTTGGTATACACTTATCTGTTGCCTCAGAGTTTGTATCCAATAAGGTAACTTGTCTGTCCAATAATCTGTCCTCCCAACAGGTGGTGACAGGATCTTGTACACAGCATCTTATACACAGGATCTTATACACTGGATCTTATACACAGGGTCTTATACACAGGATCTTATACACACGATTATACACAGGATCTTGTACACAGGGTCTTATACACAGGATCTTATATACAGGGTCTTATACACAGGATCTTATACATAGGGTCTTGTACACAGGATCTTGTACACAGGATCTTATACACAGGACCTTATACACAGGGTCTTATACACAGGATCTTATTCACAAGATCTTATACACAGGATCTTGTACACATGGTCTTATACACAGGATCTTATATACAGGGTCTTATACACAGGATTATACACAGGATCTTATACACAGGGTTTTATGCACAGGGTCTTACCTACAGGGTCTTATCCACAGGGTCTTATACACCGGATCTTATACACCGGATCTTATACACAGGATCTTGTTCACAGGGTCTTATACACAGGATCTTATATACAGGGTCTTATACACAGGATCTTGTACACAGGGTCTTATACACAGGATCTTATACACAGGATCTTGTGTTGCAGTCAATATCTCTGCAAAGCACTCACCACAATCTACTTTCACTTTCTCTCCTCCTAGCCATAGAGAGCAGGGATGTTTATCTTTTATTACTCACTGATACCACCTGCAGGCTGTAGGTGGTATATGAGAAGCCTTGGTGTATATGTTTATTACAATACACATCACATCCTGTGTAGCAGGATTACACTTCCTTTCACATGTAGCAGACACAGGGGTGTGGTTTAAGCTGCCATTTGACCAAACCATCTTCAAATAGGGATCTCAGCTCTGTAAGTAAGTTTATGTATTTTGTATATTTTGTGTTGTAACTGGATCAACATTTATGCAGGAAATGAGGATATTGCTAGATGGGTTGAACTGGATGGACGTATGTCTTTATTCAACCTCAAATACCATACTAATATAAGTCAGTGCTATACTTTATATACATTTACTGATGGTCATTTAAATGGTAATTGTGACATAGTACACACATACATATACACCTTTCCTATGTGTAATATCCCATACCTCCACCACATTAGTAGCTCCTAAAAACTCCATGCAATCTCCTATGAAGATATAAATATATTTATATAATATAAGGGATATACACAATTATATTACATTACATATACACAATTGCCGGTCCTCCTTTGCACCGTACCTGAAAGTAATTTAGTATAAAAGTTTGAGATGCATATCCTTGTATTTGTATATATATATATGTATATAGGCTAATTTACAACTACATTTAGCAGAAGTGCTACTGATCTGGTCAAACATTTATACAAACATAGAAAAGATAATCAATGCACATTCCTAGGCCCCATACAATATCATATTATCTGCACACTGGCATACTTTATAAACAAAGGGGTTTTAGTATACATTACTGTGATCACGTGAATGAAAAGCCTTCCAACCAGGTCAAGGTAACCCCAGTCTGGAAGGTCCTAACTTCTAACCTTTTTTATTTCAATTACCATTAGCAATCTTTTGCATTTCTCATAGTTGTTCACTGGATCCATATAACAGGCTTTCTCATTTTCCTCCCCCCTTTGGATTTTTAAAATGAGGGAAGAGGCCATCCACCCAGTGCTTTATAGGGTTACCTTGACATGGTTGGAAGGCTTTTCATTCATGTGATCACAGTAATGTATACTAAAACCCCTTTGTTTATAAAGTATGCCAGTGTGCAGATAATATGATATTGTATGGGGCCTAGGAATGTGCATTGATTATGTTTTCTATGTTTGTATATATAAACAGAAAAAAAGGTAAACTAACAGTACTCCACATATACCAGGGTGTATATAAGTTGCACACACAGGTGAGGCCTACCTGCAGTACTCAAACTCCAAATAGAACCAATTACTCCAGTTGCCCATATATATGGGAAACCTAATTCTGCAAATCATCAATGTCATGTACACCACCTTGAGGTTTAACAAATTATAATCATTTGAATTTCAACAGTAAAGCACCATAATTGGAACATTCCCAACTTGTAATTGTTTTCTCTTTAAATAAATGTGGAGATGTTTATTTCCTTTTGTACAACTGTGAGGTATGGAAAATGGAAGACACAACACTCGTCCAGATGCAAATGGCAAATTGACAATGCAAAGTAAAAAAAAAAAGATTTGGAAACATATATCCTTTATCTAGGTAATTGTAAACCCCAGATTAATTCCTCTAAACCATTTGTATAAAGTATATAAATTGGGGACAAAATGAAAACTATGAATTTCTGTTAGGAACTACACAACAAAGAAAATATTCTGATCATAGATTTCAATAAAATGTAGATGCCTCTGTTTCTTTTGAAATGTTTGCACAATGTGTAAAGGTGACTATTCAACTCAGCAAGCCAAAGATGGATGAAAACGTCAGCGATAACTTAATAGGCCATCTGCTGTAGTTCTAATGAGGCTAGTAACTAGTGTTGTTTACAGCTAAGCACCAGGGGTCATATGTATTTTACATAATGAAGAAACATGCAGGGCATCATTATGGAAGCTAAGCGATATTTCTTATGAGAAGGATAATTATATGCACTCTACAAAAATGTATTTTTTAACAACACACACACATATATATATATATAAATATGTAGGTGCATCCGTAGAGAAATTGCATGTGGTTGGAAAAAAAACACATTACTTTGTACCTTCAAGCCAATGGTTCATGCCAAGTCCTACTTGCTGAGAGAAGAGATTAAGTAAACTATGGTCTGAATTTTGCTGTTCGAATGAATGAATTTAGAATGTTTTTTTGTTAGAATTTTGTTTCTTTGTAGTGGGCTCCTAGTAAAGGCCTCAAGCTTGATAACCAATTTCATCATTTAAAGGGCAACTAAAGCCACAGAACAAAACTGAACCAGAAGTCAGGACACCTTGATATATAACCAGTAATCTGTGTCTTACCACTCATTTTGATAGTCACTGGGAAATTTACCTAAATAACATATGGTTTGTGCTTTACTTCTCAGCATTCTAGTATCACACAGTATGGTCAATGACCATTATGTTCTGCACATGCTCAGTCCTTAGTTATGGCAGAAACTTGTTACAGTTGGTCACACCCATTAATAATCTCTAGCCAATCCTTTTAAAAGACAGATAAAGCAAGGAAGCATGTGACTGAGGTCAGTAGGTGTGGTCTGACACTGCACATACACACAGATACTTCATACAGTTCTTAACAGGCTTTGATTTTACTTTTTAGAGTTTACTAAAGTGGCATTTTATAGTTTATTGGTATTTTTAGGGGGGTTGTTTTCAGATTCTGGAGTATAAAAAATTGGGTTTAGTTCTCCTTTAGTTTAGTGCTCTATGGCATCTGTCCTAATGTCTGATAATAAATTCATTTGATTTCCGATGTATTGAGAACCTTATAGCCTTGTTCTTAATTTTTGAAATACCAACACATTTTACCTAAAAACAATATGATCCTGTATACTGCCTTTGTAGGACAATATGAGCACCAATTGCAGGACCAATTGCAGAATTTCAAATTATAAACTTCAAAATAATGTGTGATTGGTGCTTTTGCTATTTCACTAAGGTCTGCTGGTGATATCCGTGCAATTTAAATCTATGGGGCTTGTGCCAAATTAAGAATTGATTGGACAGAAGGTGTTACCAGCAGAAACAGATATTGTGAAGAAAAGGAGCAACATCCACACTATTATACATTTTAGGTTAAGATTGGGACAAATGGCCAATCGTACAGTCTTCTATGGACCGCATGTTTGGTTGAAAACTGTCAGTCTGAAGTAGGATTGTACCTTGTGTACCCAGCTTAAGGTTACTTAAGGTGGCCATACATCTATGAGATTTTACTTACCCGACCGAGCGCTCACACGATGTTCATTGATGCTGCCGGAACCACTTCTCCCAATCGTATATTTGACCAACATGCGATCGCAAAATCCCATTCATTTTGTGATCGCATGTCGGTCGAATGTAAGATCGGGAGAAGCGGTTCCGGCAGCATCGATGAACATCGCGTGAGCGCTCGGTCGGGTAAGTAAAATCTCATAGATGTATGGCCACCTTTACTTCCTTTAGATGACTTTTTTAAAATAACACATTGCAAGATTATTATTTAATTATGGTGGTGCACCTGAGCCTTAGAATTTGTAGGTAACTATTTTGAATGTAACTATTTTGTTACTGTCTGGGAATGTGAACTTGCCAATCAGAAACCTGAAAAGCTAAATATTAGACAAGACATTCTAAAGAAATGCTATCCACAATATCATCCATTTCTAACACTTCTAATCCTCTGTGGCAAAGTCCTTGAATTATCTCAACCTGACTTTTTTCAGTATGCAGTAAGATTACATTATAAAGTGTTTCCTTGCAGTTGATGCTGATATTCTTTTAGAAGTAAACCAGATGCAGAGCTTGGTGTAATTGATTGGAATTTGATACGCAGGTCAGTGGAGATGAATAGCTTGTGTTTGGATCAGAATACATAATAGCATCTCTCAATTAATTCCTTTTTTTCCTAAAGGGAACAAATTTGCATAGTTTACTGTTTTTCTGTAAATGTTTTATATCCATACATCTAATTTACAATCAACTCTTTTTGCTTGCAGGTTCTGGTACCTACAGGTTAATTTCCTTACAATGCTACTTAAAAATGTTCTTGTCAACTTTTGTATGAAACGTATCAGGTACAACATATAATGTAAAGCACATCATACTACAAAGCTGACATGGAAGGAACCATACAGGAAGGGGGTAAGGAAAGCTGTCTATGTGGTGTCCTTAATGTTATTAGCCCTTTAAGAATTGCCTAATGTGAAAAATATAAACTTAGCACAATATTAAATGCTTAGAGCAATTATATTGGCAGGCTTAGCAATGTATATGCTAATCCATAGTTCCTAATCATCAGCAATTCTAAAAATACTCATGGAAAGACACTGGCTCATCTATTGATTGTCTTTTAAATACACCGCCAGAGTGTAATGACCTTGTATTCCAACCAAGTGTCCCCCCTGTGGTTAATAGGTCATTTCACACCTGCGCTGTGTGAAAAATAATCAATGGAACGTGCTTAACAAGTCATTAGCGAAACTGTAAGGATTTCGAACAAGCAGCAAGGGCATCGTTTAAATAATCATCTTTAGCCTTTATGTGAAATATTTCAATGTATTGTGAGTGGGTAACAATAATGCTTTTCTGTAATTAGCTCTGCTTTCTGTAAATCTACTACACGTTTCATCCAATTTGCTTTATCGAAGGGTAAAAAGTTATAGAAGATACAGTATACATCACAAGCGGAGTTTACACTTCTAGGAGAATGTTTTGCCATTGGTCTAGCACTTTCCAATGTACCAATAAGAATCAAGCTGTGAGCCATTATATTATTAATGAAATACCGTATAAAGCTTAAAAAACTGATCCCAGATGGTCCAAATTGAATATATATGTCACATTAGTTTATTCACACTTGTAGGGTTAAGCTAAATAATAATAAAAATAAAAGTTTTTTATTTCACTTTCTTACAAGAATACTGTATAAGAATGATGTCAGCCTTACCAGGAGACTAATGGTGCCATCTTCTAGAGGGAAGAGATCAAATGTTGCAGGGCTCATTATCACCACCTACACTATTGCCTTTCTACCTTTTTTTTAGCTCTTGACTGAACAAAGATCTTTCAATATATCTTTTGAAGTATTGCTCCTTAGTGTTCCTGCAGATAAATATTTCTAAACTTGCTGTGTGTGTGCTTGTTATATTTTATTCTTGGGTTACTGTTAAATATCTAGCAGAAGGATACATGTAATGGTATATTATTGCTCTAGCAACTAGTATTCTGTGTGTGTTTGTGTGCGTGCATCTGTGTGTGTTTGTGTGTATAACAGACCATAGAGTCATCAATAATATGTACTGACTTTTGGACTGGAGACCTTTTGGACGTAGTCAACATTTTACATGAAAATATGTAATGCACCCTGAGAAGAGTGCTTTCTATGTGAAGATATGGATTTTTTTTACTGCAAAGAATTGCAATTGACATTATGATCTGCTTCTATGGCAATTCAACTGTAATATTGGCGTGCTAGTTACATGAGCTCTTTTATTTAGACACCAACTGGCACAGCTTGTTGCCTTTTTTCCTTTTACATTTTTACATTTCACTTTAGTTTCAACTTGATCTAATAACAGGCAACTGTTTGGGCAGCATTAGAATTCTTGCAATAAGCCACAATAACATTTTATATGCAATTTAGAGTTGAATTGATAAATATTTCTACATTTTTACATATATCTTTGAGAATCAGGGGGAAGTAGGAAATGCCCACCCCTTATATGACTAACATTCTCTAGTTCTGGTCACCTCTAGGTATTGATAATTCATATTTTGCTTAAAATTGCTGAATGTTAGCTTGCTATTGATGTGCTTAATTCTAATATACTCCCTCATGATGCACAAAAAAGCCTGTCCAGTCTCCTACCCTTATATTATTTTGCTTCTTCCAATCTGTTTTTCTAATTCATTTCTGTTTTCCCTATTCCACCAATTTCACATCCATCTTTTTCTAACCTTCATATTCCCTCCGATCTAGAAACCGATCATATTCATACCGATCTAGAAACCAATAGAATTAATTTGGTACTGCCTATAGCCTGGAATTGGAATTATTAGATAAACTAAGGAGATTCAATTAAAGTTCCTATCATTTAAAGGGCAAGTCCAGCCCCAAAATGAAAACTTACATACAGGTAAATCACCCCCCAAAACACTAAACGGTAATAGTTTGAAATCTAAAATTTACAAGTCTAACCTAAAATCCTGCACAATGTCCTGTTTCCCCTGTTTCTGCTTCCTGGTTCTTCCAGTTAGCAACTGTCAGTTATGGATTTGACAGTTGACATCACAGCCAATGATTGAATGTTAATCACTTGTCTGCCTCTTCTGAGCCTGCCCATGCTCAGTACATGCTCAGTACAGGTTTCTAAATTGCTCAGTTTCCATGAGGCATCCAGAAACATAGCAGGCATACAGTAATGAATTCATAGGTCAAAGTATGATATATCAACATATTTTAAAGAGGCCATTCTTTCTAAAAAATGTTCTTATGAGGGTGGAGTTGTCCTTTAAAATGGTGCTAATTTTGCCCCAACCAATCAGATATTATTTAACATTTGTAAGCTAACTTCTGATTAGTTGGGTCAAAATTTGCTCAATTTTTAACAATAAGAACTTTTATTGAATCTCCCTGTATGTGAGTATATATATATATATATATATATATATATATATACTAACATGTTTGACCCATTTTTCATTTGATTTTGCCGAAAAATCCAATGCAAAATGTCTGTAGTGGTATGTGTACCGTGTGCGTAGCCATAGCAACTGCATTTGGTACTTTTGCTCCTCTTTAATTTATTGTTATTTTGCATGTATTGCATGTTTTGTGTTTATTTCATGTTTTGCATGTATTGCATGTTTATTTATAATTAGCCGGTAAAGCCTGTTAACATAACAGGCGCTAGATCTCTCTCTCTCTCTCTCTCTCTCTCTCATCTGGGTCATGGAGCTTGTCTTCTCACCGGTTTGGTTTCCAGGTTTCTGTTCGCGTATAGCCAAAGGACTCCTCCTCGCGGATGTGCACAAACAAAAAGCCACACACGGATTCACGGACGCACATAAGGGCTTTTATTATATTGGATTTAATGATGTGTTCTTGTTGAGCTATAAGTGCACTTGTGTTTTCCAGTAAAGTAATTGTTTGATCCACAGAGTGTGTGGTATTGGAGTGGGGGGCAATAACAAACTAGCTGGCCTAGGGAGATAGATAGAAATATAAATCCAGCCCTGGAGACAATATCAGTAAAGCAAATTTTACATTGCTGGTTCTAAAATATTCTTTCACGCACATTCTCTCCTGACACAGCTTTAACATAACACTTTTTATTGCAATGTCTAGCTAATAACTTACATTTTCGACCTGAATTAAATTTGAATCTAATTTGTACATCTGTCATTACTCTAATTGATTAAAGGACAAGTGCACTGTAAAATCAAGTTATGTTCATTTGGAAGCTGCAGCTTTAAAAATACTGTTGCCATATTTTTTTTTACCTATGCCCCTCCAGAGCCTACCTTTGTGCCTTGGAAGTTGCTGACATCTTATTACTGGTTTGCTGAATGTTAAGCTCCGCCCCTCTGGGATTTGCTCTGCTTTCTCCTGCTTGAGCCTCAAACAGTAATGCCTGTGAGTTCCATGCACTCTCTTGCTTGAGCCTCAATCGATAATGCCTGTGAGTTCCATGCACTCTCCTGCTTGAGCCTCAAACAGTAATGCCTGTGAGTTCCGTGCACTCTCTGCTTGAACCTCAAACAGTAATGCCCGTGAGTTCTGTGCACTCTCCTGCTTGAGCCTCAATTGATAATGCCTGCGAGTTCCGTGCACACGCATTACAGTTTAAGGCTCAAGCAGGAGGAAGCAGAGGAAATCTCAGAGGGGCGGAGCTTAACATTCAGCAAACCAGTAACAAGATGTCAGCAACTTTCAAGGCACAAAGCTAGGCTCTGGAGGGGCATAGGTAAAAAATAAAAATATATGGCAACAGTGTTTTTAAAGTTGCAGCTTCCAAATGAACATAACCTGATTTTACAGTGCACTTATCCTTTAATTAAAAGACAATGATAATTAATTGTAGCAATTGTTTTCTAGATGCATATGTCACATTACACAAAGAATCACTTTTTGGGAAGAGTCCATTTTGTTGGTCCTAAGGTGTTAAGCTGGTCATCAGGGGCATGCTTCCATCATGTGAACCGTGGCGTATCTACAAACTTAAGCGCCCCAATGCAGAATTTGGGCCTGGGTTCCTTGAGCATTAAACAACCCCCTTCCCAACATCAGGGCCCAAAAAAACCAACCCCAAAATATCAAAAAAGAGTCCCTTTAAAAGTACAGCATTCAATAAATTTGTCTAAAAGAATAAATCAGTGTTATTCTCAGGGATGTAACTAGTGAGAGAAATTGGGGGCTCCCCTGGCCCAGTTCATAGTTCCTGCTCCCCTGGTAACTACACCCCTGCAGAATAAGTTTATTGAGCAGGAAGTAGAAATCAGTCCAGTTGTTATGTCCACATAGGACCTTGATCCCGCCCCAAATGCCCAAGTAAATTTTCAAAAAAGATTGACTGAATGGAACACAGTGAGATTTTATAATGTTTAGTGGCCTGACAGTCAAGATTTGTTAGATTGTCAAGAAAGAAATCAAGCCTAGAAGGACCCTGTATAAAAATAACCAACTACACCAACTGCCCCGTGGGTCGGGCCCGGGAACACACATGTGTACGGACCTTAAGTCACTAAGTTGAATGCTTAGAAGACCCTCCTTTAGTATACACAGAAAGAACACAAGTGTCAACAAATAGCTTGCATATGAACATCTGTTTTTTAATCTTATTATTTCATCATGAAATTTAATAAGCAGTTCTGACAAATCATTGCAATAAACTTGTCAGAAACAGACTATTTCCCATTACTGTGCAAGTTCTCAGTTTAATTTCTTTCATCTGTCTCAGATCTGGCAATCAATTTGATATACATCTGTCAATCATACATTTTCTAATGCCTTCCAAGGGAAATCCATTATGACTCACAACAATAATTTCATTACAAACGTGACTAATTATATAAGAACACTAAACTTTATGCTGGAATCTCTCCATTCTACATTTTACAGTAAATGTATTTTCCCCCTACATTCATTATCTATCATATTTTCATTTAATCTGGTGGATAATTGGTATTTGGGAATCTAAGCACAGTGGCGTGCGTTGGCAAGAAAAATCTAAACATTGCTTTGAAGTGTAAAAAGAAAGCAGAAGACAGGTTTTTGTCAGGGTTTCACTCCCATTAAAAAGAATACACCTAATTTGCATTTAAACATTTTCTGTAGTGGTACAAATTATCAGCCGGACTGGGGAAATACTGTCCATGTTTCATCCCTATCAAGGGCCCAAAGCTATGTACAGGTACAGTATATAAATCAGAAACAGTATTAATTAGGTATGTTTTCTTGTAATATAAATAAAAATCTTGTAAATGGGTTGCCATGCTCACGAGGCATGTTGAAAATCCTGCTCAGGGCATCAAGACCCTTACTAATATTGAATAATGACAACATATTTGTGGCCATTGGGGGCACTTGCGAGGAGGATGGTGTCAGAGGTATTGTGCTTCAGGTACCTGTTTATATATGATGTTTAATGAATATATATGTCATCATTGTTGCATGATTTATGAATCTTTATGAGCCCCTACTCAGAGTAGATATTATAAATCAATGTTACAGTATAACCAGTGTTGCTTAGCCTGCAGCCATGTGCTATTATATGGGCGTGGAACTTCAGCAGCAGAGGAGGCTTCTCAGACACCTGCATGCACAGATGAGGTAGAGATCAGAGCAGGATAATCCACAAGTCAACCTTGGTACCTTCCTAAGGCCTAGTAAACATTTGGTGAACTCAGATTCAGTATTACAGCTTTTACAATACAGGTATCTAGAACAAGGGGGTCCCAAATGACAGCCTGCCTAGGGCCCCATCTGACTTATTTCTAGAAGCGATGGCACTGCCTCAGTTGGTGCTATGGTAAGTATCACTCCTGGGCAAAGCACTAGAATGTAAAATGGTATAAATTAGTAATTATTTATAAGTATCTCCATTCTCCACATATCCTGGTGATTAGAGTTAAGGTACTCTAATCACCAGGTTGTATGATCCGCCCTATCAAACCAATATTCCTGGAACTGCCTTTCCAGTTCTACCTCGCGACCAACATACGATTGCGAGGTCTCGTCTCGTCATTCATTTTGCAATCATATGTCGGTCGCCAAAGAAGAACAGGAAAGGAATGTTGATTGTATGTTGCAGATTCGTCGGAGAGTTAGTGCTAATGTATGAGTACCTTCTCTAGTGATTGGACTTTTCCATGTAAACTAATATATATGATAATAAAAAATCTGGAAAGTATAATTTCCATTTACTGAGTTATTCTTGTTTCCTATCATTCTAATCATTGGGATCAATTCAGACATCTTACCCATGCAAATCTGGTTTAGCAGATCCATGCCTGTAACGATATTCACCACTGTTATGAATAACCTTTGCTATATTCATTTATAGTCTCTAGTCATTACAATAAACATTCTGAGCTGATCAAAGAACCAAAATGAATGAAGAAGACACAGAAAACCCTTTGTCATTTCCTTATCATTATATGATATATAATAAGCCCCTTAAATTTTTAATCATTTCTGCTGTAAGTTTATCTATAACACAGCTGAAAAAGTGCAGTGTAGCTGATGCAAAACTGGATAAATTATGTTTTGCACTACCATGTAGCACAAAACCTTAGAAATTGGAGGTGCAAGCCCTGATTCTTACCTGACCAAGATCTTACAATGCATTAATCTCTGGATTATTGCATCAGGGGATCTTGGGCAGATAAGTGGGGCATGGAAATATAGCATCACCCTGCTAGACTCTAGAAAAATATTAGTGTTATGTAATGAGAATTTTGGTTTTCCTGCAGCTTACCTGACAAATTTTAGTCCTTTTTTTCAAAAAATCGAATTGCCATCTTTGCACATTAGCAGGGTTTTCAATTTCAGGGTTAGCAGGGTTCTTGTTTAAAATGGTGCTAATTTTGCCCCAACAAATCAGATGTTAGCTTTCAAATGTTAAATAATATATGATTGGTTGGGGCAAAATGAGCACCATTTTTAACGATAAGGGGGGCGATGCAATATTTTTTCCGACACAGCTTACCTGCCCGAGTTCCCGCAATGCAAAAATCCCTGTGCAAGATTTTATACATTACATAGCGCAAAACTTTACTAAGGGTGGTTTTGCATCGCCTGCAAATGCAAACTCAGTGTAAAACCCACGCTAAACTGATAATACATCGGATAGCGTGGGTTTTACACTGACTTGGGCATTTTGCGCCCAATATTGCATCGCCCCCAAGAACTTTAATTGAATAATCCTGTAGGTGTCTGCCCTATCTTGCAGAACATTTCAGTGCCTTCTGCATCTTCCTAAATATGTGTTGTACAGTAAATGAATCAAAATGCCCACTAGATGGAAGTATTGAGTAGTAAAAATCTTAGAACAATACACAAAACGGCTATCCTCTTTAGCTGAGCAGAACATCTACAGATTATCACTATCATCTTTTATTTATAAAAGGTTAGGATTTTCTTTTAACCTGTACAGCAGGAAGGAGATAAGTCCGTACACTGCTGCAATAAAAAATATATTTGCAAACTCTCAAGGACTCGTGTTTTGCTCACAGCAAGTTAAGTATAGAATTAACAGATATTAGGTATTCCGTTAATATGGCCACACCGGTAAGGCTGCACAATGTTCACTATACTGGTATGTAGACTATTTGTTATTTGTGACCCTGTTAAAATCATATCTGGTACGTATTCCATTGCCTTTCCTCCTGTGCCCCCTTTGTTATTTGTGACCCTGTTAAAATCATATCTGGTACGTATTCCATTGCCTTTCCTCCTGTGCCCCCTTGTTATTTGTGGACCCTGTTAAAATCATATCTGGTACGCATTCCATTGCCTTTCCTCCTGTGCCCCCACTGTTATTTGTGACCCTGTTAATATCATATCTGGTACGCATTCCATTGCCTTTCCTCCTGTGCCCCCACTGTTATTTGTGACCCTGTTAATATCATATCTGGTACGCATTCCATTGCCTTTCCTCCTGTGCCCCCACTGTTATTTGTGACTTGTTGTTAAAACCATTCTGGTACGTATTCCATTGCCTTTCCTCCTGTGCCCCCTTTGTTATTTGTGACCCTGTTAAAATCATATCTGGTACGCATTCCATTGCCTTTCCTCCTGTGCCCCATTGTTATTTGTGACCCTGTTAAAGTCATATCTGGTATGCATTCCATTGCCTTTCCTCCTGTGCCCCCATTGTTAATTGTGACTGTGTTAAAACCATATCTGGTACGCATTCCATTGCCTTTCCTCCTGTGCCCCCATTGTTATTTTTGACCCTCGTTAAAATCATATCTGGTACGCATTCCATTGCCTTTCCTCCTGTGCCCCCATTGTTATTTTTGACCCTTGTTAAAATTAGGTTTTTGATCCTCTGTGCTTTGGGAGTTTATGAGTTGGAGGTTTTCTAGTGAGAATTTGCAGGTATGCAGCTGAGCCTGTGTTCCACTTGTTCAGTAAATTAAAGATAGTTGGGGTTAGGCTGCACAATCCTCCTCACATGTAAAACATATAATTAAATAGATATGTGGTCAGTTGTAGTGCACCATAAATATCAGTCTAAAATCCAATACAATAACCATATAAAAAATGTAAAATGACACTTACGTTGTCCACAAGGTTTTCCAAGCTTTATTTCTTTAAAAGCACAATTTCTGTAAGAATAAAAAAATTAAATAAGATAAAAATGCCAGTAAAATATCCCATAGAACTTCCAAGCCTTGTGGACTAAAAACAGGGGGTCTCTGGGGCTTTAAAATGCAACAAGACAGCTAAAACATCAATAAACATCCCAATAATACATCCAAGCCTTGTGGAGTAGCTAAAAGCAGGGAATTAGATGTATTATACTGTATAGTCTGTTTGTGAACTCAACGTGTTTCACCACTTATCTGCAGCTTTTTCAAGAGTATATATGTGTTCTGACTGTGTCAGTGTCAGTGTTTTATATATTCGAATCACAGGAAAAACGACACTCACGCATGACTTGATGATGTCATGCATTCCACTCTGGGGTTCCCTATGCATTCCAGCCGCCATCTTGAATGTGTTATCTGATGTTTCCTTCTGTAAATAGCGATATATGGCCAAAAGAGATTTTTTTTTGTTGCTATTCAGGTCTGTGTGATGTTACATTTCTTCGAAACATTACGATGGTATAGTAAGGTTCCATCGTAAGCTCATAATACACCATAAAATGGGCATATGAGATAAAAATACAGGGGTAGTGGGTATAATGTTTTCCTGGAAGCAGTACTATTGTAAAATATGTATGTAATGATGATCTTTATGATGTTTTACGATACCTTAGTAGTCATTAATTTGTTCCAAGGGGTAATCCCATTTTATTAGAGTAGAAACACACACACAACGTTTTGGCTGTTAGGCCTTTATTAAGTGTTACAAAGTCATGTTATCAACCTCTTTTTATAGCCCATAGACATATAGCTCATGAACTAGTACAGTTATAGGCTCTCACATGAGGAAGGATGAGATGTATCCCTAAACATGTCGTGCTGAGGTCTTGAAATAAAATTCACTTTTGAGGAAATTGCCCTGGCTCCCTGATGCCATTCTGTTTATGTTTTGGATCTCTCTTTTTATAGCCAATAGTGCCACCTGTTGCACATTCTCTTTATTGCACATAATATACTTTTCCAGTGCTCCCCCCAGTTTCTCAAATGGCAGTACTTACTTGGTGAAAATAGGTAATACATCTTCCTTTTCTTTTCTTATTTTCATTCTTCTATGAATGAAAATGAGAAAAGAAAAGGAACATGTATCATACTATACCCATACTAAAAAGCCCTTGTTAGAGGCTAGAGCTAGAGCCCTCCTAATGCAGATACTTCACTTCTTGGGCATTCGGAATGAAGTGGCATCCTGGTTTCTATCCTATCTCTCTAGCCGAACTTACTCTGTATCTTATGCTAACAACACCTCTTCTCCAGTTCCTCTTAGCGTGGGGGTGCCACAGGGGTCTGTTCTTTTATCTATCCAGTCGGCACGCTTCCTATGAGTAATTATCAACACTTCTCTCTCCTTTTCTAACTATATTTACTATTTTGCTTAAACCTGACCATTTTTTTTTCCGCAATATAGTGAAAATCTGCAGGTTCCTCTCTCTCCTGACCATCGCTATGCTTATGCATGCTCTCATCCTATCGCGCCTAGACTATTGTAACCTACTACTTACTGTTCTTCCTGCTTCCCACCTCTCTCCCCTTCAGTCAATTCTAAACTCTGCTACATGTATTGTTTTGCTCTCTAATAAACAGGATCCCAAATCTGCTTTTTACTAGAAAACAACCTGTCTTCCCATTAAACAGTGCATTGTATATACAAAATCATCCTAACCTTTAAATCCCTTCGCTCTGCTGCACCTCCTTGTATTTCCTCTCTAGTGTCCCTATATGTTCCTGCCCACACCCTTCGAACATCAAAGTACCAGCTCCTGTACAGCCCCCCACTCGTACTGCTTCCTGTCGCCTTAAACATTTCTCTCTCAAGAAACTTCAATTAGCAGGTTTAAATCCATCCTTTCATCCTACCTATCTGGTAACCAGCACAGTATATGATGTGATTGTTTTATTTGCACTGCATAAGTCTCACTCCTGTACCTATAACCTTTCCTTTGTGTCTATATTTTTTTTTAGAAATAAAACCATACATACATACACTTGTTTCCCATTGTTCAGAATGCAAAGTATTTGGGCCCTTCAAATATCTTGCTATTCATTTAGAAAGCAATGTCTTGGGTTGTGTTCCTATAAAGCACCTCACTAAGAATATCTGATGTCTCTTCACTTTTTTCTAGCTCTGGGCTGCTTTGTCACCACCTGCATGAGCGTTGCAACACCACAAGGAGAAAACATGCGTGGAGATCCAGACCAAGGGAGACTGACAGTTTTTCTGTTATTTACAAATTGTTGCGCTAACTGTTCTAGCTGCTTGGTGATATTCTTGAAGCCCAGTCCAGCCTTGTGTAAGCCCACAATCTTGTCCCTAACACCCTTGGACTGTTCTTTTGTCTAACCATGGTGGCTTGTTTCAATTATGATTGATCTAATGCTCCTGTGGATAGATTTCTTTTGTACAGAAATAAAATTGGATTAGGAGCACACAGTAAAAACAAGGGGATTTACTCACTAATCAATCATTTTCAATGTTACTATTAGTAATACATTAGCCTAAAGATTAGAATAGTGCATCAGCAATTTTTAGCTTAACAGGTGTATAGTATTTGAAAATTTAAAAAAAGCATCGTCCAGTGATTTATTCGGTGGAATCAGTTTCTAAACATATTTGGAATTCCAAAATGGTGGAACATCTGGTCTGTTAGTTTATGGTATTTGGATTTTTTTCTTCATTTGATCACCTTAATCTTTTTATTTTTATGTATAACTTTTTCAGTAAAAAGTGAATTCAAGTTACTGTGTTCGCTATTTATTTATTCGTTTTTTATGTACACTATAGGGTATTGTAGGGTATGAATATAATAACTTATCCCGACTTTTACTGTACCATTTTTTTGTTTGATCTGCCACCTTTGCTTCCTCTGTGCTAGATGATAGTGATTGCCAAGCATGCTCAGTTTAAAAAAAGTCAGGTCTGAGGAAAGTCGGTTAAGAGAGGGGGGGGATATTGAACCTGAGCAAAACAATTACTGGATTAAAGGTATTGCAGCAGCACACAATTGCTACTCACACATATTTAATTATAGATTAAGAAAATCATCCTCCTGATGGCGGTCCCAGGTGGACTGAAACGCGTTGATGTGAGACTTTAATAAACTACTGTTTGTTTTTTTTAAAAATCCAGCTGAGTGCTCCACATTTCTTAATTTTCTTATGCACTTACCTTGGAGTTAGCACCCTGGTCGTTGAACATTGGAGTGGAGTGCAATCGGCCTTGATTGTACTTTCTTGTAATTATCGATTAAGATAAGTCAGAGTAATTTTTTCAGTGTACATACCCTTATTATAGCATAACTTTTTCTAAATAAACTTAAATTACTGTATAATCAAAAATGATACAAATCAGGACAAAAGGGATCTTTAACACTGTCTATTTTGTCGTCTAATATAGCATTGTATTTTCTACCAGAAAACTGCTTCTTCTGCAAAAATGAAAGCCTATCTTCTTTCTTTTAGGTTTTCTCACTCACTTCTGATATTTATGTCATACTTTTCAGATTCTTAATAGCTAGTCAAGTGAGGAAGATGGATTATCTTGTAAAGATTCAGTTACTATGCCAGCTTTAATTAATTCTTTATTTTTAATGAGCATGGCTAATAAACTATTAGAGCATTGATCAAGTGATCCTTGTTATTCTGAATTACAATTTGCTACTTCCTGCAAATTGGGCTTGTGGAATTTAGTTATCCTTGTGATATCTGGATATGGGATTGTGTCCTGCTAAATCGAAAAATTATGAAAAATAAAAGAATTTAGATTTTTTTTAAGAGTGAACTGTTCATTCTCTGCCTGCAGCAGACAATTGATACAAATCACCAAAATGATATTGGCTTTGAACAGTCAGTGCATAGTCAGTGCAAATTTCTGCCACTTGCACAAGGTTAAGCCGCAGAATTAAGCTTTCATCCCTCAACCCCATGCATCTTTTACAGGAAAATATTTGATTTGCTTTAGCAGATACTGCTGTCTACAAAGTCTGTTGTTCAAAATAACTGCCAAGTCTGACTCCTAAGAAAAGTCAGTTTAGAGTTAATAAAGCTTTTGCCAAAATGTTTTTGCATTTCTCAATATTAAATCTAATTTACCATTTTGCCCAAACTCTGCACTTATGTATTGAGCCAATAGTCTTGCACAATTACGTCCTATGTAGAAACAGACAGGGAGATTTACCCAGAGCCACAATCGCCCTGGCTTATTCTCCCTTCCGTGATCTAATACGCGATTAGCTGCTGTGGGTAAATCCCGAAAGCTGGTATTGAATAGTCACCCTATCGCAAACCGTGCATTAATGTTTTTGCACCAGCTGCGCAGGTGTCTTTTGAGATACTCATACAGGCAACATAATGAAGGGGTTAAAGCCATGCTAACTGATATTTGATTGGTTAGCACAACTTTTACTTCATTAAAGAGTGTTGTGGCTCCAGTTCACCTGACCCAGACACTGTAAAATGTAATGTGGGAATTTACAAGCAAATCATAGAGTCCATGTTACATATGTGTGCTACATCAGGATGGTGAGAATGATCTTGTGGAGGGTATGAAAGTGGAAAGTGTAGCAGGTGAGTTGCAAGATCCAAAAAAGCTTCTGACTAATAATCCCCCCCACCCCACACCTCCCACCCTTTGATTATATGTGGAAGGAGAACCTTTGAGCTTGTGAAAATGTGCTAGTCTTTTAAAAATCCACTTTTCCAAAAAAAAATTCCAAAAAATCAGCAATGTGGGTCAGTGATTTTAGTAATATAACACTACACTCCCAGCGTGTCTCATATGCTGCTGAGTCCAAACCTCTTTACTACACATGCCATTATATTGATATTCTATTTCACTTGTCAGTTTCATGAAGATAAGTTGGCCATGACTTTCAGAAATATGCAATGTTTCATTACTCTCAATTACATTTGGCCGAATGCCTTAAATACAGTTCTACAGTAGAACATAGTTAGTAAATCATTGTTAATGTTTTTATACTCTATTGCTAGCACTGAAATCAGAACACATAAAGACGTTTTACTTTAATATAAAGCAATAGCTGTTACATATTGTAGTTCGATAAAGAAAAGATCATTTGTATTGAGAAGAAGTTTACTGCTTGGTTTTGTGGTTTAGTTTCCATTTATATTTTCTCCCACAAAAGTTTGTATTTATGTTGAATTTATATATTTAACTGAGCTTATTGACATTATCTAATGATTATACAAATATAATTAGAAGGATTTTTTATTTTGTTACAAAGCTATCCTATATAAAGCAAAAGGGTCACATTATTTTAGTGCATTCTTTCTGGGCATTGGTCATGTAGTCCCAAGGTGGATTCTCCAGTTCCTAATGCTGGCGATACACTGACCCAAAGTTATGTAGATTTTGCATTTCATCCAACATGGACGGAATCTCCAACATTTCTGCAAAATTTCCCAGGTGTGACATTGTGACAACCAACTGACCCAATAATTTTGAAATGGCATTGTTGCTCTAAACTATGATCCATCTGGGAAATATATATATAGAGAGAGAGGGAGAGAGAGAGAGAGAGAGAGCATTAAGAAGCCTTACTTACCTTCTGAGCTCCACTTCCTTCTGAGTTCAACAGTTACTTTTTTACATCAAGTGACTGTGCCGTTAAGGTTAAACAGCGCAGGCCCCCCAAAGATGGAGTTAAACACACTCTAACTCGATAATTGAAGATATTGCATCTCCCCAATTATCTTTTGCTAGTAACAAAATGGAAGAAAAGAGATTTACTGGCAACCACATGGGAGCCTTCTTAAGCTGGATACACACTGTGAGATCCTTCGTCCTGGCCAACCGGTTAGCTCTCTCGACAGGTTTGCCAGGATGAAGGGCTGTCGGTCATGGCAAAAGTAGCCACTGGTGACGGTTCTCCACAACCAAGCGGAACATGAACTTTAATGCAATTTGAAATAGTACCTTGCAATCCATAGGTGTTCTGGGAAGGAAAAAATATAGATCTCCTTTAATAATTAACTCTCCTGAAATCTACAGTGTAGGTTGTAATAGTATTTGACTATAATAAATGTAGTGCAGTTAACTAAATTCAATATATGCATATTACAAAATGAAAAAATCAGCTGTTGTAAACATTTTCACTGGTAGATCATTTATCGATGTTGCTGCTTTTAGAGGGAAGATACAAAGATAACTGTTGGTTATACGACACTGTTACAATGTAAAAAAGAGACTGTTAATTTTTGAGCAAAAATTAACATTCTGTACACCTTACCTGCCGCATTCCCGTGGTGCAGTAACTCACGCTAAGCAAGCAGACAGTAAGTATTACATCAGGCTTCAGGCATTTAGCTTCTTAATGTGCCTGCTCTATATATGTTAGCTTTGGTGGCTTAGGCTGGGTACACACCAGCACATATTTTCGGGCTATCGACCAATTCACAGCACTTTCAGTTGGTCGTCCGAAAATATCTGTGTGGGCCGGCCGTCCGCAACCGACCTCGATCGTTCATTCGTCTGGATCAGAAGAACGAATGATCGGACATGTTGGTAAATTCCGATCGATCGTGCGGTTCACTATGGGACCACAAGATTGATCATTCGCACTTTCGCCTGCAGCTGAATTTGTGACGACCTACGGACATTTGTCCTCTCCGAGCGCTTGCTCATAGCGATTGCTCGGTCGGGACAAATAGTCTGTGCGTGTGTTCCAAGCCTTAGAGCACTCTACTTTAAGAAAGACACGTGCTGTAAAGTGACAGGTCCAAATCCCTAGACTTACTTATGAAATGTTCATTCAAGCTGGCTAGCAAATAAAGGGCAAAGATTAATTGAAAAATTAAGTGTGAAAAGCAAAGGAATGTGTAGGTGTGGGGGATAATGTTTTCAAAAACACTAACAGGGCTATGCACCAAGAGGCGCACTGCACCTGTTCTGGAGCTGTTATATTAGTTAGCGTGACTTAACCACGCAGCCGCCAAAAGTGGAATTCTATTGCGTTAAAAAATTAGATACCGCCATTTAGCGATGCACCGAGTGCCGCTATCGGCAAAAAACATCACCAGCGAGTTTGCACCGGGTTGCCAATAGCAGCTCTTGGTGCATCGCCCTGCAAATACAGTTACAGTATGTATCTGAGACAGACAGTGTCTTTGTGCTGTAACATGAGTTGAGGTAATCAAACAAAATCTCGAACATCTCTAATTGGGACAATGTTATCTGGAAACGTTAGTTCCCTTTTAAGGGCATAGGTGTGCTGCAATAGAAATCTGCATTGTTAAGTATACCCCAGTCTGCAGTTGTTTTGAGAAGTACTGTTCTAGAGGGTGGAGAATTTCTGTGTTTTCAAATTGGCATATGTGACATTTTATTTACACCTATCCCGATAATTTCCTTTCCTATTAACAGGGGATTTACACCTTAGGAGCATGTAGGGCCATAAAGCCTGACGCTCTTATCTCCACCCCAAATTCAGACCACACACCCCAAACCACACCCAGTTTCTCTTTTTTTAAAAAAAAATAGGTGGAAGGGTAGAGGGGTAGAGGAAGATTTACAGCCACCCCTCTAACTACACACGCCCCTACTGTGCCTAATGGTTAAACCCGTGCCTGTCTTTTAATAATATCTCTTTCCTCATGAGGTTCTGTTGTAGACAACTATGCAAAATTGTGTCCTAGTTATTTTATTTTGTGCCCTGTGAGAATCCAGCTGAGTTACCAAACCAAAGCAGGATCTCACACTCCTTATTTACAGATTAGCCCTCGTTTGCCTAGCTGAAACAGACAAAATATTAGATACTTCCATATAGGATATCTTGGAAATTTTTCTTTGTTTTTTAAAAGTTAAGCATGATTTTTAATGCAATCACATGGCCATTTTGGCCCAGTCAGGAGCATTTTTGTCACGTTTCATTTGACTTTTTGCTAAGGGGTGCACCTAAAGTTCCTTTTGCATATAGATCTATATAGCAATCTTCTCTTCTAAAGAAAGAAAAGAAATAGCATGGTAGGTGTTTTAGAAACTCTACCCTAGAATGTTTGTAATTTTATTAAAAAAAACATTTTTGCCCATAAAACCAACACATACAAAGTGTGTTTACTGGTAATATAAAGCACTTGTCCACTTGTGTCTGTTTTCCTTCTTTCTTTCCCACCTTCACTTAACCATATCACCCTCAGAGCCATTTGAAGCTAAAATAATACAAACAGAAAACAATAAAAATAAAAAAATTAATTAAACAAAATAGTTTATTTAATTTGTAGCTTTCCTTAACCCCATCCTTACAATACAACCATTTTAAAGAAAATCTATGTACGCTGCCATACAAAGTATATCTTTATGAGACAAGGCGATAGAGCTAACCTCCTTACACGTGACATCTTTTGTCATGCAATTTCTATATATTGTCACTAGAGGTCACTTTATTTTAGTATATGGCACTTACAGTGATACCTGACAAAGGTAGAAAATCATCTACTATAAATCATCCTTTTGTATATGGTAAAAAAAGAATATGCCTGGCAACCACTCAGGCAGCGTTAAAAAATAATGATTCACTTCAAAATGTTTGTTTTCCCTTGTTAACAAAATGAAAGTTAGCATTATAGTTTATCATACCCATAGCATTATAGTAGTGGCGGTTAAGAAACATGTCCATTTAGTTCAGCCTTTTTAGTCTACCCATGATCCTATGAACATTCCATTGAAAAAAATGTTCCTTGCTCTAAAGGGAAAGTAAATCAGAAAGCATCCCTGGATCAACAAGTATTGAATGTATTAACACCACTTTCTTAACCAATGTATGAAATTGTATTGAATTTTTATTTATCTGTATAATTGCCTGCACTTATTCCCTTGTTTGTATACTCTGCATTTTATAATGTACAGCGCTGCGTTCCCATGTGGCACTTTATAAAAGTATAGGGGTGTGCTCCCCTTTACTTTCTTGTGCTATAGAACTGTCTGGCCCTAGGAGTGGAGGGCTGGGGGATTGCACTTACTGATTTGTCTGGAAAAAGCCAACAGCGGTGTGCAGGAGTGTTACCTGGACTGTATTTGAATCTGAAATTACCACGTACTGGACTATGAGAGTGCTATTGTCTTACTGTTCTCTCTGTAAAAACCCAAAGATGAAGCTTCCTTTCTTCATAGGCCCGTTTACACACGGATGGATATTTCTGCCACTAAGATATTCCGGTTAATCTGAATTAAAGGACAATTATTCTCACCTTCCCTCCGCTCTTCTTCTTTGGTCAGTACCTTTTACGCAGGGTGAGAACCTGAACCGCTAGGTCCTCACCTCTGGGTAACTTGCAGCATAGCCTTACTTACACGCTGCTCCGTTGCTCTGCAACGAGCGTGCCTTCCTATTGGCCTCATCGCACAAGGAGAGAAGGGGGAGGAGCCTACCAGAGCAGCATGTCAGTAAGACTATGCCGCAAGTTACGCAAACCCAGAGGTGAGGACCTAGCGGTTCAGGTCCTCACCCTGGGTAAAAGGTACTGACCAAAGAAGAGGAGCGGAGGGAAGGTGAGTATAATTGTCTTTTAAATATTTTTTTTAATTTTTTGTGCCACTGTCAGACCTCGCCAGACATGCCTGTTGGAATATTTTGGGTGATTGTGCAGTATCACGCTTTTTTTTTTTGACAGGCAGACTACCAGTTAGTTTATTGAACTGTTTCCTGTAGGTGTTATTAGGCTATGTTCACATTGCACCAATGATTTATTACACTGTTCCGCTGTGTTAATGCATAGTGTCGGACATCATTTTCAATAGCACTGTTGTGTGTTAATGCACAAAACTGCTGCATGGAGTGCGTTTTGGTGAGATGTTACCAAAACGCTGTATAGTGTGAACAAGCCCTTAAGGTATGGACACAACTTCCAATATGATTTATTGGTGAACAATGTACTAGAGAGTTTATTAAACAGCTGGTTAGATATTTGGTACGGTTATCTATTTGTTTGTGAATGTAACAATGTAAAAACAAAGACTTGAAGGGGTAACTAACGCTGCCATGCTAAAAAAATGGTTCAGTAAAGTTTTAAGATATTTCACAGACGTCACTAAAAAAATTAGATAAGATAGGGAGAGAATAACAGCAAACACTGGTCCCCTACCACAAAAATAATTTCATATGGATTTTTATAGTTGCTTTAATTAAGGCAAGGAATTTTTTTAAAATAATTAATAGGTCTGGCATAACCCTGAACTGCCCAGACTCCCTCAAAATTGCATGGGTATTGGTTAAAGATTGAAGTATATTAGATTAACTGGTGAAAAGACACATTTCAGAGTGGTCTATCTGCCTTCTACCTCTGATCAAGGTTGGTAAAATTTGTCAAATTCATCTGGCAAAATGTTAACCCAATGTTACTGAATTATCCACTCGTAACGAGAATTCGTAATCCATTGAAATACAAAAACAAATCTTGCTTTTATCACTGTAAATATTAATTGCAGTTAATAAAATAATGATGAATGGCCCACATTTCAGCAAAACGTGAAACAAGATGTGACATAAGCACAATTAATTTAGCTGAAAAATATGAGCCTTTGTTTAAGTTTATCACATAATAATAGTGTAACAGCAGCAGGAAGGAATAGAAATTTGCCATTTAAAATGACATTTAAATGATTTTGGACTTGAATGAATACTAGTATACTACGCTCATTAATCACATAAAAATGGGTTACTTTCCGGGTTTGTAAAGATCGCCGCTTTTATTTGGACAATTATGATACTATTTCCACTGGCACTCTATTATTAAATCTAGTTAAAGAAGAAAAGAAGTAAAATCAGCCCTATATACCATCATAAGTATAAGAAAAATCTAATAAGGATAATTGCTCTACTATTGTGATAATACACAGGTGAATGCAGCAAAGCAATACGTAACTGAACACAATTTAGACTTATTCTTATTAAAATAAAGTCCACAAGAACACCCACTTAGATTTCTTCATTCATTGATTTTAAAGGGCATGTCCACTACTGGCCCCTGGCCCCACTGTACAATTTAAAAACATCCTTACATCCCTGCTCCTTATGCTTCTCCTGTAGTGCCACCTCAAAGTCCAGGAAACTAAAGGGTAGGAGCTGTCTTCCTGTCCAAAAGGTTGCTGCCTCTGTTGTGTTCTCTCAGTTGCTTCTGGCATGCTCAGGGGAGCCTTCCCCCCCTCCCTCCCGATCCCTCCCTGGCTGGCATTTATGTAGTGTTATACGCTTTATGCTTGTGGAGGTTTTCATTCATACAGGTCATGGTATATTGGTTGTATTCAGTTAGATCAACTGGACTTAAAGTTTAGCTCTTGAAGACGTTTTGCTAGTCATCCGACTGGCTTTCTCAATTCAGATTGACTTGTACAAGAATCTGTTTGACACCTTACCCTGGGCGTTCCTCTAACACCTGTTGCCACAATGCAATCACGCCTTGCATTCATAAAATCCTTAACACCTGGCTGTGATAGGCTAATTGGGACTTTCCAGGGTACACAATTGCCAACAGATTCTTGTACAAGTCATTCTGAATTGAGAAAGCCAGTTGGATGACTAGAGAAATGTCTTCAAGAACTAAACTTTAAGTCCAGTTGATCTAACTGAATACAACAGATATGTTATATGCTTTAGTTATATTGCAGGGCATGCCGTCCCACCCCCAACAGCTATACTGGAACTTTAAAAATTGATTCCAAACCCTACTTTACAGATCCTTGCTCCCGCAATGTTCTGTATTTATGGCAGCCGCTGCTGTGATTGGCTGCCTCAAAATTGGAGTGGCTGAACTTAACGTAAAAATACACTTTTTACCATTTTATAAATATGCTTGAGTGAAAAGTAGCAGTAATGACCTTTTTGCTACTGGTTATCACTGCTTTATAAATAGCGAAAAAGTCCAAATTTGGCGAAAAGGCAGTGTTAAAGAAGGCGAAAAGTTTAACGAATCTTTATAAATATGCTCCATAGTGTGGCATATAATATTGCAGTGTAACAAAATAAATTAGACATGATTCAATTCAAACTTAAATTTGGGTTTAACAGGGCATTTAACACCAGTCATTTACACATCTGTCTCTGATACATGTGTCGGGGTAAACTCTTTTTGTATTATTAAATAGCATGCTTTTCCTAACCATTGTTTGGGGTACCCCCTCTGTGTAAACCTCATTTCCAAATCTTTGGCTGCACTCTCAAAGCTCTTTATATCTGTAAAGTACCTGTAAACAGAAGTACTGTCCTGTTGGTATCCCTTTAAGGAGTGAAGTTGGGTACATTTTGTTCTCTCAATAGTGAGTCACCCGCAGTTGGTTTAAGATAGGCTTCTATTTGCAGATGTTTACCCACTTTTTTGATTCGTAGATCAAGGAAGGGGATTTGGTAATAACTTTTTTCACATGTGAATTTTAAAGGGTATCTCCACTCGTTTTTATAAGTTTTGGTAATCCAGTTCTATTGAAGAACGGGAGGTAAAGGAGCTGTGCCTTACCTTCCGTTCTTCAATAGAACACACAGGAGCCAGGAGAGAAGGTAAGAAACTTACCCGCTCGCTCGCTCCCCCGGCACGTAGTCTGACAGGTCCCGACGGACCTTGTCTTCTATGCGCATGCGCGATCTATGCGCATAGAAGACAAGGTCTGTCGGGACCTGTCAGACCAAGGCGGCGGGGGAGCGAGCGAAGCGGTAAGTTCTTACCTTCTCTCCTGGCTCCTGTGTGTTCTATTGAAGAACGGAAGGTAAGGCACAGCTCCTTTACCTCCCGTTCTTCAATAGAACTGGATTACCAAAACTTATAAAAACGAGTGGAGATACCCTTTAAATTCCATTCATTGTTATTGATGTTAGTTATAAATACAATATTATAAAGTCATCTATATATCTTGCCCATAAAACAATATGTTGGGCTGTCCATATATATTCATCACCGAAGATAACTTCTTTCTCCCATAGACCAAGATACAGGTTGGCATGCAAGCTGTACCCATGGCTGTGCCATTGAGCTGTTGGTAGTTCCTGCTGTCCTTGGTAAAGAATTTATTGTGGAGTATCAGCTCTAATAATGTCAAGACAAAGTCAGAGTGCATATGGTACATTGCTGGTTATAGGGTTCCGTACACTCCTGCACTTTGATGTGTTTTCTATGTTTACTATCACGTATATAAATTAGGAGAGGTACTCAGCTCATTTATAACACCAGTGATAATGCAATATATTTGAGCAGTGCACACAGGGGGAGCCAATTAATTAGTAAAACACAAAGAAGACAGCAGCAGAGTCCCCTGAATTATGGCACAATCACATTGGTGGAGAAAAAATCAAAAATGATTTATTGTGGACACACTACATACACACACATTACCAAAAAACAATTACCATAACTAAGATAACAACCCATCCTTCATTAAAACTGCCCCTGGCAATAACTGGGGGAAAGTCGGAACTAGCGGGGGACCAACTCACACTACAAAGGTATCACAGTATCTTTCCAGAAAGAACAGTTCATCCAGGCACAGTGCCATAGGGTCAGGCCACCCGCTTATCGAGGTCTAACGCTGCTGGCTGCGAGGTGAGGGGGCGCCTGTCACTCACTACCTAATGGGGGTCCCTGTCACTTACTACCTAACGGCGGTCCCTGTCACTCACTATTTAACCTGGGGTCCCTGTCACTCACTATCAAACAGGGGTCCCTGCTGTCACTCACTACCTAACGGGGGGCCCTGTTGTCACTCGCTACCTAACGAGGGTCCCTGCTGTCACTCACTACCTAACTGTGTGCCTTTACTGATTGTAAACCAGCTGTATTGTATGCTGATCCCTGCTACTTTCAGTAAGTACAGTATTAGCCAGGGGCATAGCTAGAAATGACTGGGCCCCATAGCAAAAAAAATTATGCCCCCCCCACGACCTTCCAACCCCACAGACCTTTTTACAATATGCTGGACCTGGCAGCTGTGAATGCCTACATTTTGTACAAGGCAGGTACAGGGTGGACAGGCAAAAGAAGATTGTTTCTGAGTCTTCTAGCTAAAGAACTCCGTTGCCGATTCCTGCAGCACAAGGAAATATTGTCACAAAGGCGGGCTGCTGAAGCTGTTGCAGCTGCTGTGCCAGGGACTGTACAGACAACACAGTGCCAGGTCCAAGAGAGCTGCAACAGAATCGCAGAAGGTTTACCTGTGCAACATGTCAGAAATTCACCTGTGCCAATGCAGGGACGATGGACACTGGGTCTGCAAACGCTGTAAACTCTGTAAAATTTTAAACACTTAAAAATAAAACAGACTTGTGTATCCATATATTGTGAATGTGTCTTTTGTATAAATATGGCAGGCATTTCTGAAGGTTTCCACACACAAACATTCAACCTTCCTTGGTTTAAGCTAACAAATGCAAATGTGCCAGGCCTCACAGGTAATGGGTGTATTTTCAGAACAAAAGAAAGAGAACAATGGAGCTGATAGCATGTTAAACAACTCAGCAGGGGTGCTAGTAGATATGAGGTCCAGGGAATTTACGCAAATCTGCGCAGGCCTGGTAAATCTAGTGTTAACTGAGAGGCTGAGAGCCTTTTACTGTGCTAGTTCATGGGCCTTGTTTTTTTGTCTACCTGACATATCTAGTTTCACATGATCAAGCCATCATATACACTACCCCCCTTAGTTTGACATGGGATGCACTGGTGTATTCTCTGCTTTTGTCTCCCACGCACTTGTTGATCTCCAGGAGACGGGGGCACATACAACAGTGTCCGCACTTTTTGTTCCCCCTCCTACCTACCGGAGAGCCAATTTAAATTACTAGAATCAACAAAGTGGCTGGGGGACAGTCTATCTCTCAGATTAGGGGCCCTCTTTATTGTCATAAAGGGATGTTTCCCAACGTCATTACTGAGATCTCTGTCATCTGACAACAGTTACCAATGTTTTTTAAGAATGTCTCTAATCAGAGTCCAGTCCTGATTGTAATTAGAAACAAATCTGATCTTGTAAGACTTATTATAATTGCTGGACCACCTCTGATTTTTTGTCAGTAGGGTTTTCCTACTTATTCTTTGTGACTCTTTATAGCCCCTTCTTACATCGTTCTCACTATAGATCCTTTGACTAAATCTTTTAGTTAGCTCTGATGCCTGACTGACAAATTGCTGAGGATCAAAGCAATTCCTTTTGATCCTATAGAATCCTATAGAATTGCCCTACTGGGATCCCTCTTACTAAACTAGGTGGGTGAGGGCTTGATGCTTAAAGCAAGGAATTCACAGATGTGCTTTATCTATAGGTGTGAGTTAGCAACGACTTCCCTATTTTTGTGATCGTGAGATCAAAGAAGGTTACGCTGCATGGGTTATGTTCAAAAGTAAGATTAATAATGTAGAAATTATGGTTGAGCCTTTCCATAAACCTTTCCAGGCCGACCGGAGACCCCTTCCATGCTAAAAATATATAGTCCACGTAGCACAACAATATCAAGCTTCGATATTTCCTCACTTACTATCAATTGCTTCCATAGGCCCAGATGAAGGCAGGAGTATGCTGGAGCACACGCCACCCCATCGCAGTCCCAGAGACTTGTCTATAATAATTTTTGTTAAATATAAACACACCGTTGTTCAAGGCAAAAGATAAAAGGGATATCCCAAAGTTTGGCTAAACTTGTGCTCCAACATATGCCTGTCTTCATCTGGGCCTATTGATTGTGAGTGAGGAAATATCGAAGCTTGATATGGTTGTGCTACGTGGACTATATATTTTTAGCATGGAAGGGGTCTCGGTCGGCCTGAAAAGGTTTCTAAAAACATTTTGGGGTCGTTTAGGTTGTGTGGAAGGAGGAGTATAGCCCTTCAATATCTAGAGTGGCCTGAATTCCATCATCATCAACTGTGATGTTATCCAATTTGCCTAATGTCTAATATAAAGGAACTAAACGAGGGCAGAAATGAGTGCTCTAAGACTTTCTTCTAGTTTTTTGCCAGGGATGCCTGGCCAGGGGAAATTTTTAATGAGGGATGAGGTGTTATCTTAATGTTAATTGTTTTTTGATAATGTATGTAGTGTGTTAACAATAAATCATTTTTGATTTTTTTTCTTCACCTACGTGATTGTGCCATGATTCAGGGGACTCTTGGTAAGCTGCTGTCTTCTTTGTTTTTTACTATCTATCAGGGTTTTTCAATAAAAGTTCTTCGTTTAAAATGGTGCTAATTTTGCCCCAACCAATCAGATCTTACGATAAGAACTTTTATTACATCTCCCTGTATGTTTACTATGAAGTCTAGACATTTCTGAACAGCATCTGTATTAAACCGGGTTTATAGGACCAGTAAAAGTAATGCTATCTTAACATTTCCCCACTTCTTTAAAGTATAACTGGCTTTTATTGTAAAAAAAAAATGTCTACTTGTGATTCACGTATTACTCAATGCATCTGTGCCCCAGGAAAACTTTCTGGGTAAGTTTTTCAATTTTAAAAATTAAAGGGGAACTGTGGTCTCCATACAAGTGGATAAATGCCAGTTTCCACCACCAACAACCACCTCTCTACGTGCTCCACTGCCCAAGATATAAAGAAATTACTGACCAAAAAGTTAATGGGTGGGAGGCTGACATTTGACATTCCTAAAGGTTTGTACACACATGCGATCGCGGGTCCCGTGTATGGGCACTTTATCGGCCGTTTATAGTCTGTTCGGTCTATTATTACTGTACAGCACTGTGTCCCCATGTGGCACTTTATAAATAAACTATACATATATACATACATACATACATATAGTGATAACTGAGATGTTTGGATTATGTCTGATTGCATTTGGAAGATGTTCCATGGTTAATCTGTATAAGAATAGTGAGGGGGGGCATTATACAGGCGGAAGGGGTTGGAAAGCAAACCATTGATTTGTACCCTTGCGGAGTTGGAGCTATAAAGTGCCATGATCTTTTTTAAGCAAATATGTCCAACTCCAGCCAGAGACAGGGCCAGCTTGAGAAAATCTCAGCTGACCCTGTCAAATGTTAGTGTTTTTGGGCTTGTTAAGATAATTGTTTTAATGATGTTGTCTCTCCCCTATATCCTGGGCACACTGACTGAGCGCTTGCTACGAGCGAGCGCTCGGCCGGGACAAATGTCTGTCGGCCGTGGAAAATTCGGCCGTTCCCGTGGGGAACTGCACGATCAATCGGAATTTACGGGCACGTCCGATCATCGGTTCATCCGATCAAATGCTAGAGGTGGTTGTGTATCCAGCCTAAGACAGTTTGCCCTGTTGAGTGTGTAGAGTAGGTGTTCTCTGGCTTGGATTAAGTCTTGTTGTACTTGTGCTTCTCTGTGTAATTTCTGTGAGGTTTCCAGGTTTAGTACTTCTGCTTGTAGCAGTTGTATGTATTTTGTAGATTTACGCTTTAGTGTAGTGCTATGGTTTACAAATGTTCCCCTTATAACACACTTCACAGCTTCCCATTTGTACGGTGCGGATTGGGGGGGGGGTCTGTTTTGTGTGTTTATTTGAATATAGATATATTCTGTTTTCTGTCTCTCAACAAATAGTTGTTTAATCACCAGTTCCAGGATGGTGCGTAGGTATAGTTAATGAGAGGTATGCTGGGGAGTGATCAGACCATATGATTTAGTCCAATAAGAGCTCTCAGGTTGCCAGGACATTAGGCTGTGAGAGACTAGAAATAGTTCTATTCTGCTATAGGTGTCACAGGGAGCTGAATAAAATGTGTAATCTTTTGTGGATGGATGGATTATTTGCCATATGTCAATGATTTGTAAATTAAAGAGTCTTCTTTTAAATTTGTTAGTGTTTTGTATGGGATGTGTGAATGTCCAGATGAGTCTACAAAAATTGTACAAAATTAAAGTCTCCTCCCATTATGATGTTCCCTGTAGAAAAATTGCTATTTTTTTCTAAATATTGTATGCATGTGGGTATTTGAGATTGGTTCGCCAGGTATAGTTTTGCCAGTGTTAGTTTATGTTCGTTTAGGGCGATATTTACCATAACGCATTGTCCATTTATCTATTAATCAATCTTTAACTGTTATGGGTAGTCTTTTGTGGGGTGCTATAGAAACTCCTTTCGTTTTAGCTTCTGGGTTGAAGCTATGGAACCATTGGGAGAAATTTTTGTCCCATATTGACGGAATTGAGTTTGTTTTGAATTGCATTTCCTGTATCATTATTATGTCTATTTTTCTTTGTGCATTTGATGATTTGAGATTGTTTCTGTGGCACATTTAGGCCTCTGTTGTTAAATGTGCAAACTCTTAGTTTCATCTCCATTGTTTTGTAATAAGACATTTATTCTTACCAATTACACCTAGCCATCCACGAAGAAAGGGAGTAGGAGGGAGGTCTGGGAAAGAGACGTGAGGAGTAGGAGGGTAGAAAAGCCAAACATATATTAGAATCTGCATTTTGTTGTTTTCCCTGAAATTCAGAAAACACATACATACATACATTGTAATTTTTACACATAGATATATGTGGGAGCGAACATATAACCATGAAATACATATTCAATAACAAATAAACTAACCAGGTTGTTACCTGGTTGAAAACTTTATAACAAAAACCTCTCCATTCCCTTGGGAGGTAAGATCCCCTAGTGGGGTTAAAGTTCAGTGCAGGTCCCATTGGTAGCCATACCGAACATCGAGAATAGGGGGCACAGAAACAACACCACCACACTAAATATATAGTTAAAATATAGGGATTGTTGTTTCTGTGCCCCCTATTCGCGATGTCATCAATTTGATTAAGAAGTGATTGGGTCAAAGCTTTTTGTCCTGACATGTCTATGCCTTTTTGTGTTATGGCTGTTTCATGCTGCTCTGTTTGGGAATCTTTCCTTTATATCAGATCGTAATGAAGCTCCTCTTTACAGGTATGTTCAACCTTTGCCAATAAATTGGTGAAGTCACCTTTAGTAGTCTCTCGTCTAGTCTCTCCGTCTCCTCTTCTGAGCCGCAGGAGGAGTCCTTGTGTATTGAGATTCACTGCATGTCCGGTCCGTCCCCGCAGCCTTCTTGGATTTAGAATCCGATTTAGGTTTGTGGAAATATAGATTTAGACCTGGATTTTTTGAGCTGCTTTTGGAAGCCGGCGTCTTTGGTAGTCTGGGCTTTCCAATGGTGATTTTGAGAAGTATCTATGGGTTGTATGCTCTGCTGGATAGGGTGAGTGGGTTTAGGAACGTCCAGAATCCATGCCAAGCTGTATCCTGGCATTTGATTTTGACATAGTTTCATACTATTAGAGATCAAGGAAAGACAAATAGTACTTCCATCTAGTCCAACATTTTCAGACAACTGATTATGCCTACATAACTGTTGATCCAGAGAAAGGTGGGGGAAAACAGTATGACAGGGAATAATTCCTTTCTGACTCCAAATGGCAATAGGAAAATATCAATGGATCAACTAGATGTTTTAATAGCAGTAATTTTCCATTTACTGTTTTCACTGTAAGTAACATCTCTTAAAGGGGAACTAAAGTCCAATAAACAAGAAAAGAAAAGACCAATGCACATTCCTGGGCCCCATATATCATAATATCTATGCTAGTGCAAACAGAAAAAACATGGGGGGTTTTAGTTGCAATTTTATGCATAAAAGTGAAAAGCCTTCCAACCACGTCAAGGTAACCCCAGTATGGAAGGTCCTAACAATTTAACTTGGGCCTTTTTTTCTGGGCTGACACTCCCTAATTGGTTGCATTTTCTTGGGAAGATTGTCTCCCTGACCTTGCATTGGATTAGTATTAAAGGCTATCACCGCCTACTGGCTTTTAACAAGGAGGGAAGAGGCCTCTCATCCAATGGTTTGTATTCAAGGCATAAGACCTCCAACTAAAGGGACGTGTTGGGGGTGCTACTACCACATGGAAGCTTGGTAACTAAAAACCCCCATGTTTTTACTGTTTGCACTAGCATAGATATCTGGGTATATGATGTATGGGGCCGAGGAATGTGCATTGATCATCTCTTTTCTTGTTTGTTCTAATGTTTTGGTCAGATCAGTAGCACTACCACTATTTGTCATAAAGTAATTTTGCCACAGGAGTGCTCCCACAGCCCCCTTTTGTGTAAACATTGTCCCAATAGACAGAGCACATTCACAAACATACAACAAGAGTCCAAACATAAAGGGTATGGAGAAACCAAACTAAGGCACAGACTGTGCTGTGAAAAACTCGTGTTTATTCACACAGATATCCACACGACATGTTTCGAGCGACATGCGCCCTTTATCAAGTGCAACTCAAAAATGAACATTCTGTGCTTATATAGTGATCAAGACAGGAAATTAATTAGAAAGTTAATTACAGACCATCCCATCTACTTCCTCTAAAACAAAGGTCAAGTAGTCCATAATAGTGAATATAAAACCATCCGTGATATAAATATAATAAAATTCATTCTATGTATAAATAGTATTAATATAAATGCAATAAAATTCATCCTACATCCAAATTCCAAGTGTATAAAACTTCCGAATGTATCAAACTACCAAGTGTATATAAGATACTTATGCAATATTAAAAACTTCTAGAAAAAAGTGCATTCCAAAGTAGTCCATTTCAAGAGTCCGTGTGTTTTGGGTGTTAAAAAGATAAAAAGCAACATATAGATTCCTTAGTTCATAAAATAGGGTGTGTCCATGTAGTTCCTTAAAGTGACTAAATCTCCTATATACTAATTAAAGTGACTCCAGTGCTAATCCAATAAAAATCATCCAGATCCTATTGCCACGTATGGATGATGAATTTGTGACAAAAAACCATCTATAAAAATACATAAAACATAGAATTATCATTATTGCAAAAAATTGTTATATCCCTAAAAACTTCTTCCGTTAAGGATACATGTCTATAGTTTCTCTATATACATTGCTCCAGTAGATACTGCCTACTCAAGGCCTATCCACTGGTGTATAAGAATTAATAAAGGGGCATGTCTACCATAACATGCCTAGTAATTATTATCATAATGTACCTTATTATATACTTACTAAAGGTGTACCTAGATACAAAGTTACCTTTTTCTTGTAGCTATTCTCTTATTTGCGACATATACTCAGAGATATCTATTCTTTCTGGTGTGTATTCATGCAGGTTCTTAGTCAATACATATATCTATAAAACAAGAAGCAAGTGAAGGTTAATCAAGTTATAAAAAACATCCGATATTACATTGGTCATTAAGCCCTTTAGGTTGAACCGTGTCCAATTTTTTAATCCAATAGTATTCCTTTTGTAACAGTCTCCTTTTTAGATTGCCACCTCTGGTCTGTTTGTCCACCTTCTCCAATACCATCCATTTGAGTTGATTTTGATTATGATTGTTCTCCGAAAAGTGTCTGGATACGGTTTTATCTGTGTATGTATTGGGTTTGTAGTTCCTAATATATCCCCTGTGTTCTTTTATCCTTTCTTTAATAGGTCGGGAGGTCTGCCCCACATACCCCTTACCACAGGGGCATTTCAAAAGGTACACTACCTGTGTTGTATTACATGAGGAGTAATGTTCTATTGGGATTGCATTTCCGTTAGCAGGGTGGTTTACATGATCTCCTTTAATAATAGTGTTACAGCAGATGCAGGATAAACATGGAAAGGTACCTTTTTTCTTTGTTTGTAATCCACTTTTCCCCTTCGTTGGTAGGATATCCGCTGGGCATAACTTATCTTTTAAACTATTACCTCTTTTATAACAAAAGATAGGGTATTGTTCCGTGAGTTTGCCCAGTTCCCTCTCACACTGTATAATAGGCCAATACTTTTTTATAATTCTGTTGACCATGTGACTCCGTTTACAGTATGTACTTACAAACGGTATCCCTTTCCTTTTTGGCTCCTTTTTTGTGTACCTTAAAGTATCTTCCCTTTGTAGTTCCGCAACTTCTTTTTTAACCTCTTTAATGTCTCTGCGTTTGTAACCTCTATCCATAAATTTCCTTTCTAAGAGGTTGGCCGCCTCATCATATGCCTCCTTTGTAGAGGACACCCTTTTTGCCCTAATGAATTGTCCCTTAGGGAAAGTAAAGCACTTAAGTCCCTGATGGGTAATACAAACATCATCATAAAGCCCGCAGACAAAGGGGGGGCTACAGTGGTCATGAACAAAACTATGTACATTAAAGAAATAGAGAGACAGCTTAGTATCACTGAACACTACTTAAAATTGAGCCAAGATCCAGTATTCGAGATACAAAAACTAATTGATAACGTTACACGGGAGGCGTGGCAAAATGGTGTAATTTCCAACACTTTGAAGGAATATCTCAATGTGGAACACCCACGGACCCCCGTATTGTATACGTTACCAAAGGTACACAAAAACCTGTATAACCCACCGGGCAGACCAATAGTATCCGGTATTGGATCAGTGTTGGAACCTTTGGCTAAGGTGCTGGACTTTCATTTACAAGGGATTGTTAAACAAATACCCACGTGTGTAAAAGACAGCACAGAATTATTGCAAAAGTTTACCATTTCTTTATATGTGGACTATGGAAACTACTTGCTAACAGAATGTTATTCTTATCGGTAGGTTTGTTATACAGTTTGGTATGTATTGTATGATTACTTATAGAGATGTCCATGTCCAAAAAATGTATATGATCTTTTTTAATTTCATATGTAAATTTCATAGTGGGATGTTTCCCATTAGCTTTTTTCACCATCTCTATAAAGGTAGATTCCTCTCCTTTCCATAGTATGAAGTTGCATATAATAGTTTTCATTGAACCGGAAGTAGTTCTTCCTTAAGACTATGGACAAGCAATCCAATAGAAAGTAAATAAATGCATGTTCCAGAGCAGTATCCAATAGGGCCTCCTCAATACAATCAATCCCTTCTTGCGAGGGATTGATTGTATAAACTTTCCACATCAATGCTACATAGTAATACATTGTCCTTATATGTAATGTGGTAAACTTTTGCAATAATTCTGTGCTTTCTTTTACACACGTGGGTATTTTGTTTAACAATCCCTTGTAAATGAAAGTCCAGCACCTTAGCCAAAGGTTCCAACACTGATCCAATACCGGATACTATTGGTCTGCCCGGTGGGTTATACAGGTTTTGTGTACCTTTGGTAACGTATCAATACGGGGTCCGTGGGTGTTCCACATTGAGATATTCCTTCAAAGTGTTGGAAATTACACCATTTTGCCACGCCTCCCGTGTAACGTTATCAATTAGTTTTTGTATCTCGAATACTGGATCTTGGCTCAATTTAAGTAGTGTTCAGTGATACTAAGCTGTCTCTCTATTTCTTTAATGTACATAGTTTTGTTCATGACACTGTAGCCCCCCCTTTGTCGCGGGCTTTATATGAGTTTTGTATTACCCATCAGGGACTTAATGCTTTACTTTCCCTAAGGGACAATTCATTAGGGCAAAAAGGGTGTCCTCTACAAAGGAGGCATATGATGAGGCGGCCAACCTCTTAGAAAGGAATTTATGGATAGAGGTTACAAACGCAGAGACATTAAAGAGGTTAAAAAAGAAGTTGCGGAACTACAAGGGAGATACTTTAAGGTACACAAAAAAGGAGCCAAAAAGGAAAGGATACCGTTTGTAAGTACATACTGTAAACGGAGTCACATGGTCAACAGAATTATAAAAAAGTATTGGCCTATTAACAGTGTGAGAGGGAACTGGGCAAACTCACGGAACAATACCCTATCTTGTTATAAAAGAGGTAATAGTTTAAAAGATAAGTTATGCCCAGCGGATATCCTACCAACGAAGGGGAAAAGTGGATTACAAACAAAGAAAAAAGGTACCTTTCCATGTTTATCCTCATCTGCTGTAACACTATTATTAAAGGAATCATGTAAACCACCCTGCTAACGGAAATGCAATCCCAATAGAACATTACTCCTCATGTAATACAACACAGGTAGTGTACCTTTTGAAATGCCCCTGTGGTAAGGGGTATGTGGGGCAGACCTCCCGACCTATTAAAGAAAGGATAAAAGAACACAGGGGATATATTAGGAACTACAAACCCAATACATACACAGATACAAACCGTATCCAGACACTTTTCGGAGAACAATCATAATCAAAATCAACTTAAATGGATGGTATGGAGAAGGTGGACAAACAGACCAGAGGTGGCAATCTAAAAGAGACTGTTACAAAAGGAATACTATTGGATTAAAAAATTGGACACGTTCAACCTAAAGGGCTTAATGACCAATGTATTCGGATGTTTTTTATAACTTGATTAACCTTCACTTGCTTCTTGTTTTATAGATATATGTATTGACTAAGAACCTGCATGAATACACACCAGAAAGAATAGATATCTCTGAGTATATGTCGCAAATAAGAGAATAGCTACAAGAAAAAGTAACTTTTATCTAGGTACACCTTTAGTAGTATATAATAAGGTACATTATGATAATAATTACTAGGCATGTTATGGTAGACATGCCCCTTTATAATTCTTATACACCAGTGGATAGGCCTTGAGTAGGCAGTATCTACTGGAGCAATGTATATAGAGAAACTATAGACATTATACCTTACGGAAGAGTTTTTAGGGATATAACAATTTTTGCAATAATGATAATTCTATGTTTTATGTATTTTTATAGATGGTTTTTGTCACAAATTCATCATCCATACGTGGCAATAGGATCTGGATGATTTTATTGGATTAGCACTGGAGTCACTTTAATTATTATATAGGAGATTTATCACTTTAAGGAACTACATGGACACACCCTATTTTATGAACTAAGGAATCTATATGTTGCTTTTTATCTTTAAACACCCAAAACACACTGCTCTGAAATGGACTACTTTGGAATGCACTTTTTTCTAGAATTTTTAATATTGCATAAGTATCTTATATACACTTGGTAGTTTGATACATTCGAAGTTTTATACACTTGGAATTTGGATGTAGGATGAATTTTATTGCATTTATATTAATACATTTATACATAGAATGAATTTTTTATTATATTTATCACGGATGGTTTTATATTCACTATTATGGACTACTTGACCTTTGTTTTAGAGGAAGTAGATGGGATGGTCTGTAATTAACTTTCTAATTAATTTCCTGTCTTGATCACTATATAAGCACAGAATGTTCATTTTTGAGTTGCATTTGATAAGGGCGCATGTCGCTCGAAACATGTCGTGTGGATATCGTGTGAATAAACACGAGTTTTTCACAGCACAGTCTGTGCCTTAGTTTGGTTTCTCCATACCTTTATGTTTGGACTATAGATATGTAAGGGGAGGATTGAAATATCCCCTGGATGGTGGATGAAACCTATACATATACCAGCTGCCCCCGCCTCACCTACTATATTATAAACATACAACAACTGTGTCTCACCTCTTCCTTTGCTGTGGACATTGGGTGATTTATGAAATTAACCTGTAGTACTAGGGTCAGCTCCCACAATCCACCTATCTGGGTACACCCCAGCTAATGGTCTGCATACAGGCACATGCTCTGTAGAGCTCACAGATCAAAACAAGGAAGTTGCAGCCTGCACCTAGAAGCTGACAGCCAATCACATTACAGCACGAGTCCTCCCTCTCCGACACAGAACAGGGATTTCAGTTTTTGTTTTCAAACACATTCAAGGCTCCTGTCCTAACAATGATATAATCCTTACTTTTCATACAAAAAGAAAATTAATCTTTGCAGTGTATTTCATAGATAGCATGGATGTAAGAAACGGAATACTTACATTTCAGCAAAAAAATAAAAGTCTGGGCAATAGAACCTGCAACTTGACATTTACTCTGTCTTGCTAAAAACAGAGCTCTTACCTATAGGCTAAGAGAGATACTATATAAATCATTGGTAAATGTAGAATATTGTACTAAGAACATACTGGAAATAAAAAATAAAGGTAAGTTTGGAGACTCAAACACATGACCTTCTGAATTGTATGTGTCTAAACCTAGGTCTAACAACGTGAGCCACCACTGAATAAGCCGAAAACCTAGGTAGATTTGAGTGCTTTACTTTTGCATGGAATATAATAGAAACAAAAAAAAGTATATCTGGGGTATTGAACTTGTTTTCCAGCAACTCACACTGACTGGTAAATAAATCACAGGGTAACAAGCAGCTTTCAAAGTTCAGTGAATACTGTGGTCAGGGGCGTGATTCTTTTGTGGCCTCATAGCTGTGGGTTGTACTGGCAAACAACATGGAATCCTTCTTATTTACAGAATCTATTTCTCACATGTACTAAATACAACGTACCAGAGAAGAATCTTACAATGTATAGGTTTTCTGGGGAGAAAACTTTCATATTAGGTTTTTTAAAAATTTAAGTTTAGTTCTCCTCTAAAGGATGTCTGTGTATCTAAAATGTATCTATTGGTGAACACTGTGCCATAGAATTTATTGTACGCCCTATAACATTTTTATAGCATGATCATAGTGATCTTCATTTTAAAATGCCATCTTACTATTTATATTTAGCTTTTTATCCTTTTATCATCCTGATAAAGGTTCTCTTAGGGGCATATTTATAAAGGTCGTTAACTTTTCGCGGCCGTTTTCGCGGACATTAACGCATAAATTGCGTTTACCGCGATTTTAAAGGTCCGAAAACGGCCGCGAAAAGTTAACGAAGCGTTAACCTTTCGCGCCGATACTTACCTGTTACCGCCGCTTCTATTTATAAAGCGGCGGTACTGGTTTCGCTCGGCTAGTATCGGCTGTTTTACTTCGCCACCTTGAGGAGGCGAAGTCAGCCGATACTAACCTCCCGCGGCGGGGATGGGCAGGCAACCCGCGGCGGGTGGTGCGCACCCGCCCCGGGAGACACGCCCACCCGCCCACACCCCCCGCGGCGGCAGCGCGACCACCCGCCGCCGCCGCCACTTCCCAGCAGCCCCTCCCAACCCGTTCCTCGTTGCGCGGCAATCTCGGAACGGGAGGCTAGGAGGGGCTCCGGGAAGGGCCGCAGCAGTGGTGCCGACCACCCGCTGCGCACCCCCTCCCCGCAACCCCTCCAAGCCCCCCGCCCCGGCCGTTCCCGGGGAGGAACGGGAGGGAGCCGCGGGGGGGTGGAGGCTCCCTCCAGCGGGGCCCTGAAAGGGCCCTTTGGGGCTTAGGGGGTCCCGCAGCTCGAACCGGGACCCCCCCTCCCCGCCCTTATAAGGGCCCTTGCGGCACTTACAAGTGCCCTTGCGGCTCTGACAAGAGCCTTTGTGGGGCTTAAGGGGTCCCGCAGCTCAACCGGGACCCCCCTCCCCGCCCTTATAAGGGCCCTTGCGGCACTGACAAGTGCCCTTGCGGCACTGACAAGTGCCCTTGCGGCTCTTACAAGAGCCCTTTGGGGCTTAGGGTCCCGCAGCTTGAAACAGGACCCCCTCCTCGGCCCTTGTAAGGGCCCTTGCGGCACTTACAAGTGCCCTTGCGGCACTAATAGTGCCTTTGGCGGGGGTCCCCGCAGCTCGAACCGGGACCCCCAGTTGCGGCTCTTAAAAGAGCCCTTGGGCGACGTCTTCTCTGGCGACACCAACCCCACTCAGGTCGCCGATGCCAGGCAGACTCACGCGCGCCGACAGTGAGCCCGCTGGCACCGCGCCTCAGCGAGCCGATGTTGCCAGCCGCTTCTTTCTTCTTCATTCTTCAGCCATCTACTGCGATGGCATCTGAGTTCCTCGGCGAAAGCTCCTCTTTATATAGGTTTGCAGAAATCCATAATCCGTTCTGATTGGTCAATTTTAATACTTGCTTTACATTAACCAATCAATTTCAGAACTTTCCAGAAATCTGATTGGTTAATGTAAAGCAAGTATTAAAAAATTGACCAATCAGAAACGGATTATGGATTTCTGCAAACCATATAAAGAGGAGCTTTCCGCCGCGGAACTCAGATGCCATCGCAGTAGATGCTGAAGAAAGAAGCGCTGGCAACATCGGCTCCGCTGAGGCCGGCGGTGCCAGCAGGCTCACTGGTGGCCGCGTGAGTCTGCCTGGCATCGGCGACCTGAGTGGGTTGGTGTCGCCAGCCCGAAGACGTCGCGTCGGATCAGACCCGGCAACATCGGCCTCGTTGAGGTCGCCAGCGCCCGCCGGGGGTACCCCTGGCGGCCGCAGGGGTACCTCTCGGGGGTCGGCGCCTCGGCGAGCTGGTGTCGCCGGGACTGGAAGAAAAAGACGTCGCCCAAGGCTCTTTTAAGAGCCGCACTGGGGGTCCCGGTTTCAGCTGCGGGACCCCCGCCAAAGGCACTTGTCAGTGCCGCAAGGGCCCTTGTAAGGGCCGGGGAGGGGGGTCCCGGTTCGAGCTGCGGGACCCCCTAAGCCCCAAGCCTTCTCAGGGCCCCGCTGGAGGGAGCCTCCACCCCCCCGCGGCTCCTCCCGTCCCCTCCCCGGGAGCGGCCGGAGCGGGGGGCTTGGAGGGGTTGCCAGGGAGGGGGTGCGCGGCGGTGGTCGCGACCACCTGCTGCGCCCCTTCCCGGCAGCCCCTCCTAGCCCCCGTTCCGAGATTGCCGCGAACGGGGAACGGGTTGGGAGGGGCTGCTGGGAAGCACGGCGGCGGCGGTGGTCGCCGATGCCGCCGTGGCGGGTAGGCGTATGCCCCGCCCTTTAGGGCGGCGTCGGGAAGGGATTTTAAGTCCCTTCGCGGCGATACTATACAGTTCGCCGCGAAGGGGCTTAAAATTACCGCAGCACATCGCGGCCGCGTAGGTATCGCTGGAATAGCGCTCGCCGTTATAAATACGGCGATAGCGCTATTTTCGCGGCCGCGATGTGCGGCGGTAATTTTTTTGCGATATTATCGATTCTTTATAAATATGCCCCCTAGTATCAACAAAATGTTGATAAAAATGAGATATTAAGCTTTGAATGAATCTAGTGTATCTAGTCTTCCATACTTTATGTTCTATTCTCTGGCTCTTTTCCTTGCTTTTTTTCGTCTTCTTTTTTGGTTTATCTTCTGTACAAATTCCTTGGAGGTTTCAAATTCTTCTTTACGTGTTTTTGTTTTGCTTTTCCTATAAGCCTTTTCTCCTTGTCCAGTCTTCTTATTAAATGTTAATCTTGGTTTTTCCATTCTCTGTGATTTTGCTTTTCTGGTTTTATTTTCTGTCTTGGGGGATCTTACCCACCGTGCTTGACTTAATTTCTGCATTTGGGGTCTCATATTCTTATATGTAACTTTTACAGGTTTCTGTATGAGGTCCATTACCTGGTACCTGTTTTCTTTTCTGTTGGAGCTGTAGTTGAACAGTTAGGTAGATGTTTATCTTGTGCCACCTCTGTTATACCACAAGTCCAATACAATGTAATCTTACTCCAGCAGGATATATTCTTGGGAGGGGAATTGTTCCCTGTACATTTTTTGTTCTGTGCTTTAGATCTTTAAATCTTTGGACTTTTTCCCTTAGTAACCTTCTTTCATTAATACTGTTTCTATGTCCCACTGATATTTCCTTCTGTTTAGATTTCTCCATGCTTCTTCCTTCCTCCCTACTCCCTCTACATATTTCAGTACCTGTTGCTTGATCTGTTCTAGTTTGGATTTATATTTGTCTTTAAAAAGGAGCTGTGTTCCAAAATGACTTTAGGTAAGTTGACAGGAATTTCTTTTTTTTTTTTTTGCAATTTACTTTTTTTCATTTACATTTTTATGTGTGATATTGTAGCAGCATCACCAGATCCCCTGCACTTCCTGCTCTGAAACCATGTGACTGTCCCTCTTCCCTGTGTCTCTGCCCCCCTTGGCCCCTTCCCTTGCAATTCCCATGGCCCCTCACACTTGTGGGCCTCATGGCCCCTCACACCCATGGCCCCTTCCCTTGCTGCCTCCCCTGGCCCTTTTATTTGCAGCCCCACTTGGCCCCTGCCCACCCGTGGGTCCGCCCACTCATGGGCCCCTCCCCCTCATACCTTAGACCCATACCCCCACACACCACATAAAACTATGAAAACAGCCTTTACAGGCAGAGTCAGAATTAGCAGTTCAGTGTGATTCTGACTGACAGGCTTTTTTCATGCAGTCTTCTATAGGGGGGAAGGGTCTGAGGTATGTGAGGGGGAGGAACCATGGGCCCTGCAAATAGATGGGACCCATAAGTGGGAGGAGCTATGAGGAGGGTAGGGGCTGTAGATCCCCTAACCTTGGGATCCTGGTATCTTCAAACAGAAAGGGGGACTTCTGGTTTCTTCACACACTGTGAAGTCTGAGGCTGTGCTCACGGTGAGGTGGAGGAGCAGCCTTTGGAAGGTCATCTGTCGTCCTCCCACTCCTTAACTTTCTGACCAGAGATTTATAGATATCTTGGGCTGTATAGAGCATGTAGAAAGGTAGTGATGTCTCTTTTTAAAGGTAGGAACCTGGCCTTTCATTTAAAATCAACATGTCTGGAGACCACAGTTTGCCTTTATACAGCAACAGCAAGATATCTGTAAAACTGGTGCTGCCTCGGTTCTATCACCAGTAATATTTAAATGGAATGTCCATTCAGAAATAAAACTTTTAATATAATGTTCCTCTTCCTTGCCCACCCCCAACCCCCATGTTAAAACTAAAAAAAAAAATTCCGATTCATACTTCGCTCCTGCTGCTATCTTCTCCCCCTGTCTGTTAACCGGAAACAGCAGAGAGGGGCCGGACCTTTAGCCATGTCTTTGATTGGCTGCCGGTCAGCCAATCACAGATGTGACTGCTGGCTGTGAAGATAGGCGCAGGAGCAAAGGGCTGTAAGTATGAATTGGAAACTTTTTGTTTTGTTTTAACATGGCAGTTGGGGATGGGCAAGGCAGAGGAACATTATATTAAAAGGGTTTTATGTTAGGTAGAAGGGCAGTCAGGTGGGGGGGAGGGGGGTGGCTCCCCTGTGCATGTCACCATCCCTCCCAGAAGCAAGACAGGAGGCAGAGACCTTTGGACAGGAAGACAACTACTACTCTTCAGTTTTCTTGGACTTTGGACATGGACTGCAGGAGAACCATAAGGAGCAGAGATGTAAGGTAAGGATTTTTAACACTACACAGTGGGGCCAGCACTGGGGCAAATTTTAGAGTTGGGGGTGGACATGCCCTTTAATCCTTTTCCAGAATGACATGGTCTTTTCTTTTGTAATATCTTTCTTGGCACCAGTTTGTGTCTGTGCCATATTGCATTAATTAGACATTTAAATTCTCCTCTTTTGAGTAATCAAAGCGATTTTAGAGTTTGCTGCTATTTACCTCTCCAGGAATGCTGTGATGTTAAATGCTGCCAAACACTTTCACTCAGTAAAATGAAATATAACAATACACTTTTGTGATCTAATTTTGCTAAATGCTCTGTGACATAACAAACAGGCTCATATTACAAGTCAAGATGTCCCAAGGTAGCTGGTGTCACAGGTGATGCTGCTTTGGTAACTAAAACAGACTTGTGTGTAATTTGTTTTCATTGTGTCAATGCAAAATGTCCAAAAAGAAAATTTTTAAAAGATTTGGAGGTGCAACCTTAAGCTGGGTACACACATTAACGTTATGTGTGTACGTTCGTTTCCCAAACGAGCGCGCGGCCGCCAAACGATCGGGTCGGCCGAACGCTCGTTCGGGAAAGGCCGAAAATTTCCATCGGCCGCGCTAGACTCCCTATAGAGGAGTCTAGCGCGGCCGATGGAAACACACAGTCCCGAGCGTTCTCCCTGTGATATTTATAAGGAGAATGCTCGGGACTGTGTGTATGCAGATCTTTGAAAGATGGCAGACAGGATCTTCCAGATCCTGTCTGTCATCTTTCAGAAATCTGTACTGTGTGTACCTAGCTATAGTGTCATTCCTACCATCAGTGTTCTACTAAAGTGTGATTCTACTCTAGTAGAACAATTTGTGTGATTCCTACCATACTATAGTAGAACAATATAAGTGTGATCCCTACCATACTACTGTATAGTAGAACAATATAAGTGTGATCCCTACCATACTACTGTATAGTAGAACAATATTAGTGTGATTCCTACCATACTATAGTAGAACAATATTAGTATGATTCCTACTATACTATAGTAGAACAATATTAGTGTGATCCCTACCATACTATAGTAGAACAATATTAGTGTGATTCCTACCATACTATAGTAGAACAATATTAGTGTGATCCCTACCATACTATAGTAGAACAATATTAGTGTAATCCCTACCATACTATAGTAGAACAATATTAGTGTGATCCCTACCATACTATAGTAGAACAATATTAGTGTGATCCCTACCATACTATAAAAGAACAATATTAGTGTGATCCCTACCATACTATAGTAGAACAATATTAGTGTAATCCCTACCATACTATAGTAAAACAATATTAGTGTGATCCCTACCATACTATAGTAGAACAATATTAGTGTGATCCCTACCATACTATAAAAGAACAATATTAGTGTGATCCCTACCATACTATAGTAGAACCAATATGAGTGTGATCCCTACCATACTATAGTAGAACAATATTAGTGTGATTCCTACCATACTATTGTAGAACAATGTAAGTGTGATTCTATCATACTATTGTAGAACAATATTAGTGTGATCCCTACCATACTATAGTAGAACAATTTTAGGTGATTCCTACCATACTATAGTAGAACAATATTAGTGTGATTCCTACCATACTATAGTAGAAGAATATTAGTGTGATTTCTACATACTATAGTAGAACAATATTAGTGTGATTCCTACCATACTATAGTAGAAGAATATAGTGTGATTCTACCATACTATAGTGAACAATATTAGTGTGATTCCTACCATACTATAGTAGAAAATTTAGTGTGATTCTACCAACTATATAGAAACAATATAAGTGTGATCCCTACCATACTACTGTATGGTAGAAGATATTAGTGTGATCCCTACCATTATATAGTAGAACAATATTAGTGTGATCCCTACCATACTATAGTAGAACAATATTAGTGGGATCCCTACCATACATATAAAAGAACATTAGTGTGATCCTACCATACTATAGTAGAAACAATATTAGTGTGATTCCTACCATACTATAGTAGAACAATATTAGTGTGATTACTACCATACTATTGTAGAACAAATTTAGTGTGATTCCTATCATACTATTGTAGAACAATATTAGTGTGATTCCTACCATACTATAGTAGAAGAATATTAGTGTGATTTCTACCATACTATAGTAGAACAATTAAGTGTGATCCCTACCATACTACGTATGGTAGAACGTATTAGTGTGATCCCTACCATACTATAGTAGAACAATATTAGTGTGATTCCTACCTATATAGTAGAACAATATTAGTGTGATTCCAACCATACTATAGTAAACAAATATTAATGTGATTCTACCATACTATAGTAAGAACAATATTAGTGTGATCCCTACCATACTATAGTAGAACAATTATAGTGTGATCCTACCATACTATAGTAGAACAATATTAGTGTGAGCCCTACCATACTATAGTAGAACAATATTAGTGTGATCCCTACCATACTATAAAAGAACAATATTAGTGTGATCCCTACCATACTATAGTAGAAAAATATTAGTGTGATCCCTACCATACTATAGTAGAACAATATTAGTGTGATTACTACCAGCAATGTCAGGAAGATATGTTAATGAGATGTGTAGTGTTGGGCTGTGAATGCTCTTTATTATGTAAATTAATGTATCCAGTGTCGGCTGGATTACAAGTGGGCAGTGACCGGGGGGGGGGGGGGCAGTTAAAAGCAGTTAGTAAACATTGAAAATTCACAACAAGGCAGGCACAGACACACATGTAAGTAACATCATTTTACTGCCCTAACATTGTACTTTCAGATTATACAAAGTTGTTTGAGTGATTATAGTGACCCTTTAAGGGAGAAAAATATTATTCTCCCTCTTTACAGGGCACTGGTAAAGCCCCAATTGGAATATGCAGTGCAGTTTTAGTATCCTATATAGAAAAGGGATATCTTGGAAATGGAAGGAGTTTAGAAAAGGGAAACTAAGGGGAATGGAGGGGCTTGACTATACAAGCAAATTAGACAAGTTAGTGCTGTTTACATTGGAGAAGCAAGGTTTATGCGAGGATATGGTCACTTTATACAAAAATATTAATGGGCCACACAATAAACTCTTTGGTGCATTGTTTACTAACAGGTTATATCAGAGGACTAATGGACATATTTTAATATTAGAAGAAAATTTTTATCTTCAGGTTAGGAAATGTTTCTTTACAGTGAGTACAGTGAAACTGTGGAACTGTCTTCTAGCTGATGTGGTAATGGCAAGTCCACTGAATAGCTTTAAAAGTCGTCTGGATATGTTTCTAAAACTAAACAATAATGAGAACTAGTGGTATTAATACATAGAAAGTACCCCTGGATCAACCAGAAATACAGTATGTTTCCCTTTTTTTCTTAGTTGGGGTTTTTGTTTTTTTGTTTGACTTCCTCTGGATCAACTGTTAGGTTAAAGATGAGGGTGTAAAGGTTGGACTAGATGTACGTATGTCTTTATTCAACTTCAATTACTATGTTACTGTGTAAACAACTGTGTGGTTACTTCACTAGTCTGGACACTTAAATTTACCAGTCTGTGTGGGCACTTAGATTTACCAGATTGTGTGGGTACTTAAACTTATTAGTCTGTGTGGGAACTTGACTTTACCAGTCTGTATGGGCACGTATATTTAATTTAAACAGTCTGTGTGGGCACTTACAGTATATTTACCACTCTCTGTGGGGACTTTAGGGGTGCATCTCAAATGAGGCAAAGTAAGTATTTTTTCTCAATCTGTGCTCCTGGGGATCTTCAAAGAGGTTGCAGGAGTTGGACTTTATACAAAGTCTAGCTACCCATTTAAGTAAAACATCACCAACCACCTGCCTATTATACTGCAGGGTGTCTTTTTTCTGTCTGGCTAAATTGATAATCCTATCTGGTGGTAGTAGAGGATGGCGTGTGGGAGGAGCGGGGAAGTACTATGGGCTACAGCCAAACAGTCAGGGCACATGCATGCAAACCTTATTATTAAAGCAGTTATTTGACCCATCTCAATTTGCTAGCAATTTGCATGCCTAATAATGATTGGGGCACCAATCATCAAATTTGTCTCAGGTGCCAAAAACCCAGAAGTGATCCTGGTTAGGGTGTTTAGAAGAAATTATAATTTATATTTTTGTTTTATTTTTCTTCTACTTTCTTACTTGGGATAACTTGTTTTTAACATGTTGCTGTAATGTTTGAACACTATAGCTAGTTTTTACCATTTAGCAATGTTGTAACATTGTAGATAATGACTTTCTTTCCAATTCACAAAAATTAACAGGCTATTATGTGTCAGGTAAGTCATTTCCCTGCCTGACTCCTGATTAATGATGTTTGTAACATTTTATTTGTTTTAACTCGGCCAGGAAGACTGAAATCTGCAAGTGCTGCAAAACTTCTGCAGTGAATTACTTTAAAATGAAAGCTGCATAAGAGGTAGGAATACTTACTCTTGACTATTATAGAATTATAGCTTTAGGGGAAGGAAATTTGATGTTTGGGTATAGTGACCCTGTAAGTATACAGTGACCATAACATATTAGGTCTCTATATTATGAATTAGAACAATGTTTTTCAACCAGGGGTCCAGGGACTCTAGGGTTCCTTCGAGAGGTTGCTTGAGACGTGACAGGAACTAAGCATATCCACCCTTTTGAAGAATTTGAGAATTTTTTTATAAAATATAGATATATTTTATAATTGAAATAATTAATCTTAAAGGGACACTTAACCGGTAAATCCATGTAGCTTGCAGTCTCACAGGCTCATTTACCAAGGAGCGGTGCAGGTATGCAGGCCTCCTCTCAGCTCTTAAAGTTGCGCTAACTGATGTACGATCGTTAATAGCTGTTAATAGCTGGTGTTAAATTTTGTATGTACCAGTCACTGAGGGCAGACTTGCATGTACCAGTCACTGTAGGCAATTTTAAACAGTCACTGTCGGAAAACTTATATGTACCAATCACTGTGGGCAAACGTTCATCCACCAGTTACTGTGGGAAAACTTGTATGTACTATAAACTAGAGGTGGACTAGAACTCGAACAAGAGTTTGAATCTGATTTTACGAGTTCAGACTTTTTGGACTTTTCAAACTTTTGAGGATTTTAATGAATTTGTAGAAACAATCGAGAAACATGTCATAAATTCACCAATGACAGCTATTACGTGTTACCCTTTGGCCTGCTTTCCACTATATGATGCAAATTGCAAAAAGGAGAAGTTCAGTGAGAAGACATACTCTTTTAAGAAAAATTAGCAGAATTTACTATCATCTTGACCTGCCTATTCGGTATTTTTTCTGTGTATAAATAAATTCTTCCAAAATACTGACTCCCTGTTTGCAGGACCCCTAATAGAGACCGTTATGGTCTTGCCCTTGAACCTGCTCCTGTGTTAGTTCAGTTTCTCAGTAGAGATCTGAGATTAAGGGGGCCATACACGATGGGATTTACCCAATATCGGCAGTGTGGAGGGACTGAAACCGATTGGCTGCAACCCCGACAAATGCCCAAATAGTTGGCTTTATGGTTGCTAGAAAAAAATGGGAAATTTCCATCAGTCTGTTTCGGACTTTAATTTAAGTAAAGGGAGACAATACTCTTGGTCATGTATGGCCACACGGCCGACTGATCCCAATACCACGTATGGTTGAAATGGCAGCTCACTAATGTCAACAGCAGGGAAAAGCAAGGGTTATAAATTCAACTGATTTTTCAAAATGAAAGAGAATATGTAGAACAACTAGGTACAGTAATGTGAAAAACTATTTGCCCCCTTCCTGATTTCTTATTCTTTTGCATGTTTGTCACACTTAAATGTTTCTGCTCATCAAAAACCGTTAACTATTAGTCAAAGATAACATAATTGAACACAAAATGCAGTTTTAAATGATGGTTTTTATTATTTAGTGAGAAAAAAAACTCCAAATCTACATGGCCCTGTGTGAAAAAGTGATTGCCCCCCTTGTTAAAAAAATAACTGTGGTTTATCACACCTGAGTTCAATTTCTGTAGTCACCCCCAGGCCTTGACTGTTTCAATCAAGAAATCACTTAAATAGGAGCTATCTGACACAGAGAAGTAGACCAAAAGCACCTCAAAAGCTAGACATCATGCCAAGATCCAAAGAAATTCAGGAACAAATCAGAACAAAAGTAATTGAGATCTATCAGTCTGGTAAAGGTTATTAAGCCATTTCTAAAGCTTTGGGACTCCAGCGAACCACAGTGAGAGCCATTATCCACAAATGGCAAAAACATGGAACAGTGATGAACCTTCCCAGGAGTGGCCGGCCGACCAAAATTACTCCAAGAGCGCAGAGAAAACTCATCCGAGAGGCCACAAAAGACCCCAGGACAACATCTAAAGAACTGCAGGCCTCACTTGCCTCAATTAAGGTTAGTGTTCACGACTCCACCATAAGAAAGAGACTGGGCAAAAACGGCCTTGCCTGCTGGCATATATCCAAGGCGCAAACCACTTTTAAGCAAAAAGAACATTAAGGCTCGTCTCAATTTTGCTAAAAAACATCTCCAATGATTGCCAAGACTTTGGGAAAATACCTTTTTCCACAAAGTTGAGCTTTTTGGAAAGGGGCATGTCCCGTTACATCTGGCGTAGAAGTAACACAGCATTTCAGCAAAAGAACATCATACCAACAGTAAAATATTTGGTGGTAGTGGTGATGGTCTGGGGTTGTTTTTGCTGCTTCAGGACCTGGAGGCTTGCTGTGATAGATGGAACCATGAATTCTACTGTCTACCAAAAAATCCCGAAGGAGAAATGTCTGGCCATCTGTTCGTCACACTCAAGCTGAAGCGATCTTGGGTGCTGCAGCAGGACAGTGACCCAAACACAACCAGCAAATCCACCTCTGAATGGCTGAAGAAAACAAAATGAGACTTTGGAGTGGCCTAGTCAAAGTCCTGACCTGAATCCTATTGAGATGTTGTGGCATGACCTTAAAAAGGCGGTTCATGCTAGAAACCCTCAAATAAAGCTGAATTACAACAATTCTGCAAAGATGAGTGGGCCAAAATTCCTCCAGAGCGCTGTAAAAGACTCGTTGCAAGTTATCGCAAATGCTTGATTGCAGTTATTGCTGCTAAGGTGGCCCAACCATTTTAGGTTCAGGGGCAATTTCTTTTTCACACAGGGCCATGAAGATTTGGAGTTGTTTTTTCTCACTAAAAATAAAAACCATCATTTAAAACTGCATTTTGTGTTCAATTTATGTTATCTTTGACTAATAGTTAACGGTTTTTTGATGAGCAGAAACATTAAAGTGTGACAAACATGCAAAAGAATAAGAAATCAGGAAGGGGGCAAATAGTTTTTTACATCACTGTATGTATAATATAAACTAAGGGGCATATTTATAAGTGTGCGTTAACTTTTCCCGCCGTTTTCGCCAAAATCGCTATTAAGAGATTTTTTTAAAGGGCTAAACCCGGGTGCAAAAAGTTAACGAGGCGTTAATGTCGCATCAGTTACCATTCACTTCTATTTATAAAGTGGCGTTAATCTCGGCCATTTCACTTCACTTCGCCACCTTGAAGGTGGCAAAAACGGACGAGATTGCTAGAGGTCGGGGCAGGGGGGTACACCCAGCCCGTGGCGGGTGGTTGCACCTGCCACAGGAAACACACTCACCTTGCCACGGGTGGTCGCATTCACAAGAGGGCCACATGCCGCGTGACCCCTTCCCAGCAGCCCCTCCCAGATCCCTGCCACGTACTCTCGCAGGGAGGGGAAGGGAAGGACCCGCTCGGATGGGTGGAGGGACCCTCCAGTGGGGACTCTGATGCACGTGATACCAAGCATTGAAAGATATGACCAATCAGAATCCAATTAGGACTTTCTGCAAACCTACTGTATATAAAGAGCTGCAATCCTCCGCGGAGCTCAGAAGCCATCGCAGTAGATGGCAGAAGACAGAAGAAAAAAAGAGAAGAAAGAAGAGTCTGGCAACATCGGCTCTGCTGAAGCGGGCCGCAGTGAGGTGAGGAAAATGAACCTGATCTTAGCCCAGCTCTGTGCCATGTCACACTGACACTATTCTCACATTTTTTGAGCCCATGCGATCACCACTTTTTTTGCAAATTGCATCTACTCCGATAATGAATCATAGCAAAAATCACAGCGCAAACGCACAGCACTCACACGTGTTACTGTCTGTTGATAGTGTGGCTGTAGCCTAAATGTCAATGCAAAGTTTAAAACTGTTCCAGGTTCTGGTGTTTCCTATGTCTGCACAGCATTGATGCTCCCACACACCCATTTAGGGTTGACATGTTTTGTTCATCATCTTTACCAAAGTAAATAAAATATGCTTGTGAAAGTTCTCATTCATCCATTTGTTGTATTCAGTTAGATCAACTGGACTTAAAGGAGAACTAAACCCAAAATACAAAGGCAGCTCCACAGACTCTACAACTGTCACTTTGTAAAACCATTTGTCTCTCACCTCTGAATTCAGCTTCTTACTGTAGAAATCATTTATAGAACATTTCTGGCAATCTATGATGTCACGGCTGGCTTCTAGTGTTGCCTCTTTCTGGTGGTCCAGGACCCACATGCTAACTAGCTACCTTGTGTTTGTTTCCCACTCCCCTTATGCTAAGCTGCATGTAACAGGTGAATATTATTAGCTTTGAGAGTGAACTATTCCTTTAATTATACCTTGTAATGAATTCCCCATGAATTGTAATTCCCCATGCAATTACTGAGTGGTGTTTGTTTACATTTAAAGCAGCAATTTGTAACTAGAAAGGGAAAGTTTAAGTATAAACTTTGAATTTGGCTTGAAGGGCTGCAATTTGGAAGGGAATATGTGTGTTTGCTGCAGATTTTAAAACTCAACAATGGGAATGATGAGTTTGTAGTGAACACTTGTTTGGGACAAAAAAAAACTTTTGTGTGTACCCAGCCCAACGAATGATCCTTCCTGGGTTAGCGAATGGTACATTTGAGGGTTAGTTCAGCTCGAACTATATGGTTATTATATGGGTATTATATTACTGGGTTATTATATGACTAGGTTATTATATGTTTTTTATATTACTAGGTTATTATATGGTTATTATATTACTAGGGTTAATGAACGGTACATTCGAAGGCCTGTGAAAATGAATAAACTAACAAATGATCCTTCCTGAGTTAGCGAACGGTACATTCGAGGGTTAGCGAAAATGAACGATCCTTCCTGGGTTAGCAAACGGTACATTCAAGGGTTAGCGAAAACAAAGGGTACCTTCTAGGGTTAGCGAACGGGCCCGTAAATTCAATAATTATCAAAAATACAGCTGCAAGTCTGAAAAACAAACTAGTTCAAGTCCGAACTATTTAGAAAAATTCGAGTTTGTCCAAACTCATAAAGTTCATCTCGAACTCGGGCTCAAGTTGGAGTTCTAGTTCATCCCTAATCACAGCTAATTATTTACATTAAAACAGTAAAAACTGCGAACAAATCCCATCATCCCCTGACAGCCCTTGTGCCTAAAACAAAATGCTACATGCTAACAACAGCAGCAGCAAAGCATTGTACATTGTAGAAATCCAAATTCTAATGAAATGGGAACTATTATTGTACATGGTGGAAATCCAAATTATAATGAAATGGGACTATTTATTGTACATGGGTAGAAACCCAATTCTAATGAAATGGGAACTATTTATTGTACATGGGGTGGAAATCCAAATTATATGAAATGGGAACTTTTATTGTACATGGGGTGAAATCCAAATTATGAAATGGAACATTTATTGTACATGGGGTAGAAATCCAAATTACATGAAATGGAACTATTTATTGTACATGGGGTAGAAATCCAAATGATAATGAAATGGGAACTATTTATTGTACATGGGTAGAAATCCAATGATAATGAAATGGGAACTATTTATTGTACATGGGGTAGAAACCCAAATGATACTGAAATGGAAACTATTATTGTACATGGGTAGAAATCCAAATTATAATGAAATGGAACTATTTATTGTACATGGGGTAGAAATCCAAATGATATGAAAACGGGAACTATTATTGTACATGGGGTAGAAATCCAAATATAATGAAATGGGAACTATTTATTGTACATGGGGTAGAAATCCAATTATAATGAAATGGGAACTATTTATTGTACATGGGGTAGAAATCCAAATTATTGAAGGAAACTATTATTGTACATGGGTAGAAATCCAATTATAATGAAAGGGAACTATTTATGTAGCAAGGGAGAAATCCAATTATAATGAAACGGGAACTATTTATTGTACATGGGGTAGAAATCCAAATTATAATGAAACAACTATTTATTGTACAGGGGTAGAAATCCAAATTATAATGAAACGAAACGGGAACTATTTATTGTACATGGGGTAGAAATCCAAATTATAATGAAACGGAAACTATTTTTGTACATGGGGTAGAATCCAAATTATAATGAAACGGGAACTATTTATTGTACATGGTGTAGAAATCCAAATTATAATGAAACGGGAACTATTTATTGTACATGGGGTAGAAATCCAATTATAATGAACGGAAACTATTTATTGTACATGGGGTAGAAATCCAAATTATAATGAACGGGAACTATTTATTGTACATGGGGTAGAAATCCAAATTATAATGAAACGGAACTATTTATTGTACATGGGGTAGAAATCCAAATTATAATGAAGGGAACTATTTATTGTACATGGGGTAGAAATCCAAATTATAATGAAAGGAACTATTTTTGTACTGGGGTAAAACCAAATTATAATGAAAGGGAACTTATTTATTGTACATGGGGTAGAAATCCAAATTAATGAAATGGAACTATTTATTGTACATGGGGTAGAAATCCAAATTATAATGAAATGGGAACTATTTTATTGTACATGGGTGGAAATCCAAATATAATGAAATGGGAACTATTTATTGTACATGGGGTAGAAAATCCAATTATAATGAAATGGAACTATTTATTGTACATGGGGTAGAAACCCAAATTATAATGAATGGAACTATTTTTGTACATGGGGGGTGAATCAAATTATATGAAATGGGAACTATTTATTGTACATGGGGTAAATCAAATATAATGAAATGAAACTATTTATTGTAACATGGGGTAGAAATCCAATTATAATGAAATGGGAACTATTTATGTACATGGGGTAGACCCAAATTATAATGAATGGAACTATATTGTACATGGGGTAGAATCCATAGGGAACTAATGAAGGAGTCATAGAATGTAACTATGACATGAACATAGTACATAGGAATTAGGTTGAATAAAGACATCAAGTCCAACAAGTCCAACCTATTCACCCTTTGTTTTTTTTCTTTTTGTTTTTTTAACTCTACCTAACAGTTGATCTAGAGGAAGGCAAAAAAAAAAACCACAAAAAGGGGGGGAAACTCCTTTCTGACTCTATATATATTAATACCAGTAATTCTCAATATTTTTTAATTTTAGGAATTTATTCAGGGCTTTTTTAAAGCTATTTAATGAATTGCCATTACCACATCTGCTGGAAGATAGTTTTCACCATTCTCACTGTAAAGAAACCTTCTCCTACCTGAAGATGAAACTTTTCTTCCAACCTTAAAGGATGTCTACGAGTCCTCTGATATGACCTATTAGTGAACAATGCACCAGAGATTTCATTATATGGCCCCATTAATATATTTGTATAAGGTTATCATATCCCCACGCAAATGTCGCTCTTCAATGTAAACACCCCTAATATGTCTAATCTGCGTACATATTCAAGCCCCTCCATTCCCCTTATTAATTTAGTTGCCCTTCTCTGAACTGCTTCCATTTCCAAGATGTCCTTTTGTATATGGGATTCCTAAAACTGCATGCATATTCCAAATGAGGCCTTACCAGTGCCTTGTAAAGAGGGAGAATAATATTTTTCTCTCTTGAATCTATTCCCCTCTTTATACAAGACAATATCTTGCTAGCTCTAGCCGTTGCTACCTACCTTTTCTGCTACAGCGAAGTCTGTTATCTACAGAACCCCCCAAATCTTTTTCCATTACAGATGCACTTAACCAGAGTTATTTATGGTGTAGGTGGCAGGGGATTATAAATCCCAAATGCATCACCTTACATTTATCACATTGAATCTCATCTGCCATTCTGTGGCCCATTTTGATAATCTATCTAGTTCTGCTTGCAACACTTGCACATCATTAGAAGTTTCCAAGCTCTGCATAGTTTAGTGTCATCAGCAAACACTGAGACCTGCTCTCATGCCCCTTCTAAGTAATTTATAAACAGATTAAAAAGAAGCACCCCAATACAGAACCCTGGGCACCCGCTTAGAACTTTAGCCCACGTAGATGTAGCCCATTTACCACCACTCTCTGTTTGCCATCCAATAACCACTTCTCTATCCATGCACAAATGTCGCCCAATGTGACACAGTATCAAAAGCTTTCACAAAATCCAAGTATACCACATCCACTGCTTGCCTATTCCAATTTTGCTTCTTTATAAAAAACAATTAAATTTGACTGGCATGATCTATTTTCTCATAAATCCATGCTGACTACTCACTAATAGAATTAGCTCTCGAGACAAATCAAGGATATGATCTCGTACAAAGTTTCCATCACCTTCCCTACCACTGATGTTAGGATTACAGGTCTTTAGTTACCAGGCTATGAAATTGGAACTATTTATTGTACAAGGGGTGAGGGAAATCCAATTATATGAAATGGGAACTATTTATTGTACATGGGGTTGAAATCCAAATTATAATGAAATGGGAACTATTTATTGTACATGGGGTAGAAATCCAAATTATATGAATGGGGAACTATTTATTGTACATGGGGTTGAAATCCAAATTATAATGAAATGGGAACTATTTATTGTACATGGGGTTGAAATCCAAATTATAATGAAATGGGAACTATTTATTGTACATGGGGTGGAAATCCAAATTATAATGAAATGGGAACCCGAACTTCCAGAACCAAAACGGAAGTTTGGGTCCAGTTTTTTAAACTGCTGATTGCGCATATGTTTCATTCATACACACGATAAGCTGGATGTGGAGGGGTTAGGGGGTGGGTCCAGCGGCCTGGCATCCAATCTCCTGGGGGAGGGGCGGGCCCCTGCTGTTAGCCCCCTGGTCTGTTAACTGCACCAACCCAAAAAGATATATTCAGCTCATTATTAGATTTATTATTAACTATATTATTATTATAAGATGGCTCCTCGCTCCATGCGGTCAATCAGGCTATGACTGCTGTTTCACCTGCGGCCCTCCTTTGGATATGCTTAAGCTAATAAAAAATCTCACTGACAGAGGAGGAGGCAGATACCTTTGCCAAATGGAAAATAACTTATCATTAAATATGGTTAAAAATGCATGTAATAAACTGGTAAAAATAGCAGTTGTGTTTGCAGGCAGATAATGGACAAGTCACCATTTTTTGTGATATCCAAAAGTCGTATTATGAGTGGAGATACCCTTTAACGTGTCTTTAAGACACATATAGCCAATACTGGCTCTCCGAAATGTGTAGCAGTTTTAGTCACAAAACAAAACAAAAATTTTATAGCATACAGAGGTGGGACAATACAGTAAGATGCCATGGAGTATTTTAAAAAAAAACTTCAGTATTAGAGAATTGTACCATGTTAACCACTTAGGCTTCTTCTGCACTACATTGATTTGTATACATATACCTGTAAAGTGGCATGTAACGGGTAATTACAAGTCCAACCATTAAAACACAGGTGTTGCTTAGAGAACACATTGCATTGCCAAGCCCACCGAAAAAAATTGTTTTTGTGAATTGCGTGCGGCAGTTTTATTGCCATTTTACTACTTACAATACAAACACCAATTCCCAAATGTGCCGAAATCTGCCATAGTCAGACTGTGAGGGTGTGGAGGGGAAGGGTAAAATGGTATGAGCCATAGTCAGACTGTTAATTAAGTGGAGGGGAATAGTTAAATTTTAGAAGCCATGCATTTTCATTAAATTTATAATTATTAATTTGGCTTGAAAAAGCCAATTCCTGTTCTTTCTATTTCCTTTTCTTCTTCTTCTTCTTCTTTTTCTTTCTTCTGTTTTTATTCTTCTGCTTTTTTGACCGTATCTCTCCCACAGTTTTTGGCTAGAGACATGACAGACAGACGTAAAGTAGGTTAAGAAGAGGAAAAGCCATGGAAGTATAACAGCCGTCACATTATTAAAAAGCCATTGGAAGCTGTTAAGTAAAAGAGCATGCAAACCCATTACCCATGAATCCAAGAAACCAATTGATTTTAGCAAATGCCTAGCTCACACATTACCGCTATCTACCCATGTCTGCATGGGGATATTCAGTTGATTGCAATCTAATCCATAACAATTTACTTGCATCTATTCTCGACCCCATGTGTATGTCTAGATCTTTCCACAGAGTCTTTTTTGTTAGTATGGATTACATCCATCTCAGTTGCACAAATTGTAAAACATTTTATCATGAGTGCCACAGCAGAATCATTATTTGACACATAGGATTTCAGTCAAACTTAATTCATATAGACTGATTTCCTTGTAATTTTCTCACTTAGCCCACAATATGTATCCATAGGTGTACTGGTGAACTGGAGATGGTGTATGTGGGAGGGGGGGCTGTGGAGGGATGGGGGGGGGTGCGAAGCGGAGGGTGTCAAAGCATCAATCATTTATGCATGTGGTACACCATGCACACCTTGCCAGATGGCTTACCTCTTTGGATAGAGTTAGCACTGTACGGGGTTCCTACCTAGCTACGAAAGTTTCCGAAAAAACGGGAATGGACAATACCCAAATCTACTGGGAGGGCTACCTTCCTTCTCTTGATGGGCCAATAACAGTCTGCACACTCTCCTTGTTACTGGAAGAGAAGCAAAAGCATTTACTTCACACAGAGCTAAATAGGCAACATCATTTCAACAGCTCTTTATTTAGCTGGGTACAACACTGTACCAATCTTTAAATCTGTAGGATTCCTCTAATCTTTCAAAGATATGGCTACACACATTCACAAGTGTTCCCCCTATATGAAGTATAGGGGATTGCTTGTGACTGCCATATACCTTGCAGTCGACTCCCTATTCTTTATTACAGATGGGAAACCGCAAGAAATTTCTGTACTTAACGACCGTTCAATCCATCGTTGAACGTTCATCACATTGGAAACGGTTGTTACGGGTGTACACACTTATCAAAAACAATTGATCCTATCTTTACAATCAACCCTGTATCGGTAATGTGTGTAACCCTTTAACTATATTGCCGTAATTCCTTTCATCAAATCAATTTCAATAATACATACATATATGGAACTTTAAGCGGGTACACACATTACCGATAAAGGGTGATCTGGTCGCATTTATCTCTATGTTTTAACCGATAGCTGGGTACACACAGTACCAATATTTACAGATCAGACAGAATCTGTAAGTTATTCTCCATTGATCTTTAACCCAATAATTACATATTGGCCAATAACTGTGTGCATGCCCCACTGTTAGCCAAAGAAACCTGCTGGTGATCTGGGTAAGCTGGGTGATATCAGTATATGGTGGCCTAGATGGCTGATATTTCAGCCAGCCTGATAACTAGGGCAGATTTCCGTTGGGCTCACCACACACAGAGCGACTACCACTGATAATTCACTATGACTAATCTACCTCAATAGCCTATCTAAACATTACTGGATTTACTGGCTGATTTTAAAACACTTCCCCGATGTGATCAGAGCTATTGTAATATATGGACCCCATATCTGTAAGGATTAGAAAGGATCTTTGATAAGCCGATTGTCGTCTAAGTTCAATCATTGCTATGCTCCATTCCATTTCCTTTCTGTCCTTTTACATCTCTATAACGTCTGTTTTTTCTCTTCCTTTCCATTACCTTCTGCCATAATTTTCTACCTCCATTACCATCATGTTAGTGCTGCCCACTGTGGCATTCTATTAATTGGGGGGTTGGTGCAATTATTGGGCTAAACACCCCTGTGCTATGCTCAGGACCCACATAGGCCATTAAAAGATCTGGGAGATCAGGCCAATACACCACCTCACACATTAATACAATAACTATTTTATGTCCAGTCATCATTAACTCGTAGTTAAAGTCATAGTGCAGTTAAATATTTATATAAAGTAGATAATCAATGTTCATTTTATTGATAAATTTGACAAAAAGATTGAAAACGTAATGTAGTTATGTAAAGTACTCATAATAAGTAATGGTTACCATAGCATCACCATCCCTAATGGTTTATGACATCAGTCTCAAAGATTTTAGTCATTGTTGGAGAGACATTGAGTGAGTGGACCTGTTATTTGTTCTCCTCTCTAAATCTTCTATTTGGGTCAAAACTGTTCTGATAAATTACTATTTATATAAAGTAGTAGTCAATGTGGCATTTACTTTAAAAAAAAAGATTTAAAATAATATATCGTTGTTTAAAAGATATTTTTTCCAAAGTACTCATGAATAAGTAATGGTTACCATTTTTTCACTTTTTTAGTGAAAGTTTTTAGCAGTTTAACGATAAAAAATAAAAGATTGACATTAGCGTAACAAATCTTAGAACCATAGGTAAGTCATGTTACAACTGGGTATAGATTTGAGTGGGGATTTCGTTGAACAGCCCCGCTGAGTCTTTACTGGCAGTTTTTTTCAAGCCTCTATTCAATATGATAATATTCTCTGTAAGAATTAGAAACTGTGGGGAAATGTAATATCTATAGAGTCTGTTTTTCACCATTTCAATACTTTATGTTCTTATTATCAACTCCTAAAACGTCTTTTTGCTTTTCTCTATATTAACAGATTTTTAATCGAAATTGGCATCCAAACGGTTTAGGGCATTTTTTTGCTGCATTACTTAAATGTTGGGGCGGAAAGAGAAAGGTAAGACTGATTAGATATTTTTATATTCCCATCTCATCCTCGTTTCATCTGTTTTAGATGTATTCGCAATCCACGGCCGCTTCTGTCTCTACACTCTCCTCTCCACTGCCGCTGCTGTGGGTTTTTTTGTGTTCCCGAGCAGCGGCAGTGGAGGCTGCCTAGGAATGGCAAGTCAGTGATTGCTGTGATGTCACTTTCACACGGCCACCACTGACTGCCTTACCCTGAGTGGAGATTGCAGACCGCGTGGCAGTAAGTATAAGATCTCTCGTTGGAGCAGATTTACTCATTGGAACAAAACAAATTCTAGGTTTATAGCATTTTTTTTGCACAACATCTCATTTTTTTTCCTGGAGGGGTGGACATTCCCTTCACTGAAAATACACAGAAACCCTAACTATCAGGTACAAATTTTATCTAGTGTCCGTTATCCTGCTAATGTAAAACTTCAGTGCTCCTCTTATCATTTATGCATCACGTTTCCATAGTGAGATTTAGGGGGCATATTTATAAGGTTCGTTAACTTTTCGCGCCGTTTTCACGGACATTAACGCATAATCGCGTTTAACGCGATTTTATAAATTGTCCGAAACGGCCGCGAAAAGTTAACGAAGCGTAACCCTTCGCGGCGATACTTACCTGTTACCGCCGCTTCTATTTATAAGCGGCGGTACTGGTTTTGCTGTGCTAGTATCGCTGTTTTACTTTCGCCACCTTGAGGTGGCGAGTCAGCCGATACTAGCCACCCGCGGCGGGGATGGGCAGCAACCCCGCGGCGGTGGTCTCACCGCCCCGGGAGACATGCCCACCCCCCGCCCACAACCCCCCGCGGCGACGGAGACCACCCGCCGCCTCTTCCCAGCAGACCCTCCCAACCCGTTTTCCCCGCTCGCGAAATCTCGATGGGAGGCTAGGAGGGGCTGCCGGAAGGGGCCACAGCAGGTGGTCGCGACCACCCGCCACGCACCCCCTCCCCGCACCCCCTCCAAGCACCCCCCGCCCCGGCCGCTCCCGGGAGGGGAAGGGAGGGAGCCGCTGGGAGGGTGGAGGCTCCCTCCAGCGGGGCCTCGAGAAGGGCCTTTTGGGGCTAAGGGGTTCCGCAGCTCGAACCGGGACCCCCCCTCCCCGGCCCTTGTAAGGGCCTTTGCAGCTCTGACAAGAGCCCTTGCGGCTCTGATAAGAGCCCTTTGGGGCTTAGGGGTCCCGCAGCTCGAACCGGACCCCCTCCCCGGCCCTATCAGGCCTTTGCGGCACTTACAAGTGCCTTGTCGGCTCTGACAAGAGCCCTTTGGGGCTTAAGGGTCCCGCAGGCTCGAACCGGACCCCCCTCCCCGCCCTTATAAGGGCCCTTGCAGCACTGAAAAGTGCCTTTGGGCTTGGGGTCCCGACTCAAACCAGGACCCCTCCCCGGCCTTGTAAGGGCCCTTGCGGCACTGACAAGTGCCTTGGCGGGTCCCGCAGCTCGAACCGGACCCCCAGTGTGCGCCTCTTAAAGAGCCCTTGGGCGACGTCTTCGGGCTGGCGACACCAACCCCACTCAGGTCGCCGATGCCAGGCAGGCTCACTGCGGCCCCAGTGAGCCCGCTGGCACCGCCGGCCTCAGCGGACCGTTTGCCATCCGCTTCTTTCTTCTTTCTTCAGCCATCTACTGCGATGGCATCTGAGTTCCCGGCGGAAAGCTCCTCTTTATATAGTTTGCAGAATCCATAATCCGTTTCTGATTGGTCAATTTTTTAATACTTGCTTTACATTAACCATCACATTTCCAGAACTTTCCAGAAATCTGATTGGTTAATGTAAGCACGTATTAAAAATGTTTTGTTTTGTATGTTTGTTTTTCACGTTATGGTCACCTTTATTTGTTTTGTAGTTTGTTTTTTCACTTATTGGTGCACCTTTATTTAATTATTTCTATAACGTTGTCACAAATAAAATTTAAAAATATAAACTATCATAAGAAACTTGTTTTTTTTTAGAAAAAGTTCCAGTTCAAATTCCAGCTGTTGAGCTTGTAAGTATTAAAAGAGAAATTGTCATTCTTCTATAAAATAATGGAGTCCTGTAAGTTTTTTAACTTACAGTAAAATGCCACGCAATCTATAAACCAATGCCAGCTGTTGCCAGTAGATTGGAAATGTGGAATGCCTCAAGTAGAAAATGAGATATTAGCAAAGCATAACATGACTTGAATGTGGAGGTCGTGATAGATTATGAAATTCTGTATAACATTCCCCCATCCCCCTTAATTCTTGGATAAAATACATATTATTCATTTACAGTTTTTTATTTTCATATTTGTAATTTTTTCTTTCAGACTCCATCTGAGGACCCTGAATTGTGTGAACCGGCTGTTGAGGACGTAAGTAGACAATAAAAACTTATGTTTAAATAAAAATTAAATTACCATTTCCTTTATGCCTATATGCCCACTAAATGTGTGTAATTCTTACCTAGCCATGATGATAAAATGCACTTTTGTTAAATAATTAATGTCTCATAATAAACTATTTTTTAGATTTCCGCTGAGGGACACACACATTTCATACCCAGTTGTTGAGAAAGTAAGTAGAAATATAAAGTTTTGGTAAATAAATAAGTGGCCTTTTAGAAATGATGAATTCTCTCCGAGTGCTCGATATACGCACTGACATTACTATGCAATCCAAGACTGAAAGCATTTTAATGCAGATTGTTGTATTGGTGTCTTGAGAAGGAAAGTAATGCATAATGTTTTGTGTATTAAATAATAATCACATTTTCATCATTTTAGGGCTATACACTTAGATTGAGATATCTGTTGTTAAATTAGATCACTGGACTTGAAGTTTAGTTCTTGAAGACGTTTCGCTAGTCATCCGACTGGCTTTCTCATTCAGAATGACTTGTACAAGAATCTGTGGCAATTATGTCCCTGGAAAATCCCAATTAGCATATCACAGCCAGTGTTAAGGGCGTGATTAGATAGTGGCTAAGAGGTGTTTATAGGAACGCCCAGAGTAAGGTGTCAAACACAGCATGTACATGGCGACAGATGGGTGTTGCAACCCCCACCATTAGCTAAAGAAATGAAACATCTCAGAGGAGCCCTTAAAACTTGTGGATATCCAGTAACTAGGGCCTTTGTCAAAAGAAGCAGAAGGAAAGAAAAGAACACGAATACCACATGAAGGGAAAAGCAAGACAGAGAAAGAACATGGTCATCCCATATGTAGCAGGGTCTCTGAGAAATTAAGAGAGTTTTCAAAAACACCGTACCCTGTCGTTTAAAAACCGAGCACACTCTGAGGCAGCAATGGTACATCCGAAGGACCCAATACCGAAACACAAAAAGCGACATCATATACCAGGCAGTGCGTGAAGAATGCTCTGATTTGTATTGAAATACAAATGTCTTTGTAATTGAATACAACAGATATACCATGGCCTGGATGAAGGAGAACCTTTACAAGCCCTTAGATTGAGAGTTTAGTTTGATCAACCACCATGACAGATATTTTAGTTAATTGAGCAAATATCGCCCTACTTCCAACCCACCAATTGCTGCTGTCTGACTTTTTTTTTGGCAAAATGAAAGTCTAAAATGTTTTGGCATATCAAAGTTTCGGTTCAAAATATAAAGTTTCGGTTCAATAAATAAAGTGCACTTTTAGAAATGATAAGATTTCTCTCCGAGTCTCCGATAAAACACTGAACATTACCGTGCAATCCAAGACTGAAAAGCATTTTTAATGCAGATTGTGTATTGCATAATGTTTTGGTATTAAATATTAATCATTATCATCATTTTCGGTGCTAATACACTTAGATTGAGAGTTTTAGTTTGAATTCAACCACCATGACAGATATTTAGTAATTGAGCATATATCGCCCATAACTTCGACTTTTTTGGCAAAAAAAAGTTTTAAAGATTAGGCATATCAGTTATTTAATGGTCCACTAGATCATTGAGCTAAAACATTGGCAGAGCATTTTCATTTCCAACTGACTACTGACAGTCTATGGTAAGAAGGTCCTGTTGGGTTGTGATACTTTCCAATTCCTCAGTGTATGTATAGCCATTTCCAAAAGTCCAAAGTACAATGGCACACCGCTGTGGCTCATTAGCCAGACAAGTTGGTAGGAGCAGTCCTCTCGCCCCCTACTCCCAGGGCTTCAATATCCAAGCAAGGCAAAGATAGAGGAGCACACTACTTCATTGATATTTCTTTATTTGTGCACAAATTTGTTTTTTGCACAAATAAAGAAATATTCACAAGTATGTGCTCCTCTACTCTTTGCCTTGCATGTAATAGCCATTTCCCTGTGTCTATAATTCCTGGCCATACACTAGGCATACATTAGATAGATTAGACTTCCTCCATAGACAAACGTCTAATCTATCTAGTTCTAAAAACAGATTTCCTTTATAGTGTTTCTTACTTTCTGAGGTTCCTGTGATGTCTGGGCCGTTTAATTTGCAACACCAACGCAAAAAAGAATGGGCTAGGTGGTTCTTGGTGACAACTCACGAATGTCAGGAGAATGTCACAGGAGCATCAGAAAGTGAAATACAGTGTATGGACCTTAAGGAGCTAATAATAGGTTTGAAAGGGCATTCACCTGTCCTTGTCTACTGCCAACCCAATGTAATCCTGACCTTTAATGTAGACATAAATATAAATTTTTCATATGTACATTGTATTTTTAATAATTTTATCTTTTATTTTTAGCCTCCAGCTGAAGACTCTGTCTGTGAGCCAGCTGTGAAGGAAGTAAGTAAAATCAAGTTCACATTATGCTGTAATATCTGAAATCCAATTGACTTTCCTATTGTGTTTAAATAAAGTTGAATCCAGGAAGCGCGCATTTTCCTATTCCTATCGTTTAAACCTCTTATAGAGCGCAGCAGAGATCTGCAGCTCTCCGTGAAGAGCCTGTATATTTTATATCTCGTAAGCATTAATTATTTCCTTCTTTAGACAGAGTGAAGAAATGACTGACATCCTGAGGCGGATTGGAGGTAATGTAATTCATACAGTATTGGTTTACCTGTGATCCTCACCTGGTATTGGCTGTTACTTTCCTATTTATGCTTCTAGGTAGGGATGTGCAGTTAGAAATAGGGATTCTCATTAAATACGACTGATACCTAAAATAGCCGAATCTCAATTTACCTTCCAATTATTAGAAACGTTAACCTTAATATTTAAGTGCTTTTTAGCTAAACGTATACATTTTCAATATTAGTAATAAATCAGGTAGGGGAGAATTGAGATGGTAATATACCCTTTTACACATAATATATTGTTATACGCACACACTGCTACAAAACTGTATAAATATACACTATTAAACAAATGGCAAAATCCGACAATAATAACCCTTTATATATTTTGGTCCTGACTCCATATTATATATAATTTAGCTTGTTGTTGCAATCCAGTTTTATTTGTAATTGTTTAATTCTAATCTTACTCCTGTTATCTAAGGACAGGAGGACCTATCTCACATTTACTATCACCAATAAAGTCAACCGTATTCTACTACTTTGACTAAATGTCCTACATTTTTGTAATGTAGTATTTAACAGTTTTCTTTTTCAATGCAGTCATACAGCTAAAGAAGAAAAAAATAGAAGGAAGAGGAGAAAAAGGAAATGAGAAAAAAGGAAGGAAGAAGTCCAGAAAAAAAGGCACTTGAGATAGTAAGGACAAAGGGAATAAGGAAGAAGTCCAGAAAAAAAGACACTTGAGATAGAGCAGACCAAGGGAAGAAGGAAAAGTCCAGAAAAAAGAGATTTGAGATGGAGCCGGACAAAGGGAAGAAGGAAGAAGTCCGAAAAAAAGACACTTGAATAGATACAGGACCAAGGGAAGAGGAATAAGTGCAATAAAAAGGGACTTGAGATGGAGCAGGACAAAGGAAGAAGGAAGAAGTACCGAAAAAAAAGAGATTTGAGATAAGCAGGACCAAGAATGAACAAGTCCAGAACAAACCAATGGGGGCAAGACAAAAGGAAGAAAACCAGAGGGAGGGCAGACCTGAGAGGGAAAGGCCTGAAGGGGGGCAAGACCTGTGGGAGGGCAGCACTGAGGGGGGGCAGACCAAAGGGGGGCAGGCCAATAACGAGGAAGACACCAGGTTAAACGGATGAATGGATAGAAGTAGAAGGGTGAGGAGAAAAAGCAGAAGAGAAAAGGAAGGAAGAAGGGACAGAAAGAAAAAGGCTGGAGGTAGGGAGAACCAAAGGGGGACAGACAGAGGGGGGGAAGTCCTAATGTGTGACATGAACTGAGAGGGGTATGAACAAGGGTGGACAGAACCCTGTGAGGGAAGACCGGCAGATATCAGGACAAATATGGAAAAGAAACGCTGGACAAAAGGTAAGAAGATGTGGAGTTGGGGGAACATAATTTGGGGCAGGACTTACGTACAGAAAGAACCAATTGGGGGCGGGACCTAAAGAAGGAAACACTGGAGGTAGGGCCGACACAAATGGGGAAAGACCCAAAGGGGAGCAAACCAAAGGGGGGCCATGCCAAGGGGGGAAGGCCGTAAATTGGGGCTAAGACCATTAACTGGGAAGCCATAAGGGTGTCAACATGACTGAAGGAGGGGCAAGGACCAAAAGGGGGGGCAGAACCATGTGGAGGAAGACGGCGGGTATCAGGAGAAAGGATGGAAAAGAAATGCTTGGAAAAGGGAAAGGATGTGAGTTGGGAGACATAGTTTGGGATTAAGGTGTGGCCTGGCTGGAGGTGGGGCAGACCGAAGGCATACAGAGTAAAGGGAGGCAAACCAGGAGGGGGCTAGATAGAGGGTAGGGCAAGACCACAGAGGGCATACCCAGAGGAGACCAGAAAAAAAGTTAGATTTCATCCTCTAGCCTTAAGTGCCCTATTGGTTGGCCTAGGTTGCTTATGCCTAGAAACAGCCTGGTTGCAGGACCAGATGGGCAGCAGGTTGAAAGTGGACAGGTCCAGGGGGAACAGGCCCGTAGTGGCAGTAACTAGAGGGGGCAGACCTGAAGGTACGATGGAGGCAAGTGAGAGCAAACAATGTTAGAGCAAGACCATATAGTATAAACCTTTTTATAAGCCCTTAGCCTTCCAGTTACTCAGATAAAGTCCGATCCGCAAAATAGGGGTTCCGGAAGGAACTTTTCCCCTATAAGCATATTGGTCTTTAGGGGGGGTTTTCACCTTCCTCATGGATTAACTTTTAATAGGTGAAGTACGAAATAAATTAAATTTAATATCATGATTAAAACTATTTGGTGTCTCCTTTTTCTATTTCTCCTCTCTAAGTTTGCCTTTGTTTTACTTGACCACTTGACAATATGGAGAATGGTTTCCTTTTAATACATATAACACAAGTATTAAGGAGTGGACTCACGTGCCCCCACTGTTATTTGTGACCCTGTTAAAATCATATCTGGTACGCATTCCATTGCCTTTCCTCCTGTGCCCCCACTGTTATTTGTGACCCTGTTAAAATCATATCTGGTACGCATTCCATTGCCTTTCCTCCTGTGCCCCCACTGTTATTTGTGACCCTGTTAATATCATATCTGGTACGCATTCCATTGCCTTTCCTCCTGTGCCCCCACTGTTATTTGTGACCCTAATGAAATGGGAACTATTTATTGTACATGGGGGGTAGAAATCCAAATTATAATGAAATGGTAACTATTTATTGTACATGGGGTAGAACATAGTAACATAGGAATTGAGGTTGAATAAAGACATCAAGTCCAACAAGTCCAACCTATTCACCCTTTGTTTTTTTCTTTTTGTTTTTTTTAACTCTACCTAACAGTTGATCTAGAGGAAGGCAAAAAAAAAAAAACAACAAAAAGGGGGGGAAACTCCTTTCTGACTCTATATATATTAATACCACAAAAAGGGGGGGAAACTCCTTTCTGACTCTATATATATTAATACCAGTAATTCTCAATATTTTTTAATTTTAGGAATTTATTCAGGGCTTTTTTAAAGCTATTTAATGAAATTGCCATTACCACATCTGCTGGAAGATAGTTTCACCATTCTCACTGTAAAGAAACCTTTCCTAACCTGAAGATGAAACTTTTCTTCCAACCTTAAAGGATGTCTACGAGTCCTCTGATATGACCTATTAGTGAACAATGCACCAGAGATTTCATTATATGGCCCATTAATATATTTGTATAAGGTTATCATATCCCCACGCAAATGTCGCTTCTTCAATGTAAACAGCCCTAATATGTCTAATCTGCGTACATATTCAAGCCCCTCCATTCCCCTTATTAATTTAGTTGCCCTTCTCTGAACTGCTTCCATTTCCAAGATGTCCTTTTGTATATGGGATTCCTAAACTGCACTGCATATTCCTAGATGTAGCTCCATTTACCACCACTCTCTGTTTGCCATCCAATAACCACTTCTCTATCCATGCACAAATGTCGCCCATGTGACACAGTATCAAAAGCTTTCACAAAATCCAAGTATACCACATCCACTGCTTTGCCTGATTCCAAATTTTGCTTCTTTATAAAAAACAATTAAATTTGACTGGCATGATCTATTTCTCATAAATCCATGCTGACTACTACTAATAAGATTAGCTCTCGAGACAAAGTCAAGGATATGATCTCGTAACAAAGTTTCCATCACCTTCCCTACCACTGATGTTAGGATTACAGGTCTTTAGTTACCAGGCTATGAAATTGGAACTATTTATTGTACAAGGGGTGAGGGAAATCCAAATTATAATGAGTGGAAATCCAAATTATAATGAAATGGGAACCCGAACTTCCAGAACCAAAACGGAAGTTTGGGTCCAGTCTTTTAAACTGCTGATTGCGCATATGTTTCATTCATACACACGATAAGCTGGATGTGGAGGGGTTAGGGGGTGGGTCAGCGGCCTGGCATCCAATCTCCTGGGGGGAGGGCGGGCCCCTGCTGTTATGCCCCTGGTCTGTTAACTGCACCAACCCAAAAAGATATATTCAGCACATTATTAGATGTATTATTAACTATATTATTATTATAAGATGGCTCCTCGCTCCATGCGGTCAATCAAGGCTATGACTGCTGTTTCACCTGCGGCCTCCTTTGGATATGCTTAAGCTAATAAAAATCTCACTGAGCAGAGGGAGGAGGCAGATACCTTTGCCAAAATGGAAAATAACTTATCATTAAATATGGTTAAAATGCATGTAATAAACTGGTAAAAATAGCAGTTGTGTTTGCAGGCAGATAATGGACAAGTCACCATTTTTTGTGGATTCCCAAAAGTCGTTATTATGAGTGGAGATACCCTTTAACGTGTCTTTTACATATATTAAAAAGCCATTGGAAGCTGTTAAGTAAAAGAGCATGCAAACCCATTACCCATGAATCCAATGAAACCAAATTGATTTTAGCAAATGCCTAGCTCACACATTACCGCTATCTACCCATGTCTGCATGGGGATATTCAGTTGATTGCAATCTAATCCATATACAATTTACTTGCATCTATTCTCGGACCCCATGTGTATGTCTAGATCTTTCCACAGAGTCTTTTTTGTTAGTATGGATTACATCCATCTCAGTTGCACAAATTGTAAAACATTTTATCATGAGGCCACAGCAGAATCATTATTTGACACATAGGATTTCAGTCAAACTTAATTCATATAGACTGATTTCCTTGTAATTTTCTCACTTAGCCCACAATATGTATCCATAGGTGTACGTAGGTGAATGGAGATGGTGTATGTGGGAGGGGGGCCATTAGATGCATCAATAGCATTTATGCATGTGGTACACAATGCACCTTGCCAGATGTGCTTACCTCTTTGGATAGAGGTTAAGCACTGTAACGGGGTTCCTAGCCTAGCCTACGAAGTTTCCGAAAAAACTGGGGAATGGACAATTACACAAATCTACTGGGAAGGGCTACCTTCCTTCTCTGGATGGGCCAATAACAGGTCTGCACACTCTCGCTTGTTGACTGGGGAAGAGAGAAGCAAAAGCAATTTACTTCACACAGAGCTAAATAGGCAACATCAGTTCAACAGCTCTTTATTTAGCTGGGTACACACTGTACCAATCTTTAATCTGTAGGATTCTCTAATCTTTCAAAGATATGGCTACACACATTCACAAGTGTTCCCCCTATATGAAGTATAGGGAGATTGCTTGTGACTGCCATATACCTTGGCAGTCGACTCCCTATTCTTTATTACAGATGGGAAACCGCAAGAAATTTTCTGTACTTAACGACCGTTTCCAATGCCATCGTTGAACGTTCATCAACATTGGAAACGGTTGTTACGGGTGTACACACATTATCAAAAAACAATTGATCCTATCTGTACCAATCAACCCTGTATCGGTAATGTGTGTACCCTTTAACTATATTGGCCGTAATTCACTTTCATACAAATCAAATTTCAATATATACATACATATATGGAACTTTAAGCTGGGTACACACATTACCGATAAAGGGTGATCTGGTCTGCATTTATCTCCTAACTAATAAGATAGCTTCCCTCGAGACAACGTCAGGATAAATGATCCGTAACAAGTTTCCACTCAAACCTGCCCTACCACTGCATTTTAGGATGTCCAGGTCTTTAATTTACCAGGGGAGGCTATGAAATTGGAACTATTTATTGTACAAGGGGTGAGGGAGAATCCAAATTTATAATGAAATGGGAACTATTTATTGTACAATGTTTTGAAATCCAAATTATAATTAAATGGGAACTTTTATTGATACCTGGTGTAGAAATCCAAATTATAATGACATGGGAATATTTATTGTACATGGGGTTATAATCCAAATTATATGACAGGGACTATTTATTGTACATGGGGGTTGAAATCCAATTATAATGAATGGGAACTATTTATTGTACATGGGTGGAAATCCAAATTATAATGAAATGGGAACCCGAACTTCCAGAACCAAACGAAGTTTGGGTCCAGTCTTTAAACCTGGCTGTTGCGCATATGTTTCATTCAGTAAACACGATCAGCGGATTGGAGGGTTAGGGGTGGGTCAGAACGGCCTTGCAATCCAATCTCCTGGGGGGAGGGGGGGGGGCGGCCCCCTGCGTGTTTGCCCCTGTCTTAACTTAACTGCAACCAATTCCCACAAAAAGATATCTTCAGCACTTATCATGTTATTCTGTACTATATTATATTATAAGATGGCTCCCCTCCGCCTCCATGCTGCAATCAAAGGCTATGACTGCTGTTTACCTGGGTCGGCCGGGTTAAAGGGTCCCGTTTGGATTGCCTAGCTAACCATAAAAATCTCATGAGCAGAGGGAGGAGGCAATCCCTTTGCCAAAAATGGAAAATAACTTATCACTTAAAGATGGTTAAATGCAGGTAATAAACTGTACCAATAGCAGTTGGTGTTTTGCAAGGAAGCATGGACAAGTCACCATTTTTTGTCGAGATTTCCCAAAAGTCGTTATGATGAGTTGAGATACCTTTAACGTGTCCTTTTTAAGACCATATAGCCAATACTGGCTCATCTCTCCGAAAAGGTGTAGCATGTTAGGTCACAAAAACAAAACAAAAATTTTATACTACATAGGTGGACAAATACAAAGGAGGCCATGGGTATTTTATAAAAAAACTTCAGTCTTAGAAAGAATTGTACCAGGTTAACCCACTTAGGCTCTTCTGCACTACCATTGAAGTTTTATAACAATATACACTGTAAAAGTGCTCATGTAATCTGGGTCAATTACAAGTCCAACATTAATACACGTGTGGCTTAGAGAAAACATTTCATTGCCAAGCCCACCGAAAAAAAAATTGTTTTGTGAAATTGCGGCAGTTTTAATGCCATTTTACTTACTTACAACAACATACACACCAAATTTCCCAAATGGTGCCGAAATCTGCCATATCAGACTGTGAGGTGGTGGAGGAGAAGGGTACATGGTATGAGCCATAGTCCAGACTGTTTAATTAAGTGGAGGGGGGAAATAGTGTAATTTTAGAAGCCATGCATTTTCACATTAAATTGTAAATTATTTATTTGGCTTGAAAAAGCCAAATTCCTGTGCTTTTTCCTTTCTATTTCTTCTTCTCTTCTTCTTCTTCTTCTTCTTTCTTTTTCTTCTTCGTTTTATTCTTCTGCTTTTTTTGGACCGGATCATTCCTTCCCCACACAGTTTTTGAGCTAGAGACAATGACAGACAACTTAAATTAAGGGTAAGAAGAGGCAAAAGCCATGGAAGTATAACAGCCGTACATATATTAAAAAGCATTGGAACTGTTAAGTAAAATGGCATGCAAACCATTACCCATGAATCCAATGAACCAAATTGATTTTATCACATCCTACTCACACATTCCAGCTATCTACCCATTTTTCTGCATGGGGATATTCAGTTTATTGGCAATCTAATCCATATACAATTTTACTTGCATCTATTCTCCTATTCTCTCGGACCCCAATGTGTATTCTGGATCTTTCCACCGAGTCTTTTGGTTAGTATGATTTATTACATCCATCTCAGTATGCACAATGTAAAACATTTTAAATCATGAGGCCCCACATCAGAATCAGATTTTACACATAGGATTTCAGTCACACTTAATTCATATATACTGATTTCCTTGTATTTTCTTTCTCGACTTAGCAGTAGCCCCAATATGTATCCATAGGTGTACTAGTGAAATGGAGATGGTGTATGGGGAGGGGGGCCATTCATGCATCAATAGGCATTATGCATGTGGTACACAATGCACCTGGCCAGATGTGCTGTACCCCCTCTTTGGATAGAGGGTTAAGGCCCTGTACGGGTTTCCTACCTAGCCTACAGCAGTTTCCGGCAACTCTTGGGTCAACCGGCTGTGTAGTGCCGTGTCTCTCTTTCGATGGACTAACGTAGGAAGAGAATGGGGCCAATAACATGTCTGCACACTCTCCTTGTTGAACTGGGGAAGAAAGAAGCAAAAGCATTACTTCACACAGAGCTAAATAAGGCAACATTCAGTTCAACACCTCTTTATTTCAGCGGGTAACCTGTACCAAATCTTATCTGTAGGATTCTCTAATCTTTCAAAGATTGGCTAACAACACATCACAATGTTCCCCTCTAATATGAGTATAGGGAGATTGCTTGTGACTGCCCGATCCTTGGCAGGGTCGACTCCCTATTCTTTATTACAGATGGGAAACCGCAAGAATTTCTGTACGAACGACGCGTTTCCAATGCCAATCGTTGAACGTTCATCAACATTGGAAACTGTTGTTACGGTTGGTACACACTTTCAAAAAAAAAACCATGATCTATCCTGTAACCAATCACCTGTATCGGTGAATGTGTGTACCCTTTAACTATATTGGCCGTAAATTCACTTTCAACAAATCACATTTCAATATATACCACTATATGGAACTTTTAAGTAAAGCTGGGTACACACATTACCGATAAAGGGTGATCTGGTCTGCATTTATCTCTATGTTTAACCGATAGCTGGGTACACACAGTACCAATATTTTACAGATCAGACAGAATCTGTAAGTTATTCTCCATTGGATCTTTAACCCAATAATTACATATTGTCCAATAACTGTGCATGCCCCACTGTTAGCCAATAGAAACCGTGCTGGTGATCTGGGTAGCTGAGTGATATCAGTATAATGGTGGCCATAGATGGGCTGATATTTCAGCCAGCCTGATAACTATTGGGCAGATTTCGTTGGGCTCACCACACACAGAGCGACTACCAGCTGATAATTTCACTATGACTATATCTACCTCAATAGCCTATCTAAACATTAACTGATTTACTGGCTGATTTTAAAACACTTCCCATGTGATCAGAGCTATTGTAATATATGGACCCCATATGCTGTAAGGATTAGAAAGGATCTTTGTATAAGCGATTGTCGTCTAAGTCCAATCATTGCTATGCTCCATTCCATTTCCTTTCTGTCCTTTACATCTCTATACGTCTGTTTTTTCTCTTCCTTTCCATTACCTCTGCCATAATTTCTACCTCCATTACCATCATGTTAGTGCTGCCCACTGTGCATTCTATTAATTGGGGGGTTGGTGCAAATTATTGGGCTAAACACCCCTGTGCTATGCTCAGGACCCACATAGGCCATTAAAAGATCTGGGAGATCAGGCCAATACAACACCTCACACATTAATACAAATAACTATTTATGTCCAGTCATCATTAACTAGTAGTTAAAGTCATAGTGCAGTTAAATATTTATATAAAGTAGATAATCAATGTTCATTTTATTTGATAAATTTTGAAAAAAAAGATTGAAAACGTAATGTAGTTATGTAAAGTACTCATGAATAAGTAATGGTTACCATAGCATCACCATCCCATAATGGTTTTATGACATCAGTCTCAAAGATTTTAGTCATATGTTGGAGAGACATTGAGGTGAGTGGACCTGTTATTTGTTCTCTCTCTAAATCTTCTATTTGGTCAAAACTGTTCTGATAAAATTACATATTTATATAAAGTAAGTAGTCAATGTGCATTTTACTTTAAAAAAAAAAGATTTAAAATAATATATCGTTGTTTAAAAGATATTTTTTCCAAAGTACTCATGAATAAGTAATGGTTACCATTTTTTCACTTTTTTAGTGAAAGTTTTTAGCAGTTTAACGATAAAGAAAATAAAAAGTTGACATTAGCGTAACAAATCTTAGAAACCAATAGGTAAGTCATGTTACAAACTGGGTATAGATTTGAGTGGGGATTTCAGTTGAACAGCCCAGCTGAGTCTTTACTGGCAGTTTTTTTCAAGCCTCTATTACAATATGATTAATATTCTCTGTAAGAATTAGAAACTGTGGGAGAAATGTAATATCTATAGAGTCTGTTTTCACCATTTCAATAACTTTATGTTCTTATTATCAACTCCTAAAACGTCTTTTTTGCTTTTCTCCATATTAACAGATTTTTATCGAAATGGCATCCAAACGGTTTAGGCAATTTTTTGCTGCAATTATTAAATGTTGGGGCGGAAAGAGAAAGGTAAGACTGATAGATATTTTTATTCCCATCTCATCCTCAGTTTCATCTGTTTTAGATGTATTCGCAATCCACCGCCGCTTCCTGTCTCTACACTCCCTCTCCACTGCCGCTGCTGTGGGTTTTTTTGTGTTCCTGAGCAGCGGCAGTGGAGGCTGCTCTAGGAATGGCAGTCAGTGATTGGCTGTGATGTCACTTTCACGGCCAACACTGACTGCCTTACCCTGAAGTGGAGATTGCAGACCCGTGGCGGTAAGTATAAGATCTCTCGTTGGGAGCAGATTTACTCATTGGAAACAAAACAAATTCTAGGTTTAGGCATTTTTTTGCACAACATACTCATGTTTTTTTTGCCTGAGGGGGACATTTCCCCCCTCCCAAACCCTAACTATCAGGTACAGAAATTTATCTATGTGTCCGTGTATCCTGCTAAATGTAAAACTCAGTGCCCTCTATCATTTATGCTCACAGGTTCCATAGTGAGATTTAGGGGCATATTTATAAAGGTTCGTTAACTTTTCGCGGCCGTTTCAAACTGACATTAACGCATAATCGCGTTTAATTGGCGATTATAAATGTCCGAAAACGGCCGCGAAAAGTTTAACGAAGCGTTTAACCCTAACAACGCCTTCTCGGCGCGACTTACCTGTTTACCGTTACCATGCGCACTTCTATTATAAAGCGGCGGTAAACTGGTTTGCTGTTGTAGGTATCGCGTGTTTACTTCGCCACCTTGAAGGTGGCGAAGGCAGACGAACTAGCCACCCCCCGCGTCGTGGGATGGGCAGGCAAACCCGCGGCGGGTGGTCTCCACGCCCCGGGAGACGCACACCTGCCCAACCCCGCGCGACTAGCCACCCCCAGCCTGGCTTCCCATCGAACCCTCCCAAACCACGTTCCCCGCTCGCGCAAATCTCGGAATGGGGGAGGCTAGAGGTGGATGTCCGGGAAGGGCCACAGCAGGTGCGCAACCACACACCGCCGCCCACACCCCCTCCCCGGCAACCCATCCAAGCCCCCCGACCCGGGCCGCCCCGGGGAGGGGAAGGGGAAGGGGGGAGCCACTGGGAGGGGTGGAGGTCCCTCCAGCGGGGCCCCTGAAGAAGGGCCTTGTGGGGATTTAAAGGGTGGTCCGCAGCTCGACCGGGTACCCCCCCTCCCCGGCCCTTGAATGTAAGGGCCTTTGCAGACTCTGACAAGAGCCCTTGGCGGCCTCTGATGAAAAGAGCCACTTTTGGGGCTTTTGGGTCCCGCAGCTCGAACCAGACCCCTCCCCCGGCCTATCAGGGCCTTTGCGGCACATCAAGTGCCCTTGCGGAATCTCTGCACAGAGCCCGTTGGGCGTGCTTTAAGGTCTTCCGGCGCTCGAACCGGACCCCCATCCTCCTTGGGCCAGTCCTATAAGGCGCCTTGACAGCACTGAACAAAAAAGTGCCTTGGGGCTTGGGGGTCCACCGGCCAGCTCACCAGGACCCCCTCCCGGCTCCTTGTAGGGGCCCTTGCGGCACTTGACAAGTGACCTTTGGCGGGGGCCCGCAAGCTCTGAACCGGGACCCCCAGTGTGCGCTTTAAAAGAGGCCCTTGGGCGACGTCTTCGGGGGCTGGCGACACTCAACCCCTCAGGTGGGTAGCGATGCCAGGCAGGCTCACTGCGGCGCCGGAGCCGCGCTGGCACCGCGGCCTCAGCGGGAATCCATGTTTGCCACCGCCTCTTTCTTCTTGCTTCACAATCTACTGCGGATGGATCTGAGTTCCGCGGCGGAAAGGCTCCTTTTATATAAGGTTGCAGAATATCCATAATCCTTTCTGATTGTCAATTTTTAATACTTGCTTTACATTAACCAATCACTATTTGACGAACTTTCACAAATCTGATTGGTTAATGTAAAGCAATTTGAAAAAATTTGTTTGTAGTTGTTGTTGTCCACGTATATGGTCCCCTTTATTTTTGTTTGAGTTTGTTTTATCAATTATATGGTCACATTTATTTAATTAATTTCTAATACGTTGGTCAAAATAAAATTAAAAAATATAACTAATACCTAACATTTTTGTTTTTTAGAAAAAAGGTTCCAGTTCCAATTCAACTGTTGAGCTTGTAAGTACTTAGAAGAGAAATTGTCATTCTTCTATAAAATAATAGGGAGCCTGTAAGGGGTTTTTTTAACTTACAAGTAAAATGCCACTCAATCTATAAAACCAATGCCAGCTGTTGGAAAACCAGTAGATATGGGAATGTGAATGCATCAAGATAGAAAATGAGAATTAGCAAAGCATAACAAGACTTGAATGTGGAGGTCGTGAATAGATTATGAAATCTGTAGACATCCCCCAATCCCCCTAACTTCTTATCTGGATAAAATACATATATTCATTTTACAGGTTTCTTATTGTTCACTATTTGTAATTTTTATCTTTCACGACTCCATCTGAGGACCTCCTGAATTGTTGTGAACGGCTGGTTGAGGACGTAAGTAGACAATAAAAAACTTTATGTTTAAATAAGAAATTAAACTTCATTTCACTTTGATGCCTATTGCCACAAATGTGTGTATTCCTTATCTGCGACATGAATTAAAATGCACTTTTTAATTAATTAATGTCTCATAATACCTATTTTGTAAAGTGATTTCCAGTCTGAGGGGACCCCCAAACATTTCAACCCGTTGTGTAGAAAGTAAGTAGAGAAATATCAAAGTTTGGTTTAAATAATAAAGTGCACTTTTAGATGAGAATTCTCTCCGGTTCTCACGATACAGCCTGAACATACATATGGCACTCCAAGACGATGAAAAGATTTAATGCAGATTGTTGTATGGTGTCTTTGAGGAAGGAAAAAGTATGCATAATGTGTTGTATTAAATAAAATCATTTTCATCCATTTTGGGCACATACACTTAGAGTTGAGATAAGTGTGTAATTAACTATCAAATGGACTCGTAAGTTTTTAGTTCTTGAAGCACGTTTTCGCTTAGTTTTCATACGACTGCTTCTAATCAGAATACTTGTACAAGAATGCGTGGCCAATTATTACCCTGGAAAATCCCAATTAGCATAGCACAGCCAGTGTTAAGGGCGTTATTGATAGATAGGTGGCTAAGTAGGTTTATAGGAACGCCCGAAGTAAGGTGCCAAACAGCATCTGTCACCATGGCAGACAGATTGGTGTCCGAACCCCGCCCAACCATTACGCTAAAGAAATGAACATCTCAGAGGAGCCCTTAAAACTTGTGGATATCCAGACTAGGCCCTTTGTCAAAAGAGCAGAAGGAAAGAAAAGAACACGAATACCAAAGTTGAACGGCAAAGTCAAGACAGGAGAAAGACCAGGTATACCCAGTATGGTATAAGCAGGGTCTTGAGAAACTTAAGAAGAGTTTTCAAAAAACACCGTATCCCTGTCTGCTTTAAAACGAGCAACCGCTGCTAGTGCGCAATTGGTACATCCGAAAGACCCCATACCGAAACACAAGAAAAGCACAATCATCATACGCAGTGCAGTGCATGAAGAATGCTCTTGATTGTATGTGATACAAATGTCTGTGTAATGGCAATCGACAGATATAACCATAGGCCGGATGGAAGGGAGAACCTCACAGCACTTAGATTGAGAGTTTAGTTTGATCAAATCCACCATGAAGATATTTAGTAATGAGCAACAAAATCGCAAACTTCCAACCAACCACACAATGCGGCTGTCTGACTTTTTTGGCAAAATGAAAGTTAAAGATTTTAGGCATATCAAAGTTTCGTTTCAAAATATTAAAGTTTCGTTTCAATTAACATAAAAGTGCACTTTTAGAAATGATAAAGATTTCTCTCCGAGTTCTCCGGATACAACACGACATTCCGTGCAATCAAAGAGAAAAGCATTTATGCAGATGTGTTGATTGCATAAGTGTTTATAAGATATTATAATTCATTATCATCATTTCGGGGACTAATTACACTTAGCTTGAGAGTTTAGTTTGATCAAACCACCATGACAGATATTTGTTAATGAGCATATAAATCGCCCATAACTTCTTGACTTTTTTGGCAAAAAAGCAGTTTTAATGATTAGGCTATCAATTATTTAATGGTTCACACTAGATCCAGTACTGATAAACATTGGCCGCAGTTTCATTCCAACTGACTCGGATAAGTCTATCGCGTTAAAGGTCTGGTGTGGTTGTGATCTTCCAATTCCTCAGTGTAGACTCATGAATCTTTTCCAAAAGTTCCCAAAATGTACAATGGCCACACCGCGTTGGCTCATAGCAGCAAGTTGGAGGTGCCAGTCCTCTCAGCCCCCTACCCCAGGGCTCAATATCCAAGCAAGGCAAAGAGTAGAGGAGCACACTACTTCAGTGAATATGGCTTTATTATGTGCACAAGATTGTTTTGCACAAATAAAGAAATATCACTGAAGTAGTGTGTCCTCTACTCTTCTGCCTTGCATGTTATAGCCATTTCCCTGTGGTTCATAATGCTGGCCATCACACTAGGCAGACATTAGAGAATTAGACATTCTCCAAGACAAGTCTATCTATCTAATGTCTCAAGAACAGATTTCCCTTTAGTGTTTCTACTTTACTGAGGTTCCTGTGATGTTGGGCCGTGTATTGCCAACACCAACGCCAAAAGAATGGGCTAGGTGTGTCTTGGGACAACTCCCGATGTCATGAAAAGTCACCGGAGCATCAAACGTGAAATACAGTGTATGGACTTAAGAGCGAAGTAGATAGGTTGTGAAAGGGCATTCCCTGTCTTGTCACCTGCCAACCAATGTAATCCTGGACCCTTTAATTGTACAATAAATATATAATTTTAATGTACAATTGTATTTTGTAATAATTTTATCTTTTATTTTTAGCCTCAGCTGAAGACTTGTCTGTGAGTCCCGTGTGAGGAAGTAAATAAGAAAACAAGTTCATTATGCTGTAAATATATGAATCGCCAATTGGACTTTCCTATTAGTGTTTAAAAAATGTGAATCCAGGAAGCGCTCATTTCCTATTTCCTATCGTTTAACCTCTTAGTAGAGATGCACGCAGAGATGCTGCAGCTCTCCGTGAATTAGCCTGGATTATTATACTCTAACATAGACACTAATTATTTCCTTCTTAGACATGAGTGAAGAAGTGAGCTGTGACAACCTGGGGCCAGGATTGAAGGAAATGTAATTCTACAGTATTTGGTTTACCCGTGAATCCGTCAACCTGTATTGCTGTTACTTGCTCTATTTATGCTTCTAGGGGGATGTGCACGTTAGAAATAGGGATCCAGTAATACGAACTGATATCCTAAAATAGCGAAGCTCCAATTTACATTCCAAATTATTTAGCACGTAACCCTAATTATTTACCATGCTTTTTAGCTTACGTTATCATTTCAATATTGTAATATAATCAGGTAGGGAGAAATTGATGGTTAATATACCCTTTGTTTAGCACATATATAATTGTTATACGCACAACTGACAGAAACTGTATAAATATACACTATTAAACAAATGGCAAATCCGACCAATAATAACCCCTTATATATACGTGGTCCTGACTCCATATTATATAATTTAGCGCTTGTGTTGCACATCCCGTTTATATTGTAATTGTTTCATTTCTAATCTTACTCCTTATCTACGGACATGGAGGACCTGATCTCACACGTTTACTATCAACCAATAAAGTCACCGATTCACTACTTTGACTAAATGGCTACATTTGTATGGTTAGATATTAACAGTTTTCTTTTTCAATGCAGTCATACAGCTAAAAGAACAGAAAAAACCGAAGGAAAGAGGAGCAAAAGGAAATAGAAAAAAGGAACGGAAGAAGTCCAGAAAAAAAAGGCATTGAGATTCGAGAGGGACAATAGGGAAAGAGAAGAAGTCCAGAAAAAAAGACACTTGAGATAGAGCAGACCAAGGAAGAAGGAAGGAAGTCCAGAAAAAAAGAATTCTTGCAGATGGGAGCCGGAACAAAGGGAAGAAGAGAAGAATCCGAAAAAAAAGACCACTGAGATAGAGAGGCCAGGAAAAGAAGAATAGATTGCAGAAAAAAGGGACTTGAGATGGAGCAGGAAATAGGAGAAGAGAGGAAGAAGGAGTTCAGAAAAAAAGAGATTTGAGATGAGCAGACGACCAAGAATGACAAGTCCAGGTAACAAACAATGGGGGCAAGACAAAAAGAAGAAAGAGAAAAACCAGAGGTGCGGAGAGGCAGGCCTGAAGAGAGGGAAGATGTGAGAGGGAGGCACATGTGAGGTACTGGGGGGCAGGACCAAAGGGGGCAGGCCAATAACGAGGGAAGTACAACCAGGTAAAAATAGGAGAATGGATTAGAAGTATAGAAGGCGAGGAGGGGAGAGAAAGCAAAGAAGAAAAGGAAGTGAAGAGGTGAGCGAGAAAGAAAGGGCTGGAGTTGGAGGTGAGAACAAAGGTGGGACAGGACAGAGGGTGGGAAGTCCTAATGTGTGACATGACTGCAGGATGGGTAGGTAGCTGATTGGTCAATTTTTTAATACTTGCTTTACATTAACCAATCAGATTTCAGAACTTTCCAGAAATCTGATTGGTTAATGTAAAGCAAGTATTAAAAAATTTTTGTTTTGTATGTTTGTTTTTCACGTATATGGTCACCTTTATTTTGTTTTGTATGTTTGTTTTTCACTTATATGGTCACCTTTATTTTAATTATTTCTATACGTCTGTCAAAATAAAATTAAAAATATAAACTAATCATAACATTTTTTTAGAAAAAGGTTCCAGTTCAAATTCCAGCTGTTGAGCTTGTAAGTATTAAAAGAGAAATTGTCATTCTTCTATAAAATAATGGAGTCCTGTAAGTTTTTTAACTTACAGTAAAATGCCACTCAATCTATAAACCAATGCCAGCTGTTGAACCAGTAGATATGGGAAATGTGGAATGCACTCAAGTAGAAAATGAGATATTAGCAAAGCATAACAATGACTTGAATGTGGAGGTCGTGATAGATTATGAAATTCTGTATACATTCCCCCATCCCCCTTAATTCTTGGATAAAATACATATTATTCATTTACAGTTTTTTATTTTTCATATTTGTAATTTTTATCTTTCAGACTCCATCTGAGGACCCTGAATTGTGTGAACCGGCTGTTGAGGACGTAAGTAGACAATAAAAACTTTATGTTTAAATAAAAATTAAATTACATTTCCTTTTATGCCTATATGCATCGAAAGTGTTTATATTCCGTACTGAGACAATGATGATTGAAAAGCACTTTGTTAAATTAATTAATGTTCATAATACCTATTTGTAGGTATATTCACTGAGGGGACCAACATTTCAGACCCCGTGTTGTGAGAAAGTAGGTAGAAAATATCAAAGTTTTGGTTTTAAATAAATAAATGCACTTTTAGATGAGAATTCTCTCCGGTTCTCCGGATCAGCACTGAACATACTAGCACTCCAAAGACTGAAAAGCTTTAATGCAGATTGTTGTAGGTGTCTTGAGAAGGAAAAGTAATGCAGTAATGTTGTTGTATTAAATAAAATCATTATCATCATTTTGGGCACATACACGTTAGAGATTGAGAATATGCTGTTGTATTATCTAGATCAAATGGACTGTAATTTTTAGTTCTTGAAGCCGTTTCGCTTAGTTTTTTCATCCGACTGCGCTTTCTAATCAGAATGACTTGTACAAGAATCTGTGGCCAATTATTTACCCTGGAAAATCCCAATTAGCATACACAGCCAGTGTTAAGGGCGTTGATTTGATTAGATAGTGGCTAATAGTGTTATAGGAACGCCCGAAGTAAGGTGCCAAACAGCATTGTCACCAATGGCAGACAGATGGTGTTGAACCCCGCCCAACATTAGCTAAAGAAATGAAACATCTCAGAGGAGCCCTTAAAACTTGTGGATATCCAGACTAGGCCTTTGTCAAAAGAAGCAGAAGGAAAGAAAAGAACACGAATACCAACATTGAAGGTGAAAAGCAAGACAGGAGAAAGAACATGGTCATCCCATATGTAGCAGGGGTCTCTGAGAAATTAAGAAGAGTTTTCAAAAAACACCGTATCCCTGTCTGCTTTAAACCGAGCAACACGCTGAGGCAGCAATTGGTACATCCGAAACACCCAATACCGAAACACAAGAAAAGCGACATCATATACGCAGTGCAGTGCAGTGAAGAATGCTCTGATTTGTATGTGAATACAAATGTCTGTTGTAATTGAATACAACAGATATACCATGGCCTGGATGAAGGAGAACCTTCACAAGCACTTAGATTGAGAGTTTAGTTTGATCAACCACCATGACAGATATTTTAGTTAATTGAGCAAAAATATCGCCCATAACTTCCAACCCACCAATTGCTGCTGTCTGACTTTTTTTTGGCAAAATGAAAGTCTAAATGTTTAGGCATATCAAAGTTTCGGTTCAAAATATAAAGTTTCGGTTCAATAAATAAAGTGCACTTTTAGAAATGATAAAGATTTCTCTCCGAGTTCTCCGGATAAAACACTGAACATTACCGTGCAATCCAAGACTGAAAAGCATTTTAATGCAGATTGTTGTATTGCATAATGTTTTGTATTAAATAATAATCATTATCATCATTTTCGGGCTAATACACTTAGATTGAGAGTTTAGTTTGATCAACCACCATGACAGATATTTTAGTTAATTGAGCAATAATATCGCCCATAACTTCTGACTTTTTTTGGCAAAAAGAAAGTTTAAATGATTAGGCATATCAGTTATTTAATGGTCCACTAGATCAGTTGAGCTAAAACATTGGCAGAGCATTTTCATTTCCAACTGACTACTGATCAGTCTATCGGTAAGAAGGTCTGTTGGGTTGTGATACTTTCCAATTCCTCAGTGTATGTATAGCCATTTCCAAAAGTTCCAAAAGTACAATGGCACACCGCTGTTGGCTCATTAGCCAGACAAGTTGGTAGGTGCAGTCCTCTCAGCCCCCTACTCCCAGGGCTTCAATATCCAAGCAAGGCAAAGAGTAGAGGAGCACACTACTTCAGTGAATATTTCTTTATTTGTGCACAAATTGTTTTTGCACAAATAAAGAAATATTCACAAGTAGTGTGCTCCTCTACTCTTTGCCTTGCATGTATAGCCATTTCCCTGTGTCTATAATGCTGGCCATACACTAGGCATACATTAGATAGATTAGACATTCCTCCATAGACAAACGTCTAATCTATCTAATGTCTAAAGAACAGATTTCCTTTATAGTGTTTCTTACTTTCTGAGGTTCCTGTGATGTCTGGGCCGTTTATTTGCAACACCAACGCAAAAAAGAATGGGCTAGGTGGTTCTTGGGACAACTCACGAATGTCAGGAGAAATGTCACAGGAGCATCAGAAAGTGAAATACAGTGTATGGACCTTAAGGAGCTAATAATAGGTTTGAAAGGGCATTCACCTGTCCTTGTCTACTGCCAACCCAATGTAATCCTGACCTTTAATTGTACAATAAATATAAATTTTCATATGTACAATTGTATTTTTAATAATTTTATCTTTTATTTTTAGCCTCCAGCTGAAGACTCTGTCTGTGAGCCAGCTGTGAAGGAAGTAAGTAAAAATCAAGTTCACATTATGCTGTAATATCTGAAATCCAATTGACTTTCCTATTAGTGTTTAAATAAAGTGAATCCAGGAAGCGCGCATTTTCCTATTTCCTATCGTTTAACCTCTTAGTAGAGCGCAGCAGAGATGCTGCAGCTCTCCGTGAATGAGCCTGTATATTTTATATCTACAGTAGACATTAATTATTTCCTTCTTTAGACAGAGTGAAGAAATGACTGACATCCTGGAGGCAGGATTGGAAGGTAATGTAATTCATACAGTATTGGTTTACCTGTGATCCTCAACCTGGTATTGGCTGTTACTTCCTATTTATGCTTCTAGGTAGGGATGTGCAGTTAGAAATAGGGATTCTCATTAAATACGAACTGATACCTAAAATAGCCGAATCTCAATTTACCTTCCAAATTATTAGAACGTTAACCTTAATATTTAAGTGCTTTTTAGCTAAACGTATAATTTTCAATATTAGTAATATAATCAGGTAGGGAGAAATTGATGGTTAATATACCCTTTGTTACACATATATATATTGTTATACGCACACACTGCTACAGAAACTGTATAAATATACACTATTAAACAAATGGCAAAATCCGACAATAATAACCCTTTATATATAGTTTGGTCCTGACTCCATATTATATATAATTTAGCTTGTGTTGCAATCCAGTTTTATTTGTAATTGTTTAATTCTAATCTTACTCCTGTTATCTAAGGACAGGAGGACCTATCTCACATTTACTATCAACCAATAAAGTCAACCGTATTCTACTACTTGACTAAATGTCTACATTTTGTAATGTAGATATTAACAGTTTTCTTTTTCAATGCAGTCATACAGCTAAAAGAACAGAAAAAAATAGAAGGAAAGAGGAGAAAAAAGGAAATGAGAAAAAAAGGAAGGAAGAAGTCCAGAAAAAAAAGGCACTTGAGATAGAGTAGGACAAAGGGAAGAAGGAAGAAGTCCAGAAAAAAAAGACACTTGAGATAGAGCAGGACCAAGGGAAGAAGGAAGAAGTCCCTAAAAAAAAGAGATTTGAGATGGAGCCGGACAAGGGTAGAAGGAAGAAGTCCAAAAAAAAGACACTTGAGTAGAGCAGGACCAAGGGAAGAAGGAGAAGTGCAAAAAAGGGACTTGAGATGGAGCAAGGACAAGGGAAGAAGAAGAAGTACAGAAAAAAAGAGATTTGAGATGAAGCAGGACCAAGAATGAACAAGTCCAGAACAAACCAAGGGGGGGCAAGACAAAAGGAAGAAAAACCAGAGGGAGGGCAGGGACCTGAGAGGGGAAAGGCCTGATGGGGGGCAAACCTGTGGGAGGCAGCACGAAGGGGGGGCAGGACCAAAGGTGGCAGGCCAATAACGAGGGAAGACAACCAGGTAAACAGGATGAATGGATAGAAGTAGAAGGGAGGAGGGAGAAAAAGCAAAGAGAAAAGGAAGGAAGAGGGAAGAAGAAAAAAGGCTGGAGGTAGAGGAGAACCAAAGGGGGACAGGACAGAGAGGGGGGATATCCTAATGTGTGACATGACTGAAGGAGGGGTAGGACCAAAGGGGGGGACAGAACCATGTGAGGGAATACCGGCAGGATATCAGGACAAAGGATGGAAAAGAACGCTGGAAAAAGGGAAAGGATGTGAGTTGGGGAGACATAGATTGGGGCAGGACTTACGTACAGAAAGAACCAGATTGGGGCGGGACCTAAGAAGGAAAAACTGGAGGTAGGGCGAACCAAATGGGGGAAGACCCAAAGGGGAGCAAGACCAAAGGGGGGACAGGACCAGAGGGGGGAAGGCCAATTGGGCTAAGACCATATACTGGGAAGCCATAAGGTGTAACATGACTGAGGAGGGGTAGGACCAAAGGGGGGGCGAACCATGTGGAGGGAAGACCGGCAGGGTATCGGACGAAAGAGGGGGAAAAGAAAGCTGGAAAAAGGGAAGGATGTGAGTTGGGGAGACATAGTTTGGGTTGGGTTTGTGGGCTGGAGGTGGGGCAGGACCTGAAGGCATACAGGAGTAAAGGGAGGCAAGAACAGAGGAGGCTAGATAGAGGGAGGGCAAGACCACGAGGGGCATGCCCAGAGGGAGACAGACAAAAAGTTAGATTTCATCCTCTACCTGCTAAGTGCCTATTGTTGGCCTAGGTTGTGCTTATGCCTAAGAAACCATCCATGGTTCAGGACCAGATGGGCAAGCAATGTTGACAAGTGGACAGTCCAGGGAACTCGGCCCGTAGGGTGGCAGTACTAGAGGGGGTCAGACCTGAAGGTGACGAGAGCAGAGTAGCTAGGCACAACAGTTGGAGGCAAGACCATATAGTATAAAACCTTTTTATAAGCCTTTAGCTCTCAGTTCCTACTCCAGGATATAATCCGATCGCAAATAGGGTCAGGAAGACTTTTCCCCTATGAAGCATATTGTCTTTACGGGGGGGTTTCACTTTCCCTCGGATTAACCTTTTAATCAGGTAGAAGTAGAACTAAATAAATTTATTCATCATTAAAACTAATTTGGTGTCTGCCTTTTCATATTCTCCTCTCATTTTTGGCCTTTGTTACTTGACCATTAAATATGGAGATTGGTTTCCTTTTTCTATGACAAATAACACAAGTATTAGGAGTGGACTGCACACATCATAAACATTAAAATCCATCAAAATTACTCCAGATAAACATTACACAACACATCCGACGCCTGCAGAGCTATCACATGGAAGGACAGTAGGAATGTGCCTGAATGCGTTTACATGACGATCAGGTCACGCATATGGACAGACACCCTGCCATATCCATACCATATTATAGAAATATAAAGTAGGGGGATATATATATATACAAACGTAATATATGTAATTAAAAAGCCAGATCATATTATTGGAAAAACTCTATTGTTTAAAGCATTCTATTCTTCCATATAGCATCTTGTGTGGTCAGGATATCTTTCATTCCTTGAGCCTGAACGGCTACTGGCTCCTATCCTAAAGTGTGCATCTCTGTATGCTTGTGTATTGTTATTGGCCCTGCACTAGAGGCTATAATGATATAGAACCTTCTAATAAATAGGCAAATTGCCAAGGAGTGTTGCCTGTGGGCCCAAACCTTACATTTCTGTACTATTGTGGTACATGGGAGGGTGTAAATCCAAATTATATTGAAAGGGAACTATTTATTGTACATGGGGTAGAAACCAAATTAATTGAAATGGGAACTATTTTTGTACATGGGGGGTGAAATCCAAATATAATGAAATGGGAAAACTATTTATTGTACATGGGGGGTGGAAATCCAAATATAATGAATGGGAACTATTTTGTACATGGGGTAGAAATCCAAATTATAATGAAATGGGAACTATTTATTGTACATGGGTAGAAATCCAAATTATATGAAGGAACTATTTATTGTACATGGGGGGTGGAAATCAAATTATAATGAAATGGGAACTATTTATGTACATGGGGTGAAATCCAAATTTATATGAAATGGACTATTTATTGTACAGGGGGGTGGAAATCCAAATTATAATGAAATGGGAACTATTTATTGTACTGGGTAGAAATCCAAATTATAATGAAATGGGAACTATTTTATTGTACATGGGGTAGAAATCCAAATAATGAAATGGGAACTATTTATTGTACTGGGTAGAAATCCAATTATAATGAAATGGAACTATTTATGTACCTGGGGGTGGAAATCCAAATTATAATGAAATGGGACACTTTTGTACATGGGGGGTAATCCAAATTATGAATAATGGGAACTATTTATCGTACATGGGGGTGGAAATCCAATTATAAAGAATGGGAACTATTTATTGTACATGGGGTGGAAATCCAATAATAATGAATGGGAACTATTTATTGTACTTGGGGGTGGAAATCCAAATTATAATGAAATGGGAACTATTTTTGTACATGGGAGGTTAAATCCAAATTATAATGAATGGGAACTATTATCGTACATGGGGGGTGGAAATCCAAATTATAAAAAATGGGAACTATTATTGTACATGTTGTAGAAATCCAAATGATATGAAATGGGAACTACTTATTGTACGTGGGTGTAGAAATCCAAATGTAATGAAATGGGAACTATTTATTGTACATGGGGTAGAAATCCAAATATAATGACTGGGAACTATTTATTGTACATGGGGTAGAAATCTAAATTAAATGAATGGGAACTATTTATTGTCACTGGGGGGTGGATAATCCAAATATAATGAAATGGGAACTATTTATTGTCCAGGGGGTAGAAATCCAAATTATAATGAAATGGGAACTATTTAGGTACATGGGTAGAAATCCAAATTATAATGAATGGGAACTATTTATTGTCAGGGGGTAGAAATCCATTATAATGAAATGGAACTATTTATTGTACTATGGGTGGAAATCCAAATTTTAATGAAATGGAACTATTTATTGTACTGGGGTAGAAATCCAAATTATAATGAAATGGAACTATTTGATTATTGTACATGGGGTAGAAATCCAAATGCTAATGAAATGGGAACTATTTTATTGTACATGGGTAGAAAAATCCAATTATAATGAATGGAACTATTATGTACATGGGGTAAACCCAAATGATAATGAAATGGGAACTATTTATTGTACATGGGTGAAATCCAAATTATAATGAAATGGAACTATTTATTGTACATGGGGTAGAAATCCAAATTATAATGAAATGGGAACTATTATTGTACATGGGGGGTGAATCCAATTATAATGAAATGGGAACATTTATTGTACATGGGGTAGAAATCCAAATTATAAGGAAATGGGAACTATTTATTGTACATGGGGTAGAAAAATCCAAATTATAATAAATGGGAACTATTTATTGTACATGGGGTAGAAATCCAAATTATATGAAATGGGAACTATTTATTGTACATGGGGGGTGGAAATCCAAATTATAATGAAATGGGAACTATTATTGTACCTGGGAGGGTGTAAATCCAATTATAATGAAATGGGAACTATTTATTGTACATGGGGGTGGAAATCCAAATGATAAAGAAATGGGAACTATTTATGTTACATGGGGTAGAAATCCATGATATGAATGGAACATTTATTGTACATGGGGTAGAATCCAATGATATGAAATGGAAACTATTTATTGTACTGGGGTAGAATCCAAATGATAATGAAATGGGAACTATTTATTGTACATGGGGTAGAAATCTAAATTATAATGAAAGTGGGAACTATTTATTGTACATGGGGGTGTGAAATCCAAATTATAATGAATGGGAAACATTTATTGTAGCATGGGGTGAAACTCCCAATTATAATGAAATGGGAACTATTTATTGTACATTAGGGTAGAAATCCAAATGATAATGAATGGGAACTATTTATTGTACATGGGGTAGAAATCCAAATTATAATAAAATGGATCTATTTATTGTACATGGGGTAGAAATCCAAATTATAATGAAATGGGAACTATTTTATGGTCATGGGGTAGAAATCCAAATTATAATGAAATGGGAACTATTTATTGTACATGGGGGTAGAAATCCAATTATAATGAAATGGGAACTATTATATGTAATGGGTGTGGAATCCAAATTTTAATGAAATGGGAACTATTTATTGTACATGGGGTAGAAATCCAAATTATATGAAATGGGAACTATTTATTGTACATGGGGTAGAAATCCAATGCTAATGAAATGGGAACTATTTATTGTACATTGGGTAGAAATCCAAATTATAATGAAATGGGAACTATTATTGTACATGGGGTAGAAACCCAAATGATAATGAAATGGGAACTATTATATTGTACATGGGGTAGAAATCCAAATTATAATGAAATAGGAACTATTTATTGTACATGGGGTAGAAATCCAAATTATAATAAAATGGGAACTATTTATTGTACATGGGGTAGAAATCCAAATTATAATAAAATGGGAACTATTATTGTACACGGGTAGAAATCCAAATTATAATGAATGGGACTATTTATGTACATGGGATGGAAATCCAAACTATATATGACATGGGAACTATTTATTGTACATGGGTGGAAATCCAAACTATAATGACATGGGAACTATTTATTGTACATGGGGTGTTTATAGTATATGAGGTTGAATAGAGACATACGTCCATCCGTCCAACCCATCTAGCAATTCCATCCTCATTTCCTGCCTCACTGTTGATCCAGAGGAAGGCAAAAAATATACCAAATTTTTAAGGGGGAAAAATTCCTTCCTGACTCCAAGTGGCAATCGGAAATTTCCCTGATCAACTCTACTTTATGTATTAATACCAGTAACTTGCAACATTCCTTGTTTGCAGAAACTCATCCAGCTTTTTTTTTAACTGACCAATGAACCTGCCATAACAACGTCCACGTGGAGGACAGTTCCATAGCTTTACACGTTCTCACAGTGAAAAAACCCGTTTCCGAACTTGAAGCCTAAACCTTTTTCTTTAAGTCTTAAAGGGATGTCCTCGTGTTCTCTGACATTTCTATTGGTGAACAATGCCCCAGAAAAGGCCTTACCAATGCTTTGTAAAGAGGGAGAATTAATTTCCTCCCTTTATCCATTCCTCTCTTTATACAAGACAATACCATGCTGGCTCTGACACTGCTTGGTACCTTTAAGTTTGTTATCAACCAAAACTCCAAGATTCCTTTCCAACAGGGATTCACTTAACACGAGCCATTATAGTTATAGTGGCACAAGGATTTTTAAGTCCAAATGCATCACCTTACATTTATCACACATTGTCTCTCTGCCACTTAGAAGCCCAATGTGACAATCTATCTAGATCCCCCTGTACCGATTGCACATCCTCTGAAGTTTTTAATGGTTGATAAAGTTTTGTGTCATCAGCAAACACAGAACCTTGCTGACAATAACCACTTCCAAATCTTAATAAATAGATTAATAGAAGTGGCCCCAACACTGAACCCGTGGCACCCCACAATCCAAATTATTTGAAATGGTAACATTATTGTACATGGGTAGAAATCCAAATTATAATGAAATGGGAACTATTGTACATGGGGAGAAATCCAAATTGTAATGAAATGGGAACTACTTATTGTACATGGGGGTGTGAAATCCAAATTATAACTAGAAAGGAAAGTTTAAGTATAAACTTGAATTGGGTTTGAAGGGCTGCATTTTGGAAGGGAATATGTGTGTTTGCTGCAGATTTTAAAACTCAATAATGGGAATGATGAGTTTGTAGTGAATGCTTGTTTGGGACAAAAAAACTTTTGTGTTTACCCAGACCAAAGTGGTGCAAATTTTGATACAGTCAATCAGAAACATAACATCTGATTGGTTAGGGCAAAATTAGCACCATTTTCAATGATAAAGTTTTATTGAATCTCTCTGTAACTTTTTGATGATTGGTCAAAATTAGTTTTTTTGACTTTAGTTACCCTTAAGTATGGCTGCCACAGTAATGATAGTAATCAGTAGGTGTGTGTACCTGTGTCGGGTTGGGGGTTTAAAAAAACAAACTTTTTTGATGATTGGTCAAAAAAATTTTTTTACTTTAGTTACCCTTAGGTATGGCTGCCGCAGAATCTGATAAGTAGATCAGTAGGTGTGTGTACCTGTGTCCGGTTCGGGGTTAAAAAACAAACTTTTTTGATGATTGGTCAAAATTTGTTTTTTTTTACTTTATTTACCCTTTAGGTATGGCTGCAATAGTAATGGAGGGTGAGTCAGTAGGTGTATTTAACTGTGCCACTGGGGGTTAAAAAAAAGTTTTTTTATTAATCAAATTCATTTTTTTGACTTTAGTTACCCTTTAAGTATGGCTGCCACAGGTAAGGATAAGTAAATCAGTAGTGGTGTGTACCTGGTCTGGTTGAGGGGGTATGTCTTTTTTTGTGTTTACAACCAACACTATCTTTTATTGAGGATAAATCTAAATTTGTTTTTTTTTTTTTTGTTTTTTTGTTCAATATTTTTTTATTGGTATTTTCCTTTTTTTTTTGCAACAAGACATTACATTGGGAAATACCCAAAACAAAAAAGAGTAAAGTGTGCAGTATGTACTTTTGTATCATTACAGTATAAAATTTGCAGCGTATTTTTGTAACATAGCAATTTAAATAAACATATAACCTTCTATAGTACAGTTTCTCATGAGATTATCTCAGAGATGCACAATAAATTTTACTGTCTAAAATGAAATGATACTGAGTTTCATGGTTCTTTAATATCCAATATCTTTCGAATCTGTTATCTATCTACCTTGTGCTGTTTATTGTTTTGATCTATTGATCCCTATTTTCGTGCAGCCGGGAGCTTCCCATCCCTTGTCACCGCAGTCTAGTCTGCGGATTCTTCTTATGTGTGAGTTGTTCTCTGTGGCTCTATTTTAGACCCAAGTGTCCCACACCTCATTCCATTTCCTAGGGAGTTGTTGAGCGTGTGTGCTAAATATTCGTGTTATATATCCACCATACCTTTTCAATTATGCATTTTTCGTGGGGCTTAGTTGTTTCCATGTTGATGCTATCTCGCCCTTGTTGCTGTACATATGTACATGATTAGGGTTTGTGTGGTTCTGTTTAAAGCCTGGTGCTGGTAGGTTTCAGCAGAGCTGTTGTGGTGAAAGGGTTATTTTAGTAGAGAGGATGTCTGAGATTAATTCCTCGCAGTTCCTCACGTTTTTTTCACCTCGTCACAGAGCCACCAGCAGTGCGTTGGTCGGCGGGTTGGTTACAACCTCAAAACATTTGTTGGGCAGAGACGGGCTGACTTTATTGAGAAAGGAGGGGGTCGTATGCCAGTCGTATAAGTTTGTATGATTTCTCCTTAGTACAATATTGTGCTGTACATTGCTTGATTGTTGGAGGATAGAGTTCCATTGATCGTCGTTATGGGGTTGCAGAGCCTCCGTTCCCATTTGGTCATTGCTTTTGTCTGAATTCATATGTGTCTGCCAGATCAGTTACATTCCCTTCCTGAGCCTGACGCGCCTACTGGCTCCTATCCTAAAGTGTGCATCTCTGGTATGCTTGACTATTGTTATTGGCCCCACTAGAGGGCTATAAACTGATATAGAACCTTCTAATAAATAGGCAAATTGCCAAGGAGTGTTGCCTGGGCCCAAAACCTTACATTTCTGTACTATATTGTATAGGGAGGGTGTAAATCCAAATTATATTGAAATGGGAACTATTTATTGTACATGGGGTAAATAGAAGGGTAGAATAGAATCCAAATTATAATGAAATGGGAACTATTTATTGTACATGGGGGGTGGAAATCCAAATTATAATGAAATGGGAACTATTTATTGTACATGGGGGGTGGAATCCAAATTATAATGAATGGGGAACTATTATTGTACATGGTGGGTAGAAATCCAAATTATTAATGAATGGGACTATTTATTGTACATGGGGTAGAAAACCAAATTATAATGAAATGGAACTATTTATTGTACATGGGGGTGGAAATCCAATTATAATGAAATGGGAACTATTTATTGTACATGGGGTAGAAATCCAAATTATAATGAAATGGAACTATATTGTACAGTGGGGTGGATGGAAATCCAAATTATAATGAAATGGGAACTATTTATTGTACATGGTGTAGAAATCCAAATATAAAAATGGGAATTTTATTGTACATGGGGTAGAAATCAAATAATAATGAAATGGGGAACTATTTATTGTACATGGGGTAGAAATCCAAATTATAATGAAATGGGAACTATTTATGTACATGGGGGGTGGAAATCCAAATTATAATGAAATGGGAACTATTATTTTTACATGGGGGTGTAAATCCAAATTATAATGAAATGGGAACTATTTATCGTACATGGGTGGGTGGAAATCAAATTATAGAAGAATGGGAAATTTATTGTACATGGGGTAGAAATCCAAATAATAATGAAATGGGAACTATTTATTGTACATGGGGGTGGGAAATCCAAATTATAATGAAATGGGAACTATTATTGTACATGGGGGGTGTAAATCCAAATTATAATGAATGGGAACTATTTATCGTACAGGGGGGTGGAAATCCAAATTATAAGAAATGGGAACTATTTATTGTACATGGTTGTAGAAATCCAAATGAAATGATAAATGGGAACTATTATTGTACATGGGTGTAGAAATCCAAATGATAATGAAATGGGAACTATTTATTGTACAGGGGTAGAAATCCAAATATAATAATGGGAACTATTTATTGTACATGGGGTAGAAATCTAAATTATAATGAAATGGGAACTATTTATTGTACAGGGGGGGTGGAATTCCAAATATAATGAAATGGGAACTATTTGTACATGGGGTAGTAGAAATCCAAATTATAATGAAATGGGAACTATTTATTGTACATGGGGTTGAGAAATCCAAATTATAATGAATGGGAACATCTTTATTGACATGGGGTAGAAATCCAAATATAATGAAATGGAACTATTTATTGTACATGGGTGGGAAAATCCAAATTTTAAATGAAATGGGAACTATTTATTGTACATGGGGTAGAAATCCAAATTATATGAGAAATGGGAACTATTTAGATATCAGGGGTAGAAATCCAAATGCTAAATGAAATGGGAACTATTATTGTACATGGGGGGTAGAAATCCAATTATAATGAAATGGGAACTATTTATTGTACATGGGTAGAAACCCAAATGAAATGAAATGGAACTTTTATTGTACATGGGGTAGAAATCCAAATATAATGAAATAGGGAACTATTTATTGTACATGGGGAGAAATCCAAATTATAAAAGAAATGGAACTATTTATGGACATGGGGGGTGAAATCCAATTATAATGAAATGGGAACTATTTATTGTACATGGGGTAGTAGAATCCAAATTATAATGAAATGGGAACTATTATTGTACTGGGGTAGAAATCCAAATTATAAAAAGGATACTTTATTGTACATGGTAGAATCCAAATTATATGAAATGGGAACTATTTATGTACATGGGGGGTGAGGAATCCAAATTATAATGAATGGGAACTATTTATTGTACATGGGAGGGTGTAATCCAAATTATAATGAAATGGGAACTATTTATTGTACATGGGGGGTGGAATCCAAATGATAAAGAAATGGGAACTATTTATGTACAGGGTAGAAATCAATGATCATGATATGGGAACTATTTATTGTACATGGGGGTAGAAATCCAAATGATATGAAATGGGAACTATTTATGTACATGGGGTAGAAATCCAAATGATAATGAAATGGGAACTATTTATTGTACAGGTGAGGGTAGAAATCTAAATTATAATGAAAGGGAACTATTTATTGTACATGGGGGGTGGAAATCCAAATTATAATGAAATGGAAACTATTTATTGTCATGGGGTAGAAATCCACAATTATATATGAAATGGGAAACTATTTATTGTACATTAGGGGTAGAAATCCAAATGATAATGAATGGGAACTATTTATTGTACATGGGGTAGAAATCCAAATTATAAAAAAGGGATCTATTTATTGACATGGGGTAGAAATCCAAATTATAATGAAATGGGAACTATTTATGGTACATGGGGTAGAAATCCAAATTATAATGAAATGGGAACTATTATTGTACATGGGTAGAAATCCAAATTATAATGAAATGGGAACTATTTATGTACATGGGTGTGGAAATCCAAATTTTAATGAAATGGGAACTATTTATTGTACATGGGGTAGAATACAAATTATAATGAAATTGGAACTATTTATTGTACATGGGGTTAGAAACCAAATGCTAATGAAATGGGAACTATTTATTGTACATGGGGTAGAAATCCAAATTATAATGAATGGGAACTATTATTGTACATGGGGTAGAAACCCAAATGATAATGAAATGGGAACTATTATGTACATGGGGTAGAAATCCAAATTATATGAAATAGGAACTATTTATTGTACATGGGTAGAAATCCAAATTATAATAAAATGGGAACTATTTATTGTACATGGGGTAGAAATCCAAATTATAATAAAATGGGAACTATTATTGTACACGGGTAGAAATCCAAATTATAATGAATGGGACTATTTATTGTACATGGGATGGAAATCCAAACTATATGACATGGGAACTATTTATTGTACATGGGGTGGAAATCCAAACTATAGACATGGGAACTATTTATTGTACATGGGTGTTTTATAGTATATGAGGTTGAATAGTAGAGACATACGTCCATCCAGTCCAACCCATCTAGCAATATCCTCATTTCCTGCCTCACTGTTGATCCAGAGGAAGGCAAAAAAATATACCAAATTTTTAAGGGGGAAAAAATTCCTTCCTGACTCCAAGTGGCAATCGGAAATTTCCCTGGATCAACTCTACTTTATGTATTAATACCAGTAACTTGCAACATTCCTGTTTGCAGAAACTCATCCAGCTTTTTTTTTAAATGACCAATGAACCTGCCATAACAACGTCACCGGAGGACAGTTCATAGCTTTACCAGTTCTCACAGTGAAAAACCCTTTCCGAACTTGAAGCCTAAAACTTCTTTTCTTAAGTCTTAAAGGGATGTCCTCGTGTCTCTGACATGTTCTATTGGTGAACAATGCCCCAGAATAAGGCTTACCAATGCTTTGTTAAAGAGGGAGAATTACTTTCCTCCCTTATCCATTCCTCTCTTTATACAAGACAATACCATGCTGGCTCTGACACTGCTTGGTACCTTTAAGTTTGTTATCAACCAAAACTCCAAGATCTTTCCAACAGGGATTCACTTAACACGAGCCATTTATAGTATAAGTGGCACAAGGATTTTTAAGTCCAAATGCATCACCTTACATTTATCAACATTGAATCTCATCTGCCACTTAGAAGCCCAATGTGACAATCTATCTAGATCCCCCTGTAACGATTGCACATCCTCTGAAGTTTTTAATGGTTGATAAAGTTTTGTGTCATCAGCAAACACAGAAACCTTGCTGACAATAACCACACTTCCAAATCTACTAATAGATTAAATAGAAGTGGCCCCAACACTGAACCCTATGGCACCCCACAATCCAAATTATATTGAAATGGTAACTATTTATTGTACATGGGGTAGAAATCCAAATTATAATGAAATGGGAACTATTGTACATGGGGTAGAAATCCAAATTGTAATGAAATGGGAACTACTTATTGTACATGGGGGGTGGAAATCCAAATTATAACTAGAAAGGGAAAGTTTAAGTATAAACTTTGAATTTGGTTTGAAGGGCTGCATTTTGGAAGGGAATATGTGTGTTTGCTGCAGATTTTAAAACTCAATAATGGGAATGATGAGTTTGTAGTGAATGCTTGTTTGGGACAAAAAAAACTTTTGTGTTTACCCAGACCAAAGTGGTGCAAATTTTGATACAGTCAATCAGAAACATAACATCTGATTGGTTAGGGCAAAATTAGCACCATTTTCAATGATAAGAAGTTTTATTGAATCTCTCTGTAACTTTTTGATGATTGGTCAAAATTAGTTTTTTTGACTTTAGTTACCCTTTAAGTATGGCTGCCACAGTAATGGATAAGTAGATCAGTAGGTGTGTGTACCTGTGTCGGGTTGGGGGTTAAAAAAACAAACTTTTTTGATGATTGGTCAAAAAAATTTTTTTACTTTAGTTACCCTTTAGGTATGGCTGCCGCAGTAATGGATAAGTAGATCAGTAGGTGTGTGTACCTGTGTCCGGTTCGGGGTTAAAAAAACAAACTTTTTTGATGATTGGTCAAAATTTGTTTTTTTTACTTTATTTACCCTTTAGGTATGGCTGCAATAGTAATGGAGGGGTAGGTCAGTAGGTGTATTTAACTGTGCCACATGGGGGTTAAAAAAAAAGTTTTTTATTAATCAAAATTCATTTTTTTGACTTTAGTTACCCTTTAAGTATGGCTGCCACAGTAATGGATAAGTAAATCAGTAGGTGTGTGTACCTGGGTCTGGTTGAGGGGGTATGTCTTTTTTGTGTTTACAACCATAAACTATCTTTTATTGAGGATAAATCTAAATTTGTTTTTTTTTTTTTGTTTTTTTGTTCAATAGTTTTTATTGGTATTTTCCTTTTTTTTGCAACAAGACATTACATTGGGAAATACCCAAAACAAAAAAGAGTAAAGTGTGCAGTATGTACTTTTGTATCATTACAGTATAAAATTTGCAGCGTATTTTTGTAACATAGCAATATTAAATAAACAATATACCTTTCTATAGTACAGTTTCTTCATGAGATTATCTGCAGAGATGCACAATAAATTTTACTGTCTAAAATGAAATGATATCTGAGTTTCATGGTTCTTTAATATCCAATATCTTTCGAATCTGTTATCTATCTACCCTTGTGCTGTTTATTGTTTTGATCTATTGATCCCTATTTCGTGCAGCCGGGGAGTCTTCCCATCCCTTGTCACCGCAGTCTAGTACTGCGGATTCTTCTTATGTGTGAGTTGTTCTCTGTGGCTCTTTTTGGACCCAAGTGTCCCACACCTCATTCCATTCCCTAGGGAGTTGTTGAGCGTGTGTGCTAAATATTCGTGTTATATATCCACCATACCTTTTCAATTAGTGCATTTTTCGTGGGGCCTTAGTTGTTTCCATGTTGATGCTATCTCGCCCTTGTTGCTGTACATATGTACATATTAGGGTTTGTGTGGTTCTGTTTAAAGCCTGGTGCTGGTAGGTTTCAGCAGAGCTGTTGTGGTGAAAGGGTTATTTTAGTAGAGAGGATGTCTGAGATTAATTCCTCGCAGTTCCTCCACGTTTTTTTCACCTCGTCACAGAGCCACCAGCAGTGCAGTTGGTTCGCGGGTTGGTTACAACCTCAAAACATTTGTTGGGCAGAGACGGGCTGACTTTATTGAGAAAAGGAGGGGGTCGTATGCCAGTCGTATAAGATTTGTGTATGATTTCTCCTTTAGTACAATATTTGCTGTACCATTGCTTGATTGTTGGAGGATAGAGTTCCATTGATCGTCGTTATGGGGTTGCAGAGCCTCCGTTCCCATTTGGTCATTGCTTTTGTCTGAATTCATATGTGTCTGCCAGATCAGTAGAAATCCAAGGCCAGCTCACACAGACTGGCAGACTGTACAAAAAAGTAACTTAAATAAAATAAAAAAATCTTACTAAACGCAAAAGTGAATTCGGATAAGATTAGATATGGATGATATAGAAGATATGGATTACATATCGCTACTCATAGATAATGGCACACCTAACCCAGATTATATTACAGACGAGAGACTCAAGTAAAGAAAAAAAACGAAAGCATTATAGCAGATGGTCTAACAGATAATATGGACGCTGTCATGCCAGAAATCCCCTACACACATCCCATCCTCTGTAAACATTCATGGTTAGTTGAGAGCTACCGGCTCCATTAATCCTTATATCATGGACTGAGGTCTAGATGTGCTGTTGATACAAAGCAGCTACTTTACTTCGCAAAAGAAGGTACACCACAGTTCGATAAGCCCCGATAACCAACGGATACGACGTATCAGGGGCTTTATCTGTTACGTGTGTACCAGCTTCATTCTCCTGTATACAGCTATAGGCGCAGTACGCGAATGTTCGCTATAGCTGTACAGAAGATGTGAAGCGGTAGAGATTCCAGCTGGGGCTGCAGGGATGGAGTACAAGGTAAGGTGCTTGGTATCTTAGTTCCCGGACCCTGCAATATTGATTAGATCGGGGGTAAGCATAGCTCCTTACCTCCCAGGCTTCATCAATATATTAAAGGAATAGTTGACTTGAGAGTGAAAACTATTCCTTTAAGATAATGTCAGCTAGCTGTATTCCAGTATTTAACCCCATATGCCCGCCACTTCTCTTTCTATAAAATAACAGTAAGCTTGTTTTCAAGCCTGGTTCAGATCTGGAAGATTTCCCTATAGACAACACAGCAAAAATGTTGAAACAATTACAGTGTATCAAACTCAGGACTGAAATGTTACTTTGTACAATGAATAATTTCCAGAAAATGCAAAGTCGGGAATGGTAATTATGCTTATTACCTGGCTTAAAGGACAACTAAAGACTGCAAAAACAGCACTGAACAAGAAGGCAGAACACCTGATATAAAACCAGTAATCTGTGTCTTACCTCTCATTTTTTCGATACTAGGCGCTTGGGAAATTTACCTAAATAACATTTGGTTTGTGCTTTACTTCACCGCCTTCTAGATCACAGTTTGGCCAATGACATTATGTTTCTGCGCATGCTCAGTCCTTAGGTATGGCAGAACCTGTTACACTTAGTCACACACATTAATATCTCTAGCCACTACTGTTGGCTTGCGACCGACAGTTGATTCGTTCCGGGCCAAACAGTTCACTGGTGGCAAACGCTTTACGTGATGAAATTTGATGGGTGGTGTGCCCAGCCAAAGACAAACTTATCTGTTGTGCAGCATCATTCCCTTTAGGTTAAATTACCATGAAAATTTGCATAGTACCTTTACTATTTCAATGCACTTGTTACAAGTAACAATACAGTGAATGCAAAGAATGAAAGCAGATTAATAATATCAATAGACATTTTTAAACTGAATGAAAGCTTGGGCAGAGAAAGAAATTACAAATATACATATAATTATAACAGGATCATTTACCAGAAGCCAACAAGCTTACTAACGAGGTTCTAGTTATTCAAGAGCAATATACAAATAGAATGACGCAAGATACAGTTCATGGTAGGTACTGTCCACTGTATAGACATTATGTATAGACATGATGAAAGTGTGAATCTTGAAATAAAGTCCTGCCCCCAAAGGGTTTTGACAGTCTAAGTTGGACAGTCATGGCTTGTTATCCTATAAAGGGGCAAGGATTAACCTGAAATAAGAAATGGAAATGTGAAGTATTTCTGGTCATTTATATGAAACTAGGTACAGGGCTAATACTTCCTTTAAACGTAGTAAGGAAATTTTACCAGACATCCACAGCAAAATGGAGGTGAGACACAGATTAATGTTTTGAATGTCAAGTTTAATCTGCCTTATGAGTTAGTGTTTGTTCTGGGGCTTTAGTGTCCTTTAATCTTCACTGGCTTTATTTAGTAGCATATTAGTATGTTCCTTCATTTCACCTAGGTAACATGGGTCAACTCCTAACAGATTATTTCCTACCAACAGAATTACCAAACATCTATATGACGCTCAAAAACGACCAATATTGGAAAAAAAACAGCCGAGAAAATTGTGCCAGAAATTAAAGATGATATTTTGTTTCTCATCGACATAATATTTCACCCAAATATTGACACCCTGTGTGTACTAAGCCTTTTTTTTATTCCTGATGTCTACAGCCATTTTTTTAAGTTTAATTGTTGTTTTCAATTAAATAAAAGCTATTTTCCAAAAAAACACAGATCACAAGAGCCTAAAATGTCAACTTCATTTCACAGTTAATTGGTTTGAAAGAATGGGACACGAAAGAAAAATCACTTAAAGCCCCAGAATCTATTTAGACTTTCTATTATTCGATCACTTAAATATTTTGCCCTTTTGATTATTTGCCTTCCCCTGCAACTTCACATGTTTACAAGGAAAAGAGTAGTACTAATACTTAATTGTACTTCATAACAGATATAGAGGATGGCAAACAGCGAACAAGCAAAACAAGAGACAGCAACAAATGCAGAATTCACAAAACAATCCAATGCTTCCAGAACCGCAGTGCTAACCAAGAACCATTAATAAGGTACATAAGTTAATGTATTACATTCTATTTTTTAATAATAAAATACATAATCACCACTGAAAAGGACAACTATATGTAAAAATTTACTTTTAAAAATAAAAATACCTTGGGAATAATGAGTTATTCTTACCTCCAAAATATTGTTTGTGAAGAGCTACAGCACGACAGTTTCATCTGCCAGGTAGTGCCATGGGTTTCCTGTATTAAAAGACTGCTGAGCCTCAGGAAGACTGGCAGGAGTAGTTTTTTTGTGTGTTGTCATCTAAAAATGATATTGTGGAGTTAGACAGTCCTCCCTGCCCCAGGTACTTTAACTGTTTTAAAAAAAGATGTACTAATGTCCACCCTAAAAATAATATTTTTAATATATGATAGATACAACCGCCCCATCCCCAACCAAACGTGTTTATTTCTTTAAAAAAAAATTAATAGAAACGTAGTGACAGCCCTTTGATCTGCGGCTACACTAATCCGGCTCCTGCTTGCCGGAACTTGCAAAGCAGGGACTGACTGGCAGCTGCACCTGGACTAGCCCCCTCTGCCGCCAGCCAATCACAGATGCACTGAAGTCAGTGGAGAGTGCCGTAAGACAGTTTGCTCAGTTTTTTTTAAGGGAATAAACTCTGGGCAGGGGGTATTTATCATATATTAAAGGATTTATGTAGGTAAAAGGACAAACAAGGATGGATCCAGATAGTGTGTGTGTGTGTGGATGTGTGTGGCGGGGGGGTCCACAAATATGGAGTCTGTTTGGGTGCTATAAGGGAGGATGGAAAGCTGCGTGGGGACGCATAAGGCACGCCATGGGGGGACGTAAGAGAGCTTGATTAACCCTGTGATGCTCCTGGTCGCAAAAAGAAGGTAGTAAAAACGTATATATCGTAAAATTGGATGATGGATTGTTTTAAGTTAGAATAATGGCATAACATAAAGTATGATTTTGGGGGTGGACATTCCTTTAATACACATAGAAAGCTGGAGAGAGTGTGGGAGCTGGAGGTGGAGGAAACTAAACCTAAGGGTTAATTGTCATATTGTGATTATATATATTATATATATTATAAAATCTTTTCTGAGAGATCTAGTTTGTTTAAAAGACTATCTGATATGGCCAGCAGTCATCAAATAGACAGGGCTTTTGAGGCCATAATTAGGATCACTTAAAAGGAGAAAAGGAAAATTTTTAATTGATGCTCTGGTGCCCATCGGCCTCCCTGGATTTGCTGGTCAAAAAGCAATGGAAGACACACTCTACAAGGAGCAGTGTTTCTATTCGCCCCATCGCGAGCCAGAAGAGAACCCGAGTGCGATGGAAACTTTGGGTAAATAAAGTGTCTAACTAGAAGAACCAGGAGGTGAAAAAACCTAGCAGTTAAGGTCCTAACCCTGAAAAATATAGAGTATAGCTGAAAAGGGGGGTTTAATTGGCTTTAAGGTCAACATTTTCCTGTGTAACAGTATTTCTCATAGGAATTAAGCGGGTAATATCTATATTTCATGCCAATCTATTATTTTCCTTTATAGTTTGATATGTAAATTGTTCTACAAAAAATAAAACCAGTTCAAAATGCTTATCCTAATTTCCAGGGATCTGGAAAAAATAACACAGTTTCAAAAGCTTATCCAATTTCCCGGGATCATGGTTTGCATAATATTTTTTCTGTTTTCAAGAGATAGACGGTAGTAGGAAAAAACTTTGCTTGTGTAGGGATGATATTGATACAATAAATAAATCAATGGTGTGGCAACTTCTGAAGCCACAGCTGGGATTGGTGACAGATTTGGTAATGGGCACCAGGTGTTATATTCTGTTAACATGCATTAGTCCGAAATCAAAAAGGTGATATTGCAAAAAACAACCTGCGAGGTTGGCAAACTATTCCATACTAGATGCTGATAAGGACCCAATACCATTTCAGCTTCAAGTGTAGTACAACCAGTCCATCTTTACATGCTTATTAGGGGGCTGGAACACACTGGGTACATATCAATGTAGAGGGCAAAGAGGACTATGGCTGGACAGTGTGCTTAACAATGCGGCTTAGGATTTCTTAAGACTACTGCCTTTAAAAAATTTCCAAGTCATAAAACAAAGATTCCCCTAAATTACTAGACTAAAACCTATGGTTCTCTGCATACTGTGTGTTCTGTTTTGTCTTGGGGGTGGTAACCAACCATCCAGCAGGCCAGACGACATATAAACATTTCCAACATGTGAATCACGGCTCCACACATTTAATTTTTTTAAATAAATTTCTGGTTTCCGGCAGCATCCAGCTACCCAGATCTTTGTGTTTCTTCGTTGTCCAGCATTGCAGTTAAGTTAGCGTTAAAAGATCTGGTGTAGCCAGGGAATATCTTTATACACTGCAGCATAAAAAAATAAAGACCAAAAGGTTTCCATCATTTACACAACCAATCTATTCTGAACAAAACAAATGGTGTTTGTGAATAGGATGCAAAAAAAGCCTAAATAAACAAAATGACACAGCTAGCGAGTAAAATCTCGGAAATGCAAAAAGAAAAATCCTTCTAAAGCTACAGGATGTATTTAACAAACCTATGAAATGTCAAATGAACTACGGTTGAAATATCAGCTGCTAGAGTCGCTTTTTTACCCATGCAGGTTTTTAAATGCTTCAGGAAAGAGATTGCTATAAATACTGTAATTGTACTTCATCTAACTGAGAGACTCGTAAGCAAGGCAAACAAGACATAGTAAACATAGCTAGAATGCTGGACTGCCACAAAAAAGATCCACAACATCACTACGGCCAAATGCTAACCAAAAAGTAAAAAAAGTTACTGTATTGCATGATAATTATATTTATGTGTTTAATTATAAGATTTTAATCAGCACTTCGAATGCTAATACATGACAGACAGACCTGAATAGATGTTTAGGATGTTGTTAGTCGTTGCATTCGCTCTAAAGATGAAGGCTGATTCTATAGATTACTTTCACAATTTTTTTTTTTTAGAATGTGGTATGAAAACTTAATCTATAAAAGCAAAAAACAGTGAACCTATGCCACCCTAAAGGAGGAAACCTCAATTGGAATGTGGATGTTCTGCAGAGTGATTTTAAAAAGATGCTCATTTAGTTGCCCCATTTGAAAGCGACTCCAGGGACAATTGTCATAGGCAGGTACTCAACACTAGAATTAAGTTATAAGAAGGAATAGATAGCCATTGTGATGAATAATGAATATGTATCCTCCTTATGTAATAAATCCATGAAAACAGAATGTCTGCTTGTGTTAATTCTCCACACACACTGGCAAGGGGCGCCAGAAATCTGTCTGTTTCAATACAACGACAAACTGTAAATGACAATCCTGCGCAGGGCCTTGAAAAATCAACTCCACAAAAACTAATTACTTATCTTCCAACCCGCTCGTCAGAAAAAACAACTACATATTTAAAACAGGTGATTGCTTTTTTTTTTTAAAACCTCAGCTGAGCTCCCCACGCGCGACAAGCGCCCTGAGGCAGTTCAAAGTGCATGTGGGGAAATTGCGCACGCGTTTCCCCATGAGTAAAGAGCATTCCAACAGTCGGATGGCCTGTAACAACCCATTCATCTGCACAAAATTATTCATGCGGTTCCCACCACCATCCCCCTCCGTACACCAAACGGAACAGGAGTTCTAAACAGACTCTTTTTATAGGTAAGGTCTTTTAAACAAAAACCCCCCCACCTAAGCTACATTTTTGTCTCTTCCAGTGAAAAATTGTCCACTTTATTAAGTGAAAGCCCCTCTACCTGAACATGTAAACCAGCACTTAAAGAGCAACCCCCTTAGGCTGTCGAGATGTACACACCAGCAGATATTTCCGGTGACCAACTGACAGATCCGTTCAGTGGATCGTCAGTGGCCGGAAAAATCTGATCCGGTGTGGGGGCCGCCAGCCAGGTGTACGAGTCTTGGTCGCCCGTTCAGTAAAATCAGGCCAATCGTGCAGTCCTATGGCGCACAGCACCCGCGATCCAGCTCCACGGCACCGTCGGCGCAGCCCACACCCCACACTATTCGGCCCGAAATATGGGGATGGTATTTTTCCGCCCGCAGCCAGTCAATGTTGGCCCTGAGCATGTGGTTAAGGACAACTTGTGCCAAACCAATGTATCAATCGGACCAGACAACATCAGGAAATATTCTGACGTGTGAGCCATCTAGAAATACCAATTTATTTTAATACACAGAAAACGAGGTAAACTAGCATCATGCCACCCAACCCCCCATACCAGCATCATTCACCCCCCCCAATGGCATCAGTGTAATGGATCTAATTACAGGACTGATGCGCAATGCTTTACAGCTCCAGAAGAGATCTGCACAGGCAGATACACATTGCCCTCACATTATTGTAAAAACTGGCAAAGATGCCTATACTAGGGCATTGTCCGCCTAACAACATACACAAGAAGCCAGAAGAACCACGCATCAATCCCTGAGCCCCACTATATAGTTTTGCTATTGTACCAGCACAGCCAATGGCTCATAAAGATAATCAGGGCGATTCAATACCAAATCTTATAGTTTAGAATGGTGCTAATTTCGAGCCCAACCCACGATCATGGATGTAGCTTTCAAGATATAAATAAGATCTGATGGTTGGGGCAAAATTAGCACCATTTTAAAAAAAATAAGAATTTTATTGAATAACCCTGTCTGTTCTTGGTACAAAAAGTATCGGTAGTCTTTTTCATATCGCGACTGTGGACTATAAGGGATGGTTTGTCAAAAATAAATAATAAAGTTAAGTAAATAAGGTCATGTTTTTCCTTCCTGTCATACAACTATGCTCCGAGCAGTGAAAATTGTGGTCGCCATATCTGCAAGGTGGGCGCGGCCCAGAAGCGTCAATGTTACTAGGATGGGTGGAGCTAGTGGTTGGCCACCCTGCACAAGCCAGTAACCTTGATACACCCATTGCGATATGCTGGTGGGTATTTGTAAATATTGGCGCCAATAGGAAAAATAAGTATTTCATTTCTGTAGGATAACAGAAAATAGAATACTATTAATTATAATTGATATTTTTTCAAAAAGTTTCATTAAAAACACTTTTCACTATACGTAAACCCCACTATATGTTACAATATATGTGACATTGGCAATGCATTGTGCATGGAGAATTGTTTTAACAGGCTTTAAGGGCTAGGCCACACTGCTGGCATTTTAACATGCCAAATCCTATTCCCAATAGTGGACTTATCTGACGAAGGTACAAGAGCAGTACAGGAAACGTCACGTGTAATAAACACACACATTGAAAGACCAGGTGCGCAGTGGATTATATTACTGTACCTCTGGATAGAGACCACTAGCAGTGGTAACCAGCAGCACCCGCAGAAATACTTACCTTAAGGTGTGCGGGGTACATCTAGATTGATATTTGATACCCCATATTGTTCTGTTAGTTATGTGCGGTTTAGTGTGGCCTTAACCTAAGGTGCACAAATAGTTTGTTAAAACGTGATCTCCAGCCACAATGTAAATGCCGCAACTTGCAATAGAACTAAAGGTTTCACAAAATCTCAATGTCAGCTTAAATAAGAACAAAAGATCCTTAATGAAGAACGAGCACAGGAAATTACAATATCAAGATTACTTACATTTACTCAAGACTACAATTATGTTGCTACAGTATATTTCTGTAAATATTCCATTGGATGTGGGAGAAATGTGTACGTCATATAAGCAAAACCTAATGTGGTAAGAAGAAATGTATTTGCTTTAGAAGAAGATGGTCAAATTCCTAAAGAGTGTGCCTAACAGAGATATTTTGTTTAAACCCTTGCTAAATGTTTTAGTAATGCCTGTGAAAATTAGAATGGGATTTTTCTTTACGGACAGCCAATGCCAGGCATGGGGGGCAAAAGATAATCATCTGTTATAATGTCCAGAAGGTCTGGTTGTATAAAAAGTGCACCACAGATTCAGTATTGTACCGACTGAGGATAGGAAGGAAAGCGTTTCAGTTTCAATTCATTAGCCAAAAAATGATTGAGGGTTTATTTTATATCGAAGATGTCTTTCCCAACAGGGGATCAGAAGAAACTGCAGCTTACAAGCAAGTTTTCTCAGGTGACCCTCTAAAACTATTTCACTGACATTCCAGAAAACAAATCTTCCACTTAATCTTCCGAGTGTACCATAATTAGAACATTGTAAAATCTAAGTTACAGTGTCTGATGAGCCCATGGCCAGCGACCCACATGAGTGGGAATACGGCAAAACATTGTGCATTAATGACCATCAGTAGGCTGTATAACACCACGTATGGACATGCACGATCCCCGTCGAGGACACCTGGGCAACGACCGGCCAGGTAGGCGAGTTAAGTCGCAGTGTTTCTTTGGGCATCTATTGTTGACCCACAATAGCGGACTGACGAAAGATGACTGAGCGAAAAACAACACAACATGCAATTATCAAAAGATGTTGTTTTTAATCATCAGTTTATGTGCTTAAAATCAGCGAAAAAGCTGATACATGCAATACCAGAATCTGTAAGAGTGGGTCCACACAGTACATTATTAAAGTCACATTCAGCTGTTGGCATCCAAAATATTTGTTAACCACGAAAAATTTCCCGTTTATATATTATATAAGGTATATGTAAGTAATTTTTACAAAACTAAAATCACTTTTAATTTTGCATGTAATTGTCAAATAAACAATTATAACCTAGTTAATAGGGGCTGACCATGCGGTTGTTGAGTAGAATCAGAGTACTGCTAAAAAATTTTACCATTGCGTCATTTAATTATCAGCTCTGTATAACAAAAGTTGAAGGACTGACAACCATCACCGTGTGTGTAGTCACCTGAATGTTCAATCTAATACATAGGGAAGTTGACGGGTAAATGGAATGAATGTAAGAGAACATCAACATGTATAGCCAGGCTACAAGTCTGGCCGCGACTCAACCAGTTTGGTCACATTAAACATGGCCAAGTTTCTTATGCTTCTTGAGAAGAAATAAAACTAACTATGATTTACAATAAACGAAGGTATGAATAAGTTCTGCCTGGTGCTATACGGAAAACCCTAAACACTACAAGTAAAATATCAAAAACCCTTCCAACTTAGGACACCAAGTTCTGCAGGGCCAGTTGGGATAAAACCAGAGGCTAAGCCCAAGCTGTAATAGCAGCCTGGTTTGTGTATTGGTGTGTATGAGAATTCAGTATACGAGAAGTACATGGGCAACCCAAAAAAATTTAACTAGCAAGTAAGACTTGTTGGTAAGGTGGTGTGCCAGCAAAAAATAGTATGGACTTGAATCATAACCAACTAATATGAAACTGTCACAAGCATTAAAGATAGTTCACTTTTCCTTTAAAGAACACGGAGGTAGTCATAGTTCCTTTAACCTTCCATTCTTCAATTAATGCATTATTGATATTTCTGTGAATCTAGTCCTTTAACTAGTCCTTAAGTTAACATGCTAATTTATCAAGAATGGTGAAACACCTGCAGTAAAACCTTTACCAGTGGAGGACAGTAGTGCAGAACCACATGGATATGAATAAATACTGTACTTCCAATTACATCGACAAATTGCCACAAAAACTACACTGTATCAGTGTGAAGACATCATAAAGGAGGAAAATAGTCCAGTTACAGCCGACACTTTGGCAGAACAAACGGGTAGTAGTCCTAAGAATTTGGATTATGGCTAAGGGTGCAATGTCACTTTAATAGGAGGAAATAGTTATTGATTTTTTTTACATATCTATATATTACAGAATCCATTTAAATTGATAATAAAAGAGTGTTGTCCACAATCTAGCAAATTATTTTACAGGGCAACTGTTGTAACTTTTCATGGTGACTGTTAAATATTTTATTTTACAGTTACAATGGGATGTTTTCTTCTTCCCCCTCACAACAGATCGGAATAACTTTGAGAATACAAATAGTAAGATATAGTCGGTAGAAAAATGGCCATGACCAGACCCATGTTCCATAAGGTCAACATAGTGCTTGCGAACTGTAATAGCTGTTTGGTCATAATAAGAATTGACGATTGATGCGGAAAATCAGGGCTAATTGTACCGCAAGCCTTTTATTGGCTATTTGTGTCTTAGGTCTTATTTGTGGTCCAATGTACCAAGCCTTAACGTGGACTTTAAGACACAATAACGGCAGTTGCGGACGTTACACAAATTTTGTGTCACAGCAAAGCCGAAACCATATGAGACTAAGCCGTTAACAGATTTTTAAGACGTAAATTTATAATGCCAGCAGATAGCTGGCGCTAAAGATTAGAAAAGGTAAACTCCATTTGCAATGCACTGAGAGCCAAATCAGTGGCATTGCCCAAAGGGGAAATAAAGAGCGAAAGGCGACTCTCGGTTCATAGCCCTAGAGTCTATTGGGACCTCTCCCCACCAGGATTAAGATAAGGTATTTGCTGCAGAAATAATTATGATTTGACAGCAGGTGTCCAATGTTAGATAAAGGAAACATTGTTCAGTGTTTCAGTCTCCTCATAACTAGAGTGTTTTTTAATACATCATTTATGTTTTTGTGTCATGGGACAAATCATATGACAGCATAGAAAAGATATCCTACATACTTAACCGGTTCGTTACAACATACAATTTTGCCCGATCCCCGACACCGAGCGCTACGTTTAAACGAACGACCCCAACCCAAATGCATACACAGGATGATTGTCGTCTGAAATGGGCGTTCGTCGGGGGTCTAGGTAGCGCTCTGTGCAGGGATTGTTGGCAAAATCGTATTGTGTTACGAACCTTAGGATAAGCAACACTACACTAGACAGGCACTGCCTGGAAGAGTGCACAAGTTTCATGCGCATTACTGACACTTGCATGCAGTGTTACGCAATGGAGTATGTAACAAAAAATAAATCGGGATTGCCACTCTTAAAACGAACACAGTCACTGCCAATGTGGCAGAGATATTCAAACTTGGGGGGATCAGAGGTTTGCCAGGAATGCTGGGATTTGTAGTTTTTCAGGACATTTTAAGGGCCATGAGTTTGACGATCTTGTATTCTCAGCCCTGGTAGATCATTGAAATAATTGCTTTAAAACTCTGCAGGCTGGTGGAGGACTTTTTACACGCAATAATAAGAGCAGGTCCTTATCTGTATAAAATTGGCTTCATTAATTTTCAAGTTCATTTTCAAGCAATTGTAATCTATTGCTGTAAGATTACAATGGGGGGAATAAAACTAGCAAAACTGAGTTTGACCCATGTAACCTCCATGTCTACAAAACAATGTGGCCCAAAATAGAAGGACTTTCTGCATCACAAGAGTAGCTACAGGAGATAAAATGGAACAAGCCTGACTAACTTAAACCGTGGGTGGAAATACAACTCAGGGAAAAAGCAGAACAGCCAACTTCCTTGCACAAGCCTGGGATTGGTATCCGTGTGTGCCCAGTGACAAAAACCACATTCCCAAGCATTGAGGAACAAAACCATGGGCCCAATGTGCAGCCACTAAAGCAGAAACCATTATTTCCTCACATACCACAAGCCTTCGTTATCAAAACGTCTTGGGTTTCCAAGAGGTGTAACCATAGAGTGCGCCATATAACCCAGTGGGTAACGAATTAACCTTTGGCAACCAGACAAATACTAGCACTAAATATTACATGAGCCTTTGAGCTTTTAATGGATACTGTGAAGCCTTTTTCGAGTCAAACAAAAAAATGTATTCTCCATCATTTGAATAGGTTATAGTAAATTTGTCTAGAAACCAGCTAGTTTTATCTACAATAGTTAACAGTTCTAGGAAGGAATGTCAAACCTTGGGTCTCTTCAGCTGTCGAAACTACCTGGGAGTTGCAGTTTTTAAACACAAGTTTGAGATGCAGTGTGGACATCCCTGTTCCTAGGAGGAATAATCACAGATCACCAAAAACTCTTATTTATCTTATCATTAAAAGATCAGCTAAGGTGTAAAGATTTCAGGGCAGGGGACACATTTCCTAGAGTATTACATAGCTGGAATAAATGCACCCAACAGAAATATAGGATATTAGAAGTCACTGAGGAGTTCCGTTACCATATAAAAGCTCCATGAGACGCAGGCCGAAGTTACCTTTTATACAGAGCACGACTCCAGGGTAACTTCTAATATCTATAAATTTACAGGTTATGGGGCTTATTATTTTATAACTAAACCTTTGTGGCTTTTCTGGTTTCCTTCTCCTCCGGAATTGCCAACATTATAAGCTATAATCTTAAGGTCCTCCCATAGAAATTCACTACAGGAGTAGGTTATTACAATGTATAAATGAATGCTGCATGGCTGCCCTGAAATCATGTAGCCTTGCAGCATGGTGCTAATACAAATGCTCTCTCAGCAAATGATGTGTTTGGATGTAATGGGGAGGAAATGTGGTAAACTTAGTTGGGAACAATCCTTATAAAATATGAGTATGACTATTAATAAAGATTGTGCCAATAGATCAGCAATGTAAACTAGATTAACAAATCAGTCCCAATAGAGGGACATTGTGAAGCTGTGTGTCTTGTAGGTAAAAGGGACACGTTACTGATCACTCGATCACTTTGGTGTCCTTGCCCCACCCCTCTCAGGGCTTAAGCCTCTCTTGCTTCACAACATTGTTCTCTCTCACAGAGCCAACATTCCATTGTAACCCTCCTCCCCCTTCATTACCCCAGTGACTGCTACTTTTTGCCCCTCCCCAGTGCCCAACCGCTCCTCCCCCTCTCGCCCTGCCTGTCTTCTTCCCAAGCTCCTCCCCTTTCCAGTCCAGATACACAACGATACTCCAACTCCAACAGCTGCCTAATACAGAGTAATGATAATAATAATTAACCCCGTTTTAGTACGATTACCACCCAATTACTGCTTCCTTATCTGCAGGAATCCCACGCATAAGGGTTGGGGGGAGAGGATGAGAGAAGTGGCCCAAGTTGGTCCAGGGTGGAAGGGGGTGCCCAGGGACCCTGATCCACCTACACGGTCCTGGGGTTCTAGTCCTGGGGTTCTACGTCCCTGGGGTCTATCCAGCTGGTCTGCCTGGTGTTGTGACGATATTAAAAACACTTCCCGCGTAATCCCTCGCTTCTTCCCAGCATCCGGTAAAGGCAGCTGCCCATTCCTTCTAGGCATTGATCAGGGCTCGCCAACTCCTCCCTAAGTACAGAACTGGGGGGAGGGGTTAGTGACGGGTCCGGACTTGATGGAACAAAAAAGAGAAGGGGGAATAATCATTGTAAACAAAGGGAAAAAATCGCTCCCCATGGCGGCACCAAACTCCGCAGCGGGGACCTACTGCGGGTTTTGGTTAAGTTAACTAATCGGCTCGCCACAGCAGGCAGGGATCACCGGGCTTTCATTGCCTCTTGCTGCACGGACTGTATGGGGGTCAGAATCCAGGCTTCCCGGGCACTGGGGATCGCTCCAAAACCGTCTGGATGTAGGGATCCGGAGAGCCAATAAACTCGGCCTGTTGCCCCCCAGCCAGAGGCTCATTAGCATGAGATTAGCATCCGTCTCATCTGCATGAAACATCCATCTTCAGCATCTAAAGCTTAACCCTCCGCCTGCCGCCCGGGGCCTTGTGCAGCCAACAACAACGAGCACTGGGTTGCTGTTACACGGGGCAGTAGGTCACAGGGGAGGCTGCGACCAGCGGTCCTCAAAATGTGCCGGAGCCCAAGGACAGTCCAGGGTAGGAAGGGAAAGTTATGGCTTTCACCGTCTGGTTTAGATATTAATAGAGTATTGAGTAAATCTCTATTGACCAAATGAACATAACTAAAACAGTATCCATAGCCATACCACAATTATATCGCCATACTGTATATATAGCTAGCCAATACCTACCCATACCACAATTATATAGCCATTTACGGTATATATAGCTAAGCCTATACCATTACCATACCCAATTAAATAGCCATTAATGGATATTAAAGGGGGGCTAGCCTTATACAATAACCATACCACAATTATATAGCCTACTGTGATCTATAGCTAGCCTAATACAATACCATACCACAATTATCTAGCCATACGTATATATTAGTAGGCCTTATACCATAACCATACCACCAATATATAGCCATTACTGTATATATAGCTACCCTATCATAAACCTTACCACAATTATATAGCCATACAGGTATATAAAGCAGCTGTACAATACCCATACACAATTAATAGCCAACTGTATCTATAGACTAGCCTATCCATAAACCATACCATTAGTTATAGCCAGTATCTGTATATACAGTATAGCAGCCTTATACCAAAACCTTACCATGTTAGAGCCTACTGTAATATATAGCCTAGCCAATACATAAACCATACCACAATATATAAGCATACTGTATCTATAGTAGACATACATTAGCCATCACACAATTATATAGCCATACTGTATATCTAGCTAACTATACCATAACCATACACAATTTATATAGCCATACGTATATTCTAGCTAGCCTATCCCATAAAACCAACCATAGTATATAGCCAATACTGTATCTATAGTAGCCTATACCATAACCATACCATAGTTATAGCACATACTTGTATATACAGTATAGCTAGCCTATCCATAAGCATACCATTAGTATAGCCATACTGTCTCTATAGCTAGCTTATACCATAACAAACAATAGTTAAGCCTATGTATCTATAGCTAACCTTACCATAACCATATCACAGTTATAAGCCATATCATATCTATAGCTAGGCCTATTATTACCACTAACCATACCATAGTTATAGCCATACTGTCGATATAGCTAGCCCTATAACCAGAACCAGACCATAGTTATAGGCATACAGCCCATACTGATAGCTAGCCTATACCAAACCATACCATTTATAGCCATACTGATCTATAGCTACTCTACCATACCATACCATAGTTATAGCCATACTGTATCATAGCTAACCTATACCATACCCATACCATAGTTTTTATAGCCATAATGTATCTATAGCTAGCCTATACCACTAGAACCATACCACAAGTATATATAACCATTACGTATCTATAGCTAGCCTATACCATAACCATACCACAAGTATATAGCAATTTACGGGATCTATAGCTAACCTTATACCATACCATACCACAAGTAATAGCAATACTGTATCTATAGCTAGCCTATACCATAATCATACCAGAGTTATAGCCTATGTATATACAGTATAGCTAGCCATACCATAACCATACCATAGTTATAGCCATACTGTATATATAGTAACCTTTATACCATAACCATACCATAGTTATAGCCATACTGTATCATAGCCAGACATATACCATAACCATAACCATAGTTATAGCCATTACTGATATGTAGCAGCCTATTACCATAAACCATACCATAGTTATAGCCATTAAGGTAGCTATTCTTTGTGCTATACTATACCATAACATTCCCACAGTTATAAGCTCATAGCTATTATCTATAGCTACCTATACAATAACATACCATAGTTATAGCCCATACGTATATGTTTATAGCTAGGCCTTACTATTACCATAACCATAACATAGTTATAGCGCATACGTATTCATAGCTAGCCTATCCATAACCCATAACATTAGTTATAGCAATACTGATCTATAGCTAGCCTATATCATAACCATACCATAGTTATAGAGCCTTACTGTATCTATAGATGCCTATTACCATAGTTAATAGGCCATACGTTATCTATAGCAGCCTATACATAAAACCATACCACCCAATTATATAGCCATACTGTACTATAGCTAGCCTATACCATAACCATTACCCTAGTTAGCGCCATACTGTATCTATAGCTAGCCTATACCATAACCATACCACATTAATAGCCATACTGTATCTATAAGACTGAGCCTATACATAACCATACCATAGTTATTAGCCATATGTATATATAGCTAGCCTGTACCAAAACCATCCCAACAATTTATAGCCATACTGATCGATAGCTAGCCTGTACATAACCATACCATAGTTCTAGCCATACTGATCTATAGCTTAGCCTATACCATAACCCATACCACAATTATTATAGCCAGACGTGTCTATAGCTAGCTATACCATAGGCCATATCATAGTTATAAGCCATGACTGTATCCATGAGCTAGCCGTACCATAGCCACACTATAACCATTCATAGTTAGCCATACTGTATCCAAGCAGATACCATAACCATTCAAGTGATAGTATACGGTATCCATAACTATCCCATAGGCTATAGTCCTTTCTGGACCCTATAATATACCATAGCTATAGCATTTCGTATCCATAACTATACCATAGCAATACCATAGCTATTAGCCATACTGATCCATTTAAATATACCATAGTCATATCATCCTATAACCGATCTATCCATAACTATTACTACAGCCGAACCATATCTATAGCCTTACCGTATTCTATAACTATACCCATAGCACTACCAGAGCTATAGCCTTTACCGTATACATAAGTTTACCACAGCAATTACCATAGATTGCCTTACCATATCCATAGCTCTATACCTAACCATACCATAACTAAGGCATTACTGTATCCATAATTATATACCATAGTCATACCGAGCTATAGCATTATCCATACTGTACCACAGCAACCATAGTTATAGCCTTACCATACCATAGTCTATACAATAACCATTACCATAGGTATAGCATTACTGTATCCATAACTATACCCTAGACATACCATACCATAAGCTTAGCATTACCAGTATCCATAGCTATAGCCTTACCATATGCATAGCTAACCAAAGAAATACTATACCATAACCATAAACATTACCATGCTATAGCCTTACAGTGTCCATAGCTATACGTAAAACATAGCCATACTGTACTGTAACCAATCATAGCTATTACTGTAAACCATAGCCCTACGTAACCATACCCATTACCATAAAACATTACCATAATTCAAAGCCATAGCCATAATTTACCATAGCTATAGAGTAAACCATATTATCCATACCCATGGTTTTATAATACCCTAGATAAGCTGGAAGGGGAATTTTTAAAAAGTTTCTTATAACATACAGTATTGTTTTTTTTTATAGTATTTACTAGCGGACTTATATAATATAGTATACATACGGGTGGTACCAGAGGTTTATTTGATGCTGCCTCAAGTAAAGACCGAGCTGCGTTAACAGAAAAAAAGATGGCAGTTGAAACAATTAACAAAGTAAGTGCAAGGTGCAGGGGACAAAAATGACGACAATTATGCCCACAAACCAACGCAGTTGACAAACGCGTGGCGTTTTTGGACATTTATGTTGGTCAATACGGCTCCCTTACTTTAGAGGGCATTATATGAGGGCATGTCATCAATCCCCATACCGTTTTATGGAAGCGGTGGTCAGGGGCATAGGAGAGATTCATGGAATGCTGTAAGCTTCATCAGAAGCCATTGCCGCATTTTATTTGAAAGATAAACTCTGCCTGCTGCCCGAGGCCTGTGCAGCCAACGACACACACCGAGGCACTGGTTGCTGTTAACACGGCAGTAGGTCCAGGGGAGCTGGACCAGCGGTCTCCAACTGTGCCGGAAGCCACAGACAGTCAGGGTTAGGAAAGAAAAGTTATGGCGTTCACCGGTCTGCAAGGTTTAAAATATTAATAGAGTATTGAGTAATCTCTTATGGACTAAAATGATTAAGCATACACTAAACAGTATCCCATAGCCACACCATAGCATAGCCATATTGTATCTATAGCGAAACCTTTACATATAGGAACATTAGTAAATTAAGGTTGAATAAAGACATGCCGTCATCAAGTCCCACCTATATTTATGTAACCATACCATAGTTATAGCCAATACCATATCCTAGCGATCCAATAACCATAACATTAGCTATAGCATACAGTATCTATAGCTATCCCCATCATATCCATAATAGGTTATAGCCTTACTGCACCATAAATATAACCATTAGCATTACCTATAGTAAGCATATGTATCCATAGCTAGCTATACATAGCCATACCAAACCAAACCATAGTCAAACACTGGCCGATGAACTGGATTGGGGGGGGGGGGTGCGACCGAACAGTGTCTGCTGAAATAGAGGAATTGAATCCTAAACAGTGTTGCTTGAAATGGAGGCTGGAGGCCATGGCAGGGCCGTATAGCATAGGCGACGAGAGGAGGAAGGAGGGGCAATTCACAGTATTTTTTCTTGTTAAAAACTGCATTAGCTTAGGAGCCTAGAGGAGATGCCTTAGGAAACCAACAAGCTGGAACAGGCCCTGGCTGGAGGGTAAGCAGCCACTGTTAGGTCCGCTAACTGGAAGGCTGACCGAAACAGTGTCTGCTGAACTGGAGGCGGACCTAACAGTGTCTGCTGAACTGGAGGGCTGACCCAACAGTGTCTCCCTCTGAACGGAGGGCTGACCTAAACTGTCTGCGAGCAGGAGGCTGAACCTAACTGGTTGGTAGTCTGGGAACTGGAGGGCTCATCCTAACATATTGCTGACGGGAGGCTGGCCTAGGTGGGTAAACAATGTACAATATTTCGAACAACCATATTACCTTGTATCTGTCGGTGGGCAGTCCCAAAAAATATAGTATGATGTAGTTGGGTTTTGGACTAACAAAAGGAAGTTTCCTGTTGGTGTCCTTTCTTTAAGGACCTTGCGGCTCAAGGACATCATAAAAAGAAGGACATTCAAAACAAGAAGGGCAATTAAACAAGGTTTGTGCGTCACTGTGTGGGTGTGGTTGTATTAGAAGGGACAGTTTGTCAGTGCCATGCAATGTGCATCGTGCCCACATGTATAGGAACCTGGAGCAGACGTTCCGGGGGAACCTATGTCTGTGTTCAGGTGGAGTGGTTGGGATGTTGGAAAGCTGAGGTGGAGAGTCTAAGGGGGACAGTTGCAGCATGCGGGGATGGCAGAACTGGGGGGACAGAGGGCACTGGCTTGAGGGGCCCAGTATAGAGGTGCGGGGAAGAGGTACAAGAAAGGATGCGGAAGGAGGTAGTTTGTTAGGGTTACTAGGGGAGTGGGGGACGAAGAGTAGGGGGGCTCTTCCCAGATTGTCCATCCAACAGATGCCGCGCTTAAGGTAATGAGTGGAGGGCGGGACACCTCGGAATTATTAGGTGGTATGGAGGGGGCTATAGTCCCTTGAGCCAACCAGGGGATGCCCACTCTTGATACAAGGGAGGAGGAACGAGGGTCCGGAATTGCAAGGCAGGTTGTTAGTGGTAGGGGACTCCATTATAAGGAAGGTAGATAGGGTAATCTGCTGCCAAACCCTACATGCCGAACTGGTGTGCCTGCCTGGTGCTAGGGTTCGCATTGTGGTGGATCGTGTAGGACAGCATATGGGGGGGCGGGTGTGACCCGTGCGGTCTTGGTTTCACATTGGTGGCAATGACAAAAGGTTTAGAGGTGGAGTGAGGTCCTTTAAAACATGATTTTCGATAAATAGGGGCCAAGATAAAAGCAACGGACATCCAGGGTAGTGTTTTAGAACTAATTACCGCAGGCCACGTTGCTAAGCCAGGGAGGAAAGCGGGAGCTGAGGAGCATTTAATGCTGGTGGCGAAGAGAGTGGTGTAAGGAAGAATGGTTTGGGTTTACTGAGAACCTGGGCAGACTTGTTGTCGGTACAGGCTCTTTAGTAGGATGGGTTGAACCTCACTGGGATGGTGGTGCAGCTGTTGTTTTAGGGGGAGAAGATGGAGAGAGGGTTGGAGAGAGTTTTAAAAATAGGGTTGGGGGGGGAGGGGTATTTAGCAGTCTCACTGGGAAGGAGTGTTTCAGGAGGAGGAAAGCAGGCGTAGATTAGGCCAGTGGTTGGCGGAAAGGGGGGTGGGGGCTAGCATAGGGGATAGGGCGGAAGGAAGTTTACAAAGTGTACGAATAAATTACGGATCATAATCTAAAATGTATGTTTGCAATGCGGAGAAGCCTGGGCTGACAAAATGGTGTGAATGGAAATGATGGCATTGAAGAAAAGTATGAGGTAATAGAGGTATAGCAGACACGTTGGTGAAAAGTTCTCACGACGGGATGTAAATATGAAGGATTATGCCTTGTTTAGGCAGGGACAGGAAAAAAAAGGAAGGGGGAGGAGTAGTGTGTTTATGTTAAAAAAGAAATGAAGCCAAATTTAAAGAAGAGGGATAACTGGATGATATGGCTGATAAAAGTGGAGGCAATAGGGTGGAATTAGGCAACGGAAGGGCGGTAGGTAATGTCATTGTTGGTGTCTGCTATAAGCCGCCCCAAATGCTAGCGAGAGGAGGTGAGTCACGTCTATGCAGTTGGCAAGGGCTGGCACGTTTGGGGAGTGCTGCTCCATAGTGGGGGACTCAATTACCCTGGACATTGATTGGTGCTGGTGGGAAACTGCCATCACAGAAAAAGGCGAGCGGCCTGGAATTGCTGCGGATTAATTTCTCTCAGGTGGTTGAGGTTACTACTAGAAAAGGGAGCTCTGTTGGATTCTGGTAATATCTAACTTGTGGAGCGCATTTATAGCTATAAAGGAACTGGAGAGGCTTAGGGGAATAGTGACCATGAAATAGTGGCATTTGGACTTTGTTTCGAAAGGAAAAAGTGCGCTGTGGTAACAAAGACATTTAATTTACGGGAAAGCAAATTTCCCAGGTTAAAAATGCAGCTCTTTCAGAATGTCAACTGGGATAATGTATATCAGGAAAGTATGAACAGAAGTGGACTGTGTTCAAGGGATTTAAGCCAGTTTCCACATCTAAAATTTTAACCCTTGGGAAATAAATGTAAAAAATAAATCCGCCGCATGTGGCTGAATATTCTGAGGTAAAGAGGCAAAATGGTGAGGAAGAAAAAGGCATTTAAAACCTTTAAGGCCAGGGAACAGAAAGGGCCTTCCTGTAGGGAAGTATAAAAAATGTAACAAGAGTGTAACGAAAAGCAAGTTAAACTAGCTAAAATTAATAATGAAGTTAGGATTAGTGAGCAGCATCACTAAGCCCTAAAACATTTTTAAGTATATTAATAGAAGAAGATTTGAGGACCTGAGAATGTGGCACATTAAAGGCTATGTGCCACCTAAAAATTTTATTTTTCATGATAAGTCCCCCCTGGCTCCCAAGCCAACCGCTACATTTTTTTTTAGAAAAGCCCCCAAACTCTAATTACTCCCCTCGATCCCTCCGCCCCAGCCTCCCGGCCCTCTGTTGCAAGGAAATGCAACAGAGGGGCGGGACCGGCAGCCGCGTCTGTGAGGGTGCGCGGCAGCAATCACAGACGCGGGCGGCGGCAGCTCACTTCGCCGGAGGAAGGAGGACGAGAGTAAAGTAAAGAGTTTGGGGAGCTTTCCTAAAAAAAAAACTATGCGGTTGGGCTGGGCGACATGGGGGAAATCATGTACGAAGGGGGTTATTGTCTGCGGGGAGGGATGTAGGACGGGAGGGAGAGGGAGGGAGACGGAGGGAAAGAGGGAGGGGGAGGGAGGGGGAGAAGGGACTGCAGTACGCATTGGCAAAAAATCTACCTGAGGCCAGCTAGCAGGCCGTGTCATATATGGACTATGCTGCATCATGGTAGTCATTTTTGGGACTTTTTGGGGGGGACTAAGGAGAACCTATGGAGCTGGAGTTGAGGTAAGGATAAACTACACTTACCATGGTGTGCCAGTAAGTAGTAAGTAAGTTGGGGGGATTATAGTTTTGGTGCTGGGGACATGCCCTTTAATTAATGGGGATTAAGTTAGTTACGGAGTGATGGCCGTAAAGCAAATGTCTTGAATATTTTTGTTCCCCTGTATAACACTATAGAAGATCCTAAGTTACAGATATCATAGGATAGATAGCAATAAAGGTATTACAAGATCAAGTCACTTTGGTTAAACCCGAGGGATAGTTACAGAAAGGAACTAAATAACGGTTAATATTAATAAATCTCCTGGACCAGGATTAAAATACATCCTCGGGTACTAAGAAGCTAAGTTCAGTTTTATCTAGGCCATTTGTTTCTTATTTTTTGCTGATTCCCTCATTGTCCGGTGGTGGGCTGGTTGGAAAAGGCTGATGTTTTCCAATATTCAAAAAGGGTAGTCGTTCACAGCCGGTAATTACAGGCCTGTAAGTTTACTTCAGTGGGGGAGATCCTGGATAGTTTAATAAGGGAAATGTTGTAGGAGTATTGTTCAAGGGACTAACATTTAGAAGTAGTAACCAGCACATTGGCATTTAGGAGGATAGATCTTGTCAAAAACTACTTGCTGGGCTTTTATGAGGAAGTAGTAAGTAGAAATTAGACTCTTGGTTATAGGCAGTAGATGTAGTTTAATTGGAGGGTTTTGCAAAGGCTTTTGATACAGTCCCCCCATAGGGCGACTAATGTATTAAGCTAAGGTCTGTTGGTGGGAGTCACATTTGTTACATGGATTAAGAAAATGGTAATGGAATAGGCTGCAGAGAGTTAGTTGTTGTAAGGGGTTTCATCATATGGACTAAAGTTGCTAAGGGGGGTGCCACAGGGTTTGTGTTGGGGCCGCTCTATTTAATCTATTTATTAATGATTTGGAAAGTGGGTATTGTCAGCAAGGTTTGCTGTGTTTGCTGACGACACAAACTTTGTCGGACCATTAAAAAACTTCAGAGGCGGTGAAATCGTGTGCAAGAGGGAATCTAGATAGATTATCACATGTGGGTCTGATAAGTGGCAGATGAAAATTCAATGTTGATAAGGGTAAGGGATGCATTTTGGACTTAACACACTGTGCTACTTTGTACTATAAATGGCTCTGTGTTAAGTGGAATCCGTTGGAAAGGGATCTTGAGTGTGGTGGATAACAACTTAAAGGTAGCAAGCAGTGACAGGCGGCAAAAGCCAGAGCCAGCATGGTATTTGTCTTGTTATAAAGCGAGGTATGGATTCAAGGGAGGAGGAAAAGGTAATTCTCCCTCTTTAAAGCATTGGTAAGGACCTCATCGGAATATGCAGTGCCAAATTTGGAATCCTGTGTACAAAGGACATCTTGAAAAATGGAAAGGGTAGAAGAAGGCATACTAATTAATTAAGGGGATTGGGGGAGCTTGATATGAAGAGAGACTGAAAAATTACAATGATGTACGACTGGAGAAAAGGCGCGTTGCGGGGGGATAGATACTGTGTATAAAATAACATTACGGGCCATACAATAAACTATCGGGGCATTGTTCACCAATGAACATGTCAAAGGACACGAGGACATCCCTAAGACTTGAAGGAAAAAAATGTTTCGCTTCAAGTGCGGAAAGGGTTTGTTTCACTGTGAGGAAACGGGTTAAAGCTTGGAACTGTCTTCCAGTGGACGTTGTAAGGGAGGTTCATTGGTTCAGTTTCCAAAAAAAAGCTGATGAGTTCTCGGCAAACAAGGAATGTTGACAAGGTTACTGGTATTGATACATCAAGTAAGTTGATCCAGGGAAATTTCCGATTGCCACTGGGAGTCAGGAATGAATATTTTTTCCCCCCATTTAAATTTGTGGTAATTTTTTTTGCCTTCCTCTGGATAACCAGTAGGCAGGAAATGGATATATGCTAGATGGGTTGGACTGGATGGCGTTAGTGTCTTTATTCAACCTCAATACTATACACCTGTACATATACTAGTTGCAGGGGCCCATGGACCCAATCTCGGTTGCCCTTATGTCTTTTCCACAAAAGATAGGATGTCGTGCCCTGACTCGACCACTCGCTAGGGGCAAACAGTCAGTTGGGATCAAAATCTTTCTGTGCGTTACCCAGCCTTACAGTGACTGCTGAAATGGAAGGCAGGATAAACTAACAGGGGACTGGTGTGAAACTGGAGGGTTGAACACATTTGTTTCTGGTGGAACTAGAGGGCTTGACCTTACTGTGTATGGTTGAACTGGAGGGCTGAACTAACAGTGGATGTTGCACAAAGGACTGAAACTGAGTCTGCAGAACACGAGGCTGGAAGGATTCAGCAGCACTCTTAGGCCAGCCGTTCAGTTCACCAGCAGTGTCAAGTTAGCCAGCAAGTTATGGGAAGCAGGAAGCATTAAGAAGGCACAGAAATTGATTATACTACGGGGGGGCATTTCCCTTATAAAATACAGTTTTAAAACATGCACAATTGCAGTTGTTTGCAGTTACGATTTCAGTCTTAAAACATTTTCCCCAACACACCATAATTTCGCTATAATTGGGATTAAAAAAGTGACCACAATCACACTGCTACAGAATTTTTATAAACCGCTGCATTCCCACCTTAAAAGTACAAAGAGGTTAGCATGACTTTGAGACAGAAATAGTATAATAGCAATTGCAGAACGTGGTTTACATCACCTAAAAGATCCCTGTGCAGGTGCTAGATTTTCACATAGTTGATCTAAAGATATTGTCTAATGCTTTCAAACGCATGCGATCTGGGTGTCGACCACTGACACACATGTGAAGACAGCCGTTTTGGTCGATAATTGGTCACGTTGTCGGCGAAAAACGTTCGTTCGGTCGGGGGGGAATTGTAGTTCAAACAGTCGGAAGGATCTTCAACCTCCCGAAACGACCGTTTGGCCGACAAAGTGCCCATAACAAGGGGGGGTCCGGTGATGAAGGGGTGGAACCCAATATATACCTTGGTTCCATATGGAACGGTCTGGAAATGGAAGGGTTGGATTGGTTGCACCACGCGTGGCTGTGTTTGCATGGGAATTCTTCTTACGAGATTTGCCCCTATACAAGGCACATATTGCCCGAAATGGATTTGGACATGGACAGCGTGTGATCACATGGTATGGAACCTTTAGGCAACATAAATTCATTGTCAGTGCATAGCTTAAAGGCTCCTACACATGGCCAACTAAATGTCAAAGCAGCAATGAGTGAAAGTTTTGTTTGAACAATATAGCAGGTTAAAAGGCATCTGCAAATATAATGGAGTATAGCTAGCATTCGTATTACCCTCATTGTGGGAAGGCCACAAAACACATCCCTCCCCATAGAAAAATAGAAACGGTTAACTCGGGTACTTCCAATCAGCCTGTCTGTAGTAGGATCAATGGGTGGTCCCAATGAGAATAGCTTACAATGTACCAAATTTTAGAGGTCCTAAAGTTTTAAGTTGTTTGGGTAATCTGAAATATATTGTTGCAGGTATGATTAGGTTTGCAAGGGTTTCATGGTGGTCTAAAAAAAATAAACCCACACATAGCACTGTATTTGTATTTCTCTATTCCTATTGAGTGCTGAGTAAGCTTTAGCTACTATTATTAAGCTTTAGGTAAGCTTGTGATCCTCGCTTTCCTTTATCACACATAACAATATCACAAAGACAGGTTGCCAAAGATTTGCTCTTTCCATCTCTCAGTCAACTCTGAAAAACCTCATGCAGGCCTCTCCTCGTCACATCAGGGAATTACTTTTACCTACTACTGACCTTGCCCATCATCCTATCGGAATCAGTTGAGTGCTCGTATCATAGCTATACCATTAACCATTCCATAGATATAGCTATACCAAACCATTCCATAAGCTATTGGTTCCCGAAAGGAGGGAAATTTCCCTCGGCCACAGTAGACTCCCTATAGGAGAGTATGCCCATGCCGAGGGAAACACTCTCCTATGTAGTAGAACGCTCGGGACTGTGTGTATACAGATGCTTTGAAAAATGACAGAGAGGAATGCAAGATCCTGTCTTATCATTTTACTATCAAAAATAAGACTTTATACTCAACCTTTAAATCTCTCAAATTAGTATAAGTCCCTCAAAAATTGGAGAAGCTTAAGGCAAAGCAAAGTAAAGCCACCCATACCACAGGCAGATGGTTTTCCAATTGACTACAACAAACAGAAGATTCCCCCATCATATGTCGCTTGAAAATATCGTGCTGTGTAGGGGGGAATTTAGCCAGGTTGCAAGTCTCCGCCACTGCCTCGGGACTAAGAACAATTCAGACATCAAACAAGTGAAAACGGCTGTACACTGGAGAAATTTCAACAGAAGTTTACACCACAAAACATATTAGGGGTTTAATCCCTAGGCATGAAAAACTGTTACTTATTTGGGAACTAGAAGTGTAGACAGTGAACACGAGCACACAGTAGCACGTAAACACAAGTGTCAAACACAGTCTATGAGCAAAATCCATTCTTATCTGGTGTTTTTTGGCCACCCAAGGCAGTCATCCAAGAATTAATTACACGATAGCCATTTGGCAGTCCCAAGCATCGGCGTAGTAGAGTAGTAGACGTAACTGTAGATTGCTGTTTAAAAACACTTGATCACGGTATCTAGAGGCAGATAATAGTTACAATGCTGCTTTGGGACTGCAACAATGGGTTAGCCAGTGTAGAGGTTAGTAAGGCTGTGGAAAGCAGTCACCTTATGTAAAAGATGATCACCTATCAGCCCATAGGCAGAGGACCCAGTGAAAAACAGTGGCTTTATGCCCATTACCTGACGGAGCAAAAAAACCAGCACTGGGCCACAAACGTGTCCCAAATTCTGCACCTGATAAGTATTTAATATAAAAATTTTGAACCACTTAGCGTTGGCCTTTGATTTTGTCCCCTTGTGATTGAGTTTGGACCACCCCTGCACTAAAGAAAGTTGTCATGATTTTATGCTATTAAACTGGTTTCACATTTATGTGACCTGGATTTAAAGGAGAACTAAAACTTGACTTTTGTTAAATTATGTGAAGGTCATTTTTTTCCCAGAGCCCCTATACATGTAAGTACTGTTGTTGCCAGGACAAACTCACAGCCGATGTTAAAGCCCTAAAAGTCCCTAACCCAATATCACGTCTCAGAGTAATTGCCATGACAGATGTCTCCAAAAACAATATGGAAGTCCCTGATAAGACTTTGTTACCCGAAGGAGTTTATTGTCCAGCCAGTGTGACTTTTACGACAGTTGGAAAGAATACAAAATAGTCAGGTGATTTACCTGTTTTAAAAACACAGCACATGAAGTCGTAACAAGTCAAATCCCATTGCTTCCATTATGAAACAAACAATACAAATAGTCAACAGACTAGGAAAAATATAAGTTATACAATGTGCAGACTTTGTTATATAAGTCTATTGGGGAAGTGCTAGAAAGTTTTGCTTTTTGCCAGAGCAAGACAGAATAGACAAGGTTTGTTTTATTGATTTTTTAGAAAATCAATAAAACAAAAACTGCACTTGTTCGTATTAGAGGGCAGGGGTGAGCTCTGAGCTGTAACATGATTGGACTATCAGCTTCTAGGAAGCAAGGCTTGGCAAGCTCCTGTGAAATTGTATACGTACACTCAGAGGGGTGTGTCTAGTAACGGTGAATATGGGAGCTGATGCCTAGTAACAAACAGGTTGACCTTCTAAAATCACCCAGCAGACACAGCAAGGGAGAAGGAGCACAGATTTATTTTATCTTTGTGACTGCTCTCTGTTCTAATGGCAGGCCACAAGTTTGTCTGGAGACATCATTAGTTCCATTAGTTTGGAGGTGGGGATGTAATAGAAAAGGGAAGTTATAAACTTTGACTTTGGACTGAAAGCTGCCTTTTGGAAGGAATGTGTGTGTTTGTGCTGCAGATTTTAAAAACTCAATAATTGGCAATGATTGAGGACATTGTGTTTTTTTACGTTATGCTTTAAAGATAGCTGCACATGAAGGACGGGTATGTAAGTGGTATGTACTCATGGCAGGTTGGGTGATTAAAACCTAACTTTTGATGATTGGTTCAAAAGTTTTTTTTGAACTATATTTACCCTTTAAAATATGGTTGCCACTAGTGAAGGAATGGTAGCGCATTGTTGGGTGTACCGGAACTGCTGGAATTAAAAAACACAAACTGTTTGATTTATTATAAAAATTTGTTTGGGACTGTATAGTTTACTCTTTAAGTATGGCTGCCACTGAAATGGAATGGAGGGTTGAGTAGGTGTGTATATCTGTGTCAGGTTGGGGGGTTATAAAAAAACTTTTTGATGATTGGTCAAAATAGTTGTTTTTTTCTTACTTTAGAACACTTTAAGTATTGGCACTGCAAAGCAATGGAGGGGTGGTCAGTAATGGTGTGGGTACGTGTCAGGTGGGTTTATTAAAACAACTTTTTTGATTATTAATCAAAAGTTTGATTTTTTGACTATAGATACCTTTAAGTATGGCTGCCCCAGAAATGGATAAGTAGTTCGGTAGGTGAGTGTACCTGTATCAGGTTGGGTTTAAAAAAAAAAACTTTTGTGATGATGGTGAAAATTCGTTTTTTTTTAATATAGTTACCCTTTAGTATGGCTGCCAACAGTATTGAGATGGGGTAGGTCAGAGGTGGTTACCTTGTGTCATGGTTGGGTTTTAAAAAACAAACTTTTTCAGATGATTAGTCAAAATTTAGTTTTTGACTATAGTTACCCTTTCAGTATGGATGCCACGGCAACGAAAGGTAGGTCAGTAGGGTGTGTAAACTAGGTCTGCTTGGGGGGGTATGTCTGTTTTTTTGTATTACAACCATAAAAAAACTTTATGAGGGATATATCAAAAAAATGTTTTAACTGTGTATTTACCCTTAAAATATGCTGCCACAGAAATGGAAGGGTTAGGTAGTAGTGTGTGTACCGTGTTGGTGGGTGGGGGTATGTGTTTTTTGCATGTATGACCATATAACTAACTTTTATTGATGATTGATCAAACTTAGTTTTTTGAATATAGTTACCCTTTAAGTTATGGCTTCCATTGGGAATGGAAAGGTTAGATCAGTGGGGGGTGTATCTGTTCTGTGGTGGGGGTTGAGGGTATAAGCATTTGCTGTTATGACCAGGAAAACTGTTTGAAAATACACATTTGAGGATAGTTACATTCTAGTTATGGAAAAAATGTACAGAAATTCTCCAACAAGCCGTAATGCTTCCGCGGATTCCTTAGTTAGGAACGATTAGGACACTTCTCCTATATCCCCCGCACGTTCTGTACCGATTTCAGTCTCTAGCTCAAAAACTGTGGGAGGAGGGAGGGAGTACAGTCAAAAAAAAGCGGAAGAAGAAAACGGGAAGAAGAAGCATGGAAGAAGAAAGAAATAGGAAAGAACAGAATTTGGCTCTTCATGGCCAATTAATATTAAAGGGCAGTCCACCCCTTTTAAAAAAATGTATATGTTTGTTGTAGGGCTCCCCCCCAGCCTCAACCGCATTATTCTTGATTTATCTTATGAAACTCCCTGATCATACTTACTTTCCCTCTATCCTCTGCCTATTAGGATTTCACCTCCTTGAAAATCCTGGGTTTCCCTGACTGGGAAGAGACTGCCACTGATAGTATAAATAAAATCATTTAGTATCCATAATAAGTGGTCATCAAAAAGGTTGGGTATGTATGTAATTACTGTAAAAGGAGACCAAGTCATATTGAACATTGTTCCACAGTAAGGACAAATTTTGGCGTTCCAAATCTTTTTGGTGTGTTTTTTGTGTCAACAAAGGCTTCTTTACACAATGTGCATATTCGGATCAAAGTGGTTGGAAAGGGGAAACATTTTGGAACACTGATAGAACTGTCCTTTTTCTGTTTGTTTTAAACTAGACAGGTGATTTGTAGAAAAAACAATCTCCAAACATATACGGTTGATAGTATGATTTACCAATAGGAAATAAACAATTCTCTAGTTATTTTATTGTTGGAGTTGTGAAAATGTTTTACAGATATAAATAATTTACAGATATATCTGAAGGACATTAATCCTCCAAAATAAATAAACCAGAGAACATTTTTATCTGCAGATGTTTTTAATGCTGTAAAAGGCTCCATTGAACAAGTGGGAAGGACTGTTAATACTACATAAAGCCAAAAAAAACATCATAGCAAACCCTTAATAAATAAGGCCCTTAACTATTCATTGGCAGGAGAAGCTTCCCACTCCAAGTAAACAACACATTTAAATGCTAAAGTGGCTGTTGCTATGTGTTTCATGGAAGGACATTGATATTGCAAAATATGTGAGTACCCCTGGTTAAAATATATACAGTACCTGGTGTTGTTGTGTTTTTTTTGGGGGGGGGGGTAAATTAAAGGAGAATGAAACAAACTTCTTCCTTTCACTCCTACGGAACTGTACATGTGCAACCTTAGTTCCAGGCTTTTTCTAGAGCGGAGGCTTGTAAACTGGTTTAGTCCCTAATATCAACTCTAAATCAATGGACCGTGTGACTCCCTAGAGTTTTGTCACGGACGACGTAAAGCTCGAAACTGTGGTACGCACATTAGCGATAAAGGGAACACCGTCAGTAACGTGTATACCCAGATTACAAAAGTCATGATGGCCAATTGTCTTACAGTAATAAAATAGAGATAAAGGATCAACAAACATAATCGGTTTAGGTCACTTGGTTGTTGAACAATGGGCCGAATGCCGTCAACTTTTCCATTTTTGGTTTCTTCCAAAATAGCTATGACAGGAAAGATAAGGAAAATTGCTAAACCTTTCTTACTGAAATTCTTTTTCCTGGTCCGTAGCACGGCAGTGTAACCAAATGGCTTAATTTCTTCCATTATAGGCTGAGTGACGAGTTCAATTTGTTCACTAAATAAATGGCTCTGACCCTCTCTTCCTGTCTTGTTGGAACTGTCATGAGTGATGAAAGACTTGCTAAACAAGAAGGGAGGGAATCTAAGGGGTTTTTTTCCACTGTCGTCGCTTAGGACAGGGAAAAAGAAAATTTGGTTAACAAATGGGATCTATAAAAGCTATATAAAGAAGGCGGACAAATGGATAATGCTAACAATGTTATTTGAAGAAGAAGCTGAGGAAAAGAAACTTTCTTCTGAGTGCTGAAGTTAGTTAGCTTGATTTGAACAAGCAAATCTAATTTGTAGTGCTTGAAAAGGTGGACAGGGCGGTTCATGCTGCCGCCTTGCACAAACAAGCTTCTGGTGAGTCGCTGCTAGCAAAAGCCCGGAGGCCGCCACAGCTCTTGTGTATTGGGCGGGGTAATCTTTTAGGAAGCGATGCTGTGTTGCCTGAGTAGGCTGCTTGAAGCACATAAGCCATGATGATATGGTAGGTTTGGAGGGCTGCAGGTCCCTTGTTGTTTCCGGGAAGGGACAATAGAGGGTAATCTGTTTTCTTGAAGACGGATGTCTTTCGATGTAGGATCGAGGGACTACTTACATCCATACTAAGAAGGAATAGAATCTAGATTGCTTGAAGGTGAGAAGGAAGGATGATGTCCTGGTTTAGATGGTACTCAGAAAACTACTGGGGTAAAAAGGCTGGGTCTGGACGTAAGACCACCCTGTATTTTAGAAATGTAGTGTAAGGTTCAAGAAGCCCTGAGAGCTCTGATTCTCCCTACTATTTGCTGAAAGTGAGATAGCAACCAGAAGACGGTCTTTGGGAGAGGTCTTTGCTTTGGGAAAAGTTTCCAAAGCCTCAAAGGGAGTTGTTGTAAGGGCTTGAAGGACTAGAGGGAGACCCAAAGGAGGGGACAGTAGTTCTGATGGGAGGTTTTAAATGTTTGACTCCTTGAAAGAATCTTATGATGAAAAGGATCCTAACACCCATCTGTGTTGGTGGGGGCGAAAATGCTGTACTTGAAAATTTTAAAGAGGTAAGAAATGGAGGAATTCCGTTAGGGATTCCACCTGAAGGAGAGGAGGGGGAGATGTTTGGTATGGACACAATTGCAAAATATGGTACAGGTCCTGTAATACTTGGTTTTGATGTGGAAGATTTCACTGGCAGCAGAAGAGTACTGATGGTTTCATGGACAAAAACCCCTTGTTCTCATAAGGGGTTTCAGTTACATCAGCCCTTATTGGATGGGGGTGTCAGTCTTCCACTGTGTTAAGCTTATACGGCAATTTCTTGCTAGTACGGCAGGAACTCTAGTTCTCATAATAAAACTCATTTGGTGAGTTTTGATGTTCGGGATTAGATTGTTTAAGTAGTTCCTCTCTTGGGGTCGCCAATTGTTAATTGCTTCCTCTAATTAAGACGGATAAACAATTGTGTTGGTGAAGCTAAGTGATGCATGGATGAGTGTCTCAATGAGCTCTGAAAGAGAATATATCCTTATGCGTAGGGAGTCCTCATTCTTGTCCATGGTTGTCTTTTAAAGATTCAGAATCCACAGTAGCGCGTGGTTCTTTGGTGAATTTGGTAATGGCCATGTCAACCTTTGGAGGGTCGTCCACAGAGAAGCATCAGAATATGGAATCGGGTAGTCTTTTGATAAAGACTGTGAATTGAAAATCTTCTGTCTGGAAGGTTCCATTCCTTTTTATGGTAATCAGGAATATTATCAGGTAATGTGAATTTGATTGATCCTGGGATTGGTGCAGAACAGATGTCTGAAATATGTGGAAACAGAGATCTTGTGGTAGAGTTGGTTCTTGCAAGGATGTTTTCCTATCAGGCTTTGTGATCCAGTTCTATTGATGGCATAATGGAACCTGGATGCGCTCCCCGGTGCTGGTGGAAGGAGACCATTCATATTAGATACTTGTGACATCATGTTTTCCGAAAATTTTTGACAAGGATGGTTAAATTTACATCATCTTCTTGGATGGAAGAGCGAAGAGTATCTGAAGATGATGAGCTTGACTGGATCTGAATGAAATCATCAGAGCACAGGTTGCTTCCCTGTGTCAGGAAGGTTTCTCACAAATGGCACATTCCTCTTCTGGCTTTTTAGGATATGGGTGGTCCTCCTCACAGTTGTTGGAAGAAGATCTGAAACAAACTATTGAAGGTTATAAAAACATTTGTGGACTGACAAGTATGTGGCACTCTTGACAAAAAGCTCACCCCTTAGATCCCAGCTCCTCTTTTATGTTGACTCATGATGGAAATGTAAAGAATACATTGAAAAGGTTTAAGAGGAGCTGATAAAAAGCACAAAAAGTGGTGGAGAGGACTGTGTACCAAAGCCCCTGTAATAACTTAATCATAAGGCAGGCAGGTTTGGGTTACAGCTCTTCTTTGATTTTTTTTGAAGAGGCAAAACCGGGCCACATGTGCAATTGAATGCCGTCGATTCCGGTGCAGTGAGCTAGGGCCGCCTCTGAACTAGACATAAATGTGTAGTAGAACAGACTTCAGTAATACGAGAGAGGCAGAGACATCATACTGGTAGGAAAAATGGGGTAGCTCTCACAAGGACAGGATAAAAACAAAGACAGGTAGAGGAGGGGTCAGAAGCTATTTATTCAGCTGACAATGGACCTGTCACTCAATAGGAAGGAAGGAATTAACCACTTTGTTACAATGATGTGCTGTGACAAGGGAAATTAAAAGCATCCAGTTTCTTTCAATGCCATGCCGGGGCCCCATATATCATAATATCTATGCTAGTACAAACAGTAAAAAAACAGGGGGTTTAGTTACAATTTTAGACATAAAAATGGAAAGCCTTCCAACCAACATCAAGATAACCCCAGTATGAATACTAAGCATTGGATGAGAGGCCTCTTCCCTCCTTGTTAAAGCCAGTAGGCGGTGTTGAGAGCCTTAATACTAATCCAAATTGCAAGTCAGGGAGACAACTTCCCAAGGAAGCAACCAAGCAGGGAGTGTCAGCCCAGATAAATGACCCAAGGTAAACTGTAGGACCTCCCATAATGGGGGTACCTTGACGTGGTGGAAAGGATATCATTTTTATTGCATAAACATTTCAACTAAAATCATGTTTTACTGTTGGCACTAGCACATAATATGAATATGGGGCCCAGGAATGGCATTGATTCATCTTTGCTTGTTTGTTGCTATGTTTTGGCAGAGTCAGTAGCACTCCATTTATATGTTAGTAATAGAAATTAGTAATTCGGCCACAGGAGTGCTACCACCAGGACCCCCCTTTGTATTACTAAGGTATATCAACAACATTGTGTCTGTTACTGTGCTCAGTATGTACAACCTTGTCAGGTGGTGACATGGCAACATGGAACTGTCTTCAACAAACCTTGGCTGCAGTAGTTTGCTTGGTCCTCACTCTATTACGTATGTTTTTGTTTCAGTTTCTAAACTATGATTTAACCTACATAATGAAAAAATATGACCCATTAGCACCTTAATAAGATGCTACATATCTATGGATCTATAATCTTCTACCTATCTAGGAGCATAAATACTGCAAAATCCCCGGTTTTTTCTGCAAGTGAACCTATAAGAAAATAAGGCCGCTTTGCTGGCAAAGGGTCACACCAAAAATGACTTTGCGTTAGATTTCTTTGTTAGCTCTTCGTTATTTGTAAATTGCTAGAATGACAATTAGAATTTATCGTGAGATGAATAAAAGTTCTATCGTATAAAAATGGTGCTAATGTGCCCCAACCAAACAGATATTATTTAACATTTAAATGCTACATCGATGTGTTGGGACACAATAGCACCATTTTTAACGCTAAGAACTTTTATTACGAACCCCGATATTGGTAAAATTGTGAATTCTGCCTAAATTTTTGGCCCAGTATTTAACAACAATGTTGGAAAACTAGCAAGGGAGAGATTCAATAAAAGTTCTTATCGTTTAAAATGGTGCTAATGTGAACCAACCAATCAGATCTTGATTACATTTGAAAGCTAACATATGATTGGTGGGCAAAAATTGCACCATTTTAAACGATAAGAACTTTTATTGAATAACCCTGTAGATATGCTTGTGAAGGTTCTCAGTATCCAGGTCATGGTAGATCTGTGTTATTCAATTAGATCAATGGACTTGAAGTTTAGTTCTTGAAGACGTTTTGCCTAGTCATCCGAACTGGGCTTCTTCAATTCAGAAATGGCAATGTAGTGTTCCCTGCCTCATCGCTAAGCCCATATGCACCAACTGATCAATGCACTGATTGGAAAACGCCTAGTGTGAACAAATGCTAACAATACTATGCAACACTTTGTAAAGCTGGGTACACACTTGGCAATTCTTAAACATATGGCGACAGGATCTTGCAGATACTGTCTGGCAATAATTAGAAATATGCCAAGTGTGTACCCAGCTTTGACAAAGTGTTGCATAGTAGCTGTTAGCATTTGTTCACCAGGCCTTTCCAATGCAATGCATGCAGAAAGTTAGTTGGTGCATAGCGCTTAGCGATGGGCAGGGAGAACAACATTGCATTTTTCTGCAGTTATAAAGATTATACTCTAATGTCACTTTACAGTATATTACCAGGTCCTTTCATAGTGTTTGGAAACGATAATGAAAAATGTATTTAGATTTGGACTATTATTTGTCTACAGCGTTAAGCTGCCAATGTCCCCATTCCTTCCAACTAGTTAAAGGGTATCTCCACTGGTTTTGGTAAGTTTTCGGCTCCATTTTCTATTGAAGAACGGAGGTAAGGGCGCTGTGCCTTACCTTCCGTTCTTCAATAGAACACACAGAGCCAGGAGAGAAGGTAAAGAACTTACCCCGCTCGCCGCTCCCGGCGCGTAGTCTGACAGGTCCCGACGGACCTTGTCTTCTATGCGGCACATAGAAGACAATGTCCGGCGGGGACCTGTCAGACCAAGCGGAGGGACTGCGATTTCGCGAGCGGGGGCAGTTCTTACCTTCTCTACTGGCCCTGTGTGTTCATGGAAGAACGAAGGTAGCACAGCTCCTTTACCTCCCGTATTCAATAGAAATGGATTCCGAAAACTTACACACAACCAGTGGAGATACCCTTTAAAATGGCTAGCTCTAAGAGACGCTATAACTCACTTTTTAAACTCTGTGACTCTGCTCCGTAAAGCCGCTCTACCTTCTGAAGGCACGGTGCGGACAATTGGCTGACAGAAATTTCGCACAACTTGTATTTGTCAAAACTAGGCACAAAACTCTCAGATTACTAGGGCAAGAGTGTGACCCCGTTAGACAGAATCTCGCGGATAAGTATCCCTCCGGTATTATGTCAATTTCTAAATTAAATGGGAGAGCTAGAAAGATATGGAGGGGCTGTCAGAAATCATAGTACACAGATGAGGGACTTTAATGTCAAAGTAGAAAATAAATCTTGCAACATTTTCAAAAATAATCACAAGGCACTCGAAGGTTGTTACTTTAGCAAATCACTCAGAAGAAGTGACCTAGACATTGTGTTTGTACTGCAGTACATTGGAGTGATACTTCCGATGCACATGATTCGTTCTCCGGACAGTTAATTAATTGGTTTTGATGAAAAAGCCAATTACTTGTTCTTTCTTTTCTTCTTCTTTTCTTCTTCGTTTTATTCTTCCGCTTTGTTGGACCGTATCTCTCCCACAGTTTTTGAGCTAGAGACATGAAAAAAATTCGGTGCGGGCATATAGAGAAAGTGTGCTATCTTATAGCTAAGGAATCCGCGGAAGCAAGTGGAAAGCGTACGGCATGATCTGCGAATTTCCAGACATTTTTTCCATACGACTATATGGTAACAATCCTCAAAGGGGATATTTTCAAAAACAGTGGGTTTCATGGTCATAAATATTACAATTGGGATTACCCCCAAACCCCCCACACAGACCCAGGTACACCCACCTACTGACCTACCTTCCATTCCAAGGGAAGCCATATTTAAAGGGTAACTAAAGTGTTAAAAAAAAAACTAATAATTTAGATTTATCCTCAATTAAAAGATAGTTTTATGGTTATAAACACAAAAAAGACATACCCCCTCAAACCGGACCCAGGTCACACACATTCTAATGTTCTACTTACTCCATTCGGTTGGCAGCCTATTTAAAGTGGCAACTAAAGTCGAAAAACAAATTTAGGGGGGCAGAGCCTGGAATGGCCTATGTGAGGAGACGGCATGAGGAGCGCTCACGCTCAAACAGCCCAATTCAGCCATAAATTAGCTACAAACCTGCTATAGCTCAAGGAACATCTCACGTAAGATAAGCCAGAACCCCAACCCCGGGCCCCAGGAAAAATAAGGGCCCGCAAAGGGCTAAATCACAGATTTTAACACCCGGCCAAACCCAAGATGGCGGCGATGGCAAAGGGTGGAAAAAGAGGACAAAAACACCCTGCCCACAAGGGAAACCTCCGATCACTCTTACAGAAAATCGAGCGGGAATACAGTCGTCCCAAGGAACAATAATACAGGAGTCTCAAACAAGACACTGACGCAAATTGGGGACAGAGTTCCCACTGGAACCAGGTGGACAGACCAAACTGTACATTTTAGTAGCAAACAGAAGCCGAGCGCAGCGAAAATCCGCAGGGAACATGTACCTACTAAGGGATGCACAGGATGGAAATCTGAAACAGAATGAGAAGGAATAACATTCGGCCTCTAAGAGGAATCCCAGAGGAAACAACAGGATCTTTACGGACCCCGTTATTTACCGATAACGAACGGTATATCGATATCGGTAAAAAACGGGCCGTATCGTAAAAATAACGCCCGGTGGTATAGTTCCGATAACGACCGGGATTTAACGATATCGATAAAAACGGTCGTTATCGGTAAAATAAACGGTGTTATCGGTAAAAAACCCGGTCGGATTTACGATAAACGATCGGTATTTTACAGATAACGATAAGATCTTTTATAAATAGGGCCCTGGAGGCCTTGACCTCACAAAACTCTTCGGACAGATCCTCGGACTTATGACCTGACGTGGATCGGGCCCATAGGCCTTGCGCCAAAGCCTCCCACCAGATGAACCCTCCAATGATGTCATCTGCAGGATACATTCAACAGAAGCCCAAAGGAATCCATAAGAATGCTGCCCAGGAACCAGAATCTATAATCATGGAAGATACCCCTATAAAAAAAAACGTTTCCAGGGACTGTCACCCGCCACCACTGGCCAGAAGAAAGGAACTGAGACTCATAACCGACATACTAGGAAGAACAAAATTAAGGGACAGATGGGGATTTCACTTCAAACTCTCGGTCCTGGCCAACGGTAAATCATATCTCTCAAGCAACCCTGACCAGGGGCCTGACGTCCTGAAGAGGATGGGGAATATCGGGGGGAACAGCATTGGAAATCGGCGCCCCGGGCCTCACGCTTCACACTCAAAGCCTCAATGGACCAGGGTGCCTCCAAGTAAAACCCACCCTACAGTGATCAAGCCGACCACGGGAGGCTAGAAGCTGCCTTAGACACCCACAGGGACATTATTTCACGCAAACGGGGACCACCCCACTCAAGCGGCCAAAAAGAGCCAGGCTCCCCAATCCACCCCAGACCCACGAGAGGGGGGAACAGGTAACTTTCAATGTTGGGGAGGGGGGGGGAGGAGGGTTGGGGGACTCCCGCAAAGCAAATTATCCACTTCCACCCGGGCTACGGCCCCCCAAACCACTGCACCACTGAAGACACAACCGCCACCATATTAATTGTGGGGGAGCCGGGGGCCATTGGCCCCATTGGGGGGACCTGGAGGGAAACCATAACACCAAGGCCCACCATAACCGACCCCCACGGGGGGACTCAGATCGTACATATCCTAGAGGTGAAGTACCTCCCCTGGACAGTATGTCGGATTATAGCTTAACCATCTCAGCACCTCCCCAATCTTTAACCCTCAGTGGAGAACTGAACCAAAACTTATAAACATCTGTATGTCACACCCACAGAAGAAAATCCTGGGACTAAGCAATAACTATCCACAGAACTGTAAATGAGAGACTGTCATTCTCCACCGGAGAACCAAAGGCGAGGATATTCCAGACCAAACACAGGGGGGGTCTGAGGGGAAGAGGGGAAAATGAATCACAAGGTCAAAAATGTCCTAACAAAATTGTTAATCTCATTGGGTTTTAAATGAAAAATAGTACTGTCGCAAAAGTATTGAACATAAAGTCTTAATGCAGGAGGTGGACGGTTAAATATACGGAGCAAAAAAATATTGAGTGAGACAGAGAGCAAAAAGGTAATATATTTAGACTGATTACCAAAAACTCTGACCAACGGCCACCCAGACAAAAATTAAGGGTAGCAAAATGTAAAATGAAGGTAATAAGGGCACTACACATATCTTTAATAACCCTAAACCGTATTTGAGGACTGACACCTAAGCCAAGACATGACAAACAACCGTTAAGAAAGTATTTAGAAGTCACACAAGAGATCTCTCAGGAACAGAATTACGAAAGGGGACAGGGTTTCTCAAGAAGACAGTGAGGGCGGTCAGCGGCTGCCGGGATTCGGAGGAGGGGCCACGCGCGGACGGACAGGGGAGGGGGGGGGGGCGAAAACGTGGACTGAAACCCAACGCAATGAAACGAGGGTTACAAAGAACTTTATTAACCACCACCTCCGTTAGCTACTATGAGCATACTGACCAAACGAAAAAGGCGGGTGAGACGGGGGCCCGCGCGGGGCGGGCATTGGTAAGGCGTCTGCCAAAGTAGGAGACGGTTATAGGTATCCCTCCACGAGGAAACAGTGGAAAATCCCAGGAGTCACTAGATTAGTGCGAGTAACATTCTACCGTAAACCAGGACTCAGCATGACAGATGACTCTCAGAAGAGAAGTTTTATAAAAACGAATCAATTACAAAAATATTAATTGTTTACAAGGCTTATTTGTTAATGTTTTTAGTTTTGTGCAGTTTCAGAAGTACAGCAAAGGCTGATGAAAAGTCAAACATGCAGAATATTATTAAACTGTTAATTCCAATTAGAGCAATAAATATACTCAAAAACATTAAAATATTAATTGTTCTTTTTTCTATATGTGAGCAGGATGTATTACAGGGTTTCTGGGGCAGCCGGGGAGCAACCAGAAAAACCCGAAGCCCCAATGGGCCAACACATAACCACCTCACCAACAAAAGAAAGAACGCAAAGCAAAAAAACCCAAAGTAAACACTTTTAATATGACACCACCACCTCTACACATACTCACCCAAAACGCTAAAGGGCCTAAACTCCCCCCCCAAAAAAAGGAAAAATGTAGCAAGACAATACCTTCAACAAATCACACCCTGACACTTATAATGCTACAAGGGACATTTCAAAACGGCAGGGAGCCAAGATAACTGGGGGAGAGATACCAACGCATTATTAGGCGTAGGACCCAGACAAACGCAAAGGCGTGCTATACCTCAACAAAGGACATGTATCACGGAAGAAACAACCTAAGAGACCCACAGGGATCTATCTGATTCTACTGGAAGATACAAGGCCATAAATTAACATGGTCAACGGGGTACGCACCAAAATACCAACCATAAAGGACTTTTTACGCGAACTTCTCAATAACATACTACGAACAACAGCAGGCCCACTGATAATAGCAGGAGACTTCCACAACAATGAACACGTCCCTGGAATAGGGATAAGGATCTCGCCACCACCCAAACAGACAATCAGAGATCTCCAATAAGCACCTAAACAATTCACAAAGACTGAATCTTCTGGGACACTTGGAAAATCTCACAACCCTAAAGGACAAGGAAAATACACATTCTTTCAGCACCACACAATGTCATACAAAGGATAGTACTACCATATTTCCCACCCTACAGCTTATCTCGCAGATACAAACAATCCACGAATCCCAAAATATTCCTGGTTGATCACGCATTTGTATCCTGAAACTCACAGAATAATGAAAGCGAGACCACAAATGGAAATGGAGGCTAAAATGAAATCTCTTCATTCCTTAGGAGAATGGCTGACTAAGGAAATAGAGAGTGCCTCGAAATCAATAACACTGAAAAGGAAATTTGCCTCAATCTATGGTGTGGGCCGCACATAAAGCAGTCATCAGGGGAGGATGATACGATTCGCAGCCACAAAGAAGAAAATAGGGAAAAGGCAATCCAACATTAAGCTCACATTCGCTCACTAGAAAGATCCTTAGCACATACTCCACTCACAAGAAATGTCCAGAGCAACTGGACTAAGGCTAAACAGGAGCTTAGCTCCTACTCAAGACAGAGCAGAAAAAGCTCTAAGATTGACAAACAAAACTTTTCAGCAAAGCAACTTAAACTAGACACAATGCTAGTTAGAAAGCTAAATAATCGTCTCACACAAAACAATTCAACATCAGCAAACCCTTTAGGGTCTCTGGAAAACATGACCCCAACAAAAATTAACCTCCATGTTTGCCCCTTCTACCAAAATATACGAGGGTAAGACAAAACTGACCCCAAATTACTGCGACAAACACAAAAAATCAACAACTTTCTGAAAACAATTGCCTACGAACAATCCCGAGGACCATACATTAGACAAAATTACAATCCCCATTCACATATAAGAACTGACATCGCACTATCCGACTTAAATGAAAGAAAAATCCCCGGCCCAGGGACGGCTTACCGCACTCTCTACTACAAAACCTTTTAATCACAATTAGCCCCCCCACATGTGTGGTATCATATAAACATACTGGGGACAAAGAAATTTAATGACGATATGATGGAGGCAACCATAATGTAATACCAAAAACGGACAAAGAACATCACGCAACAGCCAAATACAGACCCATATCACTAATTAACAACCGATGTTGGAAACTATTCGCAAAAATGCTAGCCCCAAAAAGGGGAAATTTAAAAACAATCCTCCCAACACGCGTACATTACATCAAACCAGGTTTGGTACCCGGTTAGCAACGACGGGACAATCGTAAGGAAGTGTACCCTTATACCAATAGCTAATATTTCGAACAGATCCCCAGTTTTCCTATCATTAGACATAGAAAAGCGTGATAGGGGTGGTGGATTGGACTTTTCTAAGAGGCCTTACTACACAAATTGCTTTCGCACAATATAGTAGTTGCTGTAATGAATCTGTATATATAATCCACGGGCTAGGGTAATGAATATGGGGTACCCATCGACTAATACATACAAAAATGGCCACCAGAAGGGGTGCCCATTATCACCCTGCTCTTGCCTTGCATGGAACCGTTTTGCCAAAAAATACCGAGCACTGAAAAGCGTTCACGGGATTAAAATAAACACAGACACAATCAAAAGATCGCACTATTTGCGGAACGATACGCTTGTTTCCCTCCTTAAGCCAGTAATCTCTTCCCTTCACTATATAAAATATTTGAACAATCGGGAAAGAATCCAGGCTTAAGATTAACAAATCCAAAAAAACTGTCGCCTATCCAGTACAACATTTCCCCAGTCTCCCAGGAACAACATGAGGGAACACTTCAATTTCCAAAGGGGACCACATCCTCTTCAGAAACCGGGAGTCCACCTGTCGCAAAGAAAACCTTTTCAAAAACTATACACAGTAAATTAGGCCAACAATGTTTCACGGCAATCAACGCTAATAAGATCATGGAACAGAATAACCCATTCTCTTTAATCGGCCGAGTCAAGCGGTCCAAAATGAATATCTTACGAAGATCATGTATCTATTCAGAGCCTTGCCCATAACTATTCAAAAAATCAGGACTTACACCATCATCAAAGCGCCATTACAAAATTCATATGGAAAAAACAAGAGACCCAGAATAAAATCGGATACTGGCCAGACAGAAGATAAAGGGGGCTTGGCTGCCCAAACTATATCAGTATACCAGTCTGCCAGACAGCACAAATGTCACAAGGGTCAAAGCGGAGGGAAAATTGAGACGGGGTGGTGACTATTGAAAACGGAATACTATCTCCAGACACTCCTCCTCATTTTGTGGGCTTCCGTGCCCAGGACAACCCTCCAACGATTCAGAAACTATTACCCAAATATCAGCACACTTTATCCAAAATGGCGAATCTTCAACAAATCTACCAAAACTGATTGAACACAACCATTCCAAGCACCGTCCATTTTTTCATATTCCAAACACTACCCTAGGCATGCAATCAAGCACGGCTTAACTACTGAAGACGAAGGGAGTGTAAAACCGCTTTTAAAAGATATTATTGGATAAATCAGGAATATACCATGGGAGGACATCAAAACAAAACTGAAAATAGAGCACAAATACTGTGGTTACCACGATGTCCAACTCAGGACATTCCTACACAAATGTCAACCAGTAGCAACAAACTTACAACAAACCCACTATAAATTCGAACAACTAGCCGACCCAAAATCTAGAGAATCAGAGGAGATTTCACTCATATACGCAGTGCTTGATTGCATGCCTAGGGGTAGTGTTGGAATATGAAAAAAGATGGTGACTTGAGGGTGTTCAATCAGTTTGTAGGATTTGTTTGAAGAGTCGCCTTGCGATAAAGTGTGCTGGATTATTGGTATAGTATCTGGAATCGTGGAGGGTTTGTCCTGGGCAAGAGCCCACAAATGGAGGAGGAGTGTAATGGAGATAGTAATTCGTTTTCAATGTAACCCACCCCGTCTCATTTTCTCCGCTTGACCCTTGTGACATTTGTGATAGTCTGGCAGACTGGTATATACTGATATAGTTTGGGCAGACCAAGACCCCCTTATCTTCATGTCTGGCAGTAAGTAATCCGATTTTATTCTGGGTTCTCTTGTTTTTCCATATGAATTTTGTAATGGCGCTTTGTAGAGGGTGTAAGTCTGATTTTTTGATAGTTATGGGCAAGGCTCTGAATAGATACATGATCTTCGGATAGATATTCATTTTGACCGCATTGACTCTGCCTTATTAAAGAGATCGGGTATTCTGTCCATGATCTTAGTAGCTTGATTAGCCGTGTAAACATTGTGGCATAATTTAGTTGTTATATAGTTTTGCGTTTTCTTTGCACAGGTGGACTCCAGGTATCTGAAGGAGGATGTGTCCCATTTGAAATGGAATGTTCCCTCAGGTTGTCCTGAGAGACTGGGGAAATGTTGACTGGATAGGCGACAGTTTTGGATTTTGTATCTTAAAGCTGATATCTTTCGAATTGTTCAAATATTTTATATAGTGAAGGGAGAGATATCAATGGCTGAGTAAGGGAAACAAGCGTATCGTCCGCAAATAGTGCGATCTTTGATTGTGTCTGTGTTAGTTTAATCCCGTGAACGCTTTCAGTGCTTCGTATTTTTTGGGCCAACGGTTCCATGCAGAGGGCGAAGAGCAAGGGAGATAATGGGCACCCCTGTCTGGTGCCATTTTTGATATGTATTAAGTCGGATGGGTACCCCATATTCATTATCCTAGCCCTTGGATTATTATACAGATTCATTACAGCACTAATATATTTTGGCGGAAAGGCAAATTTGTGTAGTACGCATCTTAGAAAAGTCCAATCCACCCTATCAAAGGCTTTTTCTATGTCTAATGATAGGAAAACTGTGGGATCTGTTCTGATATTAGCTAATTGTATAAGGGATAAGACTTTCCTTACATTGTCCGTCGTTTGTCTACCGGGTACAAACCTGGTTTGATGGTAATGTACGAGTGTTGGGAGGATTGTTTTTAATCTGTTTGCTAGCATTTTTGCGAATAGTTTCACATCGTTGTTAATTAGTGATATGGGTCTGTAATTGGCCTGTTGCGTGATGTCTTTGTCCGTTTTTGGTATTACTATTATGTTTGCCTCCATCATATCGTCAGTGAATTTTTCTTTGTCCTCCAGTATGTTATTGAATACCATCAGCATGTGGGGGCTAATGTTGTTATAAAGGTTTTGTAGTAGAGTGCGGTAGGTAAAGCCGTCTGGGCCTGGGGATTTTTCCTTTAAAGTCGGATAGTGCTGAGGTCAGTGTTATATGTGAAGGGGGATTGTAATTTGTCTATGGTCTTGCGGGATCGTTCGTAGGTCAAGTGTTTTCAGAAAGTTTGTGATTTTTTGTGTTGTCGCCATATTTGGGGTCAGTTGTTCTACCCTCGTCATTGTTGGAGAAGGAGGCAAACATGGAGGTAATTTTTTTGGGGTCATGTTCCAGAGACCCTAAGGGGGGGGTTTCGATGGGCTGTCCCAAGGGGAGGTACTTCACCTCTAGGATAGTACGATCTGAGTCCCCAGTGGGGGTCGGTTAGTGTGGGCTGGGGTGTATGGTTCCCTCCGAGTCCCCCCAATGGGGCCAATGGCCCCCGGCTCCCCCACAATTAATATGGTGCGGTGGGTGTCCTCAGTGGGCAGTGGTTAGGCCGTAGCCCTGGTGGAAGTGGATGATGTGGGCTTTGCGGGAGTCCCCCAACCCTCCGCCCCCCCCAACATTTGAAAGGTACCTGTGCCCCTCTCGGGGGTATGGGTGGATTGGGGAGCATGGCTCTTTTTGGGTCCGCTTGAGTGGGTGGTCCCCGTTTGCGGTGAAATAATGTCTGTGGTGTCTAAGGCAGCTTCTAGCCTCCCGTGGTCGGCTGGATCACTGTAGTTGGGTTTTCTTGGTAGGCACCATGGTCCATTGAGGCTTGGAGGGTGAAGCGTGAGGCCGGGGCAGCCGATTTTCCAGTGCTGTTCCCGATATTCCCAGCCTCTTCAGGAAGTCAGGCCCCTGGTCAGGTGTGCTGAGAGATATGAGTTTACCGTTGGCCAGGACCGAGAGTTTGAAGGGAAATCCCCATCTGTACCTTATTTTGTTCTTCAATAGGATGTCGGTTATGAGTCTCAGTTCCTTTCTTCTTGCCAGTGTGGCGGGTGACAGGTCCTGGAACAGTTTTATAGGGGTATCTTCCATGATTATAGATTCCTGGTTCCTGGCAGCATTCATTATGGCTTCTTTGGCTCTGTAATGATGTATCCTGCAGATGACATCGTGTGGAGGTTCATCTGTGGGAGGCTTTGGTCGCAAGGCCCTATGGGCCCGATCCAGCGTCAGGTCATAGTCCGACTCAGGGGGGAGGATCTGTAAGAAGAGTTTTGTGAGGTAAGGCTCCAAGGGCCCTATTTATAAAAGATCGGTATCGTTATCGTAAAATACCGATCGTTATCGTAAAATAACGACCGGGTTTTTACCGATAACGACCGTTATTTACCGATAACGACCGTTATTTATCGATATCGTTAAATACCGGTCGTTATCGGTAAATACCGGGCGTTATTTACCGATAACGACCGTTATTTACCGATATCGATAAATACCGGTCGTTATCGGTAAATAACGGTCGTAAAGTCCTGTGTTTCCTCTGGGATTCCTCTTAGGCGAATGTTATTCCTTCTCATTCTGTTCTCAGAGTCCTCCTGTGCATCCCTTAGTAGGTACATGTCCCTGCGGATTTCCTGCAGCTCGGCTTCTGTTTGCTGACTAAAAATGGACAGTTGGTCTGTCACCTGTTCCAGTGTGGATACTCTGTCTCCCAATTGCGTCAGTTCTTGTTTGAGCTCCTGTATTATTGTTCCTTGGGACGACTGTATTACCCGCTCGATGTTTCTGTAGAGGGATCGGAGGTCTTCCCTTGTGCAGGGTGTGTTGTCCTCTGTTTCCCACCCTGTGCCATCGCCGCCATCTTGGGAGGGCCTAGGGGTGTCCGGGTGTAGAAAATCTGTGATTTCGCCCTTTGCGGGGCCCTGATTTTTCCTGGGGCCCATGTGTGGGGGTTCTGGCTTATCTTACGGTGAGAAGTTCTTGAGCTAGAGCAGGTTTGTAGCTTAATTTATGGCTGAATTGGGCTGTTTGAGCGGGAGCTCTCCTCAGGCACGTCTCCTCACATAGCCAGTCAGGCTCCGCCCCCCTAAATTTGTTTTTTTGACTTTAGTTGCCCTTTAAATATGGCTGCCACCGTAATGGATAAGTAGATCAGTAGATGTGTGTACCTGGGTCCGGTTGAGGGGGTATGTCTTTTTTGTGTTTATAACCATAAAACTATCTTTTATTGAGGATAAATCTAAATTAGTTTTTTTTACTTTAGTTACCCTTTAAATATGGCTTCCATGGGAATGGAAAGGTAGGTCAGTAGGTGGGTGTACCTGGGTCTGTGTGGGGGGTTGGGGGTATCACCAATTGTATTTATGGCCATGAAACAAACTGTTTTGAAATATCCACATTTGAGGATTGTTACCATTATAGTCTATGGGAAAAAATGTCTGGAAATTCGCAGATAATGCCGTAACGCTTCCGCGGATTCCTTAGCTAGAAGATAGCACACTTCTCCTATATGCCCCGCACCGAATTTCATGTCTCTAGCTCAAAAACTGTGGGAGGAGATACGGTCCAAAAAAGCGGAAGAATAAAACGGAAGAAGAAAAAGAAGAAGAAATAGAAAGAACAGTAATTTGGCTTTTTCAAACCAAATTAATTAACTGTCCGGAGACGAATCATGTGCTGGAAGGATATACATCCAATTTACTGGCAGTACACAATGTCTAGGTCACTTCTGAGTGAATTTCTAAAGTAACAACATATCGAGTGCCTGGTGATTTTTTGAAATGTTGCAAGATTTGATTTTCTACTTTGACATTAGTCTCATCTGTGACTAGGATTTCTGACAGCCCCTGCCATCATCTTTCTAGCTCCCATTTAATTTAGAAAATTGACATAATACCAAGGGGATACTTATCGGCGAGATTCTGGTACTAACGGGGTCAACACTTCTTGCCCTATGTAATCTGAGAGTTTTGTGCCTAGTGTTGACAAATACAAGTTGTGCAGAAATTCTGTCAGCATTGTCCGCACCGTGCCTTCAGAACAATAAGCGCAGTTACGGAGCAGGTCACAGAGTTAAAGTGAGTTATAGCAGTCTCTTAGAGCAGAGCCATTTTAAAGGGTATCTCCACTGGTTTTGGTAAGTTTTCGGAATCCATTTCTATTGAAGAACAGGAGGTAAAGGAGCTGTGCCTTACCTTCCGTTCTTCAATAGAACAGGGAAGAAGGAAGAAGTCCAGAAAAAAAAGACACTTGAGATAGAGCAGGACCAAGGGAAGAAGGAAGAAGTCCAGAAAAAAGGGACTTGAGATGGAGCAGGACAAAGGGAAGAAGGAAGAAGTACAGAAAAAAAAGAGATTTGAGATGAAGCAGGACCAAGAATGAACAAGTCCAGAACAAACCAATGGGGGGCAAGACAAAAAGGAAGAAAAACCAGAGGGAGGGCAGGACCTGAGAGGGGAAAGGCCTGAAGGGGGGCAAGACCTGTGGGAGGGCAGCACTGAAGGGGGGGCAGGACCAAAGGGGGGCAGGCCAATAACGAGGGAAGACAACCTGGTAAACAGGATGAATGGATTGAAGTAGAAGGGAGGAGGGAGAAAAAGCAGAAGAGAAAAGGAAGAAACAGGCCCGTAGGGTGGCAGTACTAGAGGGGGCAGACCTGAAGGTGACGAGGAGCAGAGTAGAGGCAAAACAAGTTAGGAGCAAGACCATATAGTATAAACCTTTTTATAAGCCTTTAGCTCCAGTTACTCCAGGATATAATCCGATCGCAAAATAGGGTCAGGAAGGAACTTTTCCCCTATGAAGCATATTGTCTTTAGGGGGGGGTTTCACCTTCCTCTGGATTAACTTTTAAATAGGTAGAAGTAGAAATAAATAAAATTAATTCATATTAAAACTATTTGGTGTCTGCCTTTTTCTATTTCTCCTCTCAATTTTGCCTTTGTTTACTTGACCATTAAATATGGAGAATTGTTTCCTTTTTAATACAAATAACACAAGTATTAGGAGTGGACTGCACACATCATAAACATTAAAATCCATCTTTACTCCAGATAAACATTACAAACACATCAGACGCCTGCAGAGCTATTCAACATGGGAAGGACAAGGAAGGTGCCTGATGCGTTACATGACGTCAGGTCACGGCATATGAGGACAGCAACCCTGCCATATCCCATACCATATATAGAGAATATAAAGTAGGGGGATATATATATACAAACGTAATATATGTAATTAAAAAGCCAGATCATATTATTGGAAAAAACTCTATTGTATTAAAGCATTCTATTCTTCCATATAGCATCTTGTGTGGTCAAGGATTACTTCCATTCCTTGAGCATGAAGCGGCATACTGGCTCCTATCCTAAAGTGTGCATCTCTGTA